>CM043019.1:21554436-22158035 GCA_023690525.1 Holotrichia oblita | reverse complement strand
GGTTCATAATGATGAACCCAAGTTTCGTCTCCAGTAACAATTCGACTCAATACACCATCCTTGTCTTCATTACAGAGGTCCAAAAATGCACGCGAACACTCTACGCGCTGTTGTTTTTGCGGCGGCGTGAGCATTCTCGGCACCCATCTTGCGCTGACCTTAGACATGCCGAGATGATCGTGTAGGATTTTAAAAATTGTTGTATCGGATACTCCAACCATTTCTGCGAGTTGTTTCTTCTTTAGTCAAGCATCTTCGAGTACAATTTTTTCAACATTTTGGATAAGTGCTGGCGTGGTCACCTCAATGCTCCTGCCCGGCCTCGGGTCGTCTTCAAAAAATTCCCTTCCTTGTTTAAATAAACTATGCCACTTGTACACCATGGTTTTTCCTGGACAAGAGTCGCCGTAAACCAACGACATCTCATTCATTATGGTCGCGACTGATTTTCCTTGCCTGGTAAGGAACTTTATAACGGCACGATATTCGATGTTTTCCATATTTCACTTTTCACTCCTGATTATATTACTCATTCCGCGAATATAAAAACGCTCCCTCGTAATTTATTTACTTACGACAGATAGTCGACTGAAGATGAAGCTTGCACTGAAAGGACTTGGTATTCAAGAACCGTTTAAAATGTCAAAAATTGTCGAGGGAGAGTTGGATTTAATTCATACCAGTTTTCATTAGATTTCGACCAATGACCCAGGACAAAAATGATATCAGCAGTTAACTTGGAGTGGCACACTTTAAACTCTCTAATTGCAAGACCAAAAACAAGCAAAAGTGAGCTAGTCGACTATCGTGAAGTCTGCCGAATCTTTTATAAAGAGTGCCTCAAGGCCAAAAGGTTTTGGTGCTTCAGAATCAAACCGTTAATTCTAATACATATCGTGAGGTTTTTGAAAGATTTGAAAAGAGCTAGCAAAGCAACTGTCACGCAAACGTAACATTTCAATTTATATTACCGACTTATTGCCCAGAAACAATGTTCACGTGGTTTCCGAGTCTTGGTCGTCGTGTTTGGACATTAGAAAACATTCAAATGGCTATAACTGACTAGATTCTCTGTCCCCCATCAGTAACTTTCTATTTCAATGTTTTTCAGAAATCTCAGGACTAGTTTGGATGCCAAGGCTTTTGATCTGTTAATGCAATGTCTCCTGTCCCAGTTCGCAGAAACGACACCTGTCTTGATCAATCTTGCCCATCTTTCTAAGACGGTATCTTATAAGGCAGTAGCCAGCCAGAAGACCCGGCAAGAGTCTGACTTGCTGAGATCAAAGTAGTTCTTTTATTACTGTTTGGAGAGGAGTTAATAAATTTCTTCTGTTTAGCTTATCCAGGTGTTTCTCCAGAGGACACCATTTCTTTGTCTCCCATTCTGAACTTCCTTCTTGAACTGGGTTTTGGTAACACCAAAGAAGCGTGCCAATCCAACTCATTTCTTGGTATTGGTGGGTAGTTTCGTCACATTCACCTGAGATTCGCAGACCAATTTAGGACTCAGCTCTAGCTATAAGAGGCTAGAGCTGATTATCGGTGCATGTATAGATGCCTCTCAGGTTTTGTTTTAGATTTTCCTTGAGGCAAAGGTGTATGGGATCCATTATCACTCGAAAAATAGTTGAGGATGATCTTAGGGCTTCAAAGAGTTTAATCTAGATCCATAAATCCCAATCCCTACCCTTGACTAGATGAAGGCTGTTCTAGTATCCGAGTTCTAGCACTGTTTTGAGGACTCCCCAGTGCTGAGTGTGTGTGGATAATGTAAACCGACTTAAGATGTTGCCTTTCCTCATTTTCCATGGAATTTGGGTAAACTACAGAAAACCAAACAAACTTATTGTTCGTTTTTTATTGTTGTCAAGGATTTACATTTTTTTTGTAATTCCTTTATTCTTGGGATTTCAATTTATCGAACATCATATATATGTATGTAGATCGTATTAATGGCACAATATTAATCTTTTACAGTTTTAATTTACCAGTAATTTCTATTACATCATATTACGAAATAGTCTAAGACATCAAACCTCATTAATAATGACGCTAATTCTAATAGCAGAGCAGATTAAATGCAACAATACATGCGAGGCAGAAGATCATTAATATAGAGTACCACTTTCGAAAATTTTTCACTAATATAACTAATAACACCAACCAACTAGTTAGACATAATCAATTAACGTCACGGAGTTATCATTTCGAATCTAAATTAATAACTTTGTCAATTAACGATCAACAACAATCCGTTCTCGTTTCACGTCTCCCAGATTGAAAACTCCTTAATGAACCATTCATTTCGGCTGCCTATTATTTACTTTTTACCGTTTAGAACTACAGACTCAAAATATACCGTAATTATATGGGAAGGAATAAATGGATCGCCATAACGTAGCATCTACGCGTAACTTAATGTTTCGTGTACTACTATGCATGCGTATTGTTAATGACCTCTAATTACTGGTGGTACAGTTTCAAATTATCCGTAGTTCACTCACCAGGTTGTTTAGATGCTTGTGTAATAAATATATCTATTCGGGCGATTGACATTCTTCGACAAACAATGGAAATTAATAAATCTTTATGATAAATAGTGACAAATAATTATGCCGCCCAACGTGAGAATACATTCTATAGATACTACCTGCATTCTATTATTAGATATTTAAACTTGAACAGACTTGATGATGATGAGTTGCGTGATCGCGGACCTTTTTTGTTGGATAAATATGAAGTGTTTATTTAGAACGGATTATGGTCTTCACAAATAATATAACTTTTTTATGTCAATAGATAATACTCAGAATTTAAGAAACGTATAATTAAATATTGGGCGAGGAAATGTAGTAATGAGCTAACAAGACGGATAAATATGTTTGTAGTAATCGTCGTTATTCATTATGTATAGAAGATAAATGTTTTGCATATTATGTTGTTCATGATTAATAACGCAAATATCTCTTACTAAAAATATTTACTTTCTGAGGATTTTTATAACTCATCCTCGTGCATGGTCACTGCCACCAATTGCGATGAATAATGGATTTGTGTAGAGTCATAGATTCCTATCTTAGCATGAATTTATTGGATATCATTGAGTTAATATTAATTATTTAATTATTTAAAAAGTTCAGGTTCTGGATGATTTAACAATAAACCATATAAGACATATAGCTCATAAACATAATACATTTTCTCACTGTAGAAAAATTAGATACCTGAAGACACCATCATCATCAACATCAATCATCGTAAAGATACTTACCGATTTTGAGACAAAGTAATCAACTCGTCCGCATCATTTACCGTTGCATATGCAAATTGCTTCCTGGTGCATTAATCTTTAAACACCTTTTCGATTTAATAATAAGGAGAAACATGTGCGCTGAATTGTACAATATTCTAGGAACGTTGATCTAGGCGTCCACGCTGCTTGAATTCAAGATTGTTTACCTGATTCTAAGATATGTTCAATATGCACGTTTGGCATATTCTAATTATAGTGATAAAGATGCAACAGACATAAGGTTATGCTGGGAAACTAATAATTTGGTTTTAATCATAATCAGCTTCTAAGTCACTATGTACACATATCGAAGTGAAAGTTTACATATAAACATACATATTTATTAAAGATAGTTCAATTAACTCAATTGCTAAATAATTACTAACAATAAATATATTTTATTTTGTTTTTCGACCTAATTTTTACGACTTTTTAAGTCAATAAATTCTCACGTTCGCCTTACTTCACATGATAAACGATAAGAGACCTCAGTCGTTTTAGTTTAATTCATTGTTTCAATCTCTTGTCTTGTTTTCTTTGGTCTGAAACGACAAAGTGCTTCAAAGTTCTGTTAGTTACCGATTACCGATAAATCTGGGTATGTCCTTGAATAGTCCATACTTTACCGATAATGCCTGTCTATTTACGGCTGATTAAATAAAGAAATTTATCTTCGTAAACAGAAACTTCAGTGGAATATTTGTTTTACTATAATGTGTCTTTTACATTATCGTGTATGCATGCATATACGTGAAAACTGTTCCTGATTATGCCTGTAATCTTTCTCTCTCTTTCTAAGACTGTAATAAAGATATTTTATATTAACTATTTCGGTTTTTATGAACAATTTTACGCTTTCTGTATTGATTTTTCATATCATTTTGTAAAATGTTGAATCTGTCTCCCTCTGCGAACGTCGTCTTTTTGTTAAAGCTGGACACAAGGTCCTTTAGCTTTTTTGTCGTTTTGTGAGGCGGCAAACCTCAGGCCAGAAGTCCGAGGTTGTAGTTGATCATTTTGGACCTGCATCTAGATCCTGACAAGGTGGTGGCCTATCGGAGTCCAGCTCCCCAAATGCTGAATGAGCGAGTTCTGTGAGGACAACGCCTTCTATAGCGTTCCCTGATCAACGCCATAGCATGCTCAATCAGCATAGGAAGAGGATCAGGATGAATTTGCATTACTAACGTACTAGGTGTGCTACAACAATCATACGCAGTATCCGATTTTGGACCAGGGTCAAGGTACCATTATTGTAATGGTTATCTTTATAACAACTAAAGTCTGGAATTTTGTTCATCTTGCTAACACTAACAAATGTCATTGAATTTGTGAACCTATTGTTCCTTGCCCCTCGAGGATGTGACTGTTATTATGCAGAATAAATTCTCCTAACAATCCATTCTCGGAAAAACGAAAGTATTGTGTTGAAAGTATCTTAAACGTTTCAAATAAAGCCGAATGAATTAAACTGGTTTCTATGGTCACAGTTCCAATTCTAAAATAGTTGTTTAACTTTCAAGCCCAAATAATTTATTTATTAATTTTTAGTTCCTTGTGATTTGGTCTGCAGATCATTGAGTTGGTTAAAAATCTGAAACACGTACCGCAATTTTGTAACGCTCTATCAAAACTGTCACAAAATTTTTATCCTAGGTAGGCCACGATGGAAACTGAGATAGAAATACGTCACATCTCAGGTTAGATAATTAACCTTGATCTCCAAAGTGTCATTTATAAGTAAGCAAATGTCAAATTGACAAGTTGAAAATATATTAGGTTTTTGAGGTTAGTCTTCAAATTTTGTTTTTCGGCATTTTCTCATTTTAAAACAGGTAGGTTGAATCGTTGAATCAATTTAAGACAAAACTGAATTAATTCGTCTGTAGTATCTTTTACATCTTGACCAGTTTGTTCATGCTAGAAAATCCATTTATTTTATCATTTTTTTTTTCCTACAATGATGCCAATTAAAATAGTCTGTATTGTATTAATGCAGCTTCTTCTTCGATCATTTCACAATCCTGTTATTAGTGCTGTTGCACTGACTGGCATTGAAACCCTGCAAACATTTATAGTGGTCTCTCCATATTTAATCCTACTGTCTCGTACATTTAATAATTTTTCACTCTTTTCATCTTGTTTCCCAGTGTTTCACTACTTTGGTGTCAAATAATGTGCAATTGCTCTCTGAACAATGAATGTGTTATTGAATAATTCAAGTTCATGACTGCTTGTGTCAAGCTAGTCCCCACTGTTTCAATATTTTTGAAATTGTAGATTCAGGTTGGTTTAGGTTTGTGATAGATTGTTACAAAATTGTTGGAAAATAATATTAAAACCTAGTCGAAAAAGTTACTGGAAAACGCATTTCTTAGCTCAGAGATGTGAGAGACGAAAGTAAAATTGTGCCAGCCCTCGTTTTAGAGGTTCCAAAAGTTTAATCCTCTAGCATGGTGGAAGATTAAAACTTTGAAATAATACAGAATAAACTGAAGAGCACAGAAAGTAGTGGTTAACTTCAAGGCAGAAAATTTGTGTTTTTCTTAGATATTTAATGAATTATGTGCATTCGACACGACTTAGTTTTCGAACGGCCACGGTGTGCTGTCTTGGTCAATCCATCCCCCCGCATTTAACATGATCGTTTCTTCGAATGTTACATTACGCAAAATACCTCTACATCTAGTAGTGGAGGGAGTGGCCCGTGCGGCAGTGTACCGACTAGCCAGGGCACGGACGGAGGGGGCGAGACTTTATGCCAAGGAGCTTTGTCATCCATGGCGGGACTCTCCCCACTTTCGGATCTGTGTTGGCGACGAAATGGTTAGGAAATACAGCTTCGAAAAGAACTTTTCAACGAACTTGAGCAACAAGAGAGAGTGGGAAGAGAATCCTCCACCTACTCTCTAAAAGCAAACACCATCAAATGGTACACGGATGGGTCCAAAACTGGAAAAGGAACAGGTGTAGGGGTATTCGGGCCAGGAACCAAATACTCAGAGCCGATGGGAATATACCCCAGTGTCTTCCAGGCAGAGATTAATGCGATTGGAAGATGTGCTCAGGTGAATCTTGACAGGAACTATCGGAAGGAGAATATTACAATCTTCTCCGACAGTCAGGCAGCCTTATTGGCGCTGAGTTCTAACACCATCAGCTCCAAGTTAGTTTGGGAATGCCGGGATAAACTAAACAACCTGGGCAAGAAAACAAAGTTGCATTGTGCTGGGTACCAGGACACACTGGAATCAGTGGCAATGAGAAAGCTAATCTATTAGCAGAGGAGGGCCGTCACAACATCGTTTGTGGACCGGAACCATTCTGTGCTCAGAGCTTCCTCTGGCACAATCTTCCCTGGTCTGAGACATTCCAAAGGTATTCCTTGGAAATTTCAACAAGCAGAGAGCAAAAACCATGCTAAACAGGAACAGATTACGCATTCTCACAGGTTTCCTTACAGGGCATTGTCACCTCGGGGAGCACATGAAGAGAATAGGTCTGAAACAGAATAGCGACTGCAGGTTCTTCGGGGCGGAAGATGAAAGTCCGGAACACCTGATATCCAACTGCACAGAAATTGAAGAAATTCGCGCCAACTATCTTGGCAAAGGCGTTATAGACGAGGAAGAAATACCTCTCTGAAACCATCACATCTGTTACAGTTTATTAAAGCCCCCAGGCTGGATGGGAGCTGTGACTGCGGGCAAAACCCAGCAGCTTACACCTCATGTAAGGGGGCACAATAGACCCACGGTCGCGGTGCAACATCACCCTTATATCTAAATCTAAAATCTACGCAAAATACGCTTACCCTTATCGAAAAAATTGTCACGTTAAATGTGGAGGGGATGGGCTGACAAAGACAGCACACTGTGGCCGTTCGAAGACTAAGTCGTGTCGAGTGTACGAGTAAGGTGGAAGCCTAAAATTTAGGCATAAAAGTAGTTTATGAAAAATTCATGGTAGAAGAATACTGTTCAGCAGAACTAGAGCACTAAACACTACAACCCACAAAACACCAAAAAACTTTTAACTAAAAACCGACGTGTTTCAACGGCAAAGCTGTCATTATCAAAGCGATAACAAAACCCTGAAACGCATCGAGTTTTAGTAAAAAGTTTTTTGGTGTTTTGTGGGTTGAAGTGTTTAGTGTTCTTTGTACTTCTGCACCAAGAGATGCAGTGAAGATCATTTTAAAACTTTGTAAAAGAGGAGGAGGGTAGCAAATTTTTTTACCTTATATTTTGAACAAATAAAGGCTAATTTCACACAAGCTTCATTTTTTTAATACCAACGTCGATCTAGCACAACAAAGCTTATTGCTTTCTCTTTTCAAAATGACTAACAAATCATTGTTTTGTCCATCCATCTTCTCGAGTACGTCTTCACAAAAGTAATCTCCGATTAAAACCATCTTCAGTTAATTTTAGGTGGTTTTGAACTTTAAAGAGATGGAACTTATTTTTATGCAAAATGTTTTGAACAGGCTTCCGGCTAAAAGTTGAGAATTCTTCATTGGTCAATAACTAATCCCTAATTCTTGAAAAATTGTATCTCTTGGTTGACTTGACGTTACTATCCCATAAACCTCCCATATGCGGAGCTGAAGCCGCATTAAATCGCCACTGCAGACTGCTGCACTCTACATTTTGGCAAGTTCGCCATTAAAGGACCAGTGCTTTTAGGCTGAGTTCTGAAGTAACGATTACATTCATGAACTTCTACTTGATAATTCTATTCTATCTTATTTGAAGGTTCTAGTTAGTTATCTCAATTGGAGTTGATAAGAAGATCAAAATTTTCACCGTAAGCGATTTCAGGAGCTTTACAATAATTCCAAGACCCAAAAAGGACTAAATTCGATTATAAAAACACGATAATTCACCGCATAAATCTTCATCTCTACCTCGAACTTCACCCCAAGATTAATGTAAGATAAAAAATCTTACATTAATCTTTGAATCTACCTGCTGCATCTCTCCTATATACGCATCTACGTTTGTATATATCGCTTTGGAACAAGTTATTTTTAATTCTTTCTCGTTTAATGAAGATAGCCGTACACGAAAAGCCCATTAGTAGTGGATATAAATTCTCAAAACGACCGTTTAATGCTCGTATACATACCTACGAGAAATATAATACTTAAATTCCCAGATTCGAAACGTATAATCTGGACGAGTTAAAAATTTATTTCAGTAGGATAAACTTAATAAAAAGAAAATAAAAAATAAATAAATTTGCACCGCAAAAAATTCCAAATTAATTTTCCCACTTTTGTTGCTGTCTCCTGCTTGTTAAATTACCTTCTTTATAATACGATATGACTTCGGAAACCAGATGCTTCCCTACATACACAAGAATACCACCATCATCGTACTTTCAGTTTGGATGGACGCAATTGAAAATTCATGAATGGAAAATTCCTCCGGCTCGAAAGTGGTTCGAAAATAAACTCATCTAAGACATACAATGCCTACCACCGGGTCCGTTGAGCGTATATTCACATTATTTACGGTCGACTCTATTTACCGACTCCGGGCTCTTAAGTTAAACGTGTTGGCTCAGCGCTTATTGTACAAAGAAAAACAATCTTTATGCCGTTTGTCCGTGCAATCGAAAGAAGAACTCCCGGTACAAGGCTGGTACGGTAGTAAAGCGCTCAGCGTTCATGTTTACTCGACCTAACAATCGTTAATTACATTTTATTTACCCAAGCCTTTGGACGCTGTACCTATATCCGCTTGTTCGACTACTTATAGGAAGTCATTCGGATGTAGAATTGGCAACTACGCAATACTCAAGGAGAGATTACTCTTACTGTTCACAGTTTCAAGTACAGTAATAATTATGTGGACATATGTTCAAAATAAAATACACATATGTGGATATATCTAATAAGAAAGTACGACGACAGTACAGGTAATTACTGTTTCTGATATAGATGGCATTGATTTTCATAGTTGTCACATGAATTTTAGTTTTAAATAGGTAGCTAGTTAGTTTAAACTTAACAGAGGGAACTGTAAACAAGGTGTTAGTCTTGGACGATCGAAAATTGTTGTTTTCAAAGAAAACATTGATCTGATCGATGACATAGTCCTGGAAGATAAATGAATCACTAGGAAATTCATAGCTCACACATGTGACTTTTCAATAGGTAGCGTAGAAACCATTTTATATATAGAATGAGGTGTCAAGAAGGTGGTTGTACAGTGGGTACCGAAAATGTTGACACCAGATCGACAGATCATTTCAAGGACGAATTTCGCCATCATTAAGCGAGATCCTGAACACTTCACACCACCCCCGCGAAAGTTTCGTGCAGCAGCATCTCCGGAAAAGATCATGGATTGTTTTGGGATGCCGAAGGAATTATCCTTATAGATTTTTTACCACGTGGTCACACTATAACTGGGAAATATTATGCTGCTTTAATTTTAAAATTGTGTGATTCCATCACAGAAATAAGGAGGGAAAATCTCAGACCTGGTGTGCTGTTTTATGCGGACAATGCTTCTGCCCACAGTAGTTGTGCTTCAATGGCCGTAATTCATAATGCAGACTTCGAAATTTTCTAACCGCCGTTGAACATTTGAACTTTTGTCCGTGAAAACCAGTGTCATTAGTGAAACTGAAGAAACCTTCTTGCCATAATACCAACAAGACATCAGGTAAGATTTTGCAATAACAGGTTCCATTCATCCATTCCTAGTCTTTGGATTTTGTTTTCTATAAATTTATTGAAGTTTTGCGTGTTATGAAGAAACTGAAACCTAATTCAGCCACTAAGAATAATATTCTTTATCTGGGCAGCTAGAGATATGGGCTGTCTTCTCATACCCATTATCAATCTCATTATCGTTCAAAGAAAGTTTTCAATTTTTTTTTTTTTTGAAATTGATGGAGGTATTGACTACTCAGTGTTGCTTTTGATTTTGATATCTCAACGATGAGGTGGGTAAAGACTAGTCTTTCGTCATCCCTGCACTTACATTTTACTGGTGGACAACTAGGTTAGCGAAATTTTTGAAGCATCTTGGCTGTTTAGCTCCTTTTATTATTACAAGTCGCTTTAAATTGTCCTAGTCGTCCGAATTTTTTAAATAAAAGTGTTGTATTTATGGACAATATAATAAAGGAATGTACGACGAGAACAAAAACATTAAATGTGGATTACAGAAATTTGCAACGTGTTGATATTTCTGAAGAATTCTTTGCATACAACATAGTGATCATTGCCAAAAATGAAAGTGATCTACAGTACAATCTAGACATATGGAACACAACATTCAAGATGAATAGAATGACGATAAACACGAATAAAACAAAAGTTATGGTGATAGGAGAAGAAAGAATTAATATGAAAGTAGGAATAGAAGGAACCAAAATAGAACAAGTACAAACGCTCAATTACTCGGGTATAACCATAGATGAAAAGGGAACACAAGAAAAGGAAATCAATAATAGAATACAAAAGACTTTATAGGCAAAACAGAAATAACGGGAGAGACTAAAATAAAAGCATATAAAGCGTTATTCAGACCGATATTGACTTATGGATACGAGTCGTTGGTGCTGAGCGAAAGGCAGAGGACCAAAATACGGGAGGAAACCCTATGGGAAACGAAAAGTCATAAGAAGAGGTAGACCCCACAAGACATGCGATGGAGCAGAATTGTTTACAAGGAAGGGCACAACATGGACTCAGGCTAAGAGGGTGGCCAAGGATAGACGAGAATTGAGAAGAGACATACAAACATATAGATAGTTAGAGAGAATTTTCATTCTTAGAGCATTTTTTTATCAAAAGAAACACAGGATCTATCAAGCAGGAGTTTTTCCAGGAGAAGAATCGCAGCATCATTATAGATTCTGCGATTTTTTTAATGTGTAATGTAAATAGGTGAATGGGGGTGGGGCAAAATCGAACAGATTTGCAAAACAGTTTTCTTCCTCAAAAAGAAATGCAGAAAAACAATTTTATTAAGTAGAAAAATAAAATAATAATCTTCATCATGAAATGTCTTGGATTGTTTTAACTTTTTGACCGGCTTTAACTTCAATTCCTAACGTGGAAGGTTTTCCAGCAGTATTTCTGGTGATCTTTGATTTTTTAGCTACTTTTTGAACTAAATCTTGTTTATGTGGAGAACTTGTTATGATTCAATTGTTTGCTGTTTTACACAGGTTGATTTTTCTTCTTTAGAAGTGAAAGAATGTAAGAAGTAGATCTAAAAATGTTGTTGTTAGAGTTCTTTTTCAGGAGTTTATTGATGTTTTCCTTCAGATTTTTTTTCGTGTGAACAGCATGTTTTTACAGAAGTAAAGTCAGTATCAGTAAAGTAAAACTATTGTGCATGGTCACTGCCATCTTAAAGGCACTAGCAATATTAAATTCCACATCATAACTTATTCTTCTTTTGTTTAGATTATTAATTATGCATGTCTCCATTTCTTCATTCTTAAAAAGACCAAAAATAGATAGGGCTAGTGATTGCTGCTCTTCGGTTCTCGGGTTCTCTGCCGTGTAGAAAGGTTGTGGTACTTGACGTTTCGATCATCTTGTCGTGAAGAAGATCACGACAAGATGATCGAAGCAGAGAACCCGAGAACCAAAGAGCAGCCATCAACAGCGGCCGTGAAAGCCTGAAGACTACATTAACACACCTCTACGGGGAGGAAACGTTTACGTTTACGAAGAGACTGGAAGATCTACGACTAAAGAAGTCAAAATTGCTGAGCCAACTGGCATTTCTCAGCAGATGCAGAGACCAGAAGACGACATCACTTCTGAAGAAGATCACGACAAGATGATCGAAACGTCAAGTACCACAACCTTTCTACACGGCAGAGAATCCGAGAACCGAAGAGCAGCCATCAACAGCGGCCGTGAAAGCCTGAAGACTACATTAGGGCTAGTGATTGTTTGCGCTTTTTAATTTGTAATGGCAAAGTTAACATTGTAATTCCATGTTATCTATTTAATTCTGTAGTTTTCAATCATTTATGACTCGAATACCCGTTTAAAATTAGTAATGTGGAATCGTCTGCTCTAACACGAATTGATTTCATAAAATGTTCAGTAGCTTCAATAAAATATGTCAGGCTGTCCATTTAGTGCCATTCCAGTAATTCCGATAGTTCTGGGTATTACTCCAGTTAGTAACTGAAGATTTATTTGGGCCAGGCTGTAGATTACACCTGGAGAAATAAAAAAAAAATCATCTTTGGTGATGAGTTTGGTATTAGACACGACATTGCACAAACATATAAAAGATTGATTGCAATTTTAAATGTTTTTCAATGAAGCTGTACAGTTTGCAAATGTTTCAAATAACTAGGTCAGAATAAATGTATCTACAGATGGTCAAAAAGTTCAAAGCTTCATTAGGGATTTGAGCTTTTCGAAGGAGAATGACAGACGCCCGACGACTAGACCTGAAGATAATAATTTAGTAGGATTAGGTTTCATGTCTCGTACTATTTTAATTGAAATATTAAAAATTAAAATGTTTTAGAAGTAATAATCGACAATATTTAAATCACTCATTTGAACTGAAAAAATAGCATTAATTTGTGATTGTATTGAAAGAAGGAAGGGTTATAAATATAGTTACATATAATGTGAGAAATGTTTCCTGTATTCTTAAAATACTATTTCACATTTAAATTCGTCCGGTACTAACATTTATCTCCAGAGCGTGGGATTTTCCATAGTATTTGTTTTTCTGGATAGCAATATTGAATTGGTGCAATCATTCTACTAAACTAAAATCGTATGAATTACGTGATGTTTGCCCTCTAAACCACTAAAACTTGCCGCCATATTTCAAGTACAATCGTACACGAGTAATTATAATAAACGATACTATATCTCGATATAAACGTGTTATTGAAATTATACATATATAATTATGCAGATGGTGGACTTCCTGTTTTCCTTCCTAAATCACTTGACATGTAACACCTTTCGCACAATTCCCTGCGAGTATCCTTTATAATATTAGAAAAACAAATGATTCGCGGCAATCAATTATTGTTCACTGTGCAAATAAGCTTTTGATCTTTCGGCGATCGAAATTTACATTTAGCGATTATAAAAATTTAATCTCTAAACTTGTTGAGGGTTGTTGAAATATTGGATTTACTTAGGGTCGTGGGAATTGGATGGGACGGATATTGACAATTCAAGCGTTGAATTGGAAAGCTGTTGAGGACAGGAGATTACACAGTTAGGGGAGAGGTAATTCGCAATTTACGCTTAATCGTTTTCTGATTTTGAAATGTAATTGATGTTTATTTTGCTCTTGGCATGTTTAAATAATTTAGATTTTTTTTATAATTTCGTAATAATAAACAAAAAAGGTCCCGGTATGGAAACTTGCAGGACTATCTGCGGTATCTTCCACCATAATGGCTTTATTACCTTGCATACATAGCATCAATTCTTTTTTACGATCGTAACTGTAAATGATAACAGCGCACAGAAAATCTGTACGTAATAATTTGGTGCCATTAATAATAACGAGCTCAGTACACCGAATTGGGTGCGCTCAACAGGTTGTTATTGAATTTCCTCTGCATTCTCATCGAAAAACGGCTTTAAATGACGCCTGCAAAAGTTATTAAACTTAAAACTGCCGCTTTATAAGCACAATCGTGTGCAAACGAGCAGTTAAGACAGCAGGCGTTCAATCGGAAATAACGATTTAGTTTTTACTTGTATAGGTACTTTATGTCTTAGTTTCAATCCTCAATTTATATATAATTTCACAGTAAAAGATGTGAAAACTAATTTGTACACTCACGATCAAACTGTTCACAACCAATTTAATTAGCATATTTTTTTTTGTTTTTTGTTTCAGATGATTCACCGAGCATATTTGCTTGCAAACAGTACATTGCAGATGCGGTAGCTACGAAAATCGAACCCGATATTAGATTCACACTATATCCTATTGCGTTAATGTTTAGTGTGATTTTCCTGGCGGCTACATTAATAGCTGGTTTTTTATTACCGGCTAGCCATCACGTACTACATTGGCGCTGTCAAACTAATCACGTGCTATGCTTGCTTCTGGGCGACATATTTTTGTGTATAGTGCAGTTCAGCGGACACAAGATCAAGGACTTACTTGTACGATGATGGGTGAGTGTTTTTAATTAATATTTTCATCTATTTTATAAGTTAGATGATATACAAGATGTGTCAACAATGTAATGCCAAAAATTTTTGTCATATAAGTATTGTAACTTTCAAATTACTAGGAAAGGTTTAAAGTCTTTTATTTTATTCTAAATACTGTTTTTTTAGTACACTTATGTAATCCTGAATCTATTGATTGCTTTACGGAAAATTGCAGTTTTTATACAGAAAGCGATGAGATAAAACATAATCTTGCTGCAATGGATTGCCATAAAGCAAAGTGAGGTTTGCGAAGTTGGCACCACAAAGTGGTCAAAAATCGGCAAAAATGCTAGAAAGGATTGACCATTTATTGACCATCAGCGATTTCGATTGACCACCTTTTGTTTAGGCTACAGCCGCTATACCCATATTTTGGAATCTAATGGCGAAAATGCTAAAATTAGCCAATATAGACATTTTGTTCATCGGATACGATTGACCATCGTTTGACCATGTTTGACCACCCTTCACATTTTCAAAATTTTCAAAAAAAATTTTTTTTCGATTTTTTTTACTGTAAACTCTAAAATTTTGTTGCAGTATAGGATTGCCCAACGTTTGACCATGACTGACCAGCAAATAATTTTTATGAAACTTAAAAATATTCGAAAACAAACGAAAAAAACAAGTTCATATCTCCAATGAAATGACATCAAACCCAGATAATGTTATAACCTCTTGCGTCGCATATTTCATAAATTTCGAGAGGTGGTCAAACGCTGAAAACAATAGAACTTATTGTCTCGTGTCTCTAAACCACACAAAACTAAAAATTATCGTTCGACCACCCTCCGGTTAAATTTTATCCGATCTTAAAGTTACGTATAACAGTTTCAAAGCTTTTCGCAATTTTTCACAAATTTTGAGAGGTGGTCAAACGTTGAAAGTAATAGAACTTATTGTCTCGTGTCTCTAGACCACAGAAAACTGAAAATTATCGTTTGACCACCCTCCGGTTAAATTTTATCCGATCTTAAAGTTACGTTTAACAGTTTCAAAGTTTTTCGCATTTTTCACAAATTCTGAGAGGTGGTCAAACGCTGAAAATAATAGAACTTATTGTCTCGTGTCTCTAGACCACAGAAAACTGAAAATTATCGTTTGATCACCCTCCGGTTAAATTTTATCCAAATCAAAAATCGAAAATTTTTTTTGAAAATGTTGAAAATGTGAAGGGTGATCAAACATGGTCAAACGATTGTCAGTCGTATGCGATGAACAAAATGTCTATATTGGCTAATTTTAGCATTTTTGCCATTAGACCTCAAAATATGGGTATAGCGGCTGTAGCCTAAACAAGAGGTGGTCAATCGAAATCGCTGATGGTCAATAGTGGTCAATAAATGGTCAATTCTTTCTAGCATTTTTGTCGATTTTTGACCACTTTGTGGTGCCAGCTTCACGGACCTAGCAAAGTGGCGTTTTTATTCATGAATGATGCAAAAAAGCATGAAGAAAATTATGCACCCACATTACATTACAAGTCCAAAGCTATCGCTGATCAAGCAACCATCAAGTAACCATCAGATCAACAATAAGATAAAGTAAAACACAGAAATTATTTCTGTCTCCTGAACCATTTTGAGACCACTGGACATAAAACATGTCATCACACAACTTGCGAATTCCCACCTAATGTCTGTTTGCAATATAAATAGAGCACATATTTGAACAATTTTTCATCGACATGGGATTGCATCCCAATAAAGTACACTTGATGACAGGCTGTTGTTTATCTCTGAAGAAAACCATTGATCTAACCACAAGTACTTTTTTGACAGATCTCAAATTTTTGGAACCCTTAAAACAACACTTTTTATACAACGTTGGCTTGCTTCCATGTGATGCACCTTCGATCGTACTAAAGACCTAACAATACTGGTAGCCGGACAATCCTTGGATCTCTTGGCTAAAACATATGATACCTGACATGACAGCAAACTCAACTGGTCCTTGTCAGGGTCGTCTGATTAGAAATCTTGGGGCATGCCTCATTATCTAGAAACTTAATATAAAGGTAATAAGACTCAGGTCCTACACACTGTGGTGAAATATCCCAATGGGGCGTATGATAAGCAAATATCCAATAAGCAAATGAGTATTATACAAAATATTAAATATTTCTGCAGTGCGGTGGTGACTCTGTGGTTTAGGTCGTAGGTTTTGTTTTGCCAACTGGCTGTAACATCTCCGTGTACAGTTCATTGTGGATGGTTTTGTAACTCTGACAGCTTGGATACATTGGGTTACGTTTTAGATAACAATGAAAGTGAAAATTAAATGATGCTCACGTTTCTGCATCCTACCGGTTGTTCGCCATCAGTTCTTTTTGTAAACAAAGACAAAACGTAGATTTTCAACTCCTATTATTAATTCAGTTCTTCTGTAAAAGTTCAAGTTACTAAAATTCTAATAAATGTTAAATATCTTTAATAATTTAAATTTATCCAGGATAAATAAGATATATTTTGTATCAGGTTTGAAATAATTATGATTAGGTTGATAGCATAAGAAGAAAAACATATCTGAAAAGTTGCAGCTTTTGAAATTACGCCACCGTCAGCTTGTTTTCGTATTTAGCATGATAAATTACATACATATCCAAAATTGAACGAAATCGAACGCTCTTTGAAAATTGTCAAAAATTCACATTTTTTTCCATACTGCCCCCTTGCGATTTTGAAGAAAATCTCGACCTCTTCGATTTTCGTGAAATTTTGAATATATATGTAATTGATCATGCTAAATACGATAACTCTGTCAGATTTGGGCTAAAAGGCTTTGTTTTACCAAAAAATATAAAAG
The DNA here is from genome assembly GCA_023690525.1 of Holotrichia oblita. Classification (NCBI taxonomy): domain Eukaryota; kingdom Metazoa; phylum Arthropoda; class Insecta; order Coleoptera; family Scarabaeidae; genus Holotrichia; species Holotrichia oblita. Next base: position 22,140,741 of record CM043019.1, on the reverse strand, counting down.
TGGCACCTAGGACGAACACTCCAATTCGGGATCGGAGTACTTTGACCCCAGATTTTGTAGGTAAACGGTACCACAACCAGCGAATGTTACTTTATACGATAGCAAATTTCCTGAGCTTTTAGAATATATATATAGGTTGTATTTACGAAAGTGGATACCTCACCTCGACAAATGAGAGAAACTCAAAGGCTGCATTTTTGATCCTCCAGTTCTGAATGCAAGCATTTCATCATCCCTTTGTAGGGGGGTGGGCTTCAGTTCGATGGTAGATTCGGATTGTCCTGAGTTAGTATAGTTGTTAGCTAAACCTGAAGTGACCTGAAGAATTCTGAAGAAGTTGGTAGTTCTGCTCCAAAAGAAAGAGAAGTCAATTTCATTTGGTTGGGTCATGCTTCGTGTTTTCAGGGACGCAAAAAGGATTTTTTTAATTGATTACCTTGCAAAGGATAAAACAATAACTTTTGAATACTACGCACATCTTCTCGACCAGCCAGATGACCCAATTGGTGAGATTAGGCTTGGATTACAAAAGAAAAAATCTTGTTCCATCAGGAGAATTCAACAGGCCACAAAAGTGCTTTGTCAAAGAAAAAAAATTAGGGATTTGAAATTGTATATGGATATTTTGCAGACCTCAGGAATGGAATCTATTTATTAGAGAAACGTTGGACAAAGTGAATTGAACTAAGAGGAGATTATATAGAAAAATTAATGCATTTTTGGATTAAAAAACACAGTCTTTCACTATCAAGTCGACTATTTTTTATCTTGTCCTCGTCATGGTGTTTAACTCACAATCGAACAAATCACTTGAAATTTTGACATTATTTATAAAAAAAAAAAACAAAACAAATAGGTAACAAATAAAAATATAATAATTAATTAATAATATAATAAATAAATTAAAAAGGACCTTCATTGAGCCGTAGGTCAAAGACTGGTGTCTGGTCCTTGTTTGTCACGTCTTATAGCGGTTCTTGTCGGCACCTCTTCTTTCGGATCTGCGAACACAAAGAAGGCTGTACAGAAGTCTTACATGGTCCCAAGGCCACAGCCACCCATCTCAGCGGGATTAAAATTTAAAAACACAAAGGAAGCAAAGAAATAGAACGTTTATGAACTAAAATTAGAAAAGAGAATTTTTTGAAAGAAAAATAACAAGAATTGTTATAAGAAAATTGGATAATAAATCTGAAATATGTATATTCATTACAATTACCAGCAAAATTTGCCAATTTAACCAAACAAATTGTAGTAGTAATAAAACTCTCCACCGTTTAGGAAAAAGAAAAGCAATGTTTAATAATATCAAGTCGAGGAGAGATCATTTTGGAATGGAAGCTTAAAGTTGGGCTTTTTATTTAATGTTTACAAAATTTGCGTCTAAATCCCAGCCATATTTTTATCGTTAATTATTTATGCCAAAAAAGGATGCCAACTCCGTGGAGGAATTCTATATGTCCTATTTTAAAAAAAGGAGAACACTGTGCGAAAATTATCGAGGATTTATTGGATGTAGTCTATAAGGTGCTAGCTAAAACAATACGTAATAGGCTGGAAAAAAATGAGAACATAGTGATAGCAGAGTACCAGGGCGGATTTAGGGCAGGGAGATCTACAATAGATCACATATTTACCCTGAGAGTTATACAGCACAACAGTTATGAATACAACCAATCTCTTTAATCTAGTTCTGGAGGTAATCATCATGAATAATGGAATAGCTTATGCAGACGATATAGTCCAAGTAACAAGATCAAAGAAAGAATTAGAGAAGGTTTTCGGACGATTTGTTGAGAAATTCAAAGGGTATGGTCTGATAATAAATCAAAGTAAAACAAAATATATGAAAATGCGCAGGAGAAAAGGAATATAGCTTCGAAAGAGTTGACCGGTTTGAATATCTAGTGGTTGCAGTAACCAGCAAGTGCCAAAAAGGGTATGAAATAGATAAAAGAATCCTGAAAGGAAATAGAGCAATCGGACAGCTAGCCAAAATACTAAAATCAAAACTTTTAAGCAGATCAACTAAGATCCGAGTTTATGAATCGATCGCGCAAGTGAAACATGAAAATCTTTGGAGGGGTAAAGGATGAGGAGGGCTTATGGAGAAGACACACAAACGAAGAAGTAATGGATATACAGGGTGTTCCTAAATATCATGTACATAAGGAAGGGGATAAGTATTTGGTTTATTTTTTGCCTAAAATTTCATATAAACATAGGTCTGCAAACGTTTCGTTACTAATCTGCAGGATGTTGAAATTTTAAGATTTTTTCACTTTTTACTGTATAGCTCCCACAGTTTTTGAGATATTTTGCTCAAATTTGGAAGGTAGGTTACGCTATAAGGCCTGCATAATTAGCCCGATCATCGAATATTTTCGAATATTCATAGGCGTCTTGGAGAAACTGGAACTTTTAAAAAGAATACTAATGATGCAGGTAAACCACGTACTGTTAGAACACCACAGATCGAAGAGGCTGTTCTGAATGAAATAGACAGACATCCTTGCACCAGCACCAGAAAAATCAGTGAACATTTAAATATTAGTCATTAAGTTGTTTGGCGTATTCTACGTGTTTCCCTGCTATACCCTTACCACATTCAGAGAGTGCAGGCTCTTCTTTCCCGAGACTTCCCTTTAAGGATTGATTTCTGCCAATGGTACCTTAATAAGGTAGCAGCAGACCGCATTTTTTATTGAAAAATCCTTTTTACCGATGAAGCGAATTTTTCAAGGACTTCAATTATGAATTTCCACAAAAACCACACGTGGGCAGATGAAAATCCACATGAAATTATACAAACGCATTTTCTCAGCCTTGGCTTCCTAGGTCCCCTGACTTAAATAGTATAGATTTTTTCCTGTAGGGACATCTCAAATCTCTAGCGTATACAACACCTGTGAATACTGTTAATAAAATACGAAATCGAATAATCGATGGATTTGAAACAATAAGAAATACTCCAGGAGTATTTGAGAGAGTGCGAGCTTCAATGAGAAGAAGAGCGGACGCCTGTATAAGGGTTGGAGGAGGACATTTTCAACAATTGTTGTAGCATAGTTTCCTTGTCATTGTTATTAATTAGGGTTTTTATTGTTATTAGTTATGTTACTTTGTATTGTAATAAAACAATGCTACGAAAACCGGGTCATCCTATTTTTTAGCAGATAGTAGCACCTTAACTCTTAAAATTAATAAACTCGAGTGATTATCTGAATAAAGCCTAAGCCTGCTAGACCATTTAAAAAAATTTAATTTTCTCTGGCGAATTACAGAAAATTGTTTTCTATTTTTTTTCTCGATAAGGGTCAGAGATAAGAAAAAAATACAAGAGATCAAAAAGTTTCTAAACAAAACAGAAAATTTATTGCGTGTTTTAGAATCTAGCAGTGGCGCATCGCAAAAAAGTTCAGGGTGAGAAAAGAGGGCATGACCCCGAAAAAATTATTACCCTGTAGATTTACATCATCATTTGGTATGGCTTCTGATGCAGGCCTTATAGCGTAACCTACCTTCCAAATTTGAGCAAAATATCCCAAAAACTGTAGGAGCTACACGGTAAAAAGTGAAAAAATCTTGAAATTTCAACACCCTGCAGATTGGTAACGAAGCGTTTGCAGACCTATGTCTATATGAAATTTTAGGCACAAAATAAACCAAATAATTACCCCCTTCCATATGTACATGATATTTAGGAACACCCTGTATATAAAAAGCGTACGATAATAAGGAAAATACGAGCGCAAAGAATTAGATGGTTAGGGCACATTGTTCGAATGCCAGAACAAAGGGTACCGAAAATGGTTCTGCATGGGGGAGATGGTGGTAAGAGGAAAAGAGGACGACCAAAGAAGAAATGGTTTCAACAAGCAAAAAATGACAGTGGAGAGAAATAGCAAGCGATCGAAGAAGATGGAAGGAAATAGTGAAGAAGAATAATTATTTATGACAAGAATTTTAAATGTATATCAACACGGAAAACATATACTTCATATTTAATAAAAATTCCCCAAGGTCTTTATCGAGAATTCATACACATTCAACCGTTAAATTCCAAGAGAAGAGGAAGGATATAGCGGAGTGAAAAAAAAATACGTACAAGGTCATAGACTGCACGGCTACAAGAACAAAACAATTTGAGGTCCTGTCAATTGATCGAGAATGCTTGCATTGCATAAATAAATATCTGATTATTTATAATTGTTTTCGTTTGCGTTACAGAAGACATATGTATATAATTCATGCGTGTATTCTCGGAGAGTGAAATCGGAACAAGGTCGCGTGAGTTTTAAATGTTTTTGTTTAGATTGGCAATAATGAAGTGGTCTATAAATGTCAATAAGTTCATGAACGTATTGTTCCAATATGAATAATTGATGAGTTCTTTTATATCGAGTTCAAACAATGACTCGCTGAGATTTGTAAAAGAAATCGAGTTTAAACGTAATTAGTTTGAACAAATTTTACATAACCGTAATGACATCAGTTGGAAACTAGATACCTACCTATTTAAATTTATGTATTGCCGAATTTCCTCCCACACTACTAATTTTAATACAATGAAACTTAAACGTCTATAGCTTCCTTTAATCATTTAAAAAACTAATTTGAATGTCCTTTTCGTTAGGTTATAACATCCATTCCTCAAATTACACAGTTTTAGTCGGTAAACCCACACATCCAGCTACTAATTTGCACAATAATCCATGTATAATCATCGCAAATAACGACGATTATCCATTATATATAATTACCCGTATATTGTTAGTTCTAATTGCACCGACCTTGGTCTTTAGTATTGAACATTGGAAATCTATCATCATAACTTGATATAACCGTATTAATTTTCAAGCAACAACTAACGTGGAAATTGCTTGCTTTTAAAGCTTGCGAGGATCTTTTTTTCAATATATATGTACATATCATGTGCATAGTTGCAACGCAACTGTATAACCTGTTATAATCATTAACAAGATGTAGTAGTTAGGATACGTTAGTTCAAAGTAAAATGACAAATTAATAAGCGAAGGCAATACAGGTAAGGTGTGTGCGATGAGCGCAGACAGAGATGCTTTTTTCTTTTTAACTTTCGCAAATATTTTCTTGACTAATCATGCGTTGACTCATACTGACGAGTGGGTCCTGGTTCTATGAAATATTCTATAAAATATTTCTTAACCTGATTAGAACGAATCGAAAATTGATCTTATATAAATAAAATCAAGCATAAAACGCCTTTGTTTTATGTTTCGAGTGAAAGGTGAATAATCAGACTAAAACTGTTAATAAATATAAACAAAAAAATAGCGAAGAAAAAAAAAGACGGGGATTTTATTTATAGCAACTACATCACAATAGACTATTACTTGCCAAATTATCTTGCACCGTCTCAACAAGCTGAATCATCAAATCGATCGTGTTAGTTTTTTGATTTAGTTAGCTGTCAGGTTACATTTATTTACCTAAGGAAAAAAGAAAGTAATGTGCTTGTCATTTTCAAAAAAATTATTACATTTAGAACTCTTGTATTACATTATTATTATTTGATCAGGATGGTGAAATCGTGCATTACATAATTGTAATAAAAATGGAAAATGTTATTATAAATATCGGTAATCTTGTATATTTTTTCGTCCTCATTGACTTGGAGTTCAATGCCCTAAGAGTCCTAAATCACCGTTTTTTTTCCACTGTTATTCTTCAAGTACCAAAACCTTCAAATTCCTGATTTCACCCAATACTATGTTTAGAGATGATCCTAAAACCGCCCTATGAAACTTAAGGAAGCAATATTATAAAATTTCCAATCGAGTTTTTAAAAGTCCAAAAGAAATCTTTAATATTCAAAACAATCGTCAAACACAATTTCGTATCAGGCTATAATTCAGCCTCCAAACATGCTACCTGAATGGTTTCACATTCTCTCTTCTCAACTTAGGGCTTAAGCCTGTACTCTCAAGCAGCCCGACTCTGGAGAGTGATTCTCCCTCGATCAACGGGCCTGGCTCCCTCTATGGGTCCACAAACGATTTGGGCGAACGGAACGATGTCGAGATGGATCCTCCCTGACGCCACAAAAAAATCTAACTAGGATTCCCCTAGTAGCAGCAAGCGAACAGAGAACCGAATCCCTCGGTTGGTTGGTGGACGTCAGAGACGTCGAGATCCTTTGGGGCGCCCAAGTCCTTCTGGAACAGGACTACTTACCTTGAGAGGATCATTGGCGAACAAGAACTGTGAGGGACATTTAAAGAGAAAGTGGAAGAATCTTTTGAAGACATATATATTAAACGAAATATAAACCCAAATAAAAGCTTAAAATCTGACAGCAAAACCAACAGTGTCCGAATAGCGAAATCGAATGTTCTGTATTTGTTCTCATCTATCCAGAATTTTCCTCTTTACTTAGCTGATAAGACTAATGTTTTGGGACAATGTTCAGAATATTTAGAGCAACCTGGAACAGCAAAGTTTAAAATTATTTTACAAAACTCTGAAATAATGTCGAATAAACTAGAACAACAGGGAGCAGCTAAAATTTAATCGCACCCAACCACCCTCCTTTTTAGTCAAACTTTTGACACCTGTTTCAGATTATTTTAATTCTATTATGGTGCATTGATCTAAAATTTATTAAAAAAATTAAGAAACTAAATCTTAAACACAATTTCAAATCCCCAACGATTTTGTGCCAATAATGTGACCAATCTTCAATCAAAAAACAAATCCACATGAATTTTGAAACGTGACAGCAACGCCTACCAATGACGAAATCGAGTGGGTGCCTGATTTTGACGCAGGACAAAAATATTGCTTTTTTGCTCTCTACATAATAGGTTCAAAAATGTAGGCTTTCACCATAACCGTTTTCAAACTTTTATAAACAGAGGACAATCTGAAACAACTTTCAAAATTCAATTTTCAACGACGAGGAGGAGAGGGTGGTGCGTTTAATATAATTTTGCAACTTTGGAAGAAGGTAGAATGAATCTAGAACAAGATGGAAAAACTTTTTAAACTTCGAATTTCCTTCCCACCCTTTACTCTCCTCGAAAATTGCACTTTTGAGAGTTGTTCCAGATTGTTTTGGTTGTTTATGAAATGCATGTTATGAAAAGTAATATGGAACAAGTAATCTTAAATCCAAAAAAAAATCTAAATGATGATATGTAGGCTCAAAAATTTAGTCTTTCATCATAACCTATATAGAACAAATCTAGAATTTTTCAAACTTCTATAAATAGGGAAACTTGTCTCTTGTTTTCAATTATTTTGTAAACGACCGATGCATAGTAGAAAGTTGATGTTTTGGAGAAATAAACAGGACAATCTGGAACAATTTGAAAATTTCAATTTTCAAAGACGAGGAGGGAGGGGTGGTGCGTTTAATATAATTTTGCAAAAATTTGGAAAAAGGTAGAATGAATCTAGGGTAAGAAGGAAAAACGTTTTAAACTTCGAATTTCACAATGAAATGCGGTGGTGGATTTCATACAGGTTATGAAAAAGTTTTCCTTCCCACCCTTCACTCTCTTCGAAAATCGCACTTTTGAGAGTTGTTCCAGATTGTTTTGGTTGTCCATGAATGGTCCCAAAAATTTGATCTTCTACCATAGGCAATGTACATAGAACAAGTTTAGAACCGAGGAAAGTTTTAAGGATTTTAAAACATGGGAAACTAGTATGGTTGAAGTGTAATATTTTAGAATAATTTTCAAAAATAATTGAAAGAGCAATCCAGAACAGCTCTCGAAATTCAATTTTAAAAGGTGCAAGATACTTCACACAGGTTACATGTGCAGTTTTTTGAAAAGGTTTCTTTCTCTTTTCTTCCTGATGGAGCCGAGAAACAATCTCAACATTTTTAAAACAAGGGACTAGTTTTTAAGACAACAATCTGGAATGGCTTTTCAAAAGCTGGGGTGGGAGTGAGGTGGCAACAAATGGCTTCTTTCCGTTTTGCAAAATTTTGTTAGAACGAATTTAGAACAAACAAGAAAAACTGTCTAAATTTTGAAAATAAATGGGGTGGATGACTTCACACACGTTCCTTGAAAAGCTTACTAGTATAAAGCTATACTTATTATCCTTCTAATCCCATTTATTTCCAAGAACAAACGTAATATATTTAACGTTGTTTAACAATATTAGAGCACATTCGAGCGCACAGCGAAGTTAATTTCATTTAACCTGAATATAGTTACAAAACCTTCATTCTTTTATAGAACACACATTCGTGTTTTCTTAAACGCCCAAAGGGAACGCAGCCTTGACTCGACGTAATTCGCAATTAAGGTGTGTTACACGGTGTCGTAAAGTAAGATCGAAGCCATCGCAAGAGTGCAAGGCGGAGATGTGTGCGGAAAGAAGGTCAGAAACGTCGTACATAGGTATACGTACAGCAGTAAACTCGAACAATGACAAACGGTGGTTGCGATCGGCTAGGATTCTTCATCGTGTTCGCCATCGATTTCTCGGTCGTAAATCTGAGGGCCGTCGGCGTATACTTCATCGGAATATATGGGAAGATAACGTGGAACACGCATACCGGCTATGTTATGGCATCTCTAGGACAAGATCGGGCTATGCAAAATGCGTATCGAAAACCTATATACTTGTGTGTTGGTTAACGCTGGCGTTGTAATTAGATCGCGACGTTGTTCGATCTCTATCGATTGCGCGAAAAGGCTTTTAATGACAGTTGTGCGGTGATTTTTTTTTTTCGCGAACTGCGCCAACAGTAGCAATTACCTAAGCTTGTAGTTGCGCTGGGAATGGTCAAGACAGGTGTTTGAGTTGATTTTCGCATATAGTAAGACAACAGAAAAGTATTCGGTGTAACATCGGGTAAAAACATCGAATTTTTTACTTTAACGTGTGTTGTTGTTGGAAAACTATTTTGCTAAAATAGAATCTATTCGATGTTTCGGAAAAACATGAGCAGCGTGTATTAGAAACGTTGTCAAATTAAATTAAAATAAACAAATCGAGTTTCTCACTGTCATGGATAGCGGTCCTTTCATTAGCAAAAACTGACGAGAGGCGTGTTGCTCCTGTGTAATAATTACATGTAGTCTACAGGCAATAATTCAAGGGTGTGCATTCATTTGTCAGGCCGAATATAACGCCCCCTTTTACCAGTTTTAAATACTATTTCTTCGTTTTATATTTGAATGAATTAAACGATTCAATCTTTGATATAATCGATGGAATTAGATATTATACAACCGTTCGTATTAACAGGAAATCAATTATAAATCGTTCTCGTAATGACTTGCAGAATTGCATACTTCTTTTCGCATTAAAAGCGTAAATACTTCAGTTATTTGCGTGTAAAAGTATAAATAGAATTTCATAGATATAGGCATACGTAACCTTAGAATTAGTGAGCAATATTTTTTGACCTTGCAATGTAATTAATTCACGTAGTACACAACCGCAATTTACTAGATCATTTTTCGCTTTCGATCTACTGGGATACTCGAATCCACTCTTACAGGATTAAATATATTTCTACAGTAACGCTGTATAATAATAAGTTAAATATATTTTTTCTCGTTACATAGCATACATTATATAATGCTTTGTACTTAATGCAAAATTCACATCAAATTGTAAACAGTATTATTAAGTAATTTGGCAATTTGTTTGTTTAAACTGCCTTAATTTATTTTTTTAATTTCCATTGTTTGTTTTAAAACACCGGAGAAATAATTATTTTGCTATTAGGAATTGGAGCGTTCATCCTGGGTTCTATTTTTATATTTTTTTTTTGTCCAAACAAAGCTCTTTAGCCTAAATCTGACACTTTTTGTGTATTTAGCATGATCAATTACATATATATTCAGAGAGAAACTCAAAGGCTGCATTTTTGACGCTCCAATTCTGTATGCAAGCATTTCACCACCCTTTTCTAGGAGGGTTGGCTTCATTTTGATGGTAGATTCGGATTGTTCTGGGTCAGTATAGTTGTTTGCTGAACCTGAAGTGACCTGAAGAATCCTGAAGAAGTCGGTAGTTCTGCTCCAAAAGAGAGCGAAGTCAATTTCATCTGCAGGTCATCGTTAGTGTTTTCAGGGGTGCAAAAAGGATTCTTTTAATTGATTACTTTGCAAAGGATAAAATAGTAACTTTAATTTGACGATTCTAACGCTCTTCAACTTGTTTCAAGGATAAAGAAATGCCAAATTGAGCAAATTACGGTTCTTTAATCAATTGTTATTAGCTATATTTGCTACGTTTCAGAAACAATTAAAACCAAGTCATTCAAATGATCGCACAACGCACGGATTTTAACGTTATATTTTCTAGTTAGTTGAAAAAAAAAATTTAATTATGTAAATTCTTACTACTACATTAGAATGTCATCGTACTTTAATTTTAATCATCATTTGAATGACTTGGTTTTGATTGTTTCTTGCTGGCTGCTTTCAAAAGGCCAGTGTCGGTCAAAACGTAGGAAATATAGCTAATAACAATTGATTAAAGAACCGAAATTTGCTCAATTTGGCATTTCTTTATCATTTAAAAATAATAACTGCTGAATACTATGCACACCTTCTTGACCAGTTAGATGATAAAATTGGTGAGATTAGGCTTGGATTACAAAAGGAAAAATCTTGTTCCATCAAGAGATTGGAACAGCCCACAAAAGTGGTTTGGCAAGCGAAAAATTTAGGGATTTGAAGTAATGAAGAGACGATTGTAAACGGATATTTTCCGAGACCTTCTCGGATCGCACTTCAGGGATGTGAGGAAATTTGAACGAAATCGAACGCTCTTTGAAAATTGTCAAAAATGCACATTTTTCCGTACCTACCTCTTCGATTTCCCTGAAATTTCAATTTTGACCCACTATAGGTCATTATTATTATTTATGAAATAAATTGATTCGGCTCAATCAAAATTACTTTGAATATTCCACCCACAAAATCTATTTTGTTACTCAGGTTAATCGGTGGCCCCGCTCGTTGGTGGGGTCGCTGGTAGGTGGTCGGTGGGCTGTTGGCCCAAAACTCTTCGAGTTTGGCGGACCAGCTAGTATATAAATAAAGGAAGACTCCAATAGTCCAGTCGAGAGATGTACACAACACTTGGTCCCACGTTTAAAGAAGTAGAATTTGTCCAGAAAATTCTTGGCAAACTCAAAATGCTAGTATTCTGAGTTAATTGATAATTAAATGGTAAATTAATTAATACTATGAGTTAAACTATCCTGCACTTGACTCTTTAATAAAAAGGAATTCTATTCAAAGAGCAGCCACCCTCTATGTCACCAAGATCCAAAAGAGAAAGTTCAGAGAGGCGGAAAAAAAGCGGAAATTACGTAAAAGAATTTAACACACAGGATTCTTAAAATACAGCAAGCAGAACGGAGGAAATGAAAACAAAGCTTGGCAACACAAGCTGACAACTAGTTGTATTAGCCATAATTTATATAAATATATATATAAATCTAAAATTTCGCGATGTAATAAATATGTAATAAATAATGAACAAATGAACAGAAACTACAGACTATTGATGTTGAACCAAATAGATGTTAAACAAACCTATCTAATGCTATAAGAATCAAATAATTTACTGCTACTCTACAAGATAACTACGGATAGCGTATCCAAATCCCTTCGAGTTTAGAAACTTTATGGAAGTTGGGAGGGAGTTCAATAGTGCATAAACGCAATATGTGAATGATCTTGTGAACAAAATAGTATTGTACCGTGAAGGTGTAATTAAGTTTTTGTTGCATGTGTCAGCAAATTCCGTAACAAATTAAATTCAAGATTTGATTCCATTAAATTGACAGTAGAAAAAGAAGTGAACAACAAACTTCCTTGTTTGGATAATTCAGTTATTAGGAATGAAAAGAATAGATTAGAAATTGACATCTACAGAAAAGAAACTACTTCACTGGATCTGTTGGTGCAGAAGTAAAACACTAAACACTTCAACCCACTAAACACCAACAACTTTTAACTAAAAACTAAACACCGACGCGTTTCGACAGCAAAGCTGTCATTATCAAGGCGATAATAGAACTCAGTTTTATTATCGCCTCGGTGAATCGCAAAACGCGTCGGTGTTTAGTTAAAAGTTTTTGGTGTTTAGATGGTTGAAGTGTTCAGTGTTCTAAAAACGAAACTAATCATCAATAGAAAATGTCCGCGATATAGTTTTTAACTAATAGATTGGTCAAATTCTCACTAAATAAAGTGAGATTTCAAAATGCATTAGAGTTTATTAAGACAATAGCGGTCTAGAATGGCTTCTCTCATAAGGAGGAGGATACAAGGAACATCTAGTTCACTTTCAGTATGCAAGAGGGAAATCGTCCGCTATAGCATAACATTTACAAATACGAAAATCGCATGAACAGAGAACCGTCGATTCTTGGAAAATCGGTTTTGTTCGAAAATTTAAGAAAGGACGGTCCTTTCTTAACGTATGTTAGCAATTAGTTCTGTTCAGGTAAAGAGTCGCATGCAATAGTGGACTTATACTAGTTAGAAGAGGGGGATGTTTATGTTGGTACTTTTTAATTTAATTTATTCATTCCCATGCGCTCTCGAAACATATGTACCGACTAATTAATCAAAAGTTGTGGTGTTGATGTTACCGATGTTTTATCCGTACATATACTGACTTCCAGAAAAATTGCAACACCTAGAAGCTGTTTAACGATTTTATTGAAATTTTCAGAACACGTCTATTTCTATGAAACAAAGTTATGATTAAGTTTTAAAAACAAAAGAATAAAAGCTTTAAAAGTTTTTTCAATAATGAGTTGCTCCGCCACGATTTGTAATGCACTCATCTAGACGCCTTGGCATGCTATTAATCAAGTGATCTATAGTTGCTTGTGGTATATCGTCCCAAGCTTCTTGAATCCGTTGTTGAAGATCGTGTAAATTATCTGGAGGGTGAGGTAAATTACCTATTCGCCTACCAATCATATCCCATACATGTTCAATGGGCGACAAATCAGGCGACCGAGCAGGCCATGGGAGGACGACAATGCTAGATTCTTCCAAAAACCGTGTTGTAGCCCTTGCCGTATGAGGGCGCGCATTATCCTGCTGGAAAATGGGATTTTGCAGCCCCTGAAGATATGGAAGGCCAACTGGTTGTAGCACATTAGCAATGTAACCAGGTGCGTTAAGGTTGCCGTCAATAAAGACCAAGGGTGATCTGCTACCATAACATATTGCACCCCATATCATAACTCCTTGAGTGAGGGCTGTGTTGCGTTCCACAAAAATTGTTGGATTTTTACGTTCTCCACGCATCCGTCTGACTCTCCTACGACCATCGTAGGCCCACAAGCAAAATCGGGACTCGTCACTAAACACACTTTGATGCCATTCCTGCGCCCAATTAACCCTTAAGTTGCTCCACTCTAGTCTGCGTAGACGGTGAAGTGGTGTAAGAGGAAGACATAAAAATGGACGATATGAACGCAATCCATAAGATCTTATCCGGCGATAAACAGTTGACATTGACATTCTGAGTCCTGTACCTCTCATCCAATCATTTGCAATTGATCGAGTTGTTGAAAATCTATCTCTTGTGGCCAAAAGTCTTAAGCGACGTTCTTCGCGATCTGTAGTCCTTCGAGGAGGTCCAGATCCACGGCGACGATGTTGAACCCCTTCCTCGGACCATTTGGACCAACACCTCAATACCGTTGAAACATTTCGGTTTACACGACAAGCAATTTCTCTTAGCGAAAGTCCGGCCTCTCTCATACCAATAATACGGCCACGTTCAAAATCACTTAATTGGACAAAATGTTGATGTTGACGTACTCTCGGCATTGTTATCAAGTGCAGAATGAAATTGTGACGTAACAACAACAATTTGCAAACTTGACAGTTACTAAATGGTCTAATACTTCAAATTCATAGTTACTATGTGCTATGGAAACAACATGCAAAAAAAAACTACTGGCTAGATTTTATTCAAATTTTAATCATCAATTTGCTTAATGAAAATAAACGTTTCCTGAAAATTTCAATAAAATCATTCGACAACTTCTAGGTGTTGCAATTTTTCTGGATTTCAGTATATATTTTACCAGTCCACAGTCCTTGAAATCACACTGAAAGATGAGGTATCAAACAAAATAGCAACGTAAAATGTTTTGAAAGTTAAGTTTTCTCTACAAATCAATTTGCAGTCTGTTTCCTGTCCGGTGCAGGTGGGTACTACAACAAGAGAGATTGTAAAAAAATTGGGCAAGATAACATAGAGATAAATAGAGAATTGAATGGGGCAGAATCAAATAGAAAAGCAAGGTCTATTTTAATGACAAATGACGACAATGAAACTCATACTCAGAATATTTCAGATATTTCTTGAGGGTAATGATGAAGAGAGAATGAATAAAAATTTGGAGAAAAGAAACCAAAAATTGTACTGAGTAGTCAGTAGTTAGTTTCTACCCTCTTAGAAATTCTAAATTTTGACAGTTGTTATAGTTTGTTTTAGATTATGCCAGAGTTTTGCAAAATAATAGCTGTTTTCTTTTGCTCCGTACGATTAATCCTAAAAACTTAGCAGGATTACAAATCAGGATTAAAAATAGCAATGTAAAAGTCCATAACAAACTATGAACATAACTTGGAATTGAACATAACCTCTGTGACATAATCAAACATAAGTTATGCTAACTTGACATGATCGCTAATTAATAATTCTCTATCCTTCAGCAACATAAACTTCAAAAATTTATTCTCAAAGGTTATGTTTATTAGTTATATGTCAAACGCCATATTTCGCCCTCCTAAAAACATGGGTTTAAGCGGATTGAATCCAAAATATTTTATGTTTCAGAGGAGAAAGGGGAAAACTTATCACGATTACTTTTTTTGGGTGGGGAGACGCAAAAGAACATACTAGGATCAAAAATACTTAGTATGATTAATCTTACGTGAGCAAAAGAAAACGCCTAATATTAGAAAAAATATTTTTTCGATCAACCTTTCTTTTTTCGAAAATTTTAAAATTCTTTCAAGTTGTTCTGAATGTTGTTTTTTTGACCTTGTATCGTTCATAAAACAATTGAGAAAAACGAAATTTAATGGTTGATCCAGGTTGTTCTAGCTTTGTTCTAGATATGTTTCCGCTGGTCTTATAATTGTTAATTATAATTGAGGAAACCTACTATATATAGGTTATGGTACAAAATGCAAAATATGTATGATAGAAGCCTGAAATTTGGGAACAATATAGAACTAACCTAGAAAAATCTGGAACGACTATCAATATGTCAAATGTCGAAAAAGGGGGCTACTGACGTATCATTTTTCTGAATTATTTCGCGAAATATGGACAATAGAAAGTTGATACTAATAAACTGAAACAATATTTAAGTATTAGAATATTGAAAATAAAGGAGGAGAGGGGGGTTGGTAGCAAAATTTCATTTTTTCAGTTATTTCGTAAACAGCACATGGCAGGACGCCCAGATTTTGGAACAATGTTCAGAACAACTACAGCAGCCGAGAACAACTTTCAAAATTTTAAATTTCAGAAATGAGAGTTCTACTCGGAGGGGGGGAGGGAGGGAGCTAACTTCACACAGACGATGTACATATGTACACTAGATCGCATGGGGTTGAAATTAGTCCCTTGTCATATTGTTGTTGGTTGACATGCAAATTGTGACGAAATTAGACTTTGCATTTCAAGTTGCGCTGACGAGATCTGAGAGGTCGAATCCACGTGAATCCGTTCGCACGTATACAGAAGAATCGGGAGAAATAATGCGTGTGTTGAAATTGAAAGTAAATAGTGGGTTTTATATCTATTCAGTAGAGTCTAGGATGTCGACTCGATCAGAACTTTATTATAGGAAATCGAAATAAACATTATTTTAATCAGGTTAGATTAGATGTAAAAAGTATGAAGAAATAGTGGAGTTACAAAATGTTACAATTTAACAGCACAGATTTTTACGTAATCATAAGCATGGCCATTTCGGAAAACTCTTTTTTCCGGATCAAGGTCGCTGTCACAATAACAATATGCAGCAACAATAAAGGTAAACATTTACAATATATCCATTTCGTAAAGCTATTATTCAACTTCTGTTTATAGCGGTTAGACAGAACGCATTCCATCCGAGTTTCATTTCTTATATAAGTAACGAATGTCGACGCTAATATACAAGTTCTGTTGTTATTTCTACGATAAGATCTAAGAATTTTTTCACACAGTCGTTGGGTTCTGTTAGATATGTATGCAGACTTGTAGATCTTTTTAATGACCTGGTCGTTTGTTAATATCTAAATTCTTTTCAACCGTACGGACGCGTTGAAATATGGGGTTTTATTAAAAATATGAATGATGTAATTTGTCGAATAAGATAAAGTGTACGCTGTGCAATTAGCATGTAATCGTAAATAATGAGGTTAGTTTAATATTTTATTATACACTACAATGTAAATGTAAATGGATGTCTAGTAGTGTATAGGATGTATTTTGTTTTGATAATAGATAAAAATATACATGGGTTTATAAGAATAAGAGATATTAAAGACGACTTTATCGCTTAAGAGTGTACTTACGTATTTAGTACTTGTAGTTTATGTTATATGTTAAAGGCGATGACATTACTAATTGTCAACTGGAGATTAAGATTTTTTGTTTGTTGATATTGTATACGAGCCGCTATATAATTTATACCGTAATGTTTATAATATTCATCACGGGATATTTGTTTCATGAAACGTGTTTGATTTTAGACGACAGTATCTATGTATTAAAAAAAATGTTGATTTAATAAATATAAATGAAAGACGTATGTACATAAATATAAATATCAGAGTCATGTTTTTGGAAGAATTATTTATAGATATTTATAAATAAATTAAAAACAGATTAGAAAGAGGTTTAAGGTTTAATAAACGAATAATAAACGTTTAGTGTTTGTTTTAGTTACCTGAAGAACAATAATTCATATTTTTTAGCTGAAAGCTGTGTTTGGTAAATCTCTTACAATTATGTACTGGGTTGTCTGTCTACTTGATCTTATCTACAATTTGATGAGCTAAACATAATTTTATTTGTTCCTCACGCCTGCTTATTAATGTTTGGAAATGAAACTTCTGTACATATCATCATGCTGGTAATCTACAGGGCCTTTATAAGATCTGTGCTTGTTTGTCCTTCTCCAGTTTACCAAGAATTTTGGAAAGAAGCTTTGGGCGATACTTTCTCTCAAAGCAATCTATTACACCTTGATTCATTAATTGTTGAAAGCTTGTCATGTAAGGTGGCAAAAGCACAAGTATATTCGCATGTTTGTTATTTTTGTTTATTTTATCACTGGGAACGAGTCAGGTTATGAACTTTCTTCTACTCGTAAAGGGAACTAGTATTACTTTCGCAGGATTTACCCTTAGGTTTTCCTGTATACACCATCCTTCTCTTGTTTTCAGAGCTCTTTGCATGAGTTCTGAGATAAGACCTGCATTATTTTTCCTCTAATGACTATTGCAATGTCATCTGCATACCCCTGGTTATTGTAGCCTGCATTATTTAAGGTTACAAGCAGTTTATCGATAACAAAATCCCGCAGCAGAGGCGACAATCCTCTCCACACCCTCCCCGCCATCCCTGCGGTTTATATCACTCACACCCTCACATTCAACCTTTCCGAGATGAGTTGGCGCATTATCAATAACAAGAAGTAGTTTTGGCAGGTCAACTTTCAGAACGAATTCCAAAATTAACCCTCTCTTCGAACAAATATGCATCTATCCATGCCGAATTTTGTGCCCAATAGTACACTGAGAGGGAATCTTTTTGCTGATCTATAAATAATAAAGAATGGTATCTTATGAATCCTTGAAGCATTCGAGTTTAGTGTCACCTTAAAGTCTAGAGCAATATTTTTTATGTTGTCGCAAATGTTTAATCCAGCTTCGGCAATGTTGTAGACTTCTTGCGAACTGATTATCAGCAATGAGTTTTTGGAAAAATTACTGGCTGTCGTGGTATTTTTTCACTATAAACTCAGAAAATATGGATTTCGGTTCGTTTTCTTTAATTTGAAAACTATCCTTCTGTAGTCGTGAATGCTCCCTCATTTTAAAGTTTGGAATGTAAGTCAAAAGTTTTTTCTTCCAAGATTGGTCCGCTGAACTGAGTGCCTCTTCGAAGTTCTTGTAAGAATCATAGCCGCAGTACATCATCCAGCAATTCGTATTTGGGCTTGT
The DNA here is from genome assembly GCA_023690525.1 of Holotrichia oblita. Taxonomy (NCBI): domain Eukaryota; kingdom Metazoa; phylum Arthropoda; class Insecta; order Coleoptera; family Scarabaeidae; genus Holotrichia; species Holotrichia oblita. The sequence continues at coordinate 22,122,511 of CM043019.1, read as the reverse complement.
AAGGTGGTGCAACGCGTCTGTTTCGATTTGTGTACAAAATATTTTAGGCCACCTCACCTTTATCGGTGTGTAACAAACATCAGGAATATTGAACATTGAACAAAAGCGGATCAGTTGTGTGAAAAACGCTCGGACACGTCGATTTTTGTTTTTGAGTGTATTATTTTGTAGGTAATATGTTTTTAAATAGAAATCCCAATTTTTTGAGCAAAGATCGATAGTATTTTATTTTCTGAATATACTGAATTAAAGTATTAAGAATGCTTTTTTTATTTTATAAATTTATACATAAGGCAGCATTTATCACAATAAATGTTCGTCTGTTGTTTGGCAGTGCCCTAAGCGATGGACAAATTCATCCTGCACATGTCTGATGGTCTCCGGCGTTATCAATCTTATCTCAGCACTAATTGCGTTTTTCAAATCTTCTATACTGTTCAATCTGTGTTCGTATACCTTGCTTTTCAAATGTTCCCCATAAGAAAAAATCAAGAGGAACCGGCCATTCTATTGTACGCGTTTTTTGATGCAGTGATTGACAAATACGTCATTTAAAAACGCTCTTACCGGTGCTGAGTAATGAGGTGGTGCACCATCTTGTTGCAACCATATTATTTCAGCAGGAATGTTTGGATCTTCTACATTTGGAAATAATATGGCTCGAACTGGGACCAGCTCAAAACGAAGAAAATTCAGATACCCATCAGCGTTCAGAGTTTCATTCCAAAAATATGGCTCTAATATTCTATCGACTACTAAGCTTGTCCACACATTAACCTTTTGTTGATACTGAGTATGCACTTCTTCAAACCAATAGGGATTTTGTGCAGACCAATATCGGGAATTATGTCTGTTCACTGCACCATTTAAGAAACATTTAGATTCATAGGAAAATATTATGTTCCACACAAAAAATGGATTTTCTTTGCACAGGTTTTGTATTATTTCACAAAACTGCATTCTCCGGTCAAAATCATCTTCATTCAGTTAATGTGAAAGATGTGCTTTAAATGGAAGAAACTTTTCACGCTTCAACTGTCTCTATACTGCCATATGACTAACATTACTATTTTGAGCTATCTTTCTGGTGGAAACCTTAGGATTCTCCTTAACTGAAAGTAAAACGTTTAACAGATTTTCTTGAAACTCTGCTTCATTTAAAGCCATTTGTATCAACACATCTTACTAATTTAAAACTAACACTAGCAACGAAACTTACTAATGAAAAACAACAAAACTAACGTGACAATAATTGATGACAATATCTAAACTAAGTATTACTGATTTGAGGTATTTAGTTAACAGATTAAATAAAAGCAAAAACAATTATCATGGCCAACTTATGTGAATCTACCCATTCTAATTAAAAGTACTTTGTCTGTTGCTTAGGGCACTACCAAGCAGTGCCAAGACCAAGACGGTGCCTAATTTAAATTTTTATTAGTTTTACTGTTGCCTTCTCTGCAATAACGTTAGGAATTTAGAAAGACAAAGAACATTCTTAATGTTTTAATTTCAAAGAATTTCTTTTTATAATTTTTAAACGGTAAGACTCAAACCCCACGTATGGGGTACCAGTATATTCAGAAAATAAAATACTATCGATCTTTGCTAAAAAAAATTGGGATTGCTATTAAAAAGAAATATTTGATGACGTCATCCATTGAAAACAATTGACTACAAACCATTGAAAATATACTATAAACAATACACTCAAAAAACAAAAATCGACGTGTCCCAGCGTTTGTCGCACAACTGATTCGTTTTTGTTCCATTTTCAATATTCCTAACCTTTGTTACCACACTGTATACGTTATAGAGCTTGCAATATTTGTTACTGTTTAGCACTCATTTTCCAAGTCACAGCACAACGAAGCGGAAACAGCGGCAGAGAGAAAAATACGAGGAAAGGACAAACAAAAATAGTTCCCATAGTACTTATGCCATACCATACCATAGTACTTATTACAAGACGGGCCCACAAAATTGGGAAGAATTCAACAAATTTTTGAAACGAAATTTTTATTCAAAAAAACAGAAAATTCTGTTCATTCACTCATTTGCTAGAATGATGCTGATGTTGTACACTCGCTTTGATACACCAATCACGCTTCATGCGTTGGACTCCACTGGATTCACAGGTGGACTGTTGGGAGGCCAGAATTCTTTCGATCAAATCGTGTCGCCTTGGCTGGGCAGCCGGTATTATAGCAAAAGACTGACATGCATCGGTACACTATCCTGCTGGAACACATACGGTCATCTAGACGTATCATCTAGATCTAGAGATAATTTGAAATCGACTATCTTGGATTCTCTGAAATATGTTCCTTTTAATAACTTCAGGCGTCCTGACAACGCATTCTTGTGAGTAATTTTTTCTCGTCAATGTTAACAAACGGATTTTGACGTCGTACCCTGCATATATGTACAACAAATTTGTTGAACTGGACTCAATGTAATTGAAACTAATGAATACACTGCGCTGTTTAAAGTCTACACAGTTCCTTTTCAAACGACCCCAGGATTATCCGGATAGGTTGAATAGTAACGGAAATATTGAGCTTTCAACATTGACAAATAGATGGACTTCCATTTCCCTTATTATGGCAGATACGAAAAATGTCACTAAAGAGAGATATTGAACGGGTTTTCAACTGAATTAAACATACTGAGGAATTAAACATTTTATAAAGGATTGAGATCGCCGGTAAATGAAACAGAAATGATTTTTTTAAAGACTTGTGGTTTTCGAGATTTTTTGAGTTGAAAGATGCCCGAGGAAGCCACGTGACCAAAACGTTACCGGTCTAATTTGTAGGTTATATTCAACACTTTAATCCCTTTAAACTATCCGATCCAGAATCATCCGTTTAACTGATAACTGATACGATAACTTTTAGTATACCCATCGAGCCACGGCTCCATATCAGTTTCAGTTTTTCTTGTACTTACATCAAAATGATTAGTACAACAATATCCTGTAGTCTTCTCTGACAAAGGTACATCTCTCCTCATGGCACTGAACTAAACTTTTCCACATTGGTACTGCACAATACTTGTATGATACAGACATTTCAGTCAAAATAATAAAACTGGTAAAAAATTGTTTTCAAAAGTTCAAAATTAAAATTTAAAAAGTAAAAAGAAATCGTCCGAATACAAGACACAAGTAGTCAAGCCATTGCCATTGATTTCGATAACATAAACTGACACAAACACTGTATCATACGTCACACTTGTAGTTCACGTAAACGCCGCGTTTTGGAAGAGCGCTGTAATCGTGCTCCTTTCTTCCCCGATTTCTAGGTGAAAAAATATATTTTTTTGTCTGGGAATAAAAGGAATGGCTTTTTCGCATGATTATCTTTACATTTAAAGAATAATTACAAAGTACATAGGTTGTTTATTAGACAAATACTTACCTAGCTACAGTGGCTTACCCTGTATATATTTCGAGAATATTGCGCATTTACCGTAATGATTAAAAAAAATAATAATAGGTGCGGATAAAATTAGCTACGGTCTGGAAAACTGAAATAAAATACGAGTGCATCTGGTTGGTAATAAAATAGACCGCAGGTTTATTGCGCGACTTAAAATTGAAAACGATTGCAATAAGAGCACGACGAAATTAATGCTAAAATTAATAAATATACCGTTACAGAGAAGTCCTCGTCATAGTAGTTAACAGGTTAGAACAAATTGCAATTTTACACGAGCACAACTTCATATTAATGTCACGGTGAACGTTTTACCAGATCTTTTTCGAATATATCATCCGTTCAATTGCAACATAATCCTACTTTAAACGATTAATAATTGCTTGATTTATAAATAACTTACAGCAAAAGAAAAAAATGTAATAAATGAAACCATACAATATTAATAAATAGCATACATCACTTAAAAATATATCGATTCTAATTGTAACGAGCTCCTTATTTATAGACTAAGCAAAGAACAATACATCAATTGTTCCCGATGGAAAACAAAAGACATGCATGCTGCATATTATTAATTGGTCCGCTGTGATTTATAATAAATGATCTGACGCCGGTCTATCGGAACAAAATACACGTCGGCCGTCAGTCTTAAGATATCATCGACGTTCCCGACGTTAAAAACGCTCGTTTTGGTCCGTCGAAGGCGTTTCTAGGCTATTTCGATCAATTCCACACATATACTAGGATTATAATTTCTTAGTAATATTTATCTAAAGAAGAAGAGCAAACGATAAGGACGGCAACGAAATGTTTACTCGTCCAGTTTGAGCGGTGATAAAAGAACACCGATGCCGATGCTTTGAAGAAGGCACTTTCACCGCCTTCCACGATCTTGATTGATCCATATAAATAACATCGATGAAAGTGGGTTTTGAGGTTATGTAGGACTTCATATACATGTGTTAACCGTGTATTTGCAATGGTAGGAATGTCTTGTGTAAGCGGAATATGAGCACGAGTCTACTCTACACGATGAGTTATCTGATGAGGAATGGATTCGCTGACACTGTTGCGTAATGTGCATTAGTTCGGTGTCTATTTCGATATTGTTTTTAGTTTGTCTATACATTAGAAATAGACTTAGAATTGTATAAACTTGCATGTTTACACGTGTTATTCGGAATAAATGCATTTAACGATTGAAATCGATGAAATTTAAGACGTGAAGTAATAAGGAAATATGCAATTTTATATCACAAAGATGAGAGCTTCTAAACAAATTTTCCATAACAATTTCGTAGACTTCTGCTGTTATTTCAGCGATTTCTGATTTCTTGTTGGTTTTTAACATTATGTTGAACCTGGTAATGCTTTCGTCAAAAAATCAGCTTTCATTTTTTCTCCTAAAACGTGTTCAATTTTTAAGTTATTGTTTTCGATTATTTCTTTAACACTTTGAATTATATTTACATTCAAACTATCGCAGTACACTGTAGATATATTACTCTCCTTTTCGTCAAATTCTTCTAGCAATTATTTCACCCATATCGATTCTTTTGCTCCATCAATTAATGCAATTAGTTCACTTCCTGTTGTTGACAGCTACAGTTTCTTGTTTCTTGCTTTTCCAGTGAATTAGGGAATTTCCTCTTCTTATCATATACCCTGAAAAACATTTTGCATCTTTCGTTTTATCCCAAGATGCATCAGTGTAACAATGAAGATTTTCATCTTTCTGGTGGTATATTAATGCTGCTGCTCGTATACATTCAGCCCAAAAGTCCATTGATAATCTTGATTGGTCTAGCAGAGTTCTTACAGTCTCAATTAGTGTTCGATTATACCTTTCAGCTACACCATTACTTGCTGGTGAATATGCTGTAGTTAATTGATGATCGATTCCATTCTCAACGAAGTAATTGTCTAATTCTTTTTCCAAGAATTCTCCTCCATTATTTCATCTTATCTTCTTTAGCTTTCTATTTGTTTGACGTTCTTCGTAAGTTATCAAATTAATCAATTCTTTCTTTGTTTGATTCTTTTTTTTTAAGTCTGACGAATATGCGAGGACTAAAGTCTTCTATTACAGTAGCCGCTCGATTATGTGAACTAATTACTGTTAATTGTTGTAACAGTCAGTTTTATTTGTTAAAAAAACTGGCACAATTAATTTTGTTTGAACCTTTCTTTCTTTTAAACATCTTAGAACTGCCATTTCTTTTATTCTTCGCAAAGTTAATAGATCTTCAGAATTTAGCATGTTTTCTGCCCAAGAAAGCTTTCTGAGTGGGGATGGTAGTTGGCATTGGCATCATCCATTGTTTCTTCCGCACTTTCAATTTCAATTACATCCTCGTCAAGATCTTCTATGACATCCGTATTCCAGTTTTCTATGTTTTTACGGCTGTATGTTATGTTTCCGTTCACTTTCTGTAGTAATGCTACAATTTCTTGAAATGTCACTGCCTCGAGTGCGATCTTTCTTCAGACGTAACCAAAGTCTTTTCTTGAAGTAATTTCCAAAACAAGCCTGTCTCGTCGGCATTGTATAATTGATCATGTGTAAATTGTAGCTCCTCTATTTTCTTTCGAAGATAATTCTTGAATGGACCTAGATGCTCTGGAGCAGCGGATAACTTTTCTCCCGAAATTTTTAAATGTCTTATTCCAAATCTTCGTTTAAATCTATGACTCCATCCGTCACTAGCATTAAAATTAGGATTTTCAGCGATAGTTTCATTGATAGCTTTTGCTTTTGTTTTTAAAAGTTCAATCGAAACCGGTACATTTTTAAGTCTTTGTGTACAAAACCATGAATATAATTTTTTTTCCATTCGTGGCATCTTACAGGATTTTAAAGTTTTTCTTTTTCGTATTTCACTGAACCTTGATGTGACTTTTAAAATGTTCCGTTTTTTATTTTTGATTGCACATACAAATACGTTACACTGCTTCCACTGTTCAGATTTTTTAAAATTTCACATTTTTCCAGCAAACTTAACACTTTTCGCTTCATTTTTATTGTAAACACAAAAATGTTCTAGCACAGTACACCTACAACATCAACAGAACTCAGAATTACAAGTAAAATAAAATACATACATCGGGAATTTACCCAGTTCACTGAATCGAATGTGCTATTGTTCACTCTATGGAGCTTTACTAATAAAATTTTGGTTGTTCATATAAACGAGCTGTTCACTGAATAGAGTGTTCACTCTTCCGAGCGGCTACTGTACTGTTAAAACATATGAAGCTCCACCTTTGGATTGAGGTTTGATAGATCCAATTAAATCTGCATGCCATAAATCCATGATATTGTAGCTTTGATTATCCCTAACATTTCCACATGGTAATTTGGTCATTTTACCCAATTTTTCTACTTGTAATACTTTCATCAATCTTACTCGTTCGTCATCTTCTGAATCATGTAATACTATTTGCTCAATACCATGCGGTTCTATTTGTTTAGCTTTCTCAGCTAATCCTATATCAATATTACATTGCTCATAATTGATAAAATGACTTCTATTAATTGCAATATATGACTCGTAGCTCCAAAATACAATAGCCATTTACAACTGTTATGCTCTAACTGAAACTCATTGAAGTTGATTCTCTTTTATCTTTTTTGGTCTTATCTCTATCATTGTATCTATAATTCTTGTTTTTTCTACAATTTACTGCAAATGCTTGAAAATTATGACATTTGATTTTAAAATGGCAGTTTTTTGCCGTATGTCCATTACGATTACAATTAAAACATTTTTTATTTAATTGTATTGCTCTGATGCCTTCTTATGGTATTTTCCTTTTGAATAATACACATTCTCATTATCTGCTGTACTATCTTTTTTCTTCTCATTCCGCAATCTCTCTTCATCTCTCTTCATATAGTCTCTCAATTTAACTAACAATAATAATAATAATAATAATAATAATAATAATAATAGTTTATTGCCCAACAGAATAAAAATTCCAATTACAGGACAAAAAGAACACTATATTTAGGTGCATAAACAGATTTCGCTTAAGAATTCAAATTACAATGCACACTTACTAAGTTGTACATCAATAACATTCTTATATTGAATTAAGGAATTGAAATGAATATCAATATGATTGGATATATTATTGTAATGACTGCACATAGCATAAATAGGCGACTTAACTAAGACAAGTGATCGAGGAAATGGTAAATAGAAAAGAGCAGATGGTCTAGTATAATACTGAGGTACTAGAAACTTCAATTGTGACAACAGAATAGAATAATCTATCAAGTTATGAATAAGTTTATACAGAAAAATCAGAGCAACACGTATCCGACGAAAAGAAAGCGTTGGAATATTAACACGGGAAAGGAGACTAGTATGATCATGACCTCTAGCGGGATATACAGAGTCCATCTTAAACCAGAGATACTTTACGAATCTAAGTTGAATAAGCTCAATTTGGCGCTTGTGGTTTTGATGGTAAGGTGACCAAACAAGAGATCCATACTCTAAACGTGATCTAACAAGCGTAAAATATAAGGTGGTCAAGGTTTTAATGTTTGTAAAAGATTTACAGTTGCGAATAATGAACCCCATAGCCTGCCGAGCTTTCTTTGTAACGTCGTTGATGTGTTCTGAGAAACTCAAAGTGGTGTCATACAAAACTCCAAGATCCCTAACAGTCTCTACACGCAGAACGTCTATATTATGCAATTTGTAGGAAAATATCAGCGGCTGTAGTTTCTTAGTAAAGCTAATAATCTTGCATTTATCGGAGTTCAGTGGTAAATTATTACTAATACACCACTTCTGAATACTCTCGAGATCAGCTTGAAGAATCAAGCAATCGGTGATAGTATTAACTCGACGAAAGATTTTGAGGTCATCCGCAAACAGCAGTTTAGGAGATGTGACACATTCTGGTAGATCATTAATAAATATAGTAAAAAGAAGTGGACCTAAGTTGGAGCCCTGTGGGACACCAGATGTCGCAATATATGACTTAGACGAAAATCCATTGTAACGTACGTATTGCGGGCGGTCATGCAAGTAAGAAATAAAAAAGTTAATCATAGGTTCGACAACGCCTAAGCCCCTCAACTTCGAAGGTAGAATGGCATGATCAACCCTATCGAAAGCTTTGGAGAAATCTGTATACACTGCATCCACTTGTCCTCTGTTGTCCAATGCTTCAGTAAGCTTGAGTAAATACTGTTAGATTTGAGACAGTGGATCTGCCTTGCATAAATCCATGTTGGTTTGGCGATATAATGGTTTTAAGTCGAGAGTAAATCCTGTCATAAAGCAAGATTTCAAATACCTTAGCAAAATTGTTCAGAATAGCTATCGGACGATAGACGATAGCAATATCTGAAGCATCGCCAGATTTCAAAACAGGGACAATCTTCGCTGCTTTCCAAAGAGCTGGAAACGTTGACGTAGAAAGAGCTATGTTAAATATTTTTAATAATGGTGCAGCAAACACATGACCGCAGTCCTTGACAATGAAAGAAGGTATTTGATCAACACCTGAGGTAAACTTATCGCTCAACTTTCTGATAGCCTGTAATACATCATCCTCAGAAATATATGGTATGTCAATTGGAGGAAAGTTAGATAGATTGAGATCAGTCTTATACGCGGTAGTAGGTAGACAAAAGATGTTGCTGAAGTAATCTGCAAAACCGTTGACAATGTCTTGAGGTTCCTCTAAGTAGTTGCCAGAATAATGCATGTTACCAGGAATTCTACTCCTTCCTCTTCTATCTCCAACATAGGACCAAAACTGTTTCGGATTCTTAACAATAGAGTTCTCAGTATTAGATATGTAATGTCTGTACGCCTGTGGCAGGAGCTTCTTCACGAGTGATCGTAAACTTTTAAATTGATCTAACGAATACGAGTCTTTGAAATTTCTGTAGTGCCTATGATATTTACGTTTTAGCTTTAAATTAAAGATAATTTTAGAAGTATACCATTTAGGAAACTTATGCGGGACTAATGTTATGTTAGTATCACATTCTAAAATTCTTGTGGTTAAAATAAATTCTCATCGAACTCCTAACATAGCAAAATGTAATAATTCATCATTAGATATCATCTTTCTCACTTGCGAACATTTTGCATTTAATTCATCTACACGGTTTAAATATTCATCTACTGTCTCATTTTCCACTTTTGCACCATGTTTAACTTTGTCAATTCTGTCATATCATTCCCAAAATGTCAAATCATTTCCCAAAACTGTTTTGCATTTTTTATGCGACAGTATTTTAATACCTGTGGTGCACTCATCGTAATTTACTAACAATCTTAATGCAGCTGTGTTTCTATTATCCCATTTGTTCCATGCTGCATCCTTTTTATTAAACTCTTCTCCTATTTTTCCTTTTGGCAGTTCATCTTTATCCATTATGTCTTTCCATAGACATCTCCCTCGTAATTCACATTCTATTCTTGCAGACCGAAGAGAATAATTGTTGTCATTTAGTTGTTCAAAAAATCCAAAATTTCAAAAAAATCTTCGTTGCTTTATTTTATATGACTACTTCAATCTAACTACGCTCTGCTACGATTTGATGATATTCTTAGATCGTAATCAATAATAATGAAGTAATATAACAACACCACCACCAACAACTTATAAATCAATGTCGAAAAAACTAAACTATTGTCCATAAAATAACAAAATAATACTTGATCTACTATCAATGAATTAATGTACACTACCGCTCACGGAAGTTTGGCCAAGAGAGAAAATTTTCAAATATAGCAATTTAAATCATTTTACTCGTCTTAAGAACGCTTGTATTATTGTAAAGTAATCTTAAATGAACTTTCTGCATAAGTAACGAGGATAGTTCGAAGAAAGATTACAAATAAACATTATATGAGAGAAATGTCCTAAAAGCGATTGGAAGCGTTCGCAGACAATTGCGGGCAAGGATCATAATATCTTCAATACAATGCCCCAGGCAAAAGAACAGGTAAAGTTTTTATACAAATGTGTGTTTAAGCCCATTTAGTACCCTTTCTTAACCGCATATTAAATATTACTGTGTGGATTCTTATCAGTGTGTCAGTTTGCATGAAATAATTGTTGCGTCAAAAACTATAAAAAATTTGTAATAGTGGACAAAATACCCCGTGGCAAGTCGATTGGTGCTAAATCGCGTGCCGTCATCATTACGTTACATCAAGAAAGATATGCCAGCCGACAAATAGCAGAACGGTTAAATGTATCGAACTCTACAATAAATTATACGATCCGCAAAATCTTTCACGCCCAGGACCGTCCAGAATAACGACATCCGCAGACTATCGACAACTAAGACTAACAAGTAAACAAAATCGCAGAAAAACGGCAACAAAAATAGCGAATGAATTTAATCGCGGAAGGCCACATCGAATTTCTGTGAGTGCGGTCAAACTGCTGTACCCAAACCTCTTTAGGCTTTAGTGGGCAAAACAACATCGAAATTGGACGATAGAAAAATGGGCTAACGTTCTGTGGACTGACAAATTCAAGTTGGAGTTGTTTGGTCAGCGAAGACGAATATTTGTAAGACGTTCACACAATTACAAAATGCTGTCCGAATGTGTTGTACCAACAATCAATCACGGTGGTAGTTCTGTTATCGTCTGGGGCCGTTTCTGCTACTAAGGGGTAGGAACCGTGCACAAAATTCCGGGTATAATGAAGATCTATCTCGAAATTTTAAGAAATCGTGCTATTCCGTCTGGCTTGCAATTAATTGGGCAGAATTTTGTCTTTATGCAAGACAATGATCCGAAACATACGGCCCAGGTATGCAAAAATTATGTAAATGAACAGCAGAACGCAGAAATTTTAAAAATTATGACTTGGCCTCCGCAAAGCCCCGACCTCAATCCTATAGAGTTGTTGTGGGATGAGCGAAATAGGAGGGTGAGAACTGTGGCTCCTACATCCAAAGAACAGATGTGGAATGTGTTACTGATCGAATGGAATAATATTCCAGTTGAAACATTGCAAAAATTAATGCAAAGAATGCCACGAGTGGCACGAGCTGTTTTGCGTACGAGAGGTGGCTTCTTTGACGAAAAGAAAATTTAATATTTGTTATGTAAAATAATTGTTCAGAAACGTTGTTTTGATTTTTTTTATGTCTACTAGTCTATTGGTATTTTGAATTAAAGAATTTATTTTGCCAGATTTGACTTCAAGCTTTTTATTGTTGTTTTCTCATAATTTTCTCTCTTGGCCAAACTTCCGTGAGCGGTAGTGTACATACAATTATATACAGATAACTAAAACCACATGTTCTGCAAATTTAATTGCGCCAATTCAGGCAAAAAATGCAATGGGTCTCCATATTATTTTATTTAATAGTACAAAATTTTTTTCTTCATAATTTTTAACTATGCGTCAATGATCTAACTAAACAATCCTAACATCAATGAAGCATTATATATGTATATATAGATCGTTTGTTTAATTTTTCGTATTGATCTCTCATTTATCTTGAGATATTGGTTAGAATTTCTCAAATTCCGATCCTCTTTTTAAACAAAACGTCTAAAGAATCACATCAATTCATAGGGCGTGTATACTGGACAAGCATTATGAATCACTAAATTCTTAAAGCGACCGACGCAAGCACGTTTCAAATTGATATCGAAAGATTTTAAATAAATCGAGTATACGTTTCAATGTCCGATATCTGAATTTACTCGAATGAGTTTGAAGATTATAAACAAGAATTTCAATTGCACGTGTTAGGAATTCGTAAAGCATGCGTCTATTAAAATAATATACATTAGAGAGAAGTACTTTTTATTATACATTTCATCTATCCGCGTATCTATAAAAGTATCTTACTGATACGCAGAAAAAGTAATGCATATACTAAATCGATGTATACTTGTTTGATGAAGTAAATGCAGAACTATTTAGTAGGCACGTGGGTCACATTAATGTTCGCAGCGGACTTGAGCTGGGCGTTATTACTTAAATTTGAAATAAAAACTATTTGTAGCAATATACGTTTGGAATAATAGCATTTAGGTTACGGTTCAAAGCATCCAAACAAAATTTAATTTCGAAATCTGGAAATATTACTTTTATAGATAATTAATCCACCTAATCAAGTTCAATAACATTGATGTTTGCGTAATAATCTATGACAAAAGGTTAGGTATCGATTTTGGATTTCATCACGTTTTCTAACCGCTTTGTGCATATGTTAGAGCTTGAAATAATAATACTACATACTATACATCTATAGCATTATACATTTTGCGAGGTGTGTAATATGCAGAGTGAATGGTTAAGTCGATTAAACGGTACTTCGTTAAAGTAGTGCTCGAATATGCTTACGCACATGACGAACCTACAGAATACAAAAATGTAATTCGATGTATCTACCTACCTATTACAGAAAAAAACATGGCAAATTGTTTTTAATTGCATGTACATACAGGGTGAGACACAAAGTGCTAATATATGGATTTTTAAAACGTTTTTGTTGAGCAGCTTTTTGAACCAGACTGTATATATAAAACTAATTTTAAAACAACACCCTATATACAAAAATTATATGAGTTATTCATGTAATGTATATTAAACAACGAGTATATACAGGGTGTAACAATATTCTTCCATAGAATCCAAAGAACACGCCTACATAGTAGGGATGGGTCGAATCCGTATGATTCGTATAGAAGATTACTGTCATCATAGAAGATGCTTCTAAGGTTATGTTAAGTTTCATAATGTAACATTTTTCCGTTACCGAAATAATGGCATTTTTCTAAAGAGAGCAAAATGTCAAAATTTTCAAACAAATGTCAATATCTTGTAAACTAATGAAAATAATTGAATATGATCCTGTATAAAGTTGCTTTAAAATTCCCTAGGAAATTCAAAAATGTGATCATATATAGGGTGTTCCATTTAAGAACGTAAAGGTACTGATGGTTACGGACAAACTAAACACCCTGTATATCGTCTAATAATTTTACGTTATAAATTTCGTAAAACTAAACAACTTGTATTTAAATATTTGATGTATTTTGCATAAAAATGGAGACAGGGAATAATATCGCACTATTGTTACACCCTGTATAACTATAAAACAATTTAATTCTATATAAACTAAACTACTACGCTGTTTTTACGTTTATAGGTTATGTATACGAAAACATGTTTTATAGTCTGGTTTAGTGTGCTATAATATGAGGTTTCGAAATTTAACTACCAGGTATTATTAATTATATGAGTACTTGTAGAATATATCTACAAATACGTAATAACCAGTAATGTAAAATTGTAGGTCTTTTATATTTTTTAGAGAAAATTTTTATAAAAGTAATAAATTAAAGCTGCGTAATTTTTATAGATCCATTAATGTAATATGAAGAACTCAAAAAAAATAATCATGTGATCTAAACTTTTTAATGGGTTGTCCCATTCTTTATTCATAATATCTTCACAAATATGGAGACGATCATCGGGCTTCCTCCGCTGCAGTTCGCCCTGTGGTCAGAGGCAGCCCTCTTGCCAGTCTTCAGTTTCAGTGGGAGATACAAGGTAAATATCTCCAGCAGAAAGACCGCAAAAGTCTTCATTCACAAATCGAGACGGAAATTATCCAGACCTGCCCAGGTAGAAATCTTGTCTGACAACCAGGCTGTCAGATTTGATAGTATTAGACTGCTATAGGATTCTTGTAAAACTAGCGTGTGAAACATCACAGTACCAAGCAGAGATGGGTGCCAAGTCACTCTGGGATTAGAGGCAATCAAATGGCTGACAGGGGAACGACAATTCGTGGGTCCGGAACTGACGTGTGGGAGTTCCCACAATAGCATCAAAGTCTTCGTCAGGTTCGAACTCACTGCTAGGCATTGCTCCAACTGGAATGCACTTGCCAGCATGAGACACTGTAGAACTCTCGTGCTCAAGGCAGTTTTTATGAGCAGAGACAGGCAGAGACTACTAACAGGGATCTTAACCGGTCACTGTGCACTGAATAAACACATGCATCGCATGGGCATTGTAAACCTTCCCCTTTGTAAAAATTGTGGGAGTGTGGAGGAAACTCCGGTCCATCTCCTTGCCAACTGCTCATCAGTTGACAGGGAAACGTGGATATACTTTGGGGTCGATCGTTTAGATGATCCCGGAGTAAATAAATTAACTTTCGACCAGGTTGCGGATTTCTTTGCCCGGATGCAGCCTGGCTAAGAGGACTAAAACGTGCAAACGTAAACCCGTGCAGTCGCAAAAAAATCTTGAAAAAATCATTTCTGCATACTGTTTGCCAACTTTAGTCAATGTTGAAGCAGAAATCTTATTCCGTTCATTCTGAAAATTGAGGAACTGTGCATAACCTCAGTAAATATACCACTAGACAAGGAAAATTTTCTTGGATTTTTTAGCCCTTGTTAATAGACAATAAAACTTGGAGTTTAGTGCATTCCCTTGACGTTTCGGAAAAAAAAATTATTCCAGTTTTAGTACAAAAATGTAATTCTTCCCACAATAGACTGCAATTCACTCTGGGAATTGAAACCAACAATAAAATAAATTTCTTGGATCTCACACTTATCAAACAAAATAAAAATATTTTTATAGAGTGGTATACTAAAGAAACTTGGTCAGGCAGATACTTAAATTTCAATTCATCCCAACCACTGAGTCACAAAAAAGTGTTATGATTGGATTATTTGACAGAGCTATTTTGCTTACCAGTCCAAACCATCGTTCTAGTATTTAAAAAAAAGCAAAGACAACCTTGCTAAACAACAATTATCCCCTAAAGCTGGTCAATAAAACCCCAGAGACTCCATCTTGCCTATAATAATTCCAATCAACACAAAATGAATCAGGAATGGATAGAAAAAACGATAAGTGGTATTCAAGAAGGAATCAATCATCTGCGCAGCGACATATAGGAGTGAATGATAGTAAATGAATGTTCTTGCTTTCATCTACTAAACTTCAAAATTTGAGCAAGTTGATATTTCACTTTGGTTTCCTGTTGATTTGGCCAATTCCGTGATGGTCGTGAGGATCTTGTGAGGACGATTACCGAGCAGCGACGCCAAAAAGCACTCCCAATGAAGAAAACATCGAGAAAGTCAAAGAAATTCTTCGAAACGACCGCTGTGTGTCTGCTAGACTAATCTCAGATACCGAAAAGCTTACTCCATCGAATTTTGACCGAATATTTGGGCAAACAGAAGGTCTGCGCTCTCTTCCTGTCACACCCTCTGACAAGACGACCGAAAAGATTGGAGAATTCAGCATGGCAAAGACGTGTTAAAAATGCCCCAAAGGAATCCGACAAGCATTTCAGCCGTTGTAAATGGTGATGAAACGTGGTATTTTTAATATGAGCCACAAATAAAACGTTAGAGTGCGGCATAAAAGTCACCAGGAGAGCAAAATCGAGACCATGTTGCTGCAATGATTGTGGACCAAAATTCAACGAGTTCGACCGGGATATCGATGGCCAGGCAGTTGGGTTTTGTTGCACCACAATGCACCATTGCACAAAACTATCATGGTATAGTTTCACATAAAAAATCCAACAAAACTGACGAAGAAATTATGAATCTAGACTAAAATTGAAAATTATAAAACTCTATATTGATTAAACGCTGCAAACTCTGCAAAAATACTTCATAAAATTGCATTAATATAGAAAATAAGTTACCAGTAGAGCCAAAAGAGAAAGAAATACACTTTCAGAAGTCCAAAATTAATGCTGACCGTTTTTTTTTTCGATTGAAAGGGAATTGTTCACAGTAAATTCGTCCCAGAAAGTTAGTCTGTGAACGCAGAATAATCTCTATTAGTTCTATAACGATTGTGGGCCAGAATTCGATGAGTTCGACCAGAATTTTGAGAGCCAGGCAGTTGACCAAAAAAGGCAACATTGTTATCAATCATCCACCGAATTACCTGATTTGACTCCGTGAAACTTCTGGCTATTTTCCAAACTGAAATTGGCGATGAAAGGAAATCGTTTAGATATCATCCCGAGGCAGCCGATGAGCATGCGCTGTATTGACTCAGCAAGAAGTTATTTTGAATCAACAAGAAAATTAAAATAATAAACGCTTTGTATTTTTTTTGACCAGTCTCATTGGATCAGGAACAGACTGTGTATATTATAAAAAAAGAAATGAAATTTTGGAGCATCAAATTGCAATTTTAATTACAAAGAGAATTGATTTTTCAATAGATTTTAGTGCCTGCGATGAGTTTATTCAAATTATTATTAATATAAATTAAAACTAATAAGTTGGACATCTAATTATAGTAGACAATGGCTACAGCACCTTTTCTTATTCGAATCGGTAGCTAGTAAGTTATTAAGTGTCATACTTACTTATCTAATGAATCAATGTTATGCTTCAATAGTCCTAACTGGATTTCCATTTAATAAAGATAATAGGACAGATGAATAATACACAATACTCTATAACAATTTATCCTTACAGAAAACACGTCACGCTTTTGTAAAAATATTGATTAGTTTGTTGTTTCCAATGCCAAAACCGTAGCTAACGCTTAACAACATCAACCTAAAATAACTTAACGACAATAACCAACTCCGTATGGATTTAATTTCGTAATAGATACAAGAACAACAAGTTGCATTATTAAAAGCTCTGTTATCCATCGCGTTACGATTCTAGTATTAGATTACATAACCGTAAACGTGATTAGTTTTCTCGTTCCTAGCGTTATTATTTTTAACAATAAGTGAAATCTGTTAACTTAAGTTTAAATAAGTTTTTAGATTGACAAGAAGTCTGATTGGCCTAGAATGCTATTTTTCTTTTTATTTTGTGCTATTTATATAACTGTAAGCGATTGGAACGATTTCTTGTCAAATACAGCATTGTAATCTGTGGCGTGCACTCTAGTTTAAATAATTTCTTTTACATATATGGTATAGAACAAATATGGTCAACATATATAGGCTATCTCGAGTTTGTATTAACGTTTTTGTCCAACTTACGTTTAATTTATTTAAACTGTAATGTATACCTGTCTAATTTGCATAACAATTGATATAATGAAAAATGTTTCGATAGAAATATAACGTTTATGCAATCAATCTGTGTATTAATTGGAAGGGAACTATTTATATCAACGTAAGCTTAAGACAAAGGTATCCGCCCATGAAATGGCTTTCTTAGTTGCCGCTCTTTTACGTTACTGTAATTTCGGTTGATTAATCGATTTCTCAAAATACTGCCCGGAAGTTCAATTATTACGTTGGCTGTGTAGCAAGTACCACCATCCTGTTGAAACAAAACGTTGTCCATATCATCCTCTTCATTGCTCCTTGCTCATTTTTGCAGAAAAATGGCACCCAAATCGACGGCCAAAAGTCTGACAAGTTTTCAATTTGTCTCAAAGTCTGTACTCGGAGGTTTTTGGGGGTCGCTGATTACGAATCTGAAGTCAAAATTGCGAAAAACAAATTGGCGGATCTAGTACGGTAAAAAAATTTGATGAAAAGCGAATTGCATCGAAGTGAAAGTCTGTACTCGGGTGTTTTTGGGGACGCTCAAAATTCTGAAGGTTACTTTTCTGTTGTTTAATAAACTCCACAAAAACCTCCGTTAAAAACGAGTAGACGATGACCTGGGATTTTTCCATACAACAAGGGTATTTTTTGTTTCTTGGTTAACCGATATCAACTCCAATGGAACAAGCGAAGTGAAGAATATGTTAGCATCAGATTTACTTCCATTATAATTGGCAAATCTTTGTTTATATGCATTTTGGCTAGAAGTGCTATCACAACCCCACTTACAAATTAAATTTAAGTTCCGAACACTTTCTTGATACAAGCTTTTAATAACTTCGTCTTGAATCAACAAGATAGGGCTTTATCAGAAGTATAAGGAATTTCTGGAATCGATTCCAAAGATTTTCTATACTTTTGAGCTCTCGATGGATTTTCCAGCGTCACATCTTGAACAACTTTTGCGGCATCAAGTTTACCAGCTGCTCGAAGGCTCATTTTAGCCGCATAAGACAGTTCTTCGGTACTTCTAGTTGCACGTAAATCTTTTTGAGCGCACACTAGCTTCAGCAAATCCTGACGAAGGCCGACCCATGCTGCTGGACTGTCTTGGATTTCTTCCGGGGAGAAACAAACACACTGAGCCATGCCTCGAAGCTTGCTTCCACTTTTCATTAAATTGGGACAATAATGCGCGTATTGCAAATTTTGCCTCATCCGACAGAGTAAAAGGTCGTTGTAGTTTCTCTGACATGAACTTTTCAATTTCCAGATATGCTGAAGCTGCACCACGATTCAAATTATTTTTTATGAGTGCGAAAATAGCTTTTCTCGTTAATCCAGGTGCTGCAGGATCATTGTCGGCAGATTCTAAAGTACAAAATGCTGTGAAAACCATAAGGAAACTTAAAAAGAAATCCTCATTTTTGATACAAAATATTTAAATTTTAAAGCGTAAAATCTAAATCCGCTGCGAAACCTGAGAGTAATGATAAAAAAAATTATTTGGGCATCACTGGGCCCACGTGGGGCACTGTGCCCACAACGTGAGTACACCCCTGAAGAGATAATTTGAAACCATACAACTTTCATCTGGACTATTGGACTATACTATACCTAATCCTCCACTGCAGATCCCCGAAATCGATACTTTATTTTTAGACTTTTGGCCGTCGATTTGGGTTTCCATCCCACTGTGGCGACGTTTGGATTTTCTGAGCCCCAAATGCGAAAATTTTGTTCGTTGACATAGTCTCCGATGTAGAAATGGACTTCATCTAAAAAGATGATTTTTCAATAAATATGCTTAATAATATACAGGGTCATTCAACATTTCTGAAAACTTGTAATTATAACTGATATCATCTCGACTAATCAGCAAAATTATTTACGCCATCGTACCACTTCCGGTTTACCGGAAGTTGACGTCAACTTTGTTAATTTAAATAGCATGGTATATTTTTTATGAGCTTTTTGTATTGGGCATACAATTCTGCATCAAAACTTACTAAGACATCCTACGTCAAAAATCAGCCGTTTTTGAGTTATTTAATTTTTTTCAAATATAGGGCCAATTACAACGTTATGTTCAAAATTCTGTATTTCTGAAGGCATTGCAGCGAACTACGTCATATTTGGCATGTTATTAGCCAAAATAGCATACATCAAATTTACGTCCTAAAATTTATCATAATGTATACAGGGTCGTCCAAAATTAACGGTCATTTCAACCAAGTTCACATCGATGAAACTCACTTTTTTAAATGGAACACCCTATATATTATTGCATTTTTGAATACACTTGATATCAACTATGTGTATTTATAGTACAAACACAATATGAATTAGTTTGACATTCAAGGATTACTGAGATTTTAAATGCATGAAAAAGGCGTATTTTTCGAACTTTCATCAGGAAATCTCTAATAACTCGAAAACTGTAAAAGATCGAAGCCAATATGTCTAATAAGCAATGATAGAGAATTATTAAGTGTATTCAAAAATGCAATAATATATAGGATGTTCCATTTAAAAAAAGTGAGTTTCATCGACGTAAAGTTGGTTGAAATGAACGTTAATTTTGGACGACCCTGTATAGATTATGATAAATTTTAGGACGTAAATTTGATGTATGGTATTTGGGCTAATAACATGCCAAATATGACGTAGTTCGCTGCAATGCCTTCAGAAATACAGAATTTTGAACATAACGTTGTAATTGGCCCTATATTTGAAAAAAATTAAATAACTCAAAAACGGCTGATTTTTGACGTAGGGTGTCTTAGTAAGTTTCAATGCAGAATTGTATGCCCGATACAAAAAGCTCATAAAAAATATACCATGCTATTTAAATTAAAAAGGTTGATGTCAACTTCCGGTAAACCGGAAGTGGTACAATGGCCTAAATAATTTTGCTGATTAGTCGAGATGATATCAGTTGTAATTACAAGTTTTCAGAAATGTTGAATTTCAAGAACATCAAAAAGTTCTAACGAACCAGTTCCGTGAATGACCCTGTATATCTTCGACCAAGCGATTTCCAGCCCATTGCGCGGAATGTCAAGAGGACTAATTTAACCTTGTAAGCCTTCATACTAAGATCTTTATACAAAATTTTCCTCAAAGAAGTGCGAGTAATGTTCAATTCTTGAGAACGATGAGGAGTTGATGTTGATGAATTATCACGCATACTCTGGGCAACAGCAGCGATGTTTTCGGCTGAACGCACTGGACGAGAACGTCAACGAGTTGTTCAAATTCCAAACGTTAGATGGCTCATTTCTTTGATGTCGTAATGAGGAAGAATGAAGATTTCAAGGTCAGTACAATCAGGGAGAAATACGCAAAGTGAAGAAACAAAAGTAAATTAATAACTGCGATAGAAAACATTAAACGAAGTATTTAAAACCGCCAACCTTAAGTTAACGTGCTTTAATTCTTTTAAGTAGTGAGGAGCGTGACAAATAAGGAGTGTTTGAAACCGAGTTTGTCGATACTAACTAACTACTGACGCGTTAAAATTTAATCAAATAAATATTAAACTTAGCAATAAATCATGTCTTTCACGATACAAAACAATAAATTTACAAAAGGTATTTAAAGGATTACCTGTCAGCAAAGCATGCGTTAGCTTTATCGTGCATTGTCATACACTATCTAAATAATCTATAAATTCCTGTTAGAACTAACTGTCTGTTGCCTTTTACTGAAATTATCCACCTGTAGATATGTATGAATGTAGGTATTTTTCATCAGACGTCATAACTCTTCTACCAACGGAATGTCAAACAGGCAAGCCGACAATTTATAATATTTGCATCTTGCACCTACTTAACGTGTGTACAGTAAAAAAATTAGCATCTAAAATACACGAACGAGTACGCCTGTTGCGTCATTGGCGTAACTTTAACTTACTACCTTTACCCGTATGATAGAATTTCGCAAGCGTTTGTTTTGATCATTATACATTCTCGTAACGAATTAATCGAAAATACACACCGCATTCGAGCGCTACGATAGAGACGTGCCCGCAGTTAAAGCTGGAAAAAGATAGATTTATTATAAGCACGTCATAAATGTGGAAAGCATACTATGCGGATCTTGAACTGAGAAGTTAACAATAATACATAAGTTGAGGCGCTTGGAAGGGGTACATTCTAAAAGGGAACTATTCGTATATATAATACTGTTACATTATTATTTTAGGATGTTTATAATACTGTAAATGTATCCTAAATAGCGTTTCCCTTTTCTAATATTTTCGATTTTCTTTCATTGAAATATTAGGTACATTTTTTATATAATATTGCATTCCTAATAAATCATCACAGCATTGATGATTCGAGCCTATATTTTTTCAATTTGGCAAAATTCTTTTTAGTTCAGAGATTGAACTTTGTTGGTTTTTAATGTGCTGATAAGGGCTAAGTTGTTAGATTCACAATAAGTTTAACAATTTCGTTGTGCTTCTTGGAGAGAAGACGCCAGGAACTGAGATGCCTTTGCCTTTTAGATGTCGCTACCTTAGTTTATCGGAACCATCCCCAGTAGTAGTCCACTAGTCCTTGGCCTCTCCTCTTAGTGGGAACGCTTACCTTGCTCCTCCGCAACAACTCCTAAATTTCCTAGAAAATAATCCCAGTGAAAATGAAGAAAATGCAACTTAGCGTAGCATGTCTTCGACGATTACCTTGAGGTTTGGATCTTTATTGACATTACTTCCAACTTCCTTGAGTAACAGCTAAGTTGGCTTTTTCTTAACGTGCATTTTCGTCTCAAACTGTAAAATTTTCATTAGTTTTCGAATGTGAGGGTCGACAAATACTTCTTCTTTGGGTTTTGCTCCGAACAATGTAGCGAGAGCTTCCACATAGCCTTCACTTCACACAAATTTTGAGTAGCATGAAGGAAGAAATACATTATTTGAGTTTGCAAGGTTTTCCTTCACAACGTTCTTTATCTCAATCCCCAACCAAGATCTCTTCGTCCACTACCTTTTTATCCAGTGCTAGGTTCTGTTTGGACTGACCCAGAAGCACGAAGCGCTTTCAAATATTTACATATACAGGGTGACTGGTAATGAAACGGTCATACTTTACAGCGTGTTGGTAAAGATCATTTGCGATAGATGTAGTCCAATTTGCCTTATCCAAAAGTCACCCATTTTCGAGATATTGTGTTTTTTTTTCGAAGGTCACTCCTTACTCTCACTCAAACTTAAAATTTACGAAAATAATGGAATTTTTTCTCAATTTTTCAGTTTGTCTGGCTAGAGGACATGTCAACACACATTATTTATCGGTAAAATTACGTTAAATACTTGTAAAAATTAAAACCTCCGCTTTTGATGAAACTGTAGACACACTCGCTAAATAAACAGTCACAAAGGTGGCGATTGTGTCTACAGTTTCATCAAAAGTTTGAGTGAGAATAAGTAGAGACCTTCGAAAAGAACAGAAAAACACAATATCTCGAAAACCGGTGACTTTTGGATGAGGCAAATTGGGCTATATCTATTGTAAATGATCTTTACTAACACCCTGTGAAGTATGACCGTTTCATTACCAGTCACCCTGTATATACACTCATGGTCTTTATATTTCAACTTCGGCAAAATCATACTCTCTCATACAGCAAGAGCAACTGATATCAAGACGAATTCTTTGTAACAATGAAGGAAGACTGCTTTTAGGGTCATATTTATAGTCCGTGCTTGAGGTTGTGTCGATGCTTGAGCACGCGATTTTGACATAAATGTCATTACAAATCTGTCAAAATCGCATGCTCAAGCACCGACACAACCTCAAGCACTGACCTTCCCTTTAAACTATTGGCACTTCAAAACGAAAATATTTCTTTTTATCTTGAGACCACTGTCAAAGTTCTTCCGTGCAAATGCAGCAGACTTTGTGTGGAGCCCATCTTGCCTTATCCTGATCTCCCAGACTCACATAGAAATATGCCTAATAAATGTTTTTAATGAAGGCAGTAATGTTCCTTTTTTTTTTTTTTTTTGTCACTAGGTAGTTACCACAGATGTAAAAAAAAAAAACGACGATTCAACATAATAAAGTGAAACCTGTTAAAATTGATTGCAATGAAACACACCTACCTGATGTCCTCTCACATCGAGAAACAAATCAGTACTGAGCAGATTTAGATTTAGATTTAATTGAGGGTGACCTATTGATCTACATATATACTGCCCCCTTGCATGATCTGGTTGCTCGAGTAGTTTACCCGCTCTCAGAACTCTCCATCCAGTCTAAGATCCTTAATAAACTGTAATAATTGTGGTTCAAAGAAAGCATTTCTTCTTCATTTATGGCATCTTTGATAAAATCGAATTTCCGTAATAGTGGTGCAGTCAGATATCAGGTGTTCCGAATTTTCATCCTCCGCAAAACGTCACTATTTTGTTTCAGACCTATCCTGGTCATGTGTTCTCCTAGGTGGCAATGCCTTGTACGAAAATCTGTGAGGATGCGTTGTTTCTACTTAGTTCTAGCAAGGTTTGTACATTGTGCTTGTTGTAGTTTCCAGGCAATATCTTGGAGTGTCTCAAATCAGGGAGATTCTCCCTCTTTGGTCTTCAATGTATTGGATGCAAAATCATGAAATATCCTGTAATGACATGCTCTTGATTTTTGTTAACGTGCAACATTGATTGATACACAAAGCAATGTGCATATCTTTTTACGATGTTATCATTACATGGCCTACTACAGACTATAAGAGAAAATAACTGGAAAGCAAGATTACATGGCGCTTTGTAAAAAGTTTTATGCGATGGAATTTTCAAATTCAGCACATTAAAAAAATAAGAATATGACGTATTCATAAATACAATTTTCCATTTATAGGCCTGTGTTATATTTCTTGAAGAATCCTTAACTCCATTATCCTCTTCAATAAAATTGTTAATTTCCGTTCGTTTCCCACAGAATTACTTTTCAATAGACCGCAAATCGTTTATTAGATGTCCACGGACATAAATCCAATCAGCCAATAATCTTGTCTGTATGTAGTATGTAATACAGTCGGTTGCGACAGAGTGCGAGAATGTGGCATTAATAATACTTTATTAGTATTCCGAATGGGAGTTCGGTATCTACACTAAGAAAAGAAGGCTTGTTAAGAACGAACTCGTTCTCGTACACATAATGAATTAAATATCTGGTCATTTTTCTCGAACGTAGTGCTTTAGGTTTCTTTATCTTTTTTTCCTTACATCTGCCTACTACACGTATTATACATATAAATATGTTTAACCTTAATTGGCCGATGGTTTCGCTTATGTATACCGTTCGTAAAGAGTAATAATTGATCCGGTTTAAAATCGTTGCTGTTGTACTAATTTTAATGGGAACCTACAGTATAGGAATGTAAGATGGGAGGTCTTAAGACAATTGTAGTGATAACATTTAGGAGGTAAAATATGTAGCTGGTTCGATATTTCGTTTCTTTTCGGCATAAAAATCTGTTTTTGTGATTTAATATCAGGGTAGGCCATCTAACGTTTGGAATTTGAACTATCCGTTATTTCGACTTTGACAGATTTAGAATGACATTTACGAATTAAGAGAAAATTAGTTTTATGTTGAGTGGGTGAGTCTTCAACTCAATCTGCAAGAAAATTTGGAATAAATGATGGACCTTCAATTCAGTTTGTGGATGAATTCGAGAAGCAAGTTCGTGAAACTGGATCGTTATTGGACAAAACAACTGGTTCACGTTTTTATAGTTCCCCTTATTTTTTATCATCATATTACTGCCCTATTTTCCACTTCTTTGGGTACCTATCAGCAGGATCCGATCGCCTCCCACCTCTGCTCTTCTCTCATCTTTTTTATTTTTTTTGGTTATAAAAATGTGGTCTATCTGCTTTCCTTTGATTTTGCCTGGGATTAGCCGTATTGTTTTGTATCATTATGTACATAGCCATATGATACCAAATTGTAGAAAATAGGGTCT
Source organism: Holotrichia oblita (assembly GCA_023690525.1). Classification (NCBI taxonomy): domain Eukaryota; kingdom Metazoa; phylum Arthropoda; class Insecta; order Coleoptera; family Scarabaeidae; genus Holotrichia; species Holotrichia oblita. Next base: position 22,097,068 of record CM043019.1, on the reverse strand, counting down.
ACAGGAAATATACTTCTTCTCTATTATGAATACGGCATTGATCTGCTCTGATCATCATCTGAAGATAAGCCCCAAAAGATCAAATCATATCCTACGTTCGATTAGACGCATGTAACCGATGCCCCTAAACCATAGATGAAATATAATATAGATGCGTCAGATAACGTATGTCAATCATAACCAAGTTTTGCGCCATCTACTGAGTACGTTCGCATTATTATGCGAAAGCGCCACGCTTAAATATACCAAAGCGTACGATGCATTTTATTTCAATTTATATTTAATAAATTAATACAAAACATAAATAACAAATATGTATATAAAGTTATATTGTATTTATATGAATAAAGTAAATTACAAAAGGATATCATATTTGATAGAAATAAGGGCCGATTTCGTAATAAAACCTAATGCCGTATTATTATTTAAAGTCACTGTTAAATACAAATTGACTTTCATAAAAAAATAGTGTTATGCGATCATTGATATATTCCTAAAGTCCTTTTTGATGTACCATTAAACTACCATACTCATTAATTAACCGAGAATAAACCGAATGAAGGACATTATTATGAAATCGGACCTAAGTACATAAGAATTCTGTATACAATAGAATTTTTCTATACAATAGAAAAAAGAAACAGAAATTTAAGTTAATGATGAGTAATTATATCATTTATAAGCCATTTAGCCCCCTGCTGCAATTTGTTTATAATATGAATAAAAGTCGGAGTTGATGCTTTTACTGCTGTGGCCAGTTTAAATACAGAGAAATACGAAAATTTTATGGTATTTCAGATCCGGTTCCATAAGAAGATTTTCATGGCTATAGGTTGAGACCATACATTTTCACTATATTGTTATGTTATAATTTGGCAAATTCTCAGCTGGAACTTCTTCAAAAATTCTCGGAAAAATGATTGTAAGTGAAACCTTTTTTCATTAGTATGAAGCAATATCGTAGATGTCCAAAATAGGGCGCCCATAGAAATAATATAAAAAATATTCAAATCATACTAAAACGACGTAATATTAATAACTCAATTCAAAACTACCTTAGTCCACTGATAAAAATAGGTGAAAAGCGCACGATCGCTGAAATGTTAAAATTTCTGCCGCAACAACAAAACGCATAATGAGAATTAGGCCGAAAGCTTACTTGGAATATTTAAAACTGAATATGCAGTAGACAACAATCTATTATTGATCATTAGTAAAATGATTTCTACAAACTCGTCGATTTTAATATACATTTTCTGGTGGCAAATTACGAATTTCATCATCACAGTACTTGATCCATTTTTTAAACATATCCATATTTTTCGCTGGATTAGGAAAACAGTGTCTGCTGCCATATTTTACTGCAAAACCATTTTTATAACGCAGCGTGGACCTTCCATATTAGTTCATTAAAATAATTAACATGCAACTAAATATAAAATGAAACAATAAAACCAAAGTAATTAAATATTGTGTTTGAAGAAAGAAAAGAACTCAAAATAATCAATAATATTGAGTACAACGCTTAAACCAATTATACATTGACAATAATTTGACAAATGTCAATTAAATCAAAATTAAATAAATTAACATTTGAACAGCATTATTGCATTGCAGCGCCTGGGGACGTTCGCATTAAAAATATTGGTAGTAGTCATGGTAATCTAGTGAAACCGGCCTGCCCTAAACTAACTAAACACCATTCTTGTGTTGATTATCTCTGGCTATCTCTTGGCTTATGCCTCCTGATTTTTTCAAGAATTACTTGACAAGCTGGTGGCACTAAAATAGTCATCACTTCATTTTAAACACTCATTCGAAAAACTTGCAAAAAATCGGATAATCAAATTTGAACTTTCCATTGGTCCAATCTACAAGTAACCCTACACTTCTGGCTGTTATTGTAAAAAATATGATGATAGGACGTATTGCTTAAGAGTGCTTAAGTGAAGACCTGAATCATAATACTTTTATTATGCATACTTTTCAAAAATACTTTATCAAAGAGGTTGAAAAAGTAATATATTCTAGTGTAGGTGGTGGTATGGATCTTATTCTAGTCTTAAAGTTACGTGGAACTTTTCTTTTGCATTGTCACCTAGCAAGAAAAGCTTGTCATGACCTTGGTGGTATCACCGAAAGAAGAGTGACTAAGCAAAGCTTGTTGCAACCATATATCATAGGGCTTCTGTTTGCTCTAAGCCTAGACAACTTTCATCTAGGTGTATGCGGTTTCTCAAACCGCAGGGTTTTACAGTCGAAGATGTTTATATTTAATCTACCATCGATAAGATTTTCCGCGTTGCTACATGAGGTGGGAGGCGATCGGGATCTAGCTCTCCCAAGTGTTGGACCAGTGAATTCTTCGAACGGGAAGGCCTTTGATGGGTTAGGCTGGCCAGCACCATCGCGTGTTCGTTCAAGGAAGCGAAATTGAGATCATGATCACGAGCTACGACGATGATTTGCAGACCAGGTCAGGACACTGTCAGGCGGATTAGATCGAAGAAACATCGTATAGATCATGAACTTGATTTTCAAGGTCAGTGAGCTTGAGAACCGCGCGTGCTTGAAGAAACTTATCAGCTAAGGCGAAAAAATGCTGTTTAAACGTCAAGCTATCGGTTATTTCGACTTTGACAGATGTAGAATGACATTTACGAATTGAGAGAAAATTAGCTTTATGTTGAATGGGTGAGTCTTCAACTCAAACTGCAATAACATTTGGAATAAATGATTGACCTTCAATTCAGTTTGTGGATGAATTCGTGCAGCAAGTTCGTGAAACTGGATCGTTATTGGACAAAACCACTCGTTCACGTTTTCTTCAAATGCGTTCAGCCAAAAGCATCGCTGCTGTTGCCCATCAACTCGTCATCGTTCTCAGGAACTGCAAGCATTGCCAGCATTTCTCTGAGGACAATTTTGCATAAATAAGGCATCGGTATGAAGGTTTACAAAGTTTAATTAGTCCAAGAATTGAAGCCTCATGACTATTCCATGTGTTTTCGGTTAGCACAATGGTCTTAGCCGAAGATGAGCATTTTTACCGAAAAATCATCTGTTCAGATGAAGCCCATTTCCATATCGAATGCTATGTTAATAAGCGAAATTGTCGCATTTGGGGCTCAGAAAATCCAAACGTTGTTTCCACAAATTGACGAGGATGACATGGATGACGTTATAATCAAACTTTTGGGGCAATGTTTTCGAAAAATTATTTGAACGCGTTGAAATATTTTTTGAGGGGAAACGTTAAGTATAAATGTTAGGCTAACCATCCACAAACAGTTGAAGCCTTGAAACACCAGAATCGTTCAGATACTTTTAACTCCTAGTGTACAACTTCATTTAATATACATTACCATTTTTAAATCAAATTTATATTCGTCATAATTAACACCAAGGCTAATTAATCAAAAGCCACGCTAATAGAAGCTATGTAAAATTATATTCCTGTACATTTACTTTAATCCTTTCGAGGAACGATTTAGAAAAATTACATCCATTTATCAAATAATTATTATATGTCATGTAAAAAAAAGAGAGTCGTACGATGTTAGTGGAAACATATCCAACTACAACAAAATTAAGAGCCACTCTAAACTAGCCACGTCCTATAAGTGTTTACCATTTAAGTTGACCGTATATGGTAAAGAGCCAGACGACAGGACTTAAATGAAATACTCTTTAAGCTCCGCTGTGAAAAGATAGGTTACTCTAACGTCAATTAGGATCGTTAAAAGAAACGTAATTATGCGTATTATTGTCAACTTGTGAAAGACATCTCTCCCAGAATGAAATTTTTATCGGGAAAACGTCAAGTACGTACTAGAGGAGTAGATGGTTGAATACAGGTTTTTTGAGATCTTGAAGATTTATAACTTCTTCTTAACTGTCAACGGCAACGATATTATACTTGATGTACGTTCTTCTTTAGAATTTTGATGACTTTATGTAAATTAATACAACTAAGATTACCGGCAATTTTGCGATAAAAATAAATATATTGCTGAAGGTATCGTTAAATTTAGAAGCTGTTAGAAAAACAAGAAAATTTATTTTTTCTTTTTACGGCACGTTTAACATCGTTAATTCTATCTGCGAATTGTTCTGCCTCGCGAAACCGATGGTAACTTTGGTTGTAAGAAAAAAACCGGTATTAAACACAAGTCCTATTCTCATGTATCGGTAACGACATCATTATGACTGACTTTCTTGGAGTTAATTGGTTTATCATAGCATGTACGTACACATGTTTATCATCTTCGTAAGACCACGACACAGTTTTTTTATCACAACTTCGTATTACAATACGAAGTTACTATAAGACTGGTTGAACATTTCTGCGTTAATATAATTAACGTTTTAATTAAAACATTATTTTGAATTTATGAGAATGTAATTTATTAAGTTTGTTCGATCAGGTTTGTGATTAGTTGGAAACTGTCAGGCGCATGCTCACCAGAAAATAAACGTTCGAGCAGAAATAATTGTTAGTTTCAGTTTTGTGTTCGTGCAGGCGCTGACACCAATTTGAAATCGTTTGAAAACCCTCAGAACGATTTGTGGATTTTCTTCTGATTTACAATCTGCACAGGTGTACCAATACATACATAATTACTTGTGTATGCTGCTAACTTGAAGCGTTCGAGCATATGAAATCACAAACCCATTAGCAATCGGGCATGCGCATTTCAACCAATCATCAAACTGGATCAAACTATCACAAATTGTCTGCTCGAACAAACCTATTAAGATCGACTTTGATAAATTAAGTTTGCCAGTTTTGCCAACTATGGTAAAAACCCGAGTACCGACACGGCTGTCCGAAACGCATAATTTTATCTGAGAGGTCGTGTGGCAGTGCGAGGGATGGCCAACCATTTCTACGTATCGGTAGATATGGCGTGATTGCTTATACACGATTACTGTACATTTGAGCCTTTAGTTTTGATTCATTGGCAAGAAGTACGACTGTTAGATGTTACTTGGAACATACCTCATGTAAACGACTATGAATGGCATTTTTTATATCTGTCAGGTTTGACCAATGACTCAAACTACCAAATCGATTCACTCTTCGATGTCTGATTTTAGTCTGCGAATTTTTTATGCCTTTTGCACAGCTTCAGCTATTGCAGGGCAAGCTTTGAATTTCAAAACAATCTTTATCCTCATTTCTCACTTTATTGCGTGTACAGTCCCTTGCCATATTAATGTTACCACGCCACACAAACATTCAATCGCATTTTTAGAAAGCTGTAAGACGAGATCGAGTTTCACAAATATCTATAATAAGTTCAAAAACTATTCCTTAAGAGATGTTGCAAATACTATGGCAAATTATAAAACCATTTTATAATTTGCACATTTTCATTAATTGTGTATTCCATTAGGATAAAGTTTGATGGTTCGGTAAAATATTTGACATAACCACTGACATTCCTCCCACTACCTTCTCCTATCAATAGGCTTTCGTAGTTCAAGTTGTTATCCTGTATTTTAATAAAGCTCAAATCGGAACTCTTACAATAAATAAATGTACAAGCAACTAAGCACAAGTACAAACAACAAGACTACGCTTTCTACAACTCATTTTCACAGGTCCTAAAATTTTGGATCTTTTTCGAGTTTCGAACTCGAGTTTCCTCGTTTGTGCCACAAATCATTAAACAAAAACTTTTAGACCTGCTTTGGGTCATCATTTACCCAGATTTGCTAATTAGTTGGAAACAGATTTCTCCTATGTTATAGAAATGTCCAGGTTTATCCAATAGCTTGTTTTCAGTGAATAGACTTATCAAAAATTGATAAATTTTTCTGCAACGTATGTTCTGGGCAATTCCAAACCAGAAAAGGAGTGGCTTTTGCTGCTTCGATTTTTTCATAGCCAGATCAAAATGACGTATCAAAATGGATTGTAGCCAAACGTAACAATGGCCATAGCCGACCCATAATTTAATTCGACGTTTTGTAGCTTCCAAAGGCATGTCCGATCTATGAGTCACCTTTTCATTTTTTTTAATAGATTCATAAAATATCTGTAACAGCCCAGATGGAGCTAGATAGCTTGATTTTAAAGAGTTTTAGGGCTTTATTGCAGGGATTTGTAAAAGCAGAATAGATTTTTGAATGTAGTGCCACCTTCTCCTATCCCCAATAGTATTTTAAATGTAGCAATAAATGCAAACAACAAAAAGATTGTTTCTAGAAGATGACAAGGATTCCTAAACGAATTAGGCATAAATCGAATTCTGTCAAGCTTTTCCCATGCCCAAACGGTATATTCTATGATCAAGTCACAAATTTATCAGCTTGTGTGCAACATTTCTGATTATGGAAGTTCGAACGATGATTTACCAGATCAAGTCGTCGAAATTAAAGACAACCTCTCCAACTTCAGTTCTTGGATCGATATCAACGTGATTAATTTTAATTTATTGAAATTGGAAAGCTTGGTATGGTGCCCAACCCGAACCAAATTATTAATACCGTTTTGACAAAACTTTCGATGCTATTTTGGACATTTTTATGCTAATTTTCAACTTCATCCTCAAACTAATCTATTTTCCAAATATTTCGAAGGTTGTTGTAGGACCGTCACCCTGCTATCGTGTCTCTCCAAGGTAGTTGTCGCCGCCAGCCTTAACTATCTCACCAAAGAGTTCTTTAGAAACATAATTCGTGGATTTTGACACAATGATACTTTCGCTTTAGCCAATCTGATCTCTTTGACCTCCTTATTCTTTGATTTTTTGCTGTCACTAAAGCTCTCCCTGGTTTTCTTCAATGTTTTTTATGCAGGTAAGGTTTAGAACTACAGTTCGATCAAATCTATAGACGTGTTTTTAGACCCATAAGTGAGTCTAAATGTGATGGTTTAGGAATAATCTTAAAGCTCTGTTTTATTCTGCCCTTTCTTGCGATCACACAGTAATTTGGGTTGCTAAAGCCAAGTTCTTCTGGATTACTCTTCTCAATGTCAGAAGCAAGTTGTCACTACGAATGAAATTTTTATCTTATATGGCCTTCCTCCACCTTATCGTCACTTATCGGGTGCTAACATGTTTTTTAGCAGAATCTTTCAATTTAAAAGTGGTTTAAAGTCGAACAGAAGGCTGAGAATAAAATCCTATAACTACACTTCAACAGGTCACCCCAAGAGCAGACAGAACAGCCAGAGTCCAAGCATCAATCAATCAAATATTTTCAGGCTTGAAATGTTGCAGATCAGAACGCTTTAAAACAGTGAAGTCGTTATCTTTGTATTATTTTCTTTTACTTAGCAATCTAATAAATTCGTTTAGATCCCTTTGTTTTGCTTAACATCAAAAACTTTGATTCAAAAAAGATGCGTATACCAGGAATTAGTTGTCTATTGCGCAATAATTTTTACTGGATATTGGTCCAACTATTGTGTTAATGATATACTGCTGCTTACTATTCTAATAGCGAGTAAAAAATTCCTTCAATTATTAGTTATTGAAGCCTAATTGAAACTTTTTACACTTGACACATTCACACCCACGAACATTTCAATATATATCCCATTAGTCTTTATTACCAATCAGACAACAAAGAAGCATTCTTTACTTTGAAAGCACGTCGTGTAAAGCTAAACATTACATCGAAATCTTTATTTCACTTAACGTTAATACCAGTTCGTTTGAACAACTAGAAAACAGGTGTTGGCCTGTTCCGATCACAACGGCACGCATTCCATTTACACATTTGAAAAAATTTAAATTCCACTTAGCATTCCCATACGAAATCAGCCTTGACCTCAGGGGCTAGTTAACACGCAAATTAACGAGAGAAAAGGCCGCGACCGAAACGTACAACTATGTTGTCAAAGAAAAAAAAAATTAAAAATAGGCCACTACAAGAAATACCTATCTCATCCACGCACCACAATGTAATCTATTCTTACCATCTTCTATCTCTTCCCTTCCTGCTGGTTTTACCATTATCGAACTGTCAGAACAGGTAAATGCGATGAAAACCAGTTGGCTTACAGCTCGAGAATGACCACTGTGTGTATGTACATGCAACGTATATAGGCTGATTTCTTTAAGCGTAGCGATATGGGAATCTCGATTATTGCAAAAAACACTGAAATAAATACCTACAGGGTGTTCGAAATTTATAAAACATAGAAACAATCAATGTGTATAAAGGGCAATTAAACATACTTTATATACGACAAAGATTAAAGAAAGCAACATAAAATGAATTAAAATTCTTATATTAATTGTTGTACAGGGTGTTCGGAAATACAATATCCACGAAATATGTTTTTAAATTAAGGAAGCTTGTTATCTATTGGATCAAGAGGAATTGAATGTAAACAAATCACATTTCTGTGAAATGTTCCAGAATGACAGGCTTCTTGATTATACAGGGTGTTCAAAAATTAGACAGTACAAAAGTAGGACGTTAAATTGTTTTTACAATTTAGAAATACGTGATAAAAAGAATTAAGACGTCTAAAAAACTAAAAATGCGAAATTCTTTTTTATTATACAGGGTGTTTATAAAATATAAAAACGTATTAACGTTTTTCTCATAGAATTAGTATTTAAGTACCGAGCAGAAAAATTACTAAACCGAAAACTATGATTTTTTTATGTAAAAAGTATAAACGGTTGTTATTAATTATACAGGATGTTGTGTATGTATGTATGTATGTGTTACGGGGTGATATCGCACTGCGACCTGAAAGGTCTATTGTGTTCCCCCTTTCTTGCTGCAACGTAGAGGGTTTCTCGTCTTCATAGCTGGCTTGCTAGGCCTATCTGCTTTAGAAAATTTAGAATGTGGGATGGCTTGACTTTTGGCAGATCTCCCACTTCTATTTCATAAGATCCTAGGTGCCTGGTCCTTGAATTACGTAGTGCTACGCACGCAGAGAGGATATGTATGGAAGTTTCGTCTTCCTCCTCGCAGAAACGGCATTCTGCTGTCTCTGCTAGCCCAATTGTTTCCATATGGCTTCGGAGCCGACAGTGACCTGATAGGATTCCTGTCAGCAAGCGAAGTTTCTCCTTGCTCATGGTAATGAGTTCATTGAATCTGTTCTGGTTATAGGTTCCCAGAGTCGTTTTCGCTTGTCTCATTCCAATCAAACCAGTGCTTGGTTTTTTTTTGATCAACTACTTTTTAGTTTCTCTAATATTGTACTCTGACTGATACCGCAAAAAGGTTCAGGGCCCAAGAGAGATGCACTCGCTCCCTTTTTTGCAAGTTTGTCAGCTTCCTCGTTTCCTTCTAATCCGGTGTGTCCCGGCACCCACATGAGAGTGACTTTATTTTCCCTGCCTAGCTCGTTTAGCTTAGACAGGCAGTCCCAAGCCATTTGTGAGGTGATTGTATAGGAACTCAGCGTTTTGATGGCTGCTTGACTATCGGTCAAGATGATAATCTCCTGTTTCCGATACTTTCTTTCTAGGTTAAATCGGACGCATCTATCTATAGCGTGTATTTCCGCCTGAACGATGCTAGGGAACTTCCCTAAACTTTCAGAGTACTTGGTTCTGGGCCCATATACTCCGATTCCAGTCCCTCCGGATATCCTAGAGGCATCTATATACCATAATATGGCATTCTTGTTCAGTTCCTTTATGGTGTTTTGATTCCAGTCGCTTCTGAAACCTAGCCTCGTGGTGAAATTTTTTCCGAGGCTGAATTTCTTCGACATCCCATCGCGGGGCATGTCCCACGATGGATCATCTCCTAATAGGATGTTTGATTTCTGCCTGATGGGGCCTTCTCCCATCAGTCTGTATGTGGTTTGTCTAGCCACACTCTCCACTAAAATATGAAGAGGTGTGAGATTTAGTACCACTTCTAAAGCGGCCGTTGGGCATGTGCTCATTGCACCAGTAATGCAAACGCATGCCAGCCTTTGTATCTTTGCGAGTTGCATCTTCGTTGTGGTCAGACTGGCACGTTTGCTCCAAGCCACTGCCCCATAGGTGATGATTGGTCTCACTATAGCAGTGTACATCCAGTGCAGGATTTTTGGGTTACATCCCCAATTTTCCCTGCGAAGTTTCTACAAACCATTTTTGGCTTTGTTAGTTACTTCTAATTCGTGCTTGTTCCAGAAAAGTTTATTAGCTAGTGTAAGACCTAGATATTAGTCTCTGTCTTCCACTCAATGCTCTGCCCATCTAGCTTGATGGTTTTGAGATTGAGTTTCCTTTTCCTTGTGAAGGCCACTAGTGTAGTTTTGGTAGGGTTAATATTTAGTCCCACCCATACAGGATGTTACATAGATGTTTAAAATTATAAAAAATCACTTTAATAACATTTTTCTGGCCATAAAGAGAGAAGAAAATATCGAAGCGTTAAAATGGTTATTAAGAAGCCGATTCCTATCAAAGAGACAATAAAGTCTAAATATTTTATTATACAGAGCGTTTAATAAACTATAGAGAAAGTCTTAAACACAGGATTGTTTATGATTGCTCTGCTTGATTATTCCAGTAAAAATTGCGTTTTTATTCACTATACAGGAAAGCAGTTTCAATTTTTGCATTAGTATGTATACAAGGTGTTCATAAAACTAGAAACAGGGAGAGAGAGCTATTACGTAGACTGTTTAAGTTTTAGTTGGAAGTTTAAAAGCATTAAACAGAGAAAGTGCTAAAATATAATTTGAAATCGGAATTATTTAATCTACAAGGTGTTCTCGAAACCTGAAAACATGTTTATTTAACGATTAAAAATTCACTACCAAATTCAATAATATGTATGAATAGTGTCCATAAAAGTGTCATATAAATAAAAAATATTTTGAAATAAACGAGGAACTAAATTTCCCATTATTATACAGAGTGTTCTAAAACGTCAGACATGCGTGTATTAAGAAATAAGCATATTACCTTACTTTTTTCATGCAATTAAATACGTACCTAGACTCAAATTAAAACTATGAAACTAGAATTTTTAACCATTATACAGAGTGTTCACTATTTTAAAGTAAATTTAATTTCAATATTGGTCCAGTTAAACGAACCCGTCTGTATAACTACCGCATATATTTCTATGTAGTCTAACAGAATGGCAGAAGGTCACTGACATACAACGCTTCTTCAGCGCTCGTTTGCTCATTGAAAATTCAACGTGTAAGTACAAGAAGCTGCAGGTATTCTATGTGTACGCGATAATACTTGTTTACCGGTATTATTGTGCCTGGCAGTTAGGTAAGTATCGATAATAAAAGATTCGATCTTTTACTGCTTCTTCTCCTACCAAAGACGTACTTATATACGATCGATTGGACTTGCTCTTTGGCGCTTATAACTCTTACGAGATTGTATAAAGAAAAGTACCTTTTATTCCATTTTGTACTCCCTATATGAGTGAACAAGGTTTCGTCAAGGCTTTCCATTTACTAGCAGAGTAGAGCATCATGTTACATTTGGTATTTATGCTAATGAAACGCAGCGTCTGAATGACAATATAGAAGACTGTTTGTTGTGTTATGTCAGTTAGTGGTCGGTTAAAGCGATCACCGTGGAGATTTCGATGATAGGCGCAAGCAGAAAGAATATTTTATTGTTTTGCATGATGCCTTTTATATGCTGAAATATACATAATGATGTGCTTTAAATGCGCTAGTCATACGGAGTAGATTTACGCATGAGAGTGTGATAAATGGAGTTAAGATGAAATATGCCCTTATATGTATATGTATTTATATTTTCAAATATGATTGAGTTTCTAACATAAATTGTTGATTAGCACACGTATTAGCGGTTAGAATGAATGATGTGCGAGAACGATTACTTGACATCGTTGAGCAGGTGCTATTAAACAGACAATACTGAAACAATGAGGTTTTCTAGGAAGACATTTCCACCTCCAACCAACATCTCTGTGGATGGTGACAGGTTTTCTTGGTCACCAAATGTTAGGTACCTTAGTGTCACTCTTGATACACGTCTCATCTTCAGGCAGAATTTTTCTAACACTACTGGGCTCCTTGACATGGCCCAGCACCTCCCAATCTTAGACTCAAAGACTCAACATGCTTTAGAACCGTGCTCTACGTATCATCGTAAGAGCTCCATGGTTTGTGTCCAACTTACAAATCCGTAGTGATTTGGATATCCCAACTCTAAGTAATCACGCGAGGATGTTGGAGAGAAGGCCCACCGGTCTGAGAACCCACTCAAATAGCACCTGGGAGAGCTGGATCCTGACAGGCCTCCACTGTTGATGATAACGCAGCGTATCCTAAAGGAGCAATAATAGTGCCAAGTTACGACTCCTCAGTGACACTGAACCGCTCCCAGTAGAAATTAGAAGACTGAAGGGAAAAGACGAGGACTTTGGAGAGGTGACCAGTATGTACTCAAGAAGAATTTCCATAGATGTTAAGGCAGTAGATGTAGGGGGAAGGGTTCATTACTAACTTCCAATTTTTTTATAATAGACCTGATGGGCTTCAACCTGTAAATCTCTATTTTTTGCTTTGGATGTTATGGATAAAAAAAACTCCAAGCTTTTGTTAGCTCACGAGAAGAAAAACTTAAAGCTTTAAAAATGACATGCCTCGGTGCATTTTTACTTCAAAGAAAAATGGGACCAGCAATTGAGCTTTCTGAGCAAGAAGAGGACATTTTTATTAATTGAATATTAGCAATGGTTAAAACAAACTTGAGAAAACAGAGCTTGCTTTGATGGTTTTCTTAAGCGTCATCAAAATATTTAACAAAAGTATGCTGAGTTTAATTTACCTAACAAAATCTTTAATATCGATGAGTGTGGCTTTGCTTCCTATCCCAAAAGTGGGAGTATTTTGGTATATGCAAAGTCCAAAGAAATTTTTTACAAGAAAATTTCAAGCGAAAAAGACCAGATTATGGCTTTGGCTAAATTTTTGCTCCTGCTTTCATAATATATCCTTATAAACAAATGTCCAGGACAATATTGAAGTCTGCATGAGAGGATTGGGTATTGGGTCGTTCTGAGACAGGTTGGATGAACTCAGAAGTTTTTTTGAAGTAACTGTCTAATCACCATCACTAAGTTCAATAAAATATCAAAATAATGATGGATGTAAGTCTTGTCTATGTCTTTATTTCCAAATACAACATATATCATTCAGTCTGCAGATGGGGTGGTTTTCCGTCTATTGAAAGCAGGATGACAGACTGCTGTTAAGTATCATAATTTTTTCCCAAAGTTCTTATAAGATATACATTTTAATCTATTATAAAAGAAGTAAACGCTAAATGCAGCATCATTCAAAAGGGGTTCAGGAAATGTGGGGTCTACCCATTTAATATTTCAAAAACTACAGCCCATTTTCCTCGAAATTATTCTTTAGAAGTTTTAGAGGCGGTGGAAATCAAAATAAATCAGATAGGAGAGACTGTAGCGCTTCGTATTATTTCCATAAAACTTCAAGTCATGGAAGCATCATCAACAGAAGCTTCTTGTTTTTTTTGATATTAATAGCATCGTAATCAAGGCTTAATAATGCAAATCCTGTTGTTGGAACCAGTCCCCTATGCTTGCTTTGCACATTTTGTCACAAAATCTTTAGTGACCGAAAAAATGCCACGTCAAATGCAACTGGCATAAATGATTGCTATTGCATTTATAGGTAAATGGCTTGCCAAGTTATTTTCAATTACAATTTGAGCCCCAATAGGACTTTTTCCCTTACATGCACTCGGATGATATTTTTATGACCCCATCTGCTGCTATTGGGTCATGGCTAAGGTTTGCATCTTCAGAATTTTGTTTGCATGTTTGTTTCTTTTCCATAATTCCATTTTTGTGAGTTGTGGACTTAACCCCTCATGACCACCAGGACAAAGATAGACAAAGGAGTTCCTAACCGAACACATGCCTCAGTTTACTAAAGACCTACTGAGTAATTACAGGAAGACTGTCAAAGTGATAGTAGATCTGATGACCGGTCCTTGCAAATGTTTTAGATCGGCCTGGCAGAAGAAACCCCAGTTCATGTTTTGTGCCACTGCGATAGCCTAGCGAGGACAATGTTTCTAGCAATGGGCGTAGAGAACCCCACATCTAACGGCTACATAAAAGAGCTGCTCTCAAAAATTATAGGCCTAATTAAGAAGGCAAAATTAGAGAGCGTCCTCTAGAACAAAAGGGGAGAAAGGGTTCTATCACTCATTATCTTTCAGCTTCAATGTTTTCGGAAATATCTTAAGCTACACCAACAATATGTTTTTGTCCACTGCACAAGAAGGATATTTAGGAATTTCTGTCACTATTTAACCTAAAATTTGGTTTGACGAAAATTAAAATGCAAGCAATTGGTATAGTCAAAATTCTATTTATTCTATTCTGATCTAGGCTGATTCATTTTCGATCCTCACCATGAGAATCTTATTATTCGAGATACAGGGCAGGTTTAAAGTTGGCAATTTGAATTTTTATGCTTCTAACCTCTTTGTGTAACTAAATAAATAAAAAAAAGCCATGAGTTTCGTATATAAAATGTTTTGTGCTTTATTTTAATTAAGAAAGCAACGAAAACGAGTTCTTAAGAGTTGGCCTTGGATTTTATTTGCCATGCTTTCAATTCTCTATTATATTGTATTGTTTCATAGAGGAGTTTGCGAAATTTCTTTGGCCACCTTATCTCCAATCATTGTTGACACCTTAACTTTTGTTTCTGGTATAGTGAGTTATATTTATTTAAAGTGAACGTCTAGTCTTGTGTAACGAATAATTCTATGGAGTTTCGATGCTGTAAACATTTCAAAACTATCGGATAAATGTTCTCAATCCAATTCTGACCGATGATTTTCATTGTTGATCATTATATTTGTTGTAATCAAACCGCTACTCAATCACTTTTAAAAATATTTATAACAAAGTCTATTATTTTTCAAAAAAAAGAAACTAACGTAAATGCGAAATACATAAATGTATAAACTAAACTGACCTCTTTATGTACCTTTTCGAACGATTTACTTTGAAAACCACTTCTAAATTATAAAACGATATAAATAAAAAGTTGAGATGAAACGATTTTTTTCTAATGTTTGTTTAACTAAGTTGTCGTATTTTGCGATGGGATTAAAATCACCTGCGATTTCCAGATTTATTTGTTCTATTTCGTGAATTGTTGGCAATGTTTGATTTGATTTATTCTAACACTAATCTCAAATATGGAGAATTTACGAAAACAACTTTAACACGTACCAGATTTTTAAGAAATATATTCACCTTCGAAGTAAAGGTTTTTAGTTAATTAAAATTTATTTTTATAACGTTCTAAATATTTTCGAAATTTTATGGATATCTGTAAATATTCGTATGGATAATTGTTCCCCCGAGTATATTTTATTATAAACGAATATCTACGTTAAATAACAAATAAAAGAAAAATACTCACCTCAGCAGAAAGTATATCTATCTAACCGTATCTAACGCCAGAAATGTATATTTTATTTTTAAATCTTTCGCGATAATAAAAATAAATTCCGACAATAAAATTTTACGTCTAACTCTCAGAGAATTGTTTCTTTGATATTGTCCAGGTTAAAAAGTCCTTTGAAAAATAATGGTGGAAAATTTACGCTGTTGCAGAAGTTTGTATCAATAAACATAAACCATTTTAACAATGGGAGTATACAGAAAAAAAGGTTACCGGTATTATAATTAGTTTAATGTCGAATTTATTGCTTAAACATCCTTGTTTTTAGAGCAACATACGATTCTGACAGGCTATTATATAACGCAAGTAATATAAGACATAGACGCAGTATTTTAATTCACAATAACCAAGTTACGATGTGTACTGCCGATCAAAATGTATTTATTTCTTCCAAATACGCTACCCAAAAATCTGGAAGTTAGATATTTGTTTTTCAACAGGAGACATTTTCAAAGTATTTACCAATGTACAATCGATTTCATAATTAATGTCTTCCAGCGAGAGACGTTTAAATTTAGCTAATTTGTGAAAGACAATTTGTTTGAAGTCATAGTTCCAACAATTCTGGTTTTACTATCAGCTGTTTTATGGCTTCCTTTTTATAGTTCCCCTTATTTGTTATCATCATATTACTGTCCTATTTTCCACTTCTTTGGGTTCCTATCAGCAGGATCCGATCGCCTCCCACCTCTGCTCTTCTGCCATCTTCTTTATTTTTTTTTGGTTATAAAAATGTGGTCTATCTGCTTTCCTTTGATTTTGCCTGGGATTAGCCATATTGTTTTGTATTGGTATGTTCTCCTCATTATGTACATAGCCATATGATACCACAGCTAAGACACTACAAAAGATCAATTCATACCCTACGTTCGATTAGACGCATGTAACCAATGCCCCTAAACTAACTAAACACCATTCTTGTGTTGATTATCTCTGGCTATCTCTTGGCTTATGCCTCTTGATTTTTTCAAGAATTATTTGACAAGCTGGTGGCACTGAAAGAGTTATCACTTCATTTTAAACACTCATTCGAAAAACTTGAAAAATTCGGAGGAAACTTCACTTTTATCATACATAAACAAATTCGAAATTTTCCATTGGTCCAATCTACAAGTAACCTTACACTTCTGGCTGTTATTGTAAAAAATATGATGATAGGACATATTTCTTAAGAGTGCTTAAGTGATGACATGAATCATAATACCTTTATTGTGCATACTTTTCTAAAATACTTTATCAAAAAGGTTGTGAAAGTAATATATTTTAGTGTAAGCGGTGATCTTATTCTAAACTTGAAGTTAAGTGGAACTTTTCTTTTGCATCCTCACCTAGCAAAAAATGCTTGTCATGACCTTGGTGGTACCACCAAAAGAAGATTGACTAAGCAAAGCTTGTTGCAACCATATAACATAGGGTTTCTGTTTGCTTTAAACCTGAACAACTTTCAGCTAGGTGCATGCGGTTTCTCAAACCGCAGGGTTCTACAGTCGAAGATGTTTAGAGGATGTCATTATTAATCTGCCATCGATAAAATTTTCCGCTTTGCTACACGAGGTGGAAGTCAATCGGGAGTTAGCTCTCCCAAGTATTGGACCAACTGATTCTTCGAACGGGAAGGCCTTTGATGGGTTGGGCTGGCCAGCACCATCGCCTGTTCGTTCAAGAAAAAAAAATTGAGATCACGATCACGAGCTACAACGATGATTTGCAGCACCGGGTTTTGAAGGATTTTGCGATCTGACGCTGGACCAGGTCAGGGCACCATCAGGTGGATTAGATCAAAGAAACATCGTGTAGATCATGAACTTGATTTTCAAGGTCAAAGAGCTTGAGCACCGCGCATGCTTGAAGAAATTTATCAGATAAGGTAAAAAAATGCTGTTTAAACGTCAAGTTAATATCGAGCGTTATCTACGGCTCCTAAAGTAATCTATGACTCCCCACCCTCTCCGAATGGCGATTTTAGTGTGAGAGGAAGGAGGAGGGAAGGATTTGTAGTAAAAAGAATGAAAAGTTCTGGACTCATGAGCGAAGCCTGTGGAATTCCTGCATGAATCCGCCTTCGATCAGGTGTACCATCGTTAGTCTTTATCGAGAAAGTTCTGCCAGCGAGGTAGGAGCGAAATAAAACGATCATATTGAGATTGCCACATCCAGTTGAATGCGTGGATGAAATCAAGGCAGACCCCACTCGAGTGCCTCAGCTCCAGCGCGTTTCAAATCTCCTCTGTGAGGCGGAGGGGTGAAAGTCATGGTCATGGGCATCAATAGTCAAGGTGATCATCAATCAACGTCATCTTTGTCACTTCTAAGACAATTTCTTCTTCACTAAGGGCGAGCTATATTCAGACCTACTTTCCCGTATGACCTCTTGCTCCAACAAGTCTTCTATAATTTTACCAACAGATTGCTTTTCTGAAACTGACAGTTTTCGCGTTTTAAAATAAAAGAGACTGTTCATTTTTCACAATGATTTTCGTCATAAGTAATTAAAGGAATATTCGGTCTATTCCCAAATTAAATGTTTACAACATTATTCCCAAATGGTTTGGACATAACATAAAATCTCTACCTAATAGGCAGGGAAAAGACATGGTTTCTTTAGGCACTACATAAAATGAAATAGGAACATTTAAATTTGCTACATCAATATAATGTTATTAACAATACCTAGGATAGCTAACCTGGAGCCATTTATACCTTTCCAAGTTTCGCACCCATCATACCTATCCCTAACGTTTACAAGTACTAGTTATTCAGATAATAAAGAATTAAGTCAACCACTATCTATAACAGCTTGTAATGAATGAGTATTTGTACCTATGACTAATTTTACATTACATGTGTATGCTGGGACTGGCATCGTGACCTTGTTCTGTAGTTCCTTTTGCTGGGCAATTCCTCTTGGTATGGTTTACGGACCCAGGCTGGAAACAGGAACCTCTGGGTTTCACAGCCCTCGAACAGTTGCTAGCGATATGTCCAACATCACCACGATTATAGCAAATCGGTCTTCTAATCTCCTTTTCCGATTTTTCTAGACGTCGTCGTTCTTCTAAGGCTACTGACATTTTCATAATCAATCAAATCTTGATATAATTTATCTATATCGAAATGTGATTTTGATCGCACAAAATTGCCCGATTCTTTCCACCAGAGACCAATAGCAATTTGCTGCTTTGTTTCATCAAAAGAAGAACTCATTTCTAGTACAAATGTATTCTTAAATGCTACTTTAAATTGGTTCCAATTTGTTAAATCTGTTCGCCTAGCTTTTAGCCAAAACCGTGCTGCACCCTTCAGGTGCACTTTAGCTTTATCGAGTTTAAAACTATCTGGCCACCAAATCGTTTCTATATGTTCTAGCCATATTGCAGCATCACTACCAGGTTCTGCATTAAAGTTTTCAATCGTTTCCGAAAAATCTGGCATCACATTAAAGCTCTTTTTCATGTTTTTTTTGCATCATTTTCATTCATTACAGTATTAAAACTAGAAATAAGGTCTTTCATTCCTGTATTCAAACTGTCTGTTATATCTCAAATTCATGGTTCCTTCTATATACATATATACGATTCAAATTCTTCGTTACTTGCAGTTACAGTCGCATCTACATTTTCTGCGTTCCCTTCTGCCATTTTGTTTCGTTCTTTTGGTTTACTTCGTGAAAATTAACGCTAATTTCGATACTTCTTCGTTCTCCTTCTCTTCAACTGAGCTCTGGTTCCTTCGACCCCACACCTGAGATCTGCAGGAGCTTCTTAATGAAAACAACCACTTTAAAAAAAACGTTTTATTTCCTCTTCGTACAAATACATACAAGCCCTCCCATCATTAACCCACGACTACTCTCACTGCTCATCACGCTCCCCCGCCCTCTATCTGGCGGTAAATTTAAAATTTAAACCTAATGCTTGCAGTGGTAAATGAGACAACTATCGACACGACCTAACCTCCACTCAATTTTGACACAATTGTAAGTTGGATTTGAGCGATAGATGAGATGCTAACTGTCTATGAATTCCAATAAAGTAACTAAATGGCGCGGTAAGTATGAGATTAGAATGAGGGAGCCTCAAGTGCCGTTTATGAATTTGACTCTTATTAAATCTTACCTATTCAATAAATGCGTCATCTCAAAAATGATCATTTACTAATTTTATTCGTGACATTAGAAAATTGTTAAAATTAACCGCACATGACTCTAATTAAGAACTAAAATCTGTCGAAAGAAGTACCACATCGATAAATGCTACGTCCCAATAGTGATACCGGAAATTACTACAGCCGATCAGGTTGTACACCTGGAAGCAGTAGCTACCGTTAAACGGAGGCTGCAAGAAGCCGAGTTACTCAGTTAGAGAACCGTTTGAATTGAACTATTATCGCGGAAATAGAATAGGATTTGAACTTCTAAGAGAAACGATGAGCCAGCAGTATCTATCATTCGCATTTAAAAATATTTTCTATTTTATATTATGCACACATAAATGATTTATACATTTATCTCATATCTTTAATTTAGATCCTATCTCTTAGAGGGGGAAAAACAACTAAACTTTTTCAACGCAACCTTTACGAAAGGTAATTATTTCCATTATTTATTATAGATCCAGTTTCATAGAGGTCGGGCCCATTTAGAATACAGAATAAACTCGTTCTAAGATATCTAGAAAAGAAACGTTGTATAATACAGC
The DNA here is from genome assembly GCA_023690525.1 of Holotrichia oblita. Classification (NCBI taxonomy): domain Eukaryota; kingdom Metazoa; phylum Arthropoda; class Insecta; order Coleoptera; family Scarabaeidae; genus Holotrichia; species Holotrichia oblita. The sequence continues at coordinate 22,076,935 of CM043019.1, read as the reverse complement.
TGTATGTATGTCTAGCAATTAAATTTATAAAAGTAGAAACGCAGAGAATTGTTTCAGATAATATTCTAAAACATGCACGAACTAAACTTTTATAGTAATGTGTTTTATAGTTACAATTCTCTTTTATGTTTAGAATTATATTCATACATCTATTCTTTAGAAATAATAAAACAAATGCGTGTCTTGCTAATTTTACGACCTCATATTCCATATACCGTAATAATTTATACTTTCACATAATTCATTTTATAGTTAGGTTGTATTGTGCGACTTGTTCAACTATTGTATTCCCTCGCATTTTCAAATGAAGTTACATTTATGGTCTACAAACTGTAACACGTGAAATACATGCTAAAGAAAGTTGTTCGTTAAAATACTACTGTCTACATACATACTTTATGACATGTCATGCCAGTACAAACTGCATGTAACAGCAAAGATGTTTAAAAGGCGTTTTTCATCGAATAAAATGAAGCACGCGCAAGTTAATCGGGTACGATTACTGACAAAAATTTCGCTTAAAATACCATCGAACTGTGGAATTTGGTGTTTAAAGGCGTTGTTTAAATGCTCTCTACATTTTAATTCTACTTTTTGTCGGGTAAAAACTGTTTCGTTTTGCTTTGAAACTTGCTCATTTTGTTTAAAAAACTAAACTTAGTTTATAATACATTTTCGTTGAGTCCTTATAATCGTAGCGATCCCAAAGATGGTGAGGTTCTTCTTGGATGTTTAGATGACCATAAGCTTGAGGAACGTGTGAAAACGTGCTCAACTAAATAAGTTAAAAAGAAAGAAAGAGAATTTTCAGACTATATCAAGTGTCATATCTCCCTACGGACTTAAGGGATTAAAGCCTAGGGACATTAGAGGACACCTTAAAATCGTTGAAGATCCCAACATCAACTACCTAATTCATATTGCAAAGAACAAGATCCCTATGCAATACAACTTCAGCCGTATTTAGGGTTTTCCATAATTTTTTTTACTCATTTCCTTCTCTTCTACTTCAAGATTTTCTGATTGAGGACGATCGAACTCCTCCATCAACTCTTCCAATTCTTGATTTAGGAGTGGTTGGTCATGCACGTCTAAGAGTTGGGTCACTTCTTCGGCTGCAATTTCTTCGAATCCGCATTCACGTGTCAGCGTAATAATAATCTTCGTTTATGTTCTCTTCTTCACTTGAACCTGATACAAATTCAGGTAGAAGTTTACGCCCAACGCTTTTTAGACAATTCGTTGTGACTTCGTCCCAAGCAGTTTCATAGTTTTCGATTCCTTTTAAAATGTCCGCCAATGACCTTTAACGGTCTGACTGGAATTAGTATCTATCGCCTTAATCATTTGTTTGAATGTTGTGCGCAAATAGTGTGCTTTGAAAGTGGAAATTACCCTCTCATCCATGGGTTGTAACATGGAGGTTGTGTTAGAGGGCGTGTGAATTACCTTGACATCCAATTCCGCGCCTATCATTTCTAGATTTTGCGGATGTCCTAGGGCATTGTTTAATAGGAGGATTGCTTTTTTGGAAGGTTATTTCTGTCACAAGATTCAAGGACAGTAGGGCAAAAATAATTTTTGTACCAATCTGAGAAAATTTCTTGAGCGATTCAGCCTTTTTTATTCCACCGCTAGAAAACTGGCAGGGAACTTTTGTCCAGACCTTCGAAAGCTCGTGCATTCTGGGGCTTATGGTACACTGCCATTGGCATTAATTTTAAGGAACCGGAAACATTATATCCCATTATATCCCGTTCTTGTCGAGATATAAACGTTCTCGATGGAAACTTTCTCCTGTAGAGGTCTGTTTCATCACAATTGAAGATGAGATCTGCCTTGTTCCACAAATTTTTGAAATTTTTCAGGGTAAGCTGCCGCTGCTGCTAAATCAGCAATCAAAAAAGTTTCACCTGTGTTTTCTTGTGCCTCCAAATCAGAAAAAATCAACTTTGCTTTTTCACATATGACTGTTTGGGTTAGAGGAATATCTTTTTGATTGGCGTCATCAACTCATACTGCTAACATTATTTCCATTTTCTCTACATTTTTGCTGCAGTATTCACCTCTGAAGAAGATCACGACAAGATGATCGAAACGTCAAGTACCACAACCTTTCTACACGGCAGAGAACCGAAGAGCAGCCATCAACAGCTGTTTTAGGTGATGTCATTTAAGATGCAACACTGAGTACGAGAAAACTGGCTGTCTATTAATCGAACTAGCATACAAAGAATTTTGAAAAAACACAAATTCCATCCCTACAAAATACGATTAGTCCAAGAGCTTAACAAAGATAATTTTGATAGAAGTCTAAAATTCTGCAAAACGCTAAGCGCACGGATAGATCAAGACCCACATTTGTTATTTAATATCTGCTTTTCTGACGAATGTTCTTTCTTCGTCAATGGCACTGTAAACGGTCATAATTGCCGTTACTGGGCCGATACAAATCCTAAAATTTTTCTTGAAACGCACACGCAGCATCTAGAAAAGTTAAACGTTTGGGCTGGCATCTTCGGTGACCACGTAGTTGGTCCCTTTTTCCTACCTGGTACATTAACTGGAGAAATGTACTTAGAACTATTAGAAACTGCAATCAATCCTGCCTTAACTGAAATAGGGGAAAATGATGAAAGCTATTTGGAAAATCGTTTTATGTTTCAACAGGATGGCGCTCCGCCTCATTATGCAACTTCTTTACAAGATTTATGAGAGGGAATTACAAATGAATGTCATCTCATAACACAAGATATGCTTCAAAAAGTGAGAAACCGTTTTGAAGATAACCTGTACCACTGCATGGTAAGTTGGTGGACAGCACTTGCAACATCTACTTGACTAATAGTAATAATAATACATGTAAGTTTGTTATCTCCTAATAACAGAAATAAAAGTTAAGTTGAGCATCATAATGAAATGTAATGCCACAAACTAGATATCATTGTAAAGAGAATCGGAAGACCTTTCAATCAAACTCAACCCCCTTTTCCATTTAATATTTTTGGAGTCAATTCCACCCTGCCTAAGGGATTGCAGATGAGGGTTTGCTTGTACGTCTAATAAATGTCCTCCTCAAAAACAAAGTTGACGTGCCTGAGCATTTTATTTTTATATGAGATTAAATGCCCAAAAATCAATGCCGTTTCGTTTTCGAATCGCCACCCTGTAGGTTTTTACAGTGTTCAAAAAATGTGTGTCAGATGAAAGTTTGAAAATCAACTATGTATTCAATTTGACAGCTGTCAGAAATGTTGTAATAGTTCTAACCCTAACAAAACGTTTGAAATTAAAAGTAAACGTTTGAGCCTGCAACTGCTGAAATCGTAACAGATGATTTTAAACTTTGATAACTGTCAAAAATATTATCATATTTACAAACGTCAAAATAGTAGAAAACGCTCAAATCTCATAACTATGAGATCAATTTTGAAAGCTACACCAATTATCAAATTTGACAGTTAAGTCAAGAGTCCTCTCGACTTGAAGTGAAAGTGAATATCACTTTCACTTATCAATCAGAATCAATGAATTTAATTTTGCTTTTTGTTTTGGTATTAGCGGTGTATGACTGTGGCGACACATGCTGTACTTTTTGGAATTGTTATGGATTGATTGTTCGTTGGAACACAAGGTACATGATGCTAATATGCTTCCATTTTAATGCAAGAAAAATCATGCGAATGAGCAAATTTGGAGTTTGGACAAGCTTCTGATTGACACACAAAATTTTAAGAAAGTTTTCGAGGTTGTGTTAGCACTTACAGAGAGAGATTTTTTGTGAGAGAGGCTTGTGCTGTCTATACAATGCCAAGCTTGCCACTCTGTCACGACATAAATATAAATTTTGGAGTTCTAAATCAGTTCAGAACATTTGAATGCAAGTCTAATTTAAACGTCAAAGGAGAAGAAAATCGTTTGCTACAATATTTAGCAAATAGTGGGCTTGTATTTGATAAGCCCTCGTATAGTAATTTTCTAAAGAAGATCATTAATATTATATGAGCATTTTGCAGTTGAACACTTCTAGAATACAGTGCATCCATCAGTGTCATTTTATCTTCATTATTTCCACATTCTTCCTCATTTTATTGGTCATCTTAGAATCGCAAACAAGATTTTAAACATTATACGAATAATATAACATCCTCATACAAGATATTAGCTAGGTGTCGTGTGGGTTGTCCTTTTTATTCTATCATAGTCTGTTTATGTTATGCCGACTCGTATTTATGGAAAGTGCATCATCGTCAACGACGGTGTCTGCTCATAATCAAGTTTATGAACTTTACGTTGAAGCAGATTGCTAGCCGCATAAATAAACATATCTGGAGATCGTTAATAACAAAGGAAAGGTCGTTGCAAAAGGTAATATTTTGCATTTATAAATAGTGTTTTCGTGTCGAGGTGTGTACTTTAACAATATTTATATTACTCAATTTATCGTTTTTATCTCCTTTTAGATATATTAACTAAAAATTATATTTAATTCTACAAAAACCTGAACTTACCTAAATTATACGGTTAATTTTATAATAATTAATGCTTGGCAGGTCATTTGGCAAGATGTCCAGGAGATCAAATCACCCGTTTGACATATAAATGACGCTGAACTTGGATAAACACCAAAGAAGAAATTGATGTAATTACGTTGACCTACCTTTTGTAACTCAAAATACACCCGGATAAAATTTATTGTGGTATCATGATTCTGTTTTAAAATTATGATGAGTTTATGTATCTACCTAACTTTGAGGGAGAATTTTCTCTTTTAAGAGAAATATAGAAAATAAATAAAACAACACAATAGAATGAGAATTAAAACGAATTCAAATGTAACCGTTTTTTTTTTTTTTTTTTGGCGGTCATAAATCAATTCGGTTCGCTTCGGAAGAGAGTTTATTCTTTAATAACACGTTTTCCAAGCAATTAAACTCCGATGTGTACTATAAAACGACAGCGAAAAGCCGCGACTAACACCTGTGTTCTAGTGCATTAGCGATCAGATAAAAGAGACGGTGGTAATTTATATAGAATAAAATTATTTCAAGCGAGGAATACCGAGGTGGACACACATAATCCGGCACAAAAGTGGTATTTAATCTAATGTAATATCACACCGTATTAAAACCTACACGAGTAACCAACGTTGCCGTTAAAAAAGGCCGGAGAACACCTTCTCCGTTTCACTTGGATCGCGAAGGGTTTAATTAAAACTAATTGAACTCGCTTGGCGCAGTAAACAAAAAGGACCAGACTGAACGTCGTGTGAGGTGATATTGGCACTCTTGTCTTTTAATGAGACAGTGCTGTGCAATGGTAGGTACGAATCGAAATAATAATAATAAATATTTATAATGAAAGGAAATGTAGATGCGTATACTGAGAATTTATTTCCTTTAATTGAAGCGGATAAATGATTGGACACAAAAATAACGTGTGCAATTTAAACAGGAGTTATGGGTACCATTAAAAGTTGCTAATGCGGTAAATAAATAAACATTCTGGCTTGGCACGGAGGCTCACAACAAAAATTGCTACTTTGTCGTCGATACTTGTTAGTCTGTCGCCTTCTGCAATTTCAACATCATTAATTCCATTACGATGAGCGAGCTTATGTAGAAGCGCGTAAAATGAATGCCTTTTAATAGTAATCAAAAGTATGTGTACACGGTAGAACTTGGTTTCACTTCCAATAATGAATCTTCGAATATAACGAATTGTTTTAATAAATGGTTTTCTGTACGTGTTTTGTTTTAGTTTCTTCAACCTTTAATAACCTCCTAACGGACGTTAGCTCGAAAAAGATGCGTCAACCTTTCTCGAGGATTAAATTTGACAACTGTAGCTGTCAAAAAATATTTAACCGTTGTAAAATTGTTAAATCACTTCAAATTTGAAATTTGTCTGTGCTGTAGAACTCTTTTTCTTAGTATTTTGTTTGTTGTAACGGTTAAAATACGTTGTTAATATCTGTCAAATTATAATAGAAATTATATTAAATATTTTGGCACCTGTCGAGATGTAAAAGCAACAATTTTCTTCAGTTTTAAAAACTTAAAGCCGACTTAGTTTCTTAAAAGCTTTGAAACTGAAAAAGAGCGTTTAATAACCGTCAAAATATTTTTGACACCTGTCAAACGACAAAGTAAGTGTTCGTGAATAATTGTAGCTTTCGAAAAACATCGCGCAATTGTAAAATCTATTATTTTTACATTTTTGCTTGGTTTTAACAATCAAAATGTTGCTGACAATTGTCTAATTTTCAAAATAGTTATTTTTCAATTTCAACGTTTGGATCTGCTAAAATTGAAAACATTCGAAATAGTGTCAATGCTTGCAGGCATTGAAAGCTATCAAATTAAATACAGCGATTATTTTGTTACTATTTTAATGTGTGTAATAGCAAATATAATACTAGTATTAATATAGTCAAAGATGTATTAGTTCCATTACTGAAACATAGAACGCGTCACAGTATATTCAGAACAGCAGGAGCAAGGGACCTTCATAAACAAGCAGCGGACCAGAAAAATTATTGCTTCTATGACACCTGTCAGATGTCTCGTCAATTATGAAATTAACTGACAGTCACAATCGACAGCCAATATTTGTCTGGTCATGTGCATTCTCAACGTTCTACTATCGGCGACATCTATACTTCACTTAAGAAACTATTCTTTGAATGTATATACAGAGTGTCCCCCGATTACTGCCCGGAGAGGAAAATTTTTTTTATTTTTTATTTTACGTAGAAAAGTTATTCTTAATAAAAAGTTTTGCTTGTCGAAATTTGCCACTTTGCAGCAAATAAATTTGAGCTATGATCTACAGGGTGTTCATAAATTAAGAATATAAGAAAACGGTTCAAGAGTGAAGTACATTCATGCTTGATGTAACAGAAAAACATTATAACAAAAAGTTGTTTATACTTAAAAAAATAACACAAAATACAAAATTTGAAATCAAAATTAGATGAAAACATTTAGGCAATAGGTAGCACAGTATCTACATGATATTAAAAATGCGACAATGCGGCCATGAGAGAAACAATGGAAAGCAATCTACGACTGTATTATTTAATTGACAGCTCCTATTTTTTGTGGTTGTGTGTCATTTAAAAATTGCGTTACGAATAATTAAAAAATGTTAACTCTTGACAGAAGATTTTTATTGTGCGCTGTTATAGTTTTTTAAGTATAAACAACTTTTTGTTATAATGTTTTTCTGTTACATCAAGCATGAATGTACTTCACTCTTGAACCGTTTTCTTATATTCTTAATTTATGAACACCCTGTAGATCATAGATCAAATTTATTTGCTGCAAAGTGGCTATTTCGACAAGCAAAACTTTTTATTAAGAATAACTTTTCTACGTAAAATAAAAAATAAAAAAAATTTTCCTCTCCGGGCAGTAATCGGGGGACACACTGTATATTTATCTAGTATTTGATAATAGTAATGATACATCCCACAGTTGTCAAACTATGAAAACAGTTATTTTTACCATTTTAAACTGTCAACGTATTTCTGATAGCGGCTAACTGATGAAGTCAGCGCTGTTTTAAGTTTGACAGTTGTAGCTGTCAAAAAAAGTAAGCACAGCCGTAAAATTGTGTAAATATAAATATATTTTTGTTAACTGTCAAAATGTTAAAACAGGCTTCTTTTACGACTTACAGGACTAATTTTTCTGAAGACAGTTCTAACTCTCAAAATGTTTCTAACAGCTGTTAAATTGTAAAAATATTTTTTTTAACTTTGAATATTTGGACCCATTATAAATATATTTATAAGTGTCAAAAACTATAGCCAAATAAGTTTAACAGTCACAATAATTCTGACAGATGTTCATTTCAATTATGACAGATGTCATAATTTAAAAGCGATAGCTGGAAAACTCTGTTGCACGACATGTTAAACCAGTTGATACAGCCGGGTTTTGCAGGTTCCGTTCCATCATTAACAAAAGATGTGTCAGATGGTGTACAATTAATAGGACTACTTGCAGGTCTTCATTACGTTGTGTTTGTGCTGTTTCATCCTCAACTTGGTCTGTAGTTTCCGTACCTACAAAATCTAAATACGGGAGACATCGGGATCGTTCGGATACACCTCACATTTTTTTAAATCAATTTATAGATACCCTGCTCTGACAGGATGATCAACCATTTTCCCAGCGCCATGTACTCAAAGAAAACATAATGACACATCCAATTGTTGGAGGTTATGTGTGCAATGAGGAGGCAGACAAATTGTGGTAACAAAATGTCCTCTGACTTTCTCAATCATTTTCAAGTTTTTTTGTCTGACTCAAGTGTCCATTCATCAACAAGAGCGCTGGATCTTCCTTTAACAGTTTTATATGCAGAATAAAATGCTGGAAATGTTTTTCGAATTCTTCAAGTCTCATCTATACACTGGAGTTGCAGGCGAAAATAATTCCAGGAGATGCTCCATCGGTTAACTTACCCTTCATACAACAACACAATTCTTCCCACTTAGCGTCTGCATTCTTTAGACAAAACTCTCGAATTCCTAGAGGACACTGTAACAAATGAAGTTTCGTCCATATTAAAAATCCTGTAATGGAATTAACTTTCGCATGGAGCGTGAAAAATTGGGTGGCAGCACGTTCTTTAAATGCACGGGATCTCACAGGAGATGTTGACTCTGGAACTCTGAGAGACAGCTTTGGATGCTGACGCCAAAAACCAAGTAGCCAATCTTCTTCTGCCATCCCTAGTTTACATCTCGACCTATTAGTCCGTAGAATCGCATTTCCATTTTCAAAATATGGCTAAATGACTCTTCTTCTTGAGTAATGCTGCACACGGGTTTGTAATTTCCTAATTTTTTTTTTCTGAGACAGCAGGAATATTTTTGCCTGTCTTTTTTTCCGTGTCATTCCATTATTTATGTTTGGGGCTTCTCTGAGCGGTCATCGCGGCATTACGATCCCTTTGAGTAACGATTTGGCCCCATGTCCGCAACCTCGGAAACCTGACCATAACAACAGAACGCCATGTTGGATAACGAAAATGACGAGTAGCATCTCAATCTTACAGCAAGACAGCTTCAAATATGTTTTCTTATCGAAATTTCTAAAGGAGACCACAGTGCAAGCAAACACACAGCCACGGTATTAACCTCAAATGAGGAAGTAATTCGAGCTTTCTCCACAAGCTGGCGCAACTAATCATTCTTTCGCATAAACTAGGTTTAGGTATCGTTAAAGCAACAATATTGCTATAACAACATTGTTACAAGATCTAACATAAAATTAACTTCAAGAGTCGTAGACAGCCATATATTAGATACTAAAATTAAATATAAAATGTGCTAAAAGCTCTTCTACTGTGCAACTTTGTATCAGTAATGACCGCACCTTGCAAATCCATCATGACCTATCTATGTTTTATATTCGTCTTCTTTCGCTCATAAATGAAGTGATAAATTCTTGCAGAGCGTATGAAATCGTAAAATACACATGTTGAAAAGCTTGTCTCCTTGGTAGTCGGTATATCTTCTTTTTTTATTATTTCGAGTAAGAACCATCTGTCGCATCTACTTGTGACAAACAACCGTGTTAAAGTCATTGTAACAGGCTACTTGTGTAATTTTAACATAGAAATCTATAAGTAATTTTGATTTATTTACTACTAGCGCTATTATTTATTGATTTTTAGTCATTTACATAGATGTCTATGCAAAATACCTCCTACTACTCCACATAAATTTCAATAAATCTCGAACACTACAAGAGCAAATACTGAAACACGTTTATAACAAGCTTCTTTAACGAACTTTCGAAAGCGTACACGTATGTATGTACTACAATCTCTCACTGTAAATTTGCGTGACATGTCATTAAACACTAGGATACCAACGATGGCAAGGGACAAGCTTCCACAGCGTAAATACATAAATGAATCAACGAGTTTATGAATGAAATTTTTAAAGTTTTCTTTCTGCCTATTCGGACGTGTCCCTGTTATGCATTTATAATTTAAAAAAGGAGGTTAGAATTTGAATAATACACCGCTTGAGGTTGCTTTGAACATGGTTTTTGGTAACGATTATTAATAGCAGATGTCCCCAGATTAGAATGTCGCTAGAAAGTTTGGTTTTTCAAGCGTTTATGAAGCGGTTACCTTACAGATCTCGTCGTATTTTATCCGGGCATGTTAGGATAATTAATTAATAATTCATGAAGTGCTGTAGTTCTAATGAGATTTTATTAGAATTTTCGCTCTCAATCAATGAAACATTTGTTAACGGCAGCTATAAATTCTTTATACTTGATGATGTGGAAAAATTCTGGGAAACTAGATAGATTAATAGCTTTAAATAAGATAATTTCCACACTTAATTGTTGCATGTTCACTAAAAATATTCGAACTAGAACTTAGCAGCCAACGTATTCATAACAATGATTTAGAATAAAACCAGAAGGTTTTACATTGCATCGTATATAAAGTGCTCCAGTAGCTATTGCAAATTTCAGTGGTATCCCTTGTTGTAATATAATATTGTATGTAGGCCAGCTGGATGAGGGTTTCACACTTAGGGTGATCAAATAAACAATGCAATCCGGTAGATAATAATAAAATGTTTTAGGAAGAGGGGTGCCAGGCGTCTATGTATTCTTCGCAGAACAGGAATTATGTTGAAAATAACAATAGATATTCATATGTAGTTATTATCATATACAACTTTATTTGGGGCCATAGATAGCGGTAAATACGATGTTATATAGACGAAAGCATTAGTGCAGACAAGCACAGATATATCTTGACACAAAGTAATCAGTACAAAGCAAACTTCCCGTACAAAGTGTAATAGGAAAGTTTTGCAATACGATGCTACAATAAGTCGAAGGAGGCTGCTTGTTGCCGAGACATGTTTATACTTGCACAGTATCCGCTGTGTTAAGTGTGTGGGCTATCATGGTTACGAAGAGAGCCGAGTAACCTACCAGTAGATAGAGGTCATTTTAGGCTTAAATGCATCGAAAATTCGTTCAGAATCGATTGAAATGTTGATCGTTTGCATGTGAGGAAACTTTATTGTCTTTGAGTGCCGCATAGATTAACTGAAGAATAGATGACACGATAAGGAACCTGGAGCTAAAGGACAATCGCGATATGTGAACAACATCGTGACAAGTGACGAGACTTGATTGTACTATTATGATGTGCCAAACACGACTCAAAACAAAGTTTGGATTGTTGATGATGAGGACACTCCCATAGTTGTCAGAAGATTGCGATTTCTAAAGAGGAAAATGATTCGTCGTATTTTTCAAATCGATTGGAATTGTGGAGTGTGTTCTCTTGGACACACAAAAGACGGTCACAGCTAAGTTGTACCCAGACCAGTGTCTACTTGTCATTAAATCGATGAAGAACCTGCAGCCAAAGTGTTTCTCCATTATGACAACGTTCCAGTTCACCGCGCTAAAGCTTGCAATAAATATTTGGCCACTACAGGATTGTAAGTTCTTCAGCACCCTCCTTGTGCTTGTACTAACTGGTGTCTAATAAAAATTAAAAACTTTTCGATTGAAACATTTGGTATACAAAAGTTTTGAGGCAACAATTGTTGATCATAAAATCTTGGATGGAACATTTTTCAACAAACGTAAAATTTCGAAGAAAAAATTATTCACTGAATTATATTTTGTGTAGGCCGTCCTTTTCACCATATGTTCTTGCTTAAGATGAGAGAATTAACGGTACAGGAGCGCCAGCGAATTTATGAACGAAGAATGGTTGGTGAAACGGTGCAAACTATAGCTATTGATTACAATATATCCCGTGAAGATGTGAATAAAATAGTTAGAAAGATGATTGTAACGGGAAGTAGTACAAACAGGCCACGGTTGGGCAGAAAACGGAAAACAACTGTTAGAGAGGATCGTGCTATCCTTGCAGAAGTGCGTCAAAATCCATTTTAAACCAAAAGACAAATTCAAGAAACCTTAAGGTTACCAATAAAAGATACGCAAATAAAAGTTCGCTTAAATGAAGCGAATTTGAATGGTCGCATTGCTAGGAGGAAGCCCTTTATATCTAAAACGAATACAGCTAAACGTCTAAATTTTGCTCAGGAACACCTTCATAAATCCTTGAGGTTTTGGAACTTGATACTATGATTGGATGAGAGTAAATTTGAACTGAAATCAAATAAACAACGCCGAACTGTATAGAGGAGACGAGGAGAAGCATTCCATCCGAAGTTGGTCCAACCAACTGTAAAACATGATGGAGGGTATGTATGGGGCTGTTTTAGTGGAGAAGGGGTTGGCAAGTTACATATTATTGAAGTGAAATTAACTGCGGCTGAATACATAAACATATTAGAAAACAATAACACATAAACATATTAGAAAATAATACTACGTAAACATATTTATTAGAAAAAATCTCTATGATTCAGTTGTTCAATTAGGATTAATGAGGTCCTATCTTTTAACAGGACAACGACCCCAAAGATACGGCAAAAATTGTAAAGCAATATTAAGTGAAAACGAAATTGAAACACTAAAAAGGCACCCACGGAGCCCTGATCTGAACCTTGTCGAGCATCTGTGGGAAGAACTGGATAGGAAAGTTCCTAAAAATGAAAATCGAAATTATTAATCGACGTGTAAAAAGTCTGACGCACAGGTTCAGAGTGTATGTCCAAAACTCTATTGTAACTAAACTACAAACTTTCAAATACTTCTAATAATTGTTGCAAACAAAAGAATTCATTGAATATTATCTAATAAAAAGTGAAATGAAGAGGTAGCTCTACGAACAGCCTCAACACGGACGTTCCACACACAAAAAAATAATCTAGACGATTTAAATTTGGTAACCTTGTCAATAAAACAACTGATTACAGGAAAATAAACCCTTGGACTTTGACTTCTGATCATGAAAATTGTTGATTGGAGTTACCAGAAAGCTCTGAGAAATTTAATAACCTACACATGTCGAGTTTGTGCTTCAGGGAGTGACGACTCCTTTATTTTATTCGAAGTTTCCTATCGTACAGATCACAATCCATGAAGTATAATAGAATAATAATAATAGACAAATCTAAACGGAAGTTCGTTTAGGTTTGTCACAAGGTGTGCCAGTTGGATCAACATTGAGTCCTATCTTAGTTTCATTAAACACTTCATCTCTGCTTCAGTGTCTTGAGTACTTGAAAACAGATTCAGACGTGGAATATTCAATTGTACTGGTCTTTTAAATTGTTTGATTGGGTAGAAGCCAGTACAAAAATAAAAAATAATCTGTTTAACGTTTATTCCACATTAAGTCTCAGGTTCAGGTCATTCGTAACAAGAATTCTACCAACAGATATTCAAATTAATAACTTAAAGATTCCTGTTGTTGCTTCAGGCAAAATTTTGGGTTTAAAACTTGATAATACTTTTCGTTTTCGCGATTAAATCGCTGCCTATGTTAAAAGTTTATATTGTAACTTGAAGAAAATGTATTTCTTCGAATCAGTATTGAAGAAAGCAGGATCACCATGTCGTCTCATCCAATCGTGGCGAAAACAGCTGGACTCGAGCCTGATGTGAAGCAACACTAAAATACCTTAGAGGAGGATAACAATTTTATTCTGGCTATTCCAGGAAGATAAGAGGGCCTAAGAGCCAACAGCTTAGCACTGGAAAGAGATAGAAAGACCACCGGATAGAGCCCTTTCAGTCCCAAAGTCGAGGGTTCTAGTAATAATAATAATAATAGTGTTTTATTAACCCAAAGAAAAAAACATGACAGATTATATATAAATATAGGTACAAAAATCATCATCAAGAACTAAAGAAATACATGTACAGATTTGAGCTAATAACCTCAAAATCAGCTGAGTGAAATGAAAATGATACAATAAAATTAGGAATAGAGTTGTATAATTTTACAATGTTATATCGGAAGGATTTTTTGAAAAATTCTAGTTGATGTTGTGGAGGTGTCAACAGACCCCTACTCCTAACATTAACGTTATGAACATCTGTTCGAAAAACGCGCTCCTTAAATCGCATTCTTGTATCAAGATAAAGCCCAAGATTTCTAGAGCAATCTGAGTGAGGAAGGACTACGTTGTTAATGAATACCTTAACCCGAGGCAAGACCAAATCCCTTTGTTTGGTACGCCCAAAGACCAACACCGCCGATTTTTTGGGATTGACAAAGAGAGAATGACGTTCAGATTCAATAACAAGTGATTGAAGATCACAATTAATATTGATAATAGCGGTGACAACATCTGAAAGATGAAGTGAATAAAAGAGTTGAGTTGATGTGTGCCATGTGGGGTTGTGCTTTAATTTCATGAATATAGAAAAGAAAAAGAAGCGAAAAAGATCTTCCTTCGTGTTTAAATGTTGCGCAAACTTGATTATAATTTAAGCAGATTTTGTAAAATAGTTCGCAAAGTTTAATAACATTTATTTAAGAGGCTGGGCTCAAAAAGTCGAATGCAGGTTTTTAAAAAATTATATAAAATTGAAAATTCGTACTTCCTTTTTAAACACTACTAAATATCACTCTTATTATACAGGGTCCTGCAATTGTGCGTCAGGCTTCCATAGCTCCCTCACGAATTAAATTAAGAATTTCATTCATTGCCGACTTATACTGTATTATAGGGTGTATCTTAAGAAAATATGTTCAGTAATGGTGAACTTCCGGTTGTACCGGAAGTAGATACCAACTTTGTTATTTTAAATGGAACAGCCTATATATTATTGCACTTTTGGATTCCTAGTTAAATTTAAATGGCACTTTGTTATACATACAATAGGTTACGTCGCATCGTTTTTTAATTACATGACGTTTTTCGAAAGAAATAACTGTAGCAGCGTATTCGAAATTTGGAAATATCGCCGAAACTGTGAAACTTAGACAGATGAGGTTTTCAGTTTTCGCTTAAGCATGAAGGATTATACGTCTTTTACTAGAAAACTGTTGCGTTTAAATTACATACATGACTATTAAAATGGGGATCTGTAATTTTCGAACTCCAAAATCATGGAGATCTTAATTTTTTTAAATAGAATGGTATAATAATTTTTACACAAATGGATGTAAAATGGGTGTCTATTTCTAACGGTTTTCGAGATATTTTCGGTTTTTTTCGGATTTTCACGACAGATGCGTATTACGAAGAAACAAAGGCGGCCATGGAAAAACAAGCATGTTGTATATTGATGCAAATTACAAAAGTGATCAACAGAACACAACAAACAAACAAATTTTAAAAAAAGTAAGCGAAATCTTCAATGTGAAAATGGGCTTGGAAAGTATATTTGAATTAACATTATAAAACAAATTTCCTATTTTTTCCATTTTGTTGAAGGCATTTACCAAGTCTCACTTGAAAGTACCTTTCCACAAACGTGCCGACAATTGTTTGTCGCATGTCTTGTTCAGTGGTTGGAGGTTCCCTATAAACCAATTCTTTTACATGCCCTCATAAAAAAAATCTATTTTTGTCAGGTCGGGCGACCTCGCAGGCCAAGGAACTGGTCCCCTCTTCCAATCCATCTGTTTTCATATTGATTATTTAACAGGACTCTGACTTGTTGCGAAAAATGGACCGTGGCTCCATCTTGCTGTAGCCACATATTTTGTGCCTGGATGTTTATAGCTAAATGTTGAATTAATCTTGGTAGCTCATTTACTTATTAAAAATTCCAAATAGATTTGGTTGTTAAGGTGACCATTAAAAAAATGTGGGCCCACCACATGTTCTCCAACAATTCTTCCCCAAACGTTTATTGACCAGCGTTGTTGGCGATCTATCTATCTATCTATAATTATGTCTGTTGACGCATCCAGAATTGTGAACAGTTGCTTGCTTCTTCAGAAAAGAGTACGTTCATAAAAAAAAAAAAATTATTTTCTTGAACACACAATTGTGCCCACGTATAAAACTCTGCCCTCCTCTGGAAGTCATTTTCACACAGAGCCTGGTGCAACTGAATGTGGTACGCATTAAGATGAAGTTTCTTCAGAATTCTTTGGACAGACCTCTCACTTATTCCAACTTCTTGCCCTACACTTCCTTAACTGATATTTGGATTTTCAGTTTCCTGTTTTCTGTTGTTTTTTTAGTTAACGCTTCCTGTTTCAACAAAGCGCTCAAGAAGTCTGGTATAACTGATCGCTTCTGGATGTTGCCTTTCAGGAGACCAAGTCGCATAAATTCTACTAGCAAGAAAACAGTTTTCTCACTCCCACCCAACACAAAAATCATATCAATGAGTTCTTCTCTTGAATACTTCATTTCTTAAGAAAAAAATTATCTGTTTAAGTACACACACTTATTTCAGACAGGAAACGTCAAAATTTGTATCAATAAATAAAATGCTTGTTTTTCCATAACCGCCTTTGTTTCTTCGTAATGCGCATCTCTCGTGAAAATCCGAAAGAAAAAACGAAAATATCTCGAAAACCGTTAGAGATAGACGCCATAATACCTGTACCCCGGCAATGAATGACATTCTTAATTTAATCCGTGAAGGAGCTATGGAAGCCGGACACACTATTGCAGGACCCTGTATATGTATAAATTTCATTATAATTAGATAAACTGGGTTAATACAATTTACAATAATAATTAAGCCCACACATTATATAAAAAGGACACATCCTATTGCGTTACTAATTTGACCGTTACTCACAATTTAAGTGTTAATATTCATATAATATAAAGCGTTTACTTGTCACGCTTGCATATACAAAGATTATTGTACAAAAATTATTACGAAATCTCTAAATGTCTAAATGATGACACAGTTTCGAAACAGTACAGAATAAGATTTATTTCAGTTCCCCTTCAATGAGACCATACGTTAACTATCGAGCAACAGATATACATATAAACATATTTGCTTTCATTTTATTACACCGTTATATAATTTGTTTCTTCTCTTTTGCAGCGGTTGCCATGCATTTCCTGTTTTTGGCCGCCTTCTTCTGGCTTAATACCATGTGTTTCAACATCTGGTGGACCTTTAGGTGAGTGCAAATATCATGTTACGATCTTCGGAGCGTGCGTTTGTTTTTGTTGTTTTTTATTGCTATGCACGCGAGTTCTAAACGGATTTGATCGTAATAAACTTATATACATACCATACATACATGTTAAATAAAATTTATTTTCCAATTTTTTTTTAACATTTTAAAACGGAAACTAAAAGAAGATCATGTGTCTTACAGATTCGCATTTATGTCAATGTCTGTTTACGTTAGTCCAAACCAATGTTTCATAATAACTGAACCATGACAATTCGCGGTAACCGATGCGCGGCAAAAAAAAACTCAAGATTAATGGTGGACCACCTATGACGTTGGATTAATATAATCGGCGACGAAGAGTGAAGTAAACGCATCGTACAGTAGAAAACGTAGAAATGTCGAATTTAATAATTGTCTCCGGTGAGAAAACCTTCTCGATAGGTACATAAATAGAAACTATTCGATTCGTAGTAACTATACGTTTCAATTTAGTTTCGCACAACTGTTGGTTGGTTATATTGGATCTCCATAAATTGCGCGGATATGCTTCATCGTCCGTATACAATAAATAATTGCAGTCCGTGACATATATTACCGACAGAAAAATAGATCCTAAAATGGATTCATGTAGCCGTCTATATTAGGAAATCGATATTCAATACATGGATAATTTTCTATTGGTTACGTTCGAGATGTATTCCACTCGCTTTACTGATGACAGGCAAGGAAAAAAAAACAAACGCAATTTAGCATGAAATATATTTGTTGATGCACGTTTAAATGTGCAACTATTTGTTCGTTGACAGCGTTCGTAATACAGTCTTCTTTCATTTGCTATTGATTCAGTGTAATTTAAATGGAATAATATAAAAATATTTTTATATAAAAAAATATTAATTTTAAACTTAATCGCTATATGTACAGTGGAGAGCTTTTAAAACGAGACCCCTCTAAGCAAACGTCGACCTTATCGACACAATGTAGGAGTAAATATTATAATTTATAATAATACAATTCTTATTTGTATTTAGAACATCATTCTCTCTTAAAATTTATATGAAAACAACTTAACCGGTATATATGTATGATAATGAATGATGTATAACGCAAAAAGACTATTAAAATTAAGTAAATGTCGGTTTTTTTTCGATAACGGAATAAATGAAAACTTAACAAACTGTGTATGTATAAAATTTAAAAACGTTTTAATAACTTACAAATTTATTAAAAACGTATCGTGTGACTAACTATTTTGATATACTATGAAAATGTTACTTTAAATAAGTGAATTATCAAAAACAAAACATTTAGTGCTAGGTGTGAGTTCCAAAGATGTAAAATATCGATTTTTATACATATACATACGGGGTGACATAGAAAAAAGTACATTGCATAGTGCCACACAATAGAGGACACTAAAATAAGAAAAAAAGTTCCTATGAACATGGGTCCGCAAGACCTTCGGTTAAAAGATACGGGGTGTTGAATTTTATTTCTTTTTTTTTTGGTTTTTTTTTTGAATATGTATGGTTCCAGTACAAATGCATCTGAAAGCCGACAATGCACGCTAATTAATCAAAAAATAACAATTGAATAATGTGTCATAATGACACTTGTCAAACTGATGTAATTGTTGTTTGAGGAATTTTGTGTTCGTGATTAAGTTTTTCATTGGTTTTCTCACTGATTATTCAAATTTGCTTTCAAAAATGGTTCACTACACTTTTGAAGAATACAGGGACATGATTATGTATTACGGCGAAGCTAGATCAAATTCTTACGAAGCTCAACGAATTTATCGAGAAAGATATCCTTTATCCCTAAGTTCCTAATGTTCGAACATTTATTGATGTGCATAGGCGTTTGAGAGAAGATGGCTGTTTTAGAAAACCAAAATTGAATAGTGGGGTTTCCAGAACTCGTCGCACTGTGCGAAACGAAGAAACTGTGTTTTACGAATGGTAGAAAATAATCCAAGAACAAGCACCAGAAAAGCAAGTTCAGCGGTACGAAACCTTAACCGTGAATCAGTTAGACAAATTTTCAAAGAACAACTTCTTCGCCCATATCATTTCCAAAAAAATTCATTCACTATTGGAACATGACTTTGTTCCTCGTGTACAATTTTGCCAATGGTTGCAAAACCAAAGACAAAACATTATTTCATCAATTTTGTTTACTGACGAAGCTGGTTTTAGTCGTGATGGTATACTGAATCTACATAACATGCACCATTGGAATGATGAAAATCCTCATCAAACTGTAATTCGAAGTCACCAATATGGGTTTTCAATTAATGTGTGGGCAGGTATAATTGACAATTATTTCGATCGATTAATCGATTGACAGGTGCACTGTATCGACATTTTTTGGAGAATGATTTAAACACATTATTAGAGGATGTCCCATTGGCCATTACTGGAAGAATGTATTACATGCATGATGGGGCGCCAGCTCACTTTTCTCGAGTGGCAAGGGAATATTTGGACAGGAGATTTGGAAATATGTGGATTGGTCGAGGGAGGCCTGTACCCTGGCCAGCTCGTAGTCCCGATACCTCAATCCCCTCGATTTTTCATTTTGGGGATTTATGAAAAATGAAGTTTATGCTGTAGAAATACATAATAAAGAACAATAATTGTGGATAAGAATTATGGAATCGGCAGATAGATTTCGTAATAACCCAGGAATATTTCAAAGATGCCGTCAATCATTAAGAAGAAGAATGGAAAAATGTATTCAAGTACAAGGGCAACAATTTGAACATCTTCTAAAAACTTAATTTTTTGTTTTAATTAATCATTGTTTTTGCAAATAAATTTAAAAAAAATTCAACACCCCGTATCTTTTAACCGAAGGTCTTGCGGACCCATGTTCATAGGAACTTTTTTTCTTATTTTAGTGTCCTCTATTGTGTGGCACTATGCAATGTACTTTCTTCTATGTCAGCCTGTATACAGGGTGTCCAGACCATGCGAGGACGGAAGATTACGGCTTTATTATTACAGTTAGAGAAAAGTATTTTAGACAAAAGTTGTAGCCACTCCTAAAATACACATTCTAAAATTATTTTCAACTATACAGAGTGTTGTGTCAATGAGTGACGATACAAACTTGTTTTTTTTTTTAATGGAACACCCCGTATATTTTAGCATATTTTGAAGGAACTCTTAAAAAGAAAGACACTGATATCAACATGTGTGGGCGTATCTCTTACCGCTGTCGTTTTATTTGCAATTGTGTGTTTCAACATGTCCAACTTTGTGGAGACACCGAGACGAAACCTGAAAGAAATTTTGAGATCTGTTTAGACAAGAAGTTTTCTACCTTCGTCGAGTTTAATAATCTATAATCATTTTATTTATTTGTAAATAACTGAAATTGCAGCAATAACGAACGCAAAATTAACATTTCCGCTGTTTTTTTAAATAGAACACCCTGTATATTTTTCTATAAAGTAAAGTATTTTTATAAGCTTTTTAATGATACCATGTTCTCCCTATCTACACTTAGTAGTTTATGACTAAGTTTTTGTAACATTATGTTAAACAAAATGGATTTGGACCGGAATTTTCAATCCTCGATTTTATTTAGTGACGAAGCTACTTTCAAAAGTACAGGTTTAGTTAATAGACATAACATGGATTATTATGCAACAGAAAATCCCCATTGGGTCAAACAAATTGACTTTCAACATCAATTCAATTAATGTATGGGGTGGCATAATTAATTTACAAGTTGTTGGCCCTTATTTCTTTGAAGGAACGGTAACAGGAGTTACATACGAAAAATTTTTAAGACATCAGTTACCTAATTTATTGAAAAATGTCGATCTCCATACACGAAGAATAATGTGGTATCAACATGATGGAGCTCCACCACATTTTCATAGAAGTGTAGGAAATTTTTTAAATAACTGGTGTGAAGAACGATGGATTGGTCGGGAAGGCTTGGCCTTCAACGTCTCCTGATTTAACTCCTATTGATCTTTTTCTTTGGGAACATGTAAAAGAACAGGTTTATCGAAACATTCCAACCACACCTAATGATATGAAACAACGTATAAGAGCCATTTTTGCAAATATTGGACCGCAAACGCTTACTGATGTTAAAAACAATTTTCGCCGCCGCCTCGAATTGTGCATTCAACAAGACGGTGGAATTTTTGAGCATCTGCTATGAATGTGTTTAATGTAGTTATTAGTACTTATCATAGGTTAGGATTTACAGTACTCATTTAGGTCAGGTTACATATATAATTGTAATTTTGTACTTGTTTTTGTTGTTTTTTTTTGTCCTTAATTTGGTTACACTGTTGGACAAATAAACCATTATTATTATTATTATTATTATTATTATTATTATAAATATGTTAACTTTTGCATTTTATTTATTTATTTATTTAAGATTTTGCATTAATCTAATAAATATTATTTTTTGTTTTTGAATATGTTGTAGTAATTTGTTTTTATTAATAATTAAGGCTGACAGCAACTTAAATTAATTTTTTTCATTTAAATTTAGAATCTATTAATCATAACAATTAATAAGTTGTAACATACTAAGTGTAGATAGGGAAAACATGGTATCATTAAAAAGCTTATAAAAAATACTTTATTTTAGAGGAAAAATATACAGGGTGTTCTATATAAAAAAGCAGCGGAAATGTTAATTTTGCGTTTGTTATTGCTGCAATTTCAGTTATTTAAAAATAAATAAAATGATTATAGATTATTAAACTTGACGAAAGTAGAAAACTTCTTGTCTAAACAGATCTCAAAATTTCTTTCAGGTGTTGTCTCAGTGTCTCCACAAAGTTGGACATGTTGAAACACACAATTGCAAATAAAACGACAGCGGTAAAAGATACGCCTACATATGTTGATATCAATGTCTTTCTTTTTCAGAGTACTATCAAAATATGCTAAAATATACGGGGTGTTCCATTTAAGAAAACATAAGTTTGTATCGTCATTCATTGACACAACACTCTGTATAGTTGAAAATAATTTTAGAATGTCTATTTTAGGAGTGGCTACAACTTTTGTCTAAAATATTTTTCTCTAACTGTAATAATAGAGCCGTAATCTTCCGTCCTCGCATGGTCTGGACACATGGATGTACTGTATGTTTCATCTCATAGCAGGTATCAGAGGGACGATTGTTTGTTTACCAGATCATAAATTTACAATTGACCGATTTTGTATTGAATATATATAAGTTTACGACGTCCACGTTCCGATTGCTAAGAAGGGCTATGAAATTCCATAACGGTATCGGTTAAGGTGCTCTCCACTGTACAATAGATAACCTTTAACATATCTTTTATATTGAACTCACGCAACGCTACAATATGTTTAAGCAAACACAATTACGCTTTCGCATTTACTCCCATATAATTATGAACACGTTAATTTAGGCACGCGTTTGATATGCGAGAGTGAAAATATTTCTTCTGGTTGACATTTATAAAATCACGTACACACAGAACTCACTTATGTATAGTACAATACGAAAACGAGAATGGAACGTTTTTCAATGAAAATAAAGATGACTTTATGGGCGCACACGCGCGCATACGACGATCGAATCTAACGAAACCGATTTTGAAAAATAAATATTTGACAGCGTTGAACAAATACGAAGATTTATAGCGTGGTTGATTGATATTTACATCATGTTCGATTTTATACGCAGGTAACTTAACATGTTTATAGGATTTTGTCGGTACGTTTTCGCCGTGTTTATTGTTGTTTGATTATAAAATAAGCGTTTATAATAATGGATTTACATTTAACATCACAACAGCGTGAATCAAATTTATTTCATTGGAAAGGATCGTGAATATCCATATTTAATACTCGGAAATTTTTAATGAGGTAGCTAAATGGAAAGTCATGAAAATCAACATTCCATCTTGTGAAAGCAGTTGCTCTTTATACTATCAACACTTACAAGCATTATTAAGAGCTGCCAAACTATATGTACAAGCGCTTATTTTCTTACTGTTTTGGTATACGTAATGTAGATAAAATAGCCCTCAAAATACATCTGACAGCTTTAAATTGTAAAATCAGTTAATTTTGAAAGAGTGTCGTAACAATAAAAAATTACTGCCACACTATACCACTACACCTGTCAACTATTAAACTATTCATAGAATGACTCATTCTCTTGCTTTTTTTCTTGGTATAACAGTAAAAGCACTTTTGACAGATGTCAAACTGTATAAATAATTAGTTTTACGGCATTCACAAGTGCCAATGTTTTGACAACTGCCACATTTTAAAATCGGTCGTTTTTTTCAGATTCAACACATGCAAGCATTGTTCTCGTGAGAGCTGTCAAACTATGCGTAGAATCAGAAATTTTCTGACTAGGGTATAACAGTTAAAATTTTGTCAGTTGTCAAACTGTACAAATTAGTTTTACGGTGTTACAGATGCAACTATGGCAATATTATTGACGCCTGTCAAATTGTGAAGAGAATTATTTACGTATTTTGACAGTTTTAATCGTCGAAATCTTTTGACAGATGCCAAATTGCAAAATTAACCGTTTTTCGCTGTTTCAACCCATGCAAACGTTGTTTCTCGAAGAGCTGTCGAGATATGCATAGAATCACTAATTCTCCTATTTTTTTGCTGGATATAACTGTTGAAGTACTTTTGACAGTTGTCGAACTCTACAAATAATAAGTTTTACGGCATTCACAGGTGAAATTGTAGAAATATTACTGACGCCTGTCAAATTTTGCAAAGAATTATTTACGTATTTTACAGTTTTAACTGTCAAAATATTTTGACAGCTGCCATATTGGAAAATCAGCCGTTTTTCGCAGTTTCAATCCCTCCGAATGTTGTTTCTCTAAGGGCTGTCGAACTACGCATAGAATCACTCATTTTTCTCTTTTCTTGCTGGATATAACTATTAAAACACTTTTGACAGCTGTCAAACTGTACAAATCATTAGTTTTGCGGTGTTACAGATGCAACTATGGCAATATTACTGACGCCTATCAAATTGTGCAAAGAATTACTTATTTATTACGTATTTTGACAGTTTTAACTGTCGAAATATTTTGACAGCTGTCTCATTGTAAAATCAGTCGTTTTTCATTATTTCAGCACTCGCAAGCATTGTTTTTCTAAGGATTCTTAAACTATCCATAGAATTACAAATTTTTATACTATTTTGTTGAGTATAACAGTTAAAATACTTTTGACAGTTGTCAAACTGTACAGATAATTAGTTTTAAGTGTTACAAATGCAACTATGGCAATATTACTGGCGCCTGTCAAATTGCGAAGAGAATTATTTACGTATTACGTACAGTTTTAACTGTATAAATGTTTTGACAGCTGTCGCACTGTAAAATTAGTCGTTTTTCACAGTGCCAACCCTTCCAAACGCTGTTTTTCTAAAAGCTGTCAAACTATGCATAGCATTACTAATTTTTTTACTGTTCTGACAGGTGCAACAATTAAAAGACTTCTGACAATTGTCAAACTTTACAAATAAGTAGTTACTTTTACGGTATTGACAGGTGATGCTGTGGGAATATTTTTGACCCCTGTCAAATAGTAAAAACAGCATTTTTTTAATTATACGTAAGAGTCTCTGTGTTGCACTTCCATACGTTCAACAACAATTGAATACAGAGGTTAAAATTTGACGGAGTAAAATGCAAGCCCGCGTTTTAGAGTAATTTCACTCTAGAATAGAAAGTTGATAATGTTTGATATCGTTAACAGATCTTCCAAGTATATTTTGGTACATAAAGGCTGATCGATAGATAGGAAATCAGGCATTTATTTACTACTATTTTAAATCAATATGTTTTGCTTACTGGAAAACTAACAAACCAATAGTAAAATACGGTAACAAAGTAATAGTTAATCCAAATGCTTTCCCCCTTCCATCTCGATATACTCTTTTACGAAGTTTTAGATTTTAAAACTGTTTCCTCTCTCTCCTAAAATTTCGAAGTCTTATTTTTGTCTCAGTTTTCCATTGTATGAGAAAGAATTATGAAAAGAATTCGATATGGCTTCACCCCGTTTTTCAACTCTCTACTGGTCGAATAAGAAATTTTAGTGTTCTCGGCCGCTTTATTTAAAAATCTAACTTTTGAGAGAACTCTTTGAGTTTTAGCCTTCTACTTCGGATAATTTCGAAAAACATTGAGGAAAACGAAATATTGATATCTCCCCACCCTCCACCAAAAATTGAACTTTTGAATTGTTCCACGTTATTTTAGCTTGTTTCAAAGCCTTTTGCCACGAATTACCTCGCAGTTCATGAAATAATTGGGAGAAACAAAACCTCTCTGCCCACTTTCTCTTTTGGAAAATCAATTTTTTGAGACTCGTTCCATATTATTCCAAAATTTCACATTTCTCTATTTCTCCTTTTCTCCTTTTTTTTGCAATTCAACTTTTAATTGTTATAAATTGCTTCAAGTTTCTTCGATATTGTTTTAGCTTTCTATTTCGATATTTCCCGAAATAATTAAAACAAATGAAATGTCGAATTTCAAAATCGAACTTCTGAGTGGTTCTAGATTACATTACTTGGCTATTAACAAGCTTTTGTAAGCTCTTTTTGAAAATTGAACTTTTGAAAGTTGTTTTATGTTATTCTAAAGTTTCAGATTTCTACTTCATAATTTTCTCGAAATAATTTCCATAAAATAAATGTCTCTGTCGCTTCCTCCCTTGTTTGAAGATCAACTTTTTGAAAAGTGTTAGAAGAGTTGGTTGGTTGACTTCTATATTGTTTCCAAATATTAGCTTTCTAGTTCGGATATTCGCCAAAATAATTAAGACCAACGAATACAATTTTTCAAAATCAACTTCTGAGTTGTTTCAGATTATCTTAGATTTTTCTAGATCGTCCCAAAGTTTTCCAAATTTTCTATAATTTTAAACATGTTAAAAATCGAACTTTTGAGAATTACAAATTTTAAAACTGTTTTTCTGTCCCCTGCCCCCTGTCCCACACCTTTTTTAAATCGAAATTTTGAGAGTTCTTTCGGATTATTCTCGAATTTTGTCGCTCTCTATATTTCTGGTCAAGATTACCACTATGACTCTTGCTCTATAAATTGTGTGTGTAAATGTGTCTCCATGCCTTTGTTACAACATTACCACATACGCATAATAGTAAAACAAAATTTCGATAGTCTCTTTTTTCTCTGGAAATCAAACCTGCGACGATTATACCAGGTTGTCAACTTTATTTGACATTTTTTTCATTGAGATATAATGCATTTTTCTTTGTGTTAAACACATTTTGTTGCTAATAATTTTTCTCAAAGTAGTAGCCTAATTTTTTTCTGCAATAAGGGGAGTGGTAACATTTTGAAGTATGGACAATGGCGATCACAATGCTTCCTTCGCGTTAAGTTAAAATATAAACATATGTACATTGTAATTATACTAATCAATTTATAATAATTACAATATTCCTATATGCGTAGGTAAGTATGTAGAGAGACTAACAATCTGCTGACATGCTAAATTGCTTGCGTGATGCACATACAATATCTGCATGATTATTTTTCACGTTCTTTAACATCATAATCATCATTTTACTTCGGAAGATCGCTCGCAGCGTTTATAGTTTGTAGGTTACGAGGTTATGTCATGTTACACTATACATGTACGCGAACTACTACTATACCGACTATGATTACAAATGATCGGAGGGGCCGCCTCAATTAATTAATCTTTAATTATTATTATCGTTGTTGCGATGGTCGGGTGTTTTTGTTATTGTTGCTGTCGTAACATTGTAAAAATTTATGAAGTTACGACCGCAGTTCTAAATATAGACCGGCGATGTTTAAATTCGGCCAATGTTTATTTAACTCGGATTTATTTTTAGCAGAGTCGTTAACGCCTTGCACTGAGATTGCAGTAAATTGCAGTTTACATGAGATAATATTTACGTCAAAACGTTCAAGAATAAATGTTTGTTTTTTTTTATGTGCCGTAAAATCGTTGATACTTCATGAATTAAAGGTGACTTCTATTTTAAAAAATTGAATTCAATCCATCTCATCGTATAAATCCAGACCTGTCAGATAAACAATTACTATTTCCGAAATAAATCTCGTGCGTAATACGTAATCTTGGCAAATACAGGAAGTATGATGCTCTAAGATTAAATATTTTCGTGGAAGAGGGCTTCGAACGGATGTTTTGATATATTTTCGCGCTCCGCGAGACAGGAATCCTTTGAAGTATTCCCCAGAATTTTCCGAAAGAATCCCAACACAGAGTTCTGGAAGTTTTTATACGCGGACACATCGGAAATTAAAAAATGAAAATAAATTTGTCCACCTTTTCGCACTAAAATCTCGCACGAATACACGAGTGTTAAACTCTATAAATACATTCAACCTCTACCTGAACTTATCCGCAAAAAAAAGTGCTCTTCGCGTGAGTGTATATCTATTTTGTATATATTTTGAGGAAAAATAATAAACAGGTGAGTAAAATTAAACTAAAAATTATTGTGTAAACAATTCGTGTAGTTCTGACACTTTCTGGTATACTTCTTAAAAACTAACAGCACGACTATGTTGAAAACGATCTAACCAAACAATAATTTAATGAGTTCGCGAAGGGGAATGACGCAAAATTACCCAAAACTTATGCGAAAAACCCACGCAATCGTCCGTTATATTGATATTTAGATTCATCTCTATCTTCTCTTTACGGTGCATCTGCGAAATTTCCATCTTAATTGGGGGTCGTAAAATTTTCAGGTCTAGTATTTAAGAACGTTCGTATCGGTTTCTCTTTTCTTTCTTTTTTTAAAAAATAATAACGTTTAATGTAACGTATTCGGTTTGATAAAACGGCAATCAAAATCGTGGTAATGTGAACGTAAACTACTAGATTTTGTTTATTTGATGGCGATTATAGTTTATCTTAATTTTAAAAATAACCGTTTAAAATCATCTATACTATTGCAGATATAATTGTCTGTGTGTTGGGCATCATTACAGATTGAAATACTTCGTATTTTGCTAAGTAAACAAGTTCTGAACTTGATAATTAAATGTTTAATTTACTGTCTAGATCTTCGTATACATGAGGTTGTAGGAAAAAAAGGAAACATACTAGTAATGTTAGTAATAAATTCGTATTTTGAAGAAAATTATATTTAAATCGAAAAAATTATATCTCATGCAATGTTGATACAGCAGTTTTTTGTGAGGTGTTATAAAAATTTTCTCTTGATATTAGATATAATCTGTAAAAGAGAATTTATTTCAAATTATAGACAAATTATAAAAACAAGATGAGAACATAGAGATAAAGCGGCTATAACAGGTCCGCGAAGTTGGCACCACAAAGTGGTCAAACATCGACAAAGATGCTAGAAGGGATTGACCATTTATTGACCAACAGCGATTTCGATTGACCACCTTTTGTTTAGGCTACAGCCGCTATACCGATATTTTGGGGTCTAATGGCGAAAATGTTAAAATTAGCCAATATAGAAATTTTGTTCATCGGATACGATTGACCATCGTTTGACCACCCTTCACATTTTCAAAATTTTCAAAAAAAAATTTTTTTCGAATTTTTTGTTTACTGCAAACTCTAAAATTTTGTTGCAGGATAGGATTGACCAACGTTTGACCATGATTGACCACCAAATAATTTTTTTGAAAACTTAAAAGTATTCGAAAAAAAAGAAAAAAAAACAAGTTCATATGAAAGTCCAATGAAGTGACATCAAACCCAGATAATGTCATAACCTCTTGCATCGCATTTTTCACAAATTTCGAGAGGTGGTCAAACGCTGAAAATAATAGAACTTATTGTCTCGTGTCTCTAGACCACATAAAACTGAAAATTATCGTTTGACCACCCTCCGGTAAAATTTTATCCGATCTTGTAGTTATATATGACAGTTTCAAAGTTTTTCGCATTTTTCACGAATTTTGAGAGGTGGTCAAACGCTGAAAATAATAGAACTTATTGTCTCGTGTCCCTAGACCACATAAAACTGTGAAAATTATCGTTTGACTACCCTCTGATTAAATTTTATCCGATCTTATAGTTATATATAACAATATCGAACTTTTTCGCATTGTTCACAAATTTTGAGAGGTGGAGACTGTTTTAGTTGTTGTAATAGCAAGGTTTCAAAAGGCACTCTCGTCACAGCGAAAGTTGAAGACAAAATTTGCACATTTCGAGATGTAGAAGGCTCTTCTTTGGCTTGTTCATTGTTTGCTTCCATGTTTGAAATTGACGCACGATTAGATTCATCATGGGCACACCATCTGCTGTAAGCTTCTGGGTCATAAAGTTCTTTTGGAACAACATCCTTTGATAATGGAAAAATGCCTGCCTTTTTAAAACCGTTTCTTATTATAGGTTTGTATCTAGAGCTTTCCAAATTTTTGAGATGATCGATGCAAACACGATTTTTGGCAACACATGGCTGGTGTGTGGCGGTAGTTTCAAGATGACAACATTCTCTTGTATTGCTCTCTCAATCAATTTTACGCTTTGGTTTTTCTTCGCCAATATTTTTCAAAAACGAGTTCACAAAGTAATTATAAAATGTTTCAACCTCCATCCAGCCATTCTTAGTTGCTGCATAGGTTGACCCTTCAAACTCTTGTTCCTTGGGCGGAACTCAGAAGTCACACATATGGTTTCCCTTGTATACAAAGAGGGGCGGAAATTTATCTCCTGTTGCGTTACCGCCCATCAAGACAGAAACATTTCCTCTGCCAGGTCCACTGGTCACTCTGTGTGCCACCGTTCCCTTTTCTCCGACAACTTTAATCCTAGTTGGATATAAACAAAAACTGGTTTCGTCGATGTTCCAGATCCTATTAGGTGGAATATCATGGCACACGAGATAATAAACCGATCGATGTTTCGTTTTCTTGCGACTTCCACACATTCTGGCTTTTTTTGACTAAGGTTATATGAGTTTTAGAACGTTGGAAGAAATCGTCTCCTGGGATGCCATCTTTAAAAGGTGTCTTAATTTTATTGCTTTTGACATATTTCCCAACAAGGAGCAAAAATTCTTTTTTTGATAGGCCAAAGCCCCATTTTTCCATTATTTTGACACATTTCGCAATTTTCATTTCATCTTCAAATGGAAGCGCCGCCAGTTTGACTTCTAACGCCCCTTATGCCTTTTACTTTCTTAAACAGTGTCTCCTTCGGAATATTAAATAGTTTTGATGCTCTGTATAGGGTTAAACTTCTGCTGCGTACAGCATCTACGCTTTTTCATGTCCTCCTTGGAATACGATCTTTCTTCTTTTTGTAATTACGAACCATAACTACAAGGATAACAATCAAGTAATACCTTACTTCGTAAATGATAAAGAATCGCATGGGGCAAATGGAACCTATCAATAACTCGATAGGGTCCACTTTCCCAAATGCAAAAAAGGAAGGGGCAAGAGGAACCCACGATCTTTTAACGAATACTGCGGTGGGAATAGTACGGTGTATTTAATTTGGCGGAATTTGGCGAAGATAGAAGGGGAGGACAAAAGTCGGTTCGCCGAGGAGTAGTCCGCCCGCTGGTTGTCTGGTTGGGGAAACCTTCGGTTTCATCCTAAAACAGCTCGGTGATTCTGGGACCCTACGGTTTCACTGTAGCTGCCGCGGATACTTGATCGCCGGAGGGGCGAAAGAGTTGGCGTGGTTGGCATATTGGGGTAGGGCTTCGGCCCGGCCGTCCCCGTAGTTCAGGCTTAATTCACGGGCGAGCTGGTTGTACCTCACGGCCAGATTCCGTTTCCCACGCTTGGCCGATAGTAGCCATCCGCAAGGAGGCCTAGGCCCCGTGGGGTTAGATGTGAGGTAGGAGTTCGCTAAAGCGTCTCCAGCGGTGACCCGTCTAACGCTGACAAGGAAACTTGTCTAACATGGGTAGCACGGGGGAGAGGAGCCCTCCGGCTCGCCGGTCCTCTCCGAGAGGTGTCGGTCTCGTGCGGGCGGTGAGATAGTGGGTGACAGTTTCAAGGCACATAACTTGTTATGTGCGTGTGGTACCTGAAAATTGCAGGATATGGGCTGACGCCTAGGTGCCTGCCGCTGACCACCTAAGCCAATTTCATCAAATCGTGTACCAAACATGAATTTTTAAATGCAACATTCGCATTTAATTTGAAACTGACTGTACAAGGATACGTAAACGGAAATATGTGCTTAGAAACGAAGTCTGTTGTTTAGAGGCGTATGTCACTTATATTTTCTGATCTCCCGAACAAAATTTAAAAAACATATTTTTCATTTTATATATGAAAACATGTTTTGTTTTTCTATTTACTAAACAACCACTCCATCGCAATCGGTTTGAATTGATCACATCACAATAGTATCCGATGAAAAATAATTGCGTTCAATCTTGTAAGATGAAATATACTTCTCGGAATTCCAGTTTCCCTCCGTATATTAATAATCGGACTACTTCTGGGTCAATTTATTTATTAATGTGGGACGTTTCGACGCATCGTGTTCCCCGCGAGATTAATCTCACCAATTCGAAACGATACCACACGGACACGCATCAAACAGAAAGACAATCATTACCGGAATCCACGCTTAGCCGGCACGTATAATCGTAATTACGAGCAAAACGCAGGTCATCATTTTAATTTCTGACGCCTCCCGGACAAGTAATTTAAGAATAATCGCCCTCATTGTTATTCCACTGCCTTTCTCTCGTTTCAGCGTACGCATTCTATTCATAATCTTTCTGCCCTTCTTGAGTCGCTGCTTCAAAAATAAAAAAAAAGTTCGAAATTCTTATTATCATCTTCAGAGTCATTATTATCGTCAGCAGTATATCCAACACTGTTATTATTAATACCAGTGTGACTCGGTGATTCTCTTCATCCACAATATGTTTTACCCATACATATTTTTATAAATTAAGGTTGTGTCTGTTGTTAATAAACGCGAAGAGGTACAGGACAACATGTGTAGACAGGCCAATTGCTCTTCTACGTTTCGTTTTCCTTTTTTTTCCCCCTTTCAACATCAGGGAAAGATACGATATTAATTTTAACACGAAGCGATGGAAGAAGTGCTTTGATGAAGAAGGATTTTGAGAATATTAATTAAGCCGTCAATTTCATAGCTGCGATTATATATTAAGTGAAAATGCTGATGTAAGATAATTGAATTAAAATTAGGTAAATAGTTTAGGCAGCCATATTTAATACTGGTTTTTTTTATTGTTTGTATCACGTAATATAATTTAAAAAAAAACGTGTACAAGGCGAAGTTGGAGGACCTAGATTTAGTGTAACTTATTTTTTATTGTAACTCTAACATCTCTTATTATTTTTCATAGACTCCTGATGATGATGTTCTGTGAGTGGTCTATCTTTGTTGAGCCTTCATACCATGCACCATCTCTGGGCTGAAGTGTTGTCATTTGACTCATATAGCATCTAAATAAGATTAAAGAAGCTTTCGTGAAGCATGTCCGAACTTTTGCCAAAATTTCTCAATACTCGTAGCCAATGTTTACATTGCGACTATCTTCTTGTACAGAAACCACTCCACCTGTTGCTGGTCAACAACTTTGCTCCAATACTGTGCAAAAATCTATAAGACTTAAGGGCAATTTAGAATTCGATGATTGTGGAAAGTAAATTCTTCAAGTAAGTCCTTCTCTAGACTTTAAGATTTGGCGGAAGTAACAATGTTCAACTGAGGAATGAAATTATTCAGCCATCTTCTCTGTTCTTGTTCTAACTCTGAATGGTGGTAGATGTAGGCCAAACTCGGTTAGATGGTTGATAATTAGATTTCTTGATCAGACAATTCTATCTGTGGAATTTGTTGGCAGCACTATGATGTGTATTTTGCTTAGGTTGTCGTGAAGTTGGTGGTTCATAACAACCCTAGCTATGCTGATTATGAGATGTAGAATTTTATTGTGCAATCGTGATCTCTTTGAAAATGATGAACTAATTTAAGATCTTTCGACCAACCCTCCTCGATAACGTTCAACAATTGCCGCAGTTCTTCATCTTCCTCTATAGATTTGTCTTGATTTATGGTGTTAATCAGCTGTATCTCTAGTTGTTCTCGTTCTCATTCGATTCGTTCGACTCTCTCCCTTTTATAAACGACTATTAGTTCATGTTGTCATCTTCTTTGTGATCGGGAAGAAGCTGTTATCACTGATTTGTTAGACTTGTCTTGGTTTGTGATCACTCTCAATTATTGTTGCAAGCAAAATTTACTGTTAAGGCTTTTCTTTCGCTGTAAGAGTAATTTTGTTGAGCTGATGAAAAATTCTTTGTCACATAGGTCATTGGCTAACTCTCTTCTGCTTCCCCGCTCTAGAATTCCACAAAGTCTCATCTACTGCAGAGATTATGAATTTTGAAAAGTTTGGTACGAACTGTTATCTACTGAACTAGTTCAGATTACATCTGAACAGACATTACAATATCACAGTTACGATTTTTTCTAGCATGCTCCACTTATGATTCTGTTGTATTTGATAAGTTTGTATGAATTTACATAACCTCAACTGCAACTGCTACTTATTCCACAGTATGTACAGTAGGGGGTGGAACTTAGTTATACTTGATGGAATTTATTTTTCAACATTTTTGTTGCGACGCCCCCTAGAATTATGCTATTTTGTGAAAAAATAACGTGTGCAAAAGTTGAGATCAATCGAATGATGGGAATATAAGCCGGGCACTATATACGGCCACACGAAGACTCATCATTCGCCAGCGAACACGCTTTTTAAGGACCACATCGTGAAGACTCCTTAGGGTCCCCGAAGACACTGCTTTTGAAGGTTGGCCCACGCGTTAACTATTATCTAGCAACAACGTACCTGTAAGCTTACCTAGTTTTCGCTTGTTTTTATAACCATCTCAAAAACAGGTTAAAACCGGGTAAGCTGTTTTCAAAACCAACTCAAAAACTTATCAAAACCAGGTAAGCTACAGGTATGTTGTTGCGAGACTACAGTTAATGTGGGGGGTGACCCGTCGAGGGGCCTTACAACAGCGTGTCCACTAGTGACTGATGAGTCATCACGTCAACGTATACAGGGTGGCCGGATTTAGTAGGGACAACATGGGTAACTTTCCTATTTGAAGACATAGAGAGACGGTAGTAGGTAAACTATAGGCGTACGAGCACAGTCACTCGTTGTGGACACGCTGTATAAGCTGTATTTTGACAGCTAAAACCTGTGTAAAACCACCAAATTGTCATAATTATGACAGTTTGACAGGTTTTAGCTGTCAAAATACAGCTTATACAGCGTGTCCACAACGAGTGACTGTGCTCGTACGCCTATAGTTTACCTACTGACGGTTAAATTAGCAAAAATGTGTAGATTCAAAAGCGCACTAAGAATCCATTTTCAAATTTTAATTGTCGTGCTTCAGTTGTTTAATATTGAAGAAAAACTGTAAACTCCTAATTTCTTTTATTTGCCGTAACTTTTTTGTTGCTTGACATATTGAGATGCGGTTTGAAGCTTGAACAAATTTCTTTTGCGCAAATTTTTAATAATCACACCGAATCTCGAAATTTTAAATTGGAACCGTGCAATTTTTGTGGCTCTTTTAAAAGGAGATTATTCTCCGAATACAATCATGTGTCCCATGATATGG
Source organism: Holotrichia oblita (assembly GCA_023690525.1). Classification (NCBI taxonomy): domain Eukaryota; kingdom Metazoa; phylum Arthropoda; class Insecta; order Coleoptera; family Scarabaeidae; genus Holotrichia; species Holotrichia oblita. The sequence continues at coordinate 22,042,248 of CM043019.1, read as the reverse complement.
AAATTTTGTCAAAATTTGGAAAATTAAGCTTATTGACGCTTCTGACAGGTTCGTATAATGACAACCTTGTTGTTTTCACAGATAACACGATAAAGAAAAAGTTGTGATGTCTGCTCGTAATCAGGATAAACTTAATTTTCCAAAATTTGTCAAACGTTCCATATCATGCGATACATGATTGTATTCAGGAAAAAATCTCCATTTAAAAGAATCACAAAAATTCCACGATTCCAGTTTAAAATTTTGAGATTCGATGAGATTACTAAAAATTTGCGCAAAAGAAATGTGGTATATTGAGCGTCTAGAAAAGTATTTAGATTACAATTTGAATTGCTTCAAACCGCATCTTAATATCTCCAGTAACAAAAAAGTTACGGCAAATAAAAGAAATTAGAAGATTTCAGTTTTTCTTCAATATTAAACAAATGAAAAAATATAATTTTTTCCGAATCCGCTTTCACAAGATCGTATTTAAATACGAACGCAAAATGATAGATCATAAAGGTAGAAGAGGAATAAAAACGACAAAAACATCATTAATCTTGTAGACTATTAAACGACATCGGGCATAATGAATGATCCTGCGGAAACCGCATCAAAGCAACGCCGCTACCGTAGCAGCATTTGCAATTTGTGATACGTCCGTCGTGCGCATCATAACTGTTTAGTTTATGGGCACTTGACGCTCTCATTACAAGAACTGGTAAGGAGAACACTCTCCTGATTCCTCAACCAAATTATTGCTTGTAGTTCTCTCGTCTATCATGATCATGATGTAATGCGGAAAACGCGCAAGCTGATGAGATGTCTACATGTAAAGAACGAAAAATATAACTATACCGTAAAATTGTATATACATAAATGCGGATGTATTCGTGCATAATTACAGTAATTTTTTCTTCTGTGTATTCTTTTTTAATTGGGTTTAATAAGGCTTAGGATAATTATAACGGAATTTGTATTTTTTATTATAGAGGATAGAGGTTGTGATTTGCTGATCTATGAAATTCTTTGCAGTTATATGCATGTTATTTTAATATTTAAATTTTACAGTTACTTGTCTTTAAATTTTGATATATTTAATCGAGAATCGTAATGTAAATTGTAGACATGAGTTAGAACAAAACGTTCTTTCTTTCTTCGACAAAATTACCCGCCAACATTCGTCGTTATACACGATCGTGCTTTAAGGTCTATTGAGCGCCGCGTAGTTTTCCATTTGACTTGTTTCATCGTGAGTTTCACCTACTTAGATTCGGGCATTTTCGAAAGTAGATTTAATTAAGCTTGAAGTCGAAGGTGGGTTTACGGCGTGATAAAAATTTGTTCGGCAGATGCAGCTATCGCGATAAGGATGTGATTAATGGTTACCCGCTTAGTTTTTTTTATTAAATGTATAAGTTATATAGCGGAATCATATTCGATTGCATAGCGGCGAGAGAATGGGTTTTCGTTGAGAGGTGAATGTAATGCTGTAATTTATGTATTTGTTGATTGAATTGAAGATGTACCCACGTCGTGTACGATACCTAATACGCGTAGAAGTTACATACTGAGATTAATGCAAATGATAATGGTAAAATTTATAGATAATGCATGTATAGATAGAAATGGATTGATAATGATTTGTTTAAATGGCTTTAACAAAACAAGTCTTCAGAATCTTCAGGAGATTTTGTAATTCAAAGAATTTATAGAATAGAATAACCATTTATTTCTAGCTCTGGTGTACATACAAGTTTTTTTTTTCAAAATTAAATATTAATTTAACAAATTTTTTCAATTACCACAACTGTAGTGTCAGCACAAACGAAAGAGGTGCCAAGATTGACACTTGTTGTACACCTGTACTATTGTCTAAGTCCTTCAATTCACACTATCTTAAACAACCATTTTAATCTCTATATTCCATCTAAGTATATTGCTGGGGCTGAATTAACGGTTATCGCTGTATAAGCCTTTTAAAATGCCTGTCAGGATCCAGCTCTCCAAGATGTTGGATGAGTGGGTTTTCAGACCGATGCGTCCTGTCTAAGGCGGATTTGGCCAGCGTCCTCGTGTGATTGCTCAAAGTTGAGATATCCAAATCTCTATAGATTTGGAAGTTGGAGACAAACTATGGAGCCTCTACGATGACATATAAGACACGATTCTGAAGTACGTCGACTTTCTGCGTCTGAGAGTTGAAGGCGATGGTACCATATCAGTGAGCCGTAATTTAGAATCAGTCCGAGAAACGTGGTGTATACATAAATAACTTTGACGAACTTTTCCAGCAGTTGAACAGATACAAGACAGACTTTGCACATGGAAATCTGACAGCAGTGTAGGAAAAGTGCAAAATACTGTCTGAAAGTGGGAGACGTCTGAAAAGTGACAGTAAGGTGCCCAAAATTTGATGACCAGCGAATTCTCTCACCACCCACAGAGATGTTGGTTGGAAGTGAAAATCTCTTCGTGGAAAACCTCACGACCATGTATTTCGAGGATTTGATGGAGAGTCACCACATGCGTTACCACCCGGCAATATCGTCGACCAACCTCCTCAGACGTCGGCATAATTTAATAAGGGCATCGAATAAGAAGTGTAAACAGAGCTGCCGTCGGCGTACACCACAAATCGCGCGGGATGCCAGGTTTGACAGGCCTAGATGCCGAGACGTGGTCAAACGATTTGACAGAAAAAGTCCTACCATATAGGTAGGATTGGATTAGGGCGGCCAAATCGGGATTAATACTGAATCTGGACATTACTTAGGGGTCATTCCATATCAAATCAACACACTTAAATAAAAAGGTTCATGTAGAACAAGAAAAATGTCAAGTTTTAATTTCTTATGTCAACCCGTTTTTGAATTATGGCCAGTTAAGGTTTACAAAAATCGCCCAAAATTGCGGACATTTACTAAAATTGTAATAACTCTTCTCCTAATTGAGCTGGAGACTTGGGAGTGGTGTTATTTTCTTCTATTTTTAAGGGTCTTTCATTTGATATGCAACACCTAGAGGGTCTTGAGAAAAAATGTTTTCCAAAATTGATACTAAAGTTTTGAATTTGAATTCCAAAAAAGTCACATGTTTAAAAACTTTCAAAAAATTCCCAAAAGTAGTTTACTATAAGACTAAGCAGTGTGCAAGGTTCTTAATCAAAAGAATTTAAAACTAACATGAACTTTGAGAAAATTTATAAATATAAATTTTTGGTATATTTGAAATCCAAAAATCAACATTTAACTTCATTTCAATCTAATTAAGGAAAAAATATTTAGGTAAAATAAGAATTTTAAGTAAAATATATTTTAAGTTTTTTACTAGTTTCAAAAAATTCAATCCAGTGTGAGGCCTGGAGAGGGTTCTTATTTTTGATGACTATTTTGGAGTCCAGTAGTGATAAAGAAGATTTTGGGTTGGCAACCCTGGCAGTGTATGACTTGTTTCATATCCTCAACCACTGCAGTAAAGCAGCAAGCAGCTCAGTTTGACTCTGGGCATCAGTGTTGTGTGGATGTTTAAAGCAGTGATCTCATTTTGATTTCTAGTTTGTTTTGTAATTTGAGAATCTAAGATTTTTTTTTATTTAAGTACTAGTACTACAGTCATGTGAATGTCAGATTATGTGAAAAACGGCCACTGCCCTGTAAGGGTTTACAAACCTCATCTAAACAGAAATATTTTTAAGTAAGAACCCATTACTATCTCAATTTGAAACTTTGCACACGGCTTAGTGTTATAGTAAACTAGTTTTGGGAATTTGTTGTGTGACTTTTTGGAATTCAAATTCAAAACTTTAGTATCAATTTTGGAAAACATTTTTTCTCAAGACCCTCTAGGTGTTGCATATCAAATGAAAGACCCTTAAAAATAGAAGAAAATAACACCACTCCCAAGTCTCTAGCTCAATTAGGAGATGAGCTATTACAATTTTAGTAATTGCAATTTTGGGCGATTGATGGAAATTAAAAAACTGTTTGATATAAGAAATAAAAACTTGACATTTTTCTTGGTCTACATGAATTTTACTTCAGTGCCAAATTTTATTAAAATCTGAGATGGTCAAGTTGAATGGGGGCGTTGATATGACATGGAATGACCCTTAGAGGAGACCATCGTGCTATACTGAATCGAAGGTCGATGCAACCAAGCCATAGCAACAGCTACAGCTATCTTTGAGAAGTTAGCCAAAACGTTAATCGACTTATAATTCGAAGGAGGTTTCGGGTTTTTACGCCACTTCTGGAGCGACACTCGCATGTTTCCATGGGCCAGGAAAAGTTCAAAGATCCAGCATGACATCAAAAATTATGGTCAGTGTGTCTGGGGTATTATCAGGTTGCTGTGATGTACTCGGCTATGAAAAATCTTGAGACTATTAAATGCCTGATGATATTGACCGTAAATAGACACACAGCATCAAAGGAAACAATTCCACTGTGTAATAATAATCTGACATCGACCTTCCTAGGATTATCTCAGTTACAGTAGGGAGAAAAAATAAAACCTCAATTCCTAATCTGGCTTTTCGGCAAAGCCCTTGTTTTTAATCATAATCATTTAAAATCCTTCTTCTTAAGATTTTTTTCGAGAATGTTAAAAACTTTCGAATTCATGCTCAAAATTACTAAATTTAACATCTCACTCTAAATTGTTGGACAAGCTGCCAATGCGATTAGATGTGCAGGGAAATGGAAACTGGCCACCAATATGTGGTTAACCTTAACTGATTTATTTCTCTACTGTCAAAAAAAAATTTGAACAGTCTTGAATAAAACTTAATTTAATGGCTCACCAAGATAAAGAAATAATTTTAGATCTGATCGCCGAAATTTTTAAACAAACACGATGACACTCAAACATTCCCAAGCTCGTGATTTTATTCACGCATTAAATCATCCTCGTTTCGAAGACGCAAGACGGTTCAATTAAAGCTGACATTAACGAAGCTAACAATTCATAAACGTGCTTAATAAAGTGCACTAACTATTTCTAAAGAGGCACCGGATACGAATTTAATTCAATAAAGGAATGCGCTCTCCATCAGTCTTATTCTACAGCTCATCGGGGACGTATGGCTATACAGCCAACGAACGTTGTATACATATACACCACCGTTCTTCGCGCGCACTTCTTTCTTCTTTTCTATTTATTTGCCGTTCTTTTCGACGATGTGGCCAATTATGCAAATCCGAAAGGTTCGTGTTCCATCGATGCATGCGTCTCCTTAGACGGACGGCAATGAATGCTGGCCGCGTCGGTCGGTCGGTCGGTCGGGGAGAGAGCTACCGACTAATTGAATTCAATCCAGACAACTGGCCGATTAAATGGACTGCTAATCCTCTCGAACGGTTGCGGCGACGTGTCTGTGACAGTTGCGTTCGACAACCGGCTTTGGTAAATGTAAAGAGTGTGAATACAGCATCGATGGAAAGTTATCGAACATTAAATTAATAAAAATCATTGAACATAATGTCAATGTTGCATTACAGATCAATTAATGTGTAAACAAGTGTTTCAGTCTAGTATGACGTCAAAAAACTATTACGAGCTTAGCACATCGAGAAAGGCCTGAACTAGACTAGCAAGAACAAAGATTCCAATTAATCAAAGAGGATTTTCTTGGATGAAGTCGAAATTAATGATCAAATCCAGCCAAAATGCTGTAAATAACTAAAGATTTCCGGATTTCTTGACACAATCTTTGATGGTAAGACCCCAACAGATTCCTGGATCTTATAGTCTTGCTGCCCATTGGCTATTTTGCAGATATTTTCGACTTCATGAATTGTTAATTTTAAATTTCTATATAAAAATTGTTTTATCGAAAGATCCAAAACTTTTCAACGGCATTATACCACCTTCAGTTCCTTTTACGCTGCAGCAACATGTCCGCTTCTTATTTATGAACACATTCTCTATAGAGAAGGAATGAATCGCGATGTTGGAATTGAATTGAATAGGACGCGATGGTGCGTGCTCTTTTAAATGTATCGCGAGAAGGAGGACCGGCGATGCAAGAGACCCGAGAAGAAAATCCTCGAGCGAAAGAACATTACGGAATAACACCGCACAGTCGACACAGTAATGCCCCTAATGAATGCTACGGTCACGTTTTCTCATTGTCGTACGAGAATGGTTGCCGTTTTATACCGATTATGAAAAGCGACGTCGTGAACGGAATACGAGCGGTGGAATTTGTTTACATATGATGAGATCAAACGATACATAATGTACCAACGTCTGTCGTCGTGCTACGAAACATGATCTAAGGTTACCAAGCAAGTTAATCCCGTACTACTTTTAGTGGAAGAGAATGTGTTTATGGTTAATGTATCGTGTTACTATCGAAGCTTGCACCAAATCGAAAAGAATTAATTTGGGTACCTTTTAAATCGTGACTACAAATCGAAATCAAGCGCTTAGATCTTGTAAGAGGTTTTTGGTTGATTCCCAACAATATGGTGTCGGTCGAAACACCCAAATTTGAAACTAGAACTTAGACTTTCTGTCTAATTAATTCCAACTGTCTCCCTATTATATATATACAGGGTGTCCAGCCTAAGATGCAATGGTCCATAAATGGAAGAAAATTAAATTTTACATCCATTTATGTAAAAATTGCTATACCGTTCTTTTTAAAAAAAATTAAGTTATTTTAAGGTTTGAAAATTGCAGATCCCTATTTAATCACCCTGTAACATAAATGCAACAATTTTGTAATAAAAGACGTGCCCTCTTTCATGATTAACCCTTCTACTACCAAGGGGAGCAATGAAAATACCCCAGAGTCGTTTTTTACGCAAATTTTCTTTTCTTGTAGTTCTTTTTTATTGATATTTCATGTAATTGTTTCTTATACTTACGAAGGCCGGATAAAAGCTCATCTCCAATAATGAGGAACTGATCAAAAATTCTCTAACTGGGTTAACATTCCAACACAAAGGCAATCAAAAAAGTTTTTTCGATTTTCAGGACAGTAAAGTTAAATTTCTTCTAGACACCAAGAAAAGAGATCTTAACACCATCGCGGCCACAGTTCTCTGAAGCATCACTTCATTGGCGTGGCCCAACAAAGGTACCACCACCTCGAACAAGTGCTCTGAGAACTAGTTGACGGTAGCATCATAGCTCCAAAAAAACCGCCAAAAATTTGGAGATCAAATGGAACTAAATAATTACGAGTATTCACAATAAATCTTATTGGTCGCAGTGAAATGAGGCAACCACCAGTTCCTGATCAACCCATTAATATAATCTAATATACCCTCTAAACATTCACTATCAATGCATACATTTCGCCTTTAAAGGCTCATCAGTATCCATTTCACCTCTTAAAAACTCAGCAAATGTCTGTGTAATGTGGTCGTAACGTTGGTATTCAAGTTGAGAATAAGATGAAGTTTTTATTTTGTTTTATAATACTGTCGATTAGTCTATTATTCTACCGCTAGATGATGTCGCTAGGAAAACTTTTGACAACATACCCTCCTATTCATCACCAAGGACTAAACCTTTCACGTTGACTGTTCAGGATTCGAAACGCAGGCTCCTGCATGAGAATGGTTTGTGTACATTGCAATCATCAATAAATAAAGAAATTGGTGGCGATGCCTGGGATTTGTTTGAACATCCTGTCTAACATCTTTACTGGTTTCATTATTGGAGTTGCCATGCAGACAATAGACCGATCAGTTTTTAAGATATTTTTGCCTGACCAAATCTGACACCAGCTCTCACCCATGAGATTTTCTCCTTCGATTCCATCTACTTATTGGAGTACAGTTTCTTCTCGTCCTAAAAATGTTGTGATACCACATCTACCAAATTTATATACAACAACGTCATAGACTTGACATGACAATCATCCACATAAATACCTTGAGCCAAAGCTCGTCGGTAACTGTTATTAAGATAGCCTTGAATCTTCTTGGTCTCCTATCAACGAAATAGGTGCTTCCCCGGTCAAAGGTGTTCCAAAGGTGTTGTTCTTGGAACACCTTTAGAACACCTTTGGAACAACGCCCACTCTTGTTGTAGAGGATTAATTAAACAATATAATACACCTTGCAGGATTATCGTTTGATGTTTGCGTTCCGAATATCACGAGATATTTAAAATATCTTGTATCTGATCTGTCTTTTCTTCCTGAGGCGGAACTTTTGTACCCAGACCCATTTTTCCTCAAGTAACGATCCCTCCGGCTGAGAGTTCCCATGGTATGTAGACGGCCACTGGTCATTTGATGACAAGAGAAGTGTCGATTTTATTCGTCTTCGTATGGCTAATATCTAAAGCTCTTTTAACTCGAACTCGAGGTGAAAGTTTGAGCGTGTTTTTAGGTCATCCAATTCCTTCAAAGGTTTTACTCGCTAGGTGGATCACCTGCTGCTTTAATGAGGGTTCGCTAAGATGTTCCTGTAGTTGTTGATTTCTTATAAACCACAGCGCACCAGTTTTTAATCGAAGCATGCGGTTCTAGAAAGTTCAAGGCGCTTGAAGTTTGACTTCGTCTCAAAAAAGGAATAATATATCAGGATTTCGCTCCCGAAACACAATAGCGTTTTTCAATGTGTTGCCTGAAGGTCATTCTTGCCCAAATAGACGATCGTAGAGATCGAAGACAGTTTTTCTGGGGGAGCGTGAAGTATCTTTATGAATCGAACCGAACTCGAAATCTTGATGCCCAATGTCTCTGACGTAGTTGTTCTTCTTTCCTGGAAGCAGCAAAAATGATAGTGTTATCTGCGTATATGACAAGATCTGTTCCAGGATGTCTCGGAAGGTCGCACATGTAAATGAGAAACAGATTTGGTCTCAACGAAGAGCTGAAGTTGAAAGATTTTTTTTTTGACGTGCCTGTATGCCTCAATTTTATTTTTTAAGAGGTAAATAACTTTAAGCCGTAAGAATACGGTTTAACCGCACGAAGTGTAATTTTACGGATTTTGAACAGGTTAGAAAACAAAACCTACCATAAAAATGATACAAACGGATGTTGGTAACATAAAAACAACCACAAAATAAAATCTGCAGAGAATATCTAAATGATTCTCATCTTTCCATTGATTCCTAGCACGCAACTGCATTTTTATTGCAAACATTTCTACTTGCTACTTTTATTTTGCCAGTATTAACAATAAAATTATGTCGATAATGTAAACGACTAATTTATCAACACGTGTCTCACATTCTCATCTACCACACTCGAATGAAAACCTACGTCTATTCATTTTAATCAGTTATTTCTACAACAGTATTAAGCGGATCATATTACATACATTTCCAACCGTTAAATATATTTTAAATGTAAATTAAATCCACAGTTTAAAGTCGTTTAGTACTTTGAATTGTGGTGCAACCGCTGAGTTTTATTGAAACTCAAACTAAACGCTATAGGAATGTATGTATATGTTCCGAGTTCAGATATAAACGTTTAAACAAATTTATCTGTGTGAGAAAGAATTATGCGTCACGTTTAAATGTTTTACAATGCACACAGATAAATAAATTACTGTATCTTGTGTACTTTCACCAGTTTTACAACTGATTTGTGCTTCTAATAATTGTGGTTTCGTGAGCTTTGGATTGTTTAGTGAAAGGGTCTTCGTTTGTAATTAATGTGGATACGTTTGCATTATACCGTAAAATGGGGTGAATAGGATCACAGGGGTGAATCGGGTCGAAAGTTCAACACTATATGAAAATGGTTTAAAAAAGAAAATCATTTTATTTATTAATCTTTGCTAAATGCCATCTGTATGCAGAGGTCTGGCACCACCGCAACAGCCATTGGCCTTGATGTGGTACATCACGTGCGCTATTAATGCAGTTGCATAGTAGCGATCGACAAAAACTCAATAAAGATTAGGTTCTCAAACTGACCCTATTGTTCTACATCATACAAGTGAGAGATATATTAGTGTTCGTGCATATCATAGGTAAGTGTTCCTTAACATATATCTAAAAGGTTTTGTTGATATTGCCTACTACTTTCTTTTACCACGAGTTTTCCGTTGTAAGGTGCGAGCTTGGAAATTCACGGGGTGAATAGGATCAGTATGCCGCGGCACGAGCTCGTGAGGCAGTTAGAAAGGGAAAAAGTATCAGGCAAGCATCTAAGGATTTTTCAGTTCCATATACCGTCCTTCAAAGGTACATAAAACATCAAAATACTATTAAAAAGTAGGAGGGCAAACAGTTTTGTCTGCGGCAGAAGAAAAAGCAATACTGAAAAGATTACAGGTGTGCGCAGAATGGGGATATCCGATGGATGTATATGATTTAAGACGGATCGTAAAGGGTTATTTAGATTCTCTTGGCAAAAACGTAAAAAAATTTAAAGAAAACATGCCCGGTTATGATTTTGCTAAAGGTTTTATGGAACGTCACAAAAATGATCTCGCAGAACGGCTTTGTCAGAATATTAAGCGTGCAAGAGCAAAAATTTCTCCGGCAATTATAAATGAGTATTTCGATAATCTTGAAGAAACTATAGCAGGGATACCGCCGGGTAATATAATCAATTACGATGAGACAAACCTCAGTAATGATCCTGGACGATCAAAAATTATAACAAAACGGGGGGGGGGGGGCAAAAACCAGAGAGGGTGATGAATAACACAAAAGCTGCAATTTCGATAATGTTTTCAGCTTCTGGTGATGGAAAAATGTTGCCATGCTATGTGGTTTACAAAGCTAAAAATTTGTTTTCTACCTGGATTGAAGGAGCTCCTAAAGGCACTAGGTTTAACTGCACTCAGAGTGGATGGTTTGATTCTATAATTTTTGAAGACTGGGTGAAAACTATTGCTCTACCCTATATGAGAAGACTTCCAGGTAAAAAGATTCTAATATGCGACAACTTATCATCTCATCTGTCAGTGGAATCCATAAAACTTAATAATAATAAGAATATAATATATTTGTCATAAAAATCCATAAGGATAGCGACAATTGTCAAAGAAAAGGAACATTACAATTTCACACTTACCCTATCTACTATAAAATCTACGGTCTAAAGGAAACACCAAACTAACTAAACAAACTAAACGAACAATATAGAAGTTACATGGAAACACAATATGCAAAAGTACCTTAGTTCAAATTAGGATAATGATAATAATGCAAAAGACACTACAGACATTACGATAGATGAGAACAGGCCCAAGCATATCCACCCACTCAACTGTTAATATACTCGTCAAAACTATAAAATGCATTACTGACCAGGTACTCGTAAACAGCTTTCTGGAATTTTTTACTGTCGCCGATACTTCTGATTGCACCTGGAAGTGCATTATATGCTATAATAGACTTATAGTATGCGCCTTTCTCATAGAGCGCTAATTTATGTTGCGGAATTGATAGCATATTAGCATTTCTGGTCAGCATAGCACTGGAGACGTCGACGTTGCACCTGTATAGACTCCTATTTCCATTATAAAACACTATTAATTTGTATATATATAAACATGGTAATGGTAATATATTAAGCTCCTGAAATAATGGTCTGCATGGAATTCTATTTGCCACCTTCAGGATGCATCTTATAATTCTCTTTTGGGCGATAAAAATTTTATAGAAGAAGCTAGACGATCCCCAAAATATTAGACCATAAGACAGTCTTGATTGAACATGACTGAAGTAGAACACCCTTAAAACATCGATCGAAACAGACGCCCGTACTCTATAAACCGCGTAGAAGTACTTATTCAATTCAGAACGCAGATGATCAACTTGAGACTCCGATCTAAGTTTGTCGTCCACAGTTAAACCAAGGAATTTTATCTTATTTGTTTGTTCAACTGTATTCGCACCTGCCTTTATTTCCACTGGACACCCACTCCTGGAAGTAAACGCGACTACTTTAGTCTTCTCTATATTTAACTTTAGGCTGTTAAGTGTACACCACTCCGTCATTTTTTCAAATATAGAAGAACCAATGTTTGATAGTTCAGCACATGATTCAGCCTTAACTATACAAGTGGTGTCGTCGGCATACTGAAAGATTCCCTTTTCATTTATAAAACTACTGAGATCGTTTACATACAATACAAATATCAACGGACCCAGAATTGAGCCTTGAGGAACTCCTTGGGAAACTATATTAGGAGGGGAATAAACATAGGACCTAGTATCATTTACAGAAGTGGACATACAGACTCGGTGAGTTCGTTCCGTTAGATAAGATTTGATCAAATCTAGAGAAGTACCACGCACGCCATACCTATACAACTTATCATATAGAACTTGATGATCAATGGTATCGAAAGCCTTACTGAAATCGAAGTAGATACCACAAACTGCTTTCCCTTTATCAAGTGAAAGCAAGACATCCTCTAGACAATCAAACGATGCTTTCTCGCAGGACCTACCGGGTAAAAACCCGTATTGGGTTGGTTTCAGAAGTTTATTCCTAGTAAAGAAATCATATATTCGTTTGTAGATGACTTTCTCGAAGATTTTCGAAAACGATGGTAAGATAGAAATTGGTCTATAGTTATCAATAGCGGTCTTATCACCTTTTTTATATATCGGGACAATTTTAGCATGTTTCAGAGCATCTGGAAAAACACCTTCAGACATCATTGAATTAGCAATATCTGCTACGGGTTGAGCAATATATGCACTAACCTTTTTAATAATTGCTGTTGGGATATTATCCAATCCAAACGAAGATTTTGATGCAATTTCATCGAGAATTTTGCAGATTTCATCTGCCGTTGCTGGACTTAAGTATAGACTTATAGGAGAACTAGGCATATGTGCAAAAGAAATATTTTGATTTGTGCTCAGGTGTGAAGTTATGGTAAAGTGATCGCTGAATATGCGGCACAATTTAGAGGGATCTTGAATGTCAACACCATTTTCCCTCAACTCTATCCTAATGTCATTACTTTTATTTTTGCTGGAAATATCACTATTTATTACATTCCAAATTGATTTATTTGATGAATTTAAAATTTTGTTGCTATTATATGATGTTTTGTAATCATTTATAAGAGAGTGAACCTCACGTTTCCTGGCTTTGTAATACTCATAAAGTCTTTCATCATTAGTAGCTTTAGATAGACGGTAAAGATCTGAGAGGCCATTAGTAAGATTCTTAACGTAGTGGTCGATCCAATTAATTTTGGTTCCGCTGATTTCTTTTACTTTCTTCGGTGAAAAGTGTTTTTCAAAGTAATGACTGAATATACTATAGAATGAATTATATTTGCTATTGGTGCCAGTACACTCATAAACATCAAGCCATAGTTCATTCTGCATGTCTGAAATGAAGTGAAACAAAGCATCGTCATTGTATATACGTTTATTTATGTAATATGTTTGATTGAATGATGGCAAATCAAAGCTTACAAGAATGCCTCTATGGTCAGAAAATGTGCAATCAATTACAGATGTGGTGAGCTGGTCAATCTCATAATTAGTGATGACGTTATCAATACATCTATTATTTCTCGTATTACATCGTACTATGTGTTCTAGATTAAACAACTGGCAAATATCCTTTACAAGATGACCCCTACCACAGTTATTCACAAATTCTACATTAAAATCCCCGCACAAAAAGATATTGTCATAGACTGAACACACCGCATTCAGAATGTCAAACAATACCTCAATAAAAGTCTCAATGTTTGCATCCGGCGACCTATATAAACCAATGACTAAGCACCTCAAACCGCTTGTTCTGAAGCTTGAGCAACAAAACTCAACCTCCCTCTCAGTGCATTCAACATTCAGATCAACACGACTCATCTCAAAATCAGCACGAGCATACAGGGCAACGCCACCACCCCGCATCGTATACCTACAAAAACTGCTTACCAAATTATAGTTGGTCAACTTAGATATACTGATCTCATCCATCGCAAGCCAATGTTCAGTTAGACATAAAATATCCGGTTGTTCATCATTCAGGTAAATACTAATATCATCAAATTTATTGCGTAAACTTTGTATATTCATATAATAGAGCTTTAGTGGTTTTTTGTTAAGTTTTTTGTTTAGTTTTTGCACATCGACGTATTTGGAAAATTTTTTCGGCAATCAACATTGTCATCTAACGCTATATAAACCAGATTTCTTATATTTACGGACCGAGGAGTGGTCTCCCCACCTACACCACACCAATATATGATATTGTAAACATGTTCAAATAAAATGGACTTACCCACTGCGTTGATGTGGAAACCATCCCTCGCCCTACGGCCACTGCCCAACAACCTATTAGTCTCCACAAAACTAATATTCTGCGCAGATAAACCCTGTATTATATTATACAACCTACAATTATATTCATATATTAGATTATTAAGAACAGCTCGACCATTCCAGTAAGGAATACTTAAGAATATAACATTTGTTTTAACTAATTTTATAAACACTTGTTCCACGAAATCGTTCTTAAACAGTTCTCTCTTGAGTACATCATTAGATCCTGCCTGGATGACAACAAAATCCTCCTGGGTAAAATCTCTAGTTAAATTATCGATGTCACTGATAACGTCCCTGAAAGTCGCATTCGGCTTACATATTGCCTGAGCGGTGTATACAGACATATCCATCGTGCCGTGCAGTATGAAAACTTTGCCAGTATGAAAACTTTGCCAGGCAGAAAACATTTCTTTCGTATTTCTTCCAAGCAATTCCACCCACCTGACCCAGCCCCTAGATATCGCCTTCTTCAGACCATTAAAAACAGGATGGAGACAAATTTTGCTAAAATGGAAGAAAGGACCAGGTATGAAGGAACCCTCTTTGCCAAAAAGCGTGCTCCCTAGACTGTTAGCAACTCTTTTAAATAAAATTGAAGCAAACGCAGCTGACAATATTAAGTCAGGTTTTAAAAAAGCTGGACTAATTCCACTCGACAGATCACAGGCTCTGAAGTGTATCCCTGACGATTTAAATGAGAATCCAGATGAAATAAATGAAAAAAGTTGACAGGTCTTTGCTTGAGATTTTGCGCGAAATGAGATATGATAACAGTCAAGAAGAGAGACGACGCGCCAAAACTAAAGTGAATGTCGTTGCCGGACAAAGTGTGGGATTAGAATCCGAAAGCAACACGGATTCAATTGAACCAAATGGCGACCTTGCTGTTGAATTAGAAAAATTCGATAAATATGAATCGGAAGTTTTGTCAATGCACGACAAGGAGAACGAAGATGTTTTTTAAAGAAGTTTCAGAATGTTAAATTCTGAAACTTTTTTCCAAATTTTTCAAGGCACTCTTGATCATTCACATCTTCGTTTAACACCTGTGAATGCAAATGAAATCGAAGCAGGAGACTGGTTGTTAGTGTCATTCAGTCCTGAAAATAAAAGAGCGTGTTCAAGCAAATTGCTTACATATATAGTCAATGTGAATAGGTATTGCCAATCTAACTGTTTGGTTCAACAGTACAAGTAGGGACTCATATGATATACAAAAAGTTGTTTTATTTTAATAGCCAGTTTGGTTGTTACAGGGACTTAAAGTACAAATTTGATCCTATTCACCCCATTTTACGGTATTTCATCTTAGATGTCCTGCCAAAACAAGACACCTTTGGACAACTTTCCTCGTCTTCCCACTATAATTTTTTTCTCGTAGTGTGATCACTAACCAAGCATGTTGGAATTATGATTGATTTGAATGAGCAACCATTCTTGTATGTAGCCAATATTATCTCAAGAATAAGAAAATATATACGCAATCAACAAATAAATCTGCCTCTGCCCAAAACATCTAGCGGTACATATATGTTACCTACTTCTTTACAACGTCTACCACTGCGTTCGAAGCTATTAATTACTAAAACTGGGTCAAAATCGAGGCACAAGCGTTGCACAATCTTCACGAGATTGCTTTTGCGAGAGAATATTTAGTTGGGCAGCAGCATCGAGTTCATTATTCCATCGTATTCGTTTTCGTGGATGCAAGTCAGGTGAAATCCGTTCGGGGGCATGCGTACCTATAGGAAGGCATAACGGTATCCAGGCAAGTGGGCGCCTTTTTTCTTTTCCGCGTTTTTAATTAAAACTCGTCTGGCAGCGTGTACATACTGAGAAATCTCCGACTTCGTATTGTAAGAACAGCATTTAGTTCGGCGTTTCATTCGAAAAAACGAGTTCGTACGAGATAACTGTAGATTTATATCTGTCGATTTGGTTAATTTTTTTTTTAATATACGAAATCAAGATCAGATAAGTATTATGTTATAATGAAATCGTTCTTTAGTCTTGTACACACTTTGTTACTAATGCCACTAATTAAAGAAAGAGAAGTTCATAGATTAGAAATGTGTACAAGGAATTCGAATTCCTGCATAATGAATTTATAAGACCAGCAGGCATATTTTCAATTTATTGTTTTTGACAGACTTCTATACGTACTCGTATATTATAAAGTAATATAATAAGGTGTGTAAACATGAGAAGTTTCTGTTGTAATACAAGATATGTTGGCTGTTACGAGCGAATGTTGTAAGAAGAAAAAGAAATTAAAGCCAACTTTGTAGACTTCTCTATATGTCGAGAGAATGACAAAATTAACTACTAACTACCTCACTAAGTGGTATGTACTAAGGGTACTAGGTAAGTTGTAAAAACAGCTGTTTCTATAATTTTACAGCCGTCACACATCTGCAAAACTTTACTCTCACAAATAGTTTAATAATAACAAACAATCCATAAATAGCGTTATTATTATAATTTGACAGCTGTCAGAAATAGGTTAAGAGTGATAACTGTCAAAAATCTTTCTTGAATGTTATGAATTATTATTATAAAAAATTTGAAACTTGTCTAGATTTTGGAAGATTTAAAATTAAAATTTACAAATTAAAAAAAAATTAATTTCTTTGATAGCTGGTTTTAAAAAGTTTAAAATTTGCTGACATTTTTAGAATTTTTTATATTTGAAGCCGAGACCTTCGAATCTGAAATATTTCTAGATTTTTGAAATTAATAATACTTATAATAATAATTAATAAATTTCTAAAAAGTACGAATTTAGAATTTAGAAATTTTTAAAAATATCTAGAATTTTTTTCCTTTTTTTTAATTCAGTTTTTCATTTTTTAATACTTAAAAACGATTTTTTTTTGATTTTAATTTTAACACTAAATGTTATGAAATTTTTTTTTAATTTTATTTTTTTTAATATTTCCATATTTTTTGATCATTGATTTTTTTGGGATTTATTTGAAATTCGGTGTCAACTTTATGTAACGTTTCTTTTAGATCAGTACCACCACCTCAATTATATCATCATCGTTGAGAATTGATGGACTTACATATTTAAAAAAATGTTGAAAGCAACTAAATTAAAAAAAAAATTTGTCGAAACTAAGATTTTAACAATTTTTTTTACATTTTTTGAAATTTAAAAATTTTCGAAGTTAAAATTTTTAGTTTCAAATTTTTTAGCATTTCACAAAATCTAAAATTTTTTTAAATTCAATTTTAATCGTTTGTCGAAACTAAGATTTTAACAATTTTATAAATTTTTCGAAATTTTTAAACTTTTGAAGTTGTTAAAATTTTTTGGTAATTTTGTGATCATAAGAAGTTTCAAATTTTTTGGCGTCTTGCAAAATCTAGAATGTTTTAAAATTCAATTTTAATCGTTTTATATTTTTCAAAAATATATGTAATATTTTTTGGAATTGTTTGATAATCGATTATTTGAGATTCCTTTAAAATTTGACATCGTTAGCATTATGTTACGTTTCTTTTAGATCTGCACCACCACCCCAATGATATCATCATTGGTGGACATACATACATATTTAAAAAAAAAATTTGAAAGTTACTAAATATTTAAAAATTTTTGTTTTAAGGTTTTAAAAATTTTTATAAATTTTTCGAAACTTTTGAAGTTGTTAAATTTTTTTGATAATTTTATGATCATAAGAAGTTTCAAACTTTTTGGCATTCTACAAAATTTAGAATTTGTTAAAATTTAATTTGTTTTTTTATATTTTTGAAAAAGTATTTCATATTTTTTGGAATTCTTTGGTAATCGATTATTTGAGATTCCTTTAAAATTTGACATCGTTAGCATTATGTTACGTTTCTTTTAGATCTGTACCACCCTTTCCTCTCCCCCTTCCTCCTACCCGATTATACCATCTTTAAGATAATCGAGTGGTCCTTTATACTTTATACTTACAAATTTTTTGGCATTTTACAAAATTTCGAATTTGTTAAAATTTAATCGAAGTATTTAAAAGTTTTAAAAATTTGAAAATCTTTTTTTTATTAGAAGTTTAGACCTCGAAAAACTGAAATATGTCTAGATTTTATGGTTTTTCTTGATTTTTTAAAATTATGAAAAGTTTTAATGCATTGGAAATTTGGAAAATCTGAATTTATTCTCAAGCTCTCTCATGCTTTTTTCAAGTTTTATTTTTTAGCATTTTGTATTTGTTAGAATTTAGCTGAAATATTTAAGAAGCTTTAAAAATTTGAAATGTTTAGTTCAGATTTTTTTGACATTTCGAAAATCTAAATTTAAGTATTTGTAAAACTGAAATTTAGACTAGAAATGTTTAATGTTTTAGAAAGATTTAGAGACACTTTTTTTATTCACAAGTTTGTGAATATTGACAAAAGTCCAATTTTTTTAATTCTCAAAGATTTTGAAACTTTTAGAGGTTTTTTGATTTTTTTGTTTGAAAGTGCTTAACATTTTGCTGGAAATCGTCCTGCAAACGAGTGTAATGAAAATAGATCAAGCATTAGATTAGGACCACGTAGTTTTGAGCTATTTGGTCTCATCAGCTACACTCTAAATGCAAAATCTAATTTCATCGCAATTGGCATCTTGATCTAACCACTATTCTAATGCTTGATCTAGTTTCATCGCACTGGTTCGCAGGAGCTTATAGCATTAAGAGGCTTTTTCATATCAATAAAGATTTGGATATTTTTAAAATTTTTTAAATTACTGAATTTTTTGAGATTTCTTTGAAAGTCAGCACTACATTATATAGTCTTTCATATCGGTACCAGTCCAATCTTACGATCATGTTTTCGATAATGGAGTGATCTTTGTTAAGTCTTACCAAGTTTGCCATCCAATACTGGCCCCAAAGGTGAATGGAAATCAACTTTTTTTCTCTTTATTGTTTCTATGTGTTTTGCCTATACCTTAACCTATACCTTAATTTAATTAATTACAAATCAGTATCAGATCATCCGTTTAAACTATTTAGTTAATGAATCGACAAAATGAATAAAGAAAATCAAACAATGGATCAAACAATGGATCGTAATTAATATTTAATGGTACCTGCACAAATCACTAACTTTAATTTAAATAAATAAAAACAATTCTTATTCAAATCACCATAACAACAATCGTTGCCACTCGATTTCATAATTTCAAAGTAAACTTCATTTCTCCATTTTGAATAAATATTAACTGACACCTATAGAATATTGTTTGAATTTCGTCTGCATACAATGTAAGATACTCTTAAATATGCGTAAGTCAACTATATACGAACAGCATTCCTCTTACGTTCTATAACATTACCTAAACGAGAGGTGCTTGAAATTGATTTGTAGATACACACAGCATCGCTGCCAAAAATAGTAACCACTTATTCTTAACAAGTAGAAAGTCAAACAGCATCTCTAGAAGCGAGAAGAAAACTTAACGTTAAGAACAGAAACCGTTGAATGATAAAAGTAATTTAGGAAAAGTATAAAATAAGAGTTGGAAATAAACGTGTGATAATACAGTATCGTCTCTTTCACAACTGCTGTAATTCGCGTCAAAGATTACACAATAAATTTCAGTTATATAAAACAGAGATACTGTGAGTTTCACGTTTAGAAACTTTCCTGAATCCAACGACAAATAAATTGTACACTAATGAGTAAAAATAACGAGTATTTAAAGCTAATTTTCCCATACATAGGTGGAGTCGTTAAAAAGTAATTTCTAGACAACTAAGGCTGCTTTATTGCAACCCACAAAAACGTAATACACTATTATGCGTGTCGGTATTACGATAATAAAGAAGAAGCATCTAGCGAAAAGATGCTTCGTATCTAATTTTACTATACCATAATTGTATGCGTGTTTACCCATTCTGTAAGAAAAATGCTAGGTTGGCTTCTTAATGAAGGTAATGAAGGGTCGGACGAATGTTTTTATCACTACAATTTAGTCAACCATTATTTTTTATTCTTCCTGTTACGACGAAGAAGTATTAGCTGTTAAATGGTTGGAGGAATCTGGACATATTCTGATACAAACACAATTTCGGATTATGAACGAAGACATTTTTAAAGACGAATAAGTTCAGGCTTTCAACTTTTTACATTTGATTCCCACAAAAAGGCTAAAAAGACTGTGTAACTTTTAGAAACAGAATTATGCTTTAAGATGATGAATGTATGTTTTTCTTTTCTTCTGGCTTTCAAGCATTACTGCTGTTATATTTTCCGGTGTGAGTAGACCTATCTTACATTTTGCTTGTGTTCTTCGCTCTTTCCATCTAGGGCATTCGAAGAAGGTGTGTTCAGCCGTGTCACACTTTCAGCAGTACTTGCAGTTCTCAGTATCGCTCAGATGAAAACGCTGTAGGTGCGAGCGAAAGCAGCTGTGCCCTGTCAGCAGTTGGGTCACGTAATAATCTTTGGTTGGTCTTCATGGCTATCCAAGGTCTTATTTGTTTTACTTTCATTATTCTCATTCTGTATTCGAGCTTATTGCAGGCTGAAAATGTTTTAACATGCGGTAGTAAGTTTAAAAAAAGAATCAAATCTTTTGGAATAATTTTTAGCAGAACTTAAAGCTCGGGATGACGCTGACGTAATGCTAGACGGTGGTGAGTCCAGATGTTCAGGAGATTGGATAATGTCATCTACTGTCTGGTCGCTGACCTCATCATCGTCATTTTCACCTAGTAACAATTGGGATGACTCATCCAAAATATCTTCATCGTCATTTCTGGGGGAATTGTCTTTCGATTTCCTTGGAGTAAATTGATCTTTTACAAACAAAAGACTTTGAAAGTACTTCTATTCTCCTGTATAATCATTTATTTGGGGATCTCAGATTTCGATTTAGGAATGGACGCCAAAGTAATCCGAAATATATTCGTTAACTCTTCCATTTATTTCATACTGCTGTTCCTTATAAATAAATAATGAAAACTGTAAAGAATACATTATTAAAAATAGTAAAAAGTAAACCGAACTAAACTTCATTGCTTGACAGTTAGTTATCAATTGGTCAATCGTTTTAAAATTTGGCGTTTACTTTCCGGATGGGAGTAACAGTGTGAAAAAGCCTGAACATGATCTTTTTTGGTAGACGATTATTACAAGATTTGGAACTTCCCTAACTGCATTGGCTCCATTGACGAGAAACATATTAGATTAAACTGCCCTGCTCATTCTGGTACTATGTTTTATAACTATAAAAAAAACATACTTTGCAATTGTTTTGGAAGGACTGATTGATAATAATTATAGATTTATAAACATTGATCTTGGGGGTAATCGCAAACAGAGTGATGGGGGAAATTTTAGGTCTTCAAATTGTTTTTGTACTTGTCAGATGGGCGACTTAACATTCCTAACGAATGTGCTTTACCAAACTCAGACATTACAGTACCCCATGTTATCATAGGCGATGAAGCCTATCCACTTCTCCTTAATCTATTAAAACCTTATGGAAGACAACAAATTGATGCAGATAAAGAGTACTTTTATGGTCGATTATCCAGAGCACGAAGAATTGTTGAATGTGCTTTTGGAATACTGTATTCTAAATGGAGAGTTTTAGGAACAGCGATACTAACATCTACAGATGTAGCTGATGATATTGTTTAATGTATCTTCTTGCTGTATAATATTTTTATTGACAGAGAAAGCATTTACCATCACGTTCAAGAAACAAGCATAACCAAGCCAAGAAATATCACACCAAGTAATACTGGAACACCAAACCAAACATATCTTTGTCGCAATCCAATTTAAATACTATTACTATTGTTATACATTTTTCTGGATAAATTGCCTATTATTGTTCACACCTATTTGAAAAAATTGCTAATATTAATATGGTTCTTCTGTCTGATACATTCTGCACATCGTGTTTTCCACCAGACCAAGATTTTTCAAGCTTATTGAGTCTACAAATCCTGAGTAGGCCAACTATCAACCTGACTGTTCTCATGCCTTTGTTCAAAAGGTCATCCGTGGTTCATTATCCAGCTATCTAGTCAACTATTTTCTTGTAAAGTACCACCTCGGAATCAAATCTGAAGTTAGTAGTGTTTTAAGAGCAGCCTGGCTGTCAGATAAAATTTCTACCGATTCATTTATCTGGGGATATTTTAAATGCCCTCTGCAGACGTGGGGTGGTAATTATTTTAGGCCGGGAAGGTTTACCAGTCAACAGGTTTTCCATCTCTCCAAATTCCTCTTCTGTTTTTTTTCAATGTTTTCTTCAGTGACTGCAGTCACTGTATCGCTTGTCTGGATCATCAACTCTAGCGGTGTAGTTTGGTGTGTGTAAATTGTGTTTAGATGGCTTTGTGACAGCATCATATCGCCTTTTATGATGCCGCGCTGTTAATCACTTTGCTCCCAACAGCGAATGGCAAGTCGATCCGGGATTAAACTCTCTGAAAAAATGTCACCGTCCCTCCAGAGAATTGAACCCCGGCGCCTATCGTCCTCTCACAACAATAGTCAGCCGCCTAACCACTGCGGCCATCGACCCGTTTGCCGATCGGTATTTTAGAAGCATCGAAAAAACAGCAGAAGAATTCTGGCCTTGAACTGCGAACGAGGGCTTTTGAAGTCTTTCTGTTAGAGATAACTACATTGTATCCCCCACTGAAAGTGAAAACCGACCACTAAGGGTTACACAACGCCTCGAAATGTTTCCCCAAAGCATGCATTGAGGTTCATTTTCATAAAGTTCAAAATGGATTTCAGAGGTAGGACTTGGTTCGCACTTCTTATTAAAAGCAGGATATTGCAGAGATTAATACAACCTGAATGTCCTCTTTTTTAAGTACTTGAAACTTTATAACTCTGTATTGTAAGATGATATGACTTATCGGTGTTACTAAAATATCAACAGCGTCACACTACTCTTCTCTATTTTACCGACATATAACAATATAAACGTTAACGAAGTGCTCCGGATATTTATGCAACGAAACATCCTTGTATGTTCTTTTTGGTAGACGTAGAACGTCGGAATAGCTATTCTCCGTATTTCAAACGATTCTGGCATCGAATTCCCTTCCTGTATGCCCCATTTTTATCCTGCATTCCCTATAACTTCATGCTTATATTTAGACGTTAGTATGTAATTGTCTGGACGTGATTGGAACGTACAGAGACCTTTTCTGTACAAATAAAATGCTCAGAAGTCTTGGTGTCATATTATAAATACAACCATCGCTATACAGTTTCATAGTTCTTTGACTGTCAACGGACGTGAACTGCGTACATTATTATCCGTAAGTACGAAGAGAACTCGTCAACCTAATTGAGCTTAGCACACGTCAAATCGTATATATGTATGTAACATATGTATGTGTACATATAAGTATACATATAAGTATTATGTGTGTGTTGAAATCAAGTTATTACGAGTCTATTTTACATAAGGTAATGAGTTAGTATCTTTGCGAACCGTAATCATTGGCTATTTTAAGAGTACTACCCATACATTCCTTGTCTATCTCTGTGACAAGAAATGATGTTATTAAGCCAAACTTTTAGATAATGGAGGAGGAGGGAAGGGGAGGTATTGTTTTACTTGAAGGCAACAGCGTGTTTCCAGAACGTTCTCTCGCGATTAAAACACAATGGAAGAAGTCCTTTTTGTGTAATTCATCCTTGTTTTTCACCGGATCTCTTGGTGCCGAAGTAGAACACTAAACACTTTAACCCACAAAACACCAAACAAGTTTTAACTAAAACACCGACGCCTTTCAACAGCAAAGCTGTCATTATCAAGGCGATAATATTTATAATATTATTATTATCGCCTTGAAACGCGTCGGTGTTTTAGTTAAAACTTGTTTGGTGTTTTGTGGGTTAAAGTGTTTAGTGTAATTCATCCTTGTGATCAAAAGCATCTTCAACATTTTTAATTAAATATTACTGACAGCTATGCCGAAGACCCAAATATTCTTTTTTCATTCGTACGTTTTACATGAGTCGCTATAAACTTCATGCCCAATTTCATCGCTTTTTAAAAGAATTAAGAATGGATCAAGAAGGCTTCAGGCCTTGGAAGTTTGAGGAGGAATAGGTGGTGGTGTCTTGCATCTTAGTCGTTCGCGATGTTGAGAGCCCTTTGGATCATCACTTTGGACGAGGCGAATCCTGTCGAGCTCGGCCAAACGGGAAATCCAACTCGCTGATTTCCCGTTTGGCCGAGGCAGCCACCCTCTCAAAGGTTGTGGTAGCAAACGCTGTGAGGTGATCCTTAACTACGGGGACGTTCAGGTCCGCCCTAAATCAAACATTCCTGATGAACCAGAGCGCACCCACGCTCAGTTTCAGCATTTTGGAGCAATTTCTGCAGAACTTTTTAGTTTTTTAAGATGCGTTTGGCCAGGTTTGACAAAGACAGCGAGACCCATATGTTATTATGGAGCGAAGGAATGTCATGGTTTCTATTTTCAACGAAAGGGTGCTTTTCGAACGCAGCACGAGTAGCATTGACATTGCGGGCATGCATTTTTTGACTCTCTTCTCGATGTATGATTTGAATGTTTTAATCTCTGATATTATATAACACCATGGTGAAAAGCAAAGTGATTGATGAAAAAATCAATCAGGTAATGGTACCAAACGCTTGCATTAAAATCGGAATCCTTCAGCGACAGGTAAACGTCATTTATTGCATCAGCACAAGCATCATGTGTCCAAATCTTTATAATCTGGCTTTTGTTCCCTTACAGGGAACCCCAAATCACTCATGCTGTTAAGGATTCTATTGTCAGCATTAACAGAATCTCCCGAAGAATTGCCTTCATTAAGTGTTTGTTTTGGCTTCGCTTTGTCTTTTTTGCATCTATTTTTCTTTTAATTTTTTCCCTCAAAAAGTAATTTCTTGGGCAGATTATTTCTATCAATATGTTAGAGCCTCTTCATAGAGTGAAGCAATTATTACACAAGCCTTTACAGCCTTGCGGTCTCTATTGCTGACTCTTCTTTCTTTTGGCGGCACAAAGACGGTTCCATAAGGACTGACAAGTTGAAGAACCCTCAAAGTGCTTAGCTGAGGATCCTCGTTAGAACTGAAAATATGATCTGCAAGCGATGATTTGTTTGACTGATAAAAGGTAGGAAGTAGATTATCAGAAGCAGGTTGGGCTAATTTTTTGTCATGTGACGTTGTTTGAGTGCTGCAAGATTTTCTTGATTCTTGATCAAAGCTAGAAAGTCAACGTCTGTGCAAATATTTTTGTTCATGTCTCTCTAAAAGCCTTTATTACATCTCTCCAGTACATCTTAACTAAAAGTCTTAATATTCATGTAATGTGTAATCGAATTATTTATTTCAACATTCAAGGGTTGTAGAGAATAACAAACAATAGTTTCACTGTAACAATGCAAGTTTTTATTAATTCCACTATTTACAATGATTACAAACCTGTAACAATACAAGCAACAACATTCAATGTTTGTTCTTGGCAATCTTGTTCATTGTATAATCAACTTTATCCTAAAGGTTTATTATTTATTAATTAGCAAAACTCACATCACGTTTTGACGTTGACAGTTTTTATTTTCTATGACGCTAGTGCAGATCCTTAACCTGCTGACTCATTGTATTGAGCGGAAAGATTTAAAGTTTAATTTAAGTTAAGGAGCATATTCCTTACATTCATATAAATATTCAAGAAGAGATGGCTGTAATTGTTGAAAAAAAAAAAGAATCCGAAACACACTTAAATAATAAGCCAGAAAAGCAACAAATGATAGCGTAAAATGATGAAGATTGAGTCATTTTGTGTTGTTAACGAGGTTCTATAAGTTTCTAAACCTAAAAAATTATCATCATAACTTTTCTTCTTTATTCGTAGCAGGCGAAAGATTTTATTTCCGAAGAATGAAAGATTTGAACACCTTAATTTTGGATACGCGAGGGCGCCAGATAAATGCCCGTACATATTTCTCTGTAGTAATACAGGACATCTAACTAATTATATGAGTACACAAACCAGACGGCGTCTCGTATCATTTTATAACACTGTTGCGTATTAATAACAACACCGAACAATGTTCCTTTTATTCTAAAACAAACAGTATTCATCAGGAGTCCGCATATAGTACGCTGATACTCGCATGATAATGTCTTTTCTGTCCTGTTCTTTCGTCGTCGGCAGCATAATATCTAAATAGAGCCTTCCGCGCAGAATGCCAGAAATTACATCAGGAGAACAGACGACTACGGCAATAAATAAGACGCTGCAACAGCTGTCCCGTAACCCGTAGACATGCCATTCTATACCATTCTTGCTATGCTCGGTTGGAGAAAAGAAGACGATGAAGAACGAAGAAGACGCAATATATAAAAAAATATGAGCGTTTTCCGAGAAACGGTTCCCTGACAGTTCACGTTCACGTTGGATGCCACGGAGACAATGATTCTAGCAGAGAGGTTTTATAATCTTTACGTGTATACAAGAGAAACGGTTGTCGTGTTATATACGCTATACAGGGCCTAATCCATGCATACATATGTCATTTACGATATTAAGAAGCGTGATTGTTTTTGTTTGGTTACCGGATCATATATATGTATGTATTTATAGTTCGTGCTTAAGGTTGTGTCGATGCTTGAGCACACGATTTACTGATCACACTAAACTGACCAGTGAGACGCCCAGATCTTAAACCCCTGGAAAATATTTGGGACATCATGACCAAAGAAATTAATAATAAGATCATGCCTCAAAAATCCAAGAATTGATTCAAAGTATCTTGGATGCCTGAGGGAAACTATCCATGGACTGCGTACAATGCACAGAGGACGATTTTGATCGGCGAATTCGATTTTGCAAAGAAATTATGAATATGCTTGATGCCAACCGTCATAGGATACTCAGCCACTTCTTCTTTGACCAAACTTAACCAATATGATTTCAAGATAATTTGATTTCAGCAGTCTCTTCGGTCCCTCTTTCCCCCTCCTCTTCGATTTAAACGCTCTTCACTTTTTTTGTGGGAACATCTTTAAAACGCTGTATGTAGGAAAAAATAAAGTTTACCACTGTCAAATAGTTAACAGTAGGCAATTTGAAAATGTTTTATAGACTGTCTTTTATATTCAATTATTTTTATTTCTTACGAGGGCAGTTCAAATATTATTGCCCCCTACATAGAATGAAACGACTTGGGTGAACATAATCCCTTAAGAAGTTGACACATTTTATATAAGGATGAAAGAGCATTAACGTTATCAAAAAAAAAACTGTTGTCTTGAGGTGCAAACCAGTCGTTCGAAAGCGAATCCCACGGAGGTGTTTTTTGAGGTTGGGAAATACAACACGCAAGTCCCAAGTGGTCAAATCTGGAGTATAGGGCGGCCGTTGGAAAATGTCTATTCTGTATTACGAATTGCGTTCACTAAAACACAGTTTCTGTAAGCGGTGTCATTGTCCTGATGAGAGAGCGCACCACGTTTAAGTTTTCAGCCTCGTTTTGTCTGTGATGGAATCCCAGTTATAGTAAGACTACGTAGAAAGAAATCTATAAGGATAATTTCTTCTGCAGTCCAAAAAACTGAGGTCATGATCTTCCCCTCAGATGCTGTTGCACAAAACTTTCGAGGGGGTGGTGAATCTTTATGCCTCCACTCCATATTCTGCGTTTTTGGTTCAGGATCATAATGGTGTACCCAGGTGTCTTCCAGAATAATAAATCTTGCTGGGATCTCGCTTAATGATGACCAAATTTGTCTCTGAAGTGACTTGTCGAACGTGCTTTTGCTCTGGCGTCAACATTTTCGATCATGCAGTCACCTTTTTGAGACTAAATTCTTTCGAACTATGAATTTCACAGTGATTCATCTATCTTTCAGGACCATGTTATGGATCAGATCAATGTTTTCATTTCATGTACAGGTACTTCTCTTATATATGTTAGGCTCAGATGCCGAATTCGCTCATTTGCCGAAATCAATATTCATTTCGCGATATGGGCAGAATTCAGTGATCAGTTGCCGGAAATATGTTTTATTTCGGCATATGTGCAAGTTGAATTACACATTTCATGAACTAAACAATCCGTACTTATTCAAATGTTGAACTGCCGAATGAATAATGCGCTGTAATTTCACTTCGCTTTTAACCGAAGAAAAATATAAAGAAATTATAAATGAAGTGAAAAACAGTCTTTCGAAGAAAATAAATAATGAAAAATTAACTCCATTCATTGTATTCTCTTTTAGCTATTGCTGCATTCTGCACACACTCAAAGTAAACTGCTATCATATCGACGGCCTCAACATTTGTAACAAGCATTGTGAATGGTCAAAACCAACATCAACGAAAGAAAAAATAAACAATTTGACGTTATAATACTGTCATTAGAGATATGCAATGTTTTCCAAAGCCAACTTATTTTTTAAGTTATTATTGTCTGACTCATTTGTATCTTTATACTTGCTAGATTGTTTGCGATAGCTTGGGAACAAATAGAAACAAATAGAAACAATTTTAAACTAATGAATATAGCATATAAACGTTGTTTAAAGTCCATACAATTCTCTTTCAAACGAGTCCAAGATTAGTCGGATAGGTTGAATAGTAACCGAAATATTAAACATTGACGGTCTTCCCCCCTTCCTTATTACACGAAAGAAAATTATCTGGTATGAAATGGGCTTTCAATTGATGATATCAAAGTTCTAGCTTATTCTGCGATTTTCTGAGATAATAGGAATCTTAGCTTTGAACATAGCAGTTACGCCCCCTAGCGGTAGAATCTGGAACTTGACAATAATTTGCAGAAATTTCTGTGTTTCTCCGACCTTTGAAAACAAAAAGTGCCGATGAAGTAGCTTACAACTTAATGAATATATTTTGTATCATTGGTTGACCCAAAAATTGTTCACTGAAAACCACGCCATTCAAAAAGCCAAGGATCTGTAGAAAGAGCGAATCAAGATATTCCTGATATATTAGTTGCTTGGATGAATAAGAATAATTCAACTAAATAGTTTGAAGGTTTACGATTCGTTCAGATGAAGAAACATAGAGCATCAAAGAGTATTCAAAGAACACCTTATGAAGCTCTATTTGGAGTTTCAATGATAAATGCTGGCCTTAAAGACTCTGAATTACCATTATAAATTGTTGAAAAGTTACAACAAGAAGAAGATATTGAATAATTATTATCGGACGAAAATATTTTACCGAATCCACAAGAATCTCTCATAGAACCTGAAAACGCAATAAACGGAGATATAGATACAATTATCGAAGGTAGGTACACTACAAACTCAAGTTGAACAAAATGATAATAGAGAAAGAGAACCTCGAGATGAATGATGCTGGGTGCATTTATCGATGCTCTTCCTGTTTCGTTCATGTCTGTTAAATTTATGTTTCGTTTTGTTCATGAAATGACAAGCTGAAATCAAAAATAAAAAACAGCAAACAAAAATAACGGAATATATCGGGAACTGCACATTATTTATCTTCGGCATTTGAGCAACTACTGATTGCTCAGTTTGCCAAATGTATAAATTAATTTACGCAAATGCCGAAATTGAGCATATTTTCAGCAAACATTTCCTTTTGTTCATATCGCGAAATGTATATTTTTTTCGCTTGATGGGCGACAAATGAAATGGGAGTCTAATATATACGAGGGAGCGTTTTTATATTCGCGGAATGGGGGATAAGGGATGGAAATAAAAAAACCAAATTATTTTTCTTTTTCAATATATTCACCTGCAAGACGGATACATTTTTCACATCTTTCAATTAATTTATTTATACCCTCATAAAAAAATGATTTCTCTTTATCTGCAAAATACGCCGAAACTGCCTCCTTGACTTCATCATCGGCAGTAAATTTTTTACCCCGCAGCTCTTTTTTCATTTTCGGAAACAGGTAATAATCACTCGGGGCCAGGTCTGGGCTGTAGGGTGGATGATTCACAATTTCGAAGCCCACTTTATGCAGGGCAGCTAACGCAACGCGGCTCTTGTGGACGGGCGCGTTGTCGTGCAAAAGCAGCACACCTTTCGTCAATTTTCCCCGTCTTTTCTCTTTAATGGCTTCTTTTAGTCGCTCTAATATTGAAGCGTAATATTCTCCGGTTATAGAACCACCGTTATCTTTATAATCAATCAACAATATTCCTTCCGAGTCCCAAAATACCGTTGCCATGAGTTTCCCAGCTGATTGTGACATTTTTAATTTCTTGGGAGGTGTTGTGCTCTTTTTATGCCACTGCATGGAGTCTTCTTTGGATTCAGATTCATAATGATGAACCCAAGTTTCGTCTCCAGTAACAATTCGACTCAATACACCATCCTTGTCTTCATTACAGAAGTCCAAAAATGCACGCGAACACTCTACGCGCTGTTGTTTTTGCGGCGGCGTGAGCATTTTCGGCACCCATCTTGCGCTGCCACCTTAGACATGCCGAGATGATCGTGTAGGATTTTAAAAATTGTTGTATCGGATACTCCAACCATTTCTGCGAGTTGTTTCTTCTTTAGTCGAGCATCTTCGAGTACAATTTTTTCAACTTTTTGGATAAGTGCTGGCGTGGTCACCTCAATGCTCCTGCTCGGCCTCGGGTCGTCTTCAAGGGATTCCCTTCCTTGTTTAAATAAACTATGCCACTTGTACACCATGGTTTTTCCTGGACAAGAGTCGCCGTAAACCAATGACATCTCATTCATTATGGTCGCGACTGATTTTCCTTGCCTGGTAAGGAACTTTATAACGGCACCATATTCGATTTTTTCCATATTTCACTTTTCACTCCTGATTATGTTACTTGGTTGACGATAGCTCAAAGACTAACTGTCTACGCTGTGGTCTTTCTTTTCTCCACTAGGGCTGAACCTGAGGTTCTTGAGCCCTTTTTTCATCCTGGAAGCCCGAAAGGGCCGAAAATGTGAATTCCTACGGTCTCTTTATCTTATTTGGGATGGAGTGTGTACGGTGGCTTTCTCTTCACGGGTCTTGTTGGTCATCCATCGCCAAGGCTCTTCGGATTTGAACCAATGGGGGAGGTCGGTCTGGGTCGAGGTCGGCTAATTCGCTGATCAGAGGATTTCCCGAGCGCTGTATCCTTTCTTGTGTGTTTCTTGCAATAGAGATGACGAATTGCTTAAGTGAGGGGACATCTAAATCTGCCCTTAGTTGTAGATTCCTCACATACCAAGGGGCGCCGGTGATCAGTCTAAGGATCCTATTTTGTAGGGTCTCTAGTTTTATGTAATGTGACCTCGCCAGACTCGACCATGTCAGGGCAGCATAGGAAATTATGGGTCGAAGAAACGTAAAGTAGATTAGGACTTTAATTCTCAGCGAGAGAGGGTTTTTGGGGCATAGTAGAGGGTACAGACTAACTGTCTAATAACAATGAAACTTCGTATTTATACTAATTATGAGTCGCTGCACAGGCCACACCCCCAATGCGGCTAATCACCCCCCTACAACCCGTTCATTCAGCGAATATAAAAACGCTCCCTCGTACATACATATCTAACAATTGTAATATTGACACAATAATGTCTGCTATTTCTTTACGCTCAGAAATGTAATTCTAGGTAATTCTCAATTCATACCGTTGGTAAATGTTTTAGGCGAACTACAAAATTAGACGGAATTATAGAAATGTCACTAAGTGTATTCAACAAGAAGTTTGTAACGAAAATTTTTCACATCGAAAATACATGTTAAATTTAAATTGACATTGCGAAACTCATCATTTACAAAAAATTATTTAAACATGTCAACGTTTAACGACAATTCTCCAATCTCTTTAGTGTTAAAAATAATAATAGAATAGAATAAAACGAAAGAATAGTTTCATTGATGCAATTTGTATATTATTAAAACTCGTTATTACGTTTCCGAACGTCGAAAATATTGAAATAAAAATTTATCGACCCCGTTTCATAAGCGGGCATTCGAATTAAAACACCCAAACAATTTTCGTTTTATTTTGCATGTATCCGCTATATACATAAATACATTTTACGACTTATAAAACTATACCGTCTGGTTGGTTTATCGTCCGATTAAAAATTCACATTCCATATACGTTGTTTTAATTGGATCGTGCGAGATTAATCGGTAGCCATGCCGATATTTCACATAATTAATGCATAGACCGCACCCCTTTTTTTCCAATTTAAACGCGATATGGAAATTTCGCGGAAAGTATTAATTATATTGTGATGTAACGCGATCATAGATTCGCGAATTGTACCCATTTTAAAAAGGTGAATATTAATCTTATTATTACAGGAATGTTCGGTATGTACAAATGATATCTTACAAGTATTGGTTATTACATAGTGTACTTTCACTTCTCTAAATGCCAAACATAAGTTAAATTATTATATACGTTTAATAACATATACACGCAAGAATTTGTTTTAATATGTACAGGATGTTTTGCGTAATGTTTCCTTAAACATGAATGCATAGTTTTAAAAAGCAAGTAAAGAAAACTGGTTCGCTTAAAATTTAGTCAAACACATTGTTACTTTGTGTTTCTATCACTGTCCAAAAATAATATACTTACAAGGACTTTTATTACATATACACATACAAAGTGCTATATTTAGCTTACAATTAAAACAAGCACATTGTTAAAATAACAGTGCAATTGATTTAAATTGAACGGTATTAATGTAGGTCACGGTTTACCACAGATACATATTCAGCTTAATTTCAAGACAAGATGATATATTATAATAATTATTATGTAAAATGACGACATGACTATTACATACATGCATGGATGTATTTATATCTCGTTAGCCTAGACTGGTTCCGTACATAAAGAAAATATTGTGATACCATAGCAACGAAAAAATAACATATTAGGAGAGAATTTCTGCAAAATGAATCCCCAAATTTAATGTCTGAATGTTGACCAGAAGCGTGCAAGCGTGAAAACATCACTTTTGATCTGTGCTCGGTTTGAAAATGATACAGACTTCTTAAGCTGTATTGTTACTATAAAAAATTAAACTTGGATACATTTCCACGACCCAGAAACAAAGCAAAAATCTCTTTATCAGCTTTTAAATAAAAATAATCTTTATCTCCTTTAACAGTTTTAAGATCTTTCTTACTATTATTTAAAAGCATTTTTTGAAATTTTGTTTCTGCATGCATTCCTGATATATTCCTTGGATGTAGAAAATCCATGTCTCTAAGTTTCTATAGATGCAATAACTTCTTCTATTGGAACTTTTGCGTCACGAATGCCAAATCGTTGTTGAAGATCTTAGACGATTGATTACAGACTACCATTGTTAATTTAAATTTCTGGTTCGTTCATTGTATCATGATCAGCTTTAATTAATCTAATTTTCGTACTTATAGTACCAAAACCATTTAGTTCCTTGAGCTGGAAGGACATATCAGGATGACAGATGTTTTATCTCTACATTACGAGCCCATAATCCTTGAAATCGCGCACTATTTAAACTTGTAACTTGGTAGACTTTTGAAGACTCTGTGTAATTATACGGTTGTACAGGATGCGCCACTAAGTAAGGTAAGTGGCTGTATCTCGGAAAGTATTTGATTGATTGATATCATCAATTGAAAGCTCACTGAATACCAGATAATTTTTTTTCGTGATATTTTTTTCGTATCTGTCATAATAAGGGAGGGGGGAGACCATGTATTCGTCAATGTTTAAGTTTAATATTTCCAGAAATTTCTCTTTTTAACTGTCAATATTTTTCCCACAGACTTACCTAGTGGCCCACCCTGTACAGAGTGGTCCGATAACAATGCAGTGTTGTATCTCTAAAACTATTCGTCGTAGAGACTTGCGGTTAAAAAAATTATTACTAGAGTGGGCAAAAGAATACCTGGGAAAATATTTTCAGATTCCCAAGACGGTCGCCAGGAGGCGTAACCGGCATCTTAAATTTTTAGAGTGATTTTTCAGTGAAATCTACCCAGTAAATGTTACCAAAAAATATGCTTTGTAAAGCTAAGCTTTACTCGAGTAATTTTTGTTTAACGCATATGTATTTTTCAATAAACAGCTGTAACTCCTAAACCACTGAACTGATTTTAACAAACTCGTTCTCATTGGAAAAAGCATTTATTGTTCCATCAAACCTATCATACCTGTGATATGTCTATTTCTTAGTGATGCCGCTAGAGCGCGTTTGTTGATATAACAGAAGAAAATTGCAAAATTCTCTAAAAAAATAAATGCAATAACATGACTTTTTTTTCATAAAAAATGTAGCGAAGTGATACCTAAATAGTCTGAAATACGGCAGAAAAAAAGATTTAGTTATCATATAATTTTAAAAAGACGCTATTACACGGGTATTTATTGTTCATAATTTAATAATTTTTAAATAATAAAAGTATTCTTAGTTCAAAAAATTGTAAAAAAAAAACGTGAAGGGGCATAGTTATCAACGCATATAATATACAAGCGCCAGGTACGCAGAATATGAAGAGTAGGCCATGGAGGAAAAGCAAATGTTTCAACTCATCAACAAATTATTGTTATAGAGGCAGTTTAATTTATGTTGTTTGCACACACAAGTAAGGTTTAAAAGTATTAAAATGCTTTTTAGAAGTGATGGAAACGTTAATTTGCATAATATGCATTATTGGTCTGACAACAATCCTCACTAGTTGCGCGAGGTCCAATATCAAAGCCATTGGAGTCTCAATGTGTGGTGTGACATCCTGGGCGGAACTATTATATTTCCCTATTTGTTTGATCATTTATTTTGCCGTGTTTCTTGATTTTCTGGTAAACCAATTGCCAATTTTATTAGAAGATGTGCCCTTGCAATTACGGCAAAATACGTTTTTGCAACTAGATGGTTGTCCAGCACATTTCTCAAGAAATGTGTGAGAACATTTAGATCTAAGATATCACCAGAGGTGGATTAGGCGAGGATGTCTATTTCCTTGGCCTCCCCGATCCCCAGACCTCACCTGTTTGGACTTCTATCTCTGGGGTCGGTTGAAAGATATTGTTTACCAAATTCCACAACGAGAGACGACATAAAAATACGAATACAAGAGGCCATTCGTAGCCTGTCAAGAACAGAAATTGAGACTGCCGTAATGTCTACGCATGAGCGGCTCCAACAATGCATTGAGTGTGATGGAAGACATTTCGGGCATTTAAGGAGCCATTAAGTTTTATTTCAAAATCAGTCCTTTTTCCTTATTATGCCCCTACACGTTCTTTTTTTAAATTTTTTGAACCAAGAATACTTTTATTACTTAAAAATTATTAAATTATGAAATTTTGTCATTGAATATTGAAAAAAGACAAATAAATAACAATAAATACCCGTGTAATAGCGTCTTTTTTAAATTATATGATAAGTAAATCTTTTTTCTGCGACACTTCAGGCTACGAATTAGATATCGAAATACGGTTTTCACTAGCCTATTTAGGTATCACTTCACTACATTTTTATGAGAGAAAAGTAAAATGATTCTGCTATTATGTCAAAAAACGCACTCTAGCGGCATTACTAAGAAATAGACATATCACAGGTATGATAGGTTTGATTGCACAATAAATGCTTTTTCCAATGAGTCCAAGTTTGTTAAAATCAGTTCAGTCGTTTAGATGTTACAGCTGTTTATTTAAAAAAAAAACATTGAATTACTCCCCACCACTTTATTTTGATAGATACGTCAAAAAGTGTTAAACAAAAATTACTCGAGTAAAGCTTAGCTTTAAAAAGCATATATTTTTTGGTAACATTTATTGGTTGGATTTCAGTAAAAAATCACTTTAAAATTTAAGATGTCGGTTACGCCCTCTGGCGACCATCTTGAAAATCTGAAAATATTTTCCATTGTCTTCTTTTGCCCACTTTAGTAATAATTTTTTTTACCACAAGTTCCTACGACGAATAGTCTCAGAGATACAACACTTTGCATTCTTATCAGACCACCCTGTACAATTCGTTGTACAACCGTATCTAGTTGATTCGACGCTTTAAAGTGGCCTACAGACGAAGCAATCGGCTGTACAATCTGTTATAACATAGCAGTTGGTTCGACAATCTACGTCTGGAGGAAAAAACAGCGACTGACTTGTCTTTACGTTTTTATTTTCAACTTGTAGTCCGATCGAATCGTCTATAGACCCCTTAAGAGTAGAAGGTAACAGAAATAAATCATCAAATTCTTACAATATTTTTCAAAATTTATTACAAATTTTACAAAAGTAACTCCAAGTTTAAAAAATTTGCAGAATTAGCCCACCACACATTAGTGGTTATGCGGCTGAGTATTTCAATTCTCCGGAAGGAGGGTGACATTTTTTTCGGAGAATTGGGATCTGATCGACTTACCATTTTCTGTTGGGAGCAAAGTGATTAACAGCGCGGCATTATAAAGGCGATATAATGCTGTCGCAAGGGCATTTTAACACACGATTATGCACACACAAAAACTACACCGCGAGAGTTGCAGTTGATGGTGAATAAATTGTCTTATTTGACCACACCTTTTTATATACATACTTATTTCAAATATAACGGAATTACTTACTGAATATGATATAGCAGCTTATCGTTCAAAAATTTCGAAAGCAATTATTCACCTCTTTTATAACCAAACGCTTTTGTTGTCGAATAAGTTTGTTGTATTTCTTAAATGATTTATGAATAGACATTCAGGCAGTCTGAAAACGGATATCTAAACTTCCAAAATTTACCATTTTTTTTTTTTTTATAGCCGCAAATATATTTTTGCGAAGAGAAACTTAAACATGGACAACATACTTTGCCATCCACTACAATGAAACATGATTTCCACTTCTTCTTTAGTTCACTTTGAAATTTTAGACTTACTAGTCCACAATATTTCCCCTACTAGAACACCCAGAAAATTTTTGTTTTTATAGGTTTCTATCTGAAGTTTCATCACAATCCCGTTTAGAATTGAATTGAAGCTCATTAAATTATCCTTGTCAGACACAATTTGCTAAAATCTTAGAATTGGATGTTGCATTTTGTAAAATAAAATTAACTTTAAACATATATTTCATGATTATAATTTCCAAACCCAACACATCAATATCTAAAACGCAAATAACACGTTTGTACTTCTATTTTCAACACAATTCTTAGAATAATTTGAGACATTAAAACCAAACAAAAAAGAAATATTGACAAATTGACGTGACAGCATATAGCGTGCTTGTAATATACACTAAATATCCGGTAGAATATTTTTAGATTTAAATTACTTCGAATACTGTCAACTTATACCTCAAGTTTATTTTTCTTTCGACGGAGAACTCAATGCCGCCTCAGTTAAAATAAAAATAGTGTAATGTATGTTTTGACACGTATATTTGTACTAATCTACATATTACATCAATGAAGATATATAAATACGTTATATTGATCTTCGTGTATGTTTATTTGTCAAGCAGGCAACTGTGAAAATAAAAAAAAATACTATAAATAACTTTCTCCCATATATTTCAACGTATCATATTCATTAACACGACATAATTTTCTTTAATAGCCGCAGGCATACCTTCTGGTTGTTTTTATTACTCGAGTGCATCTCAACGACATCTAGGAGAAGGAATTAAATTATCTAAATTGTGCGCCCCGACATTTATTTTGTGTATCGCAATTTTGATTGAACAAAAATAAAAATTAATTACATAAAAAATATTTTTGCTGACTCATTTTTCTTTTTTATTTGTAGGAAGTTAACGCGCAACATTAAACAACTGAAACGTTCATCCCCTGTACTGTCTGCTCTATGCTCAGCTAACGATTTATTCGTGATAGATCTTTTAGAAAATTTCGACAGTCTACTTTCACATCGGTGCGTATCAAGCTTAACTGAATGTTGAAAGTTGAGAATGAGTAATTTAAATGCATGAGAATAAACGCAATTTTCCTATTAAAATAAGAATCGTACAATCGTAGAGATACGTATAGGAATTCAGACAATGATGTCTACGATTGTACAATTTCAGATTTACTCTAACACAGCATTATTTTCCCCTACGCACTTAAGTTTAATTCGATGTTTATATTCTTAGAACAGTTTTCTTTTTGGATTTTATTTTGCGTATACCTACACGACTCTAATTTGCTTCGCATTAAACCAATTTCAGTTTAATTGCGCCAATAAATTTCATATCTTGAACAACGCTGAAAAAGCAATAAATAAACCGTTCGATTAGAATGCAGCGCACCATCCACTTCTGTATCTAGCCAATCCGGCGGTCATTAGGGTAGCGGGAGCATGCATATATAGACGCACTTGTACGTTATAAGACGGATGTTGAGGAAATTAATTATAAATTATATCCGAGGCAGATGCTTTTAGTCTAACAAAGTCGTCGTTTAGAATAGAATCGGATCTTTGTACTCCTGTCGTTGTGGTTTAATATGTTGTTGTGCAGTACGATACGTAAATAGTATGTCCCCATAAGTCACTGTTATTCTTTTAAATAAACGTTTCTCAAACGAAAGTATGAAATAAATAGTAGGTAACTAATTGACAGTAACAATAACGGTCCCAACACTGATCGTTATCGCAAGATAGTATTGAAAGATGATTGTGTTTGCAATTTGACAGCTATCAGAATTTTTTTTGATGGTCATAATAGTCGAAATATTAAAAAATTAACAATTTTACTATTTGAGAACTGTCACATGTGTTTTTGGCAATTACACCTGTTAACCCCATAAAAAAAAAACTGGTTTTACAGTTTGATAACTGTCAAAGGGATTTTAATTGTTACGCTTGCTAAAATGAGAAGGACGTTTTCAAAAAGCGTTCAAGCATAGAAAAATAACTGTTTCGACAGTTTGACAGCTGTATTTTAAATACCGCATCCCCTAAAATTGTAGAAAAAAGCATTTTTATTTTTTATCAATGAACTTTTTTTAATTTTCACGAATATTTTGACAGTTACCAGATATATTTTGACAACTACAATTGTCAAATTTGAGAGATACTGTTAAGACCCTAAAAAAGACTGTTTTTATAACTTGACAGTAATTAAAATTAAAAATATTTATTTTTCAACATTTTTAAAATTTGACCGATTCCAGGCAGCTTTTGATGCTCACGATGCTCAATGGCGTTAAAAAGTAACTAATTTTAGAACTTTCAGCTGTATTTTGACATCTACAATTGCTTTACAGCATAATTTGACAATAACACCTCACAATATTTTGACAGTTTGACAGCTGTCAGAAATATAAACTGTATAAAATGTGTACAAATGATAAAGTTCTAGGCAATTACTGTTTCTGCGATTTAAAAGCTGTTATAGTTATATCTGTTAAAATCCTACCTTTTATTGTAAGAAAAATAACTGATTCTTCAATTCTACAGCTGTCAAATGTATTTTGACGTCTACAATTGTGGAATTTGAATAATGCTGTTTTTACAGTTTGACAACTTTCAAACATATATATTGGCAGTTACGTCACCTAAATCTATCAAAAATAACTAACAACATTTTTACAGCTTGACATCTGTCAGAAATATTTTAAATATATAATCCATACAAATGATAAAGTTATAGGAAATAACTGTTTCTCCGATTTAAAAATTGTTATAGTTATATCTGTTGAATACCCTACTTTTTATTGTAAAAAATAACTGATTCTTTAATTTTACAGCTGTCAAATGTGTTTTAACGTCTACAATTTTATTGTCGAATTTGAATAATGCTGTTTTCACAATTTGACAACTCTTTCAAACATACATTGGCAGATACGTCATTTAAATCTATCAAAAATAACTAACAACATTTTTACAGTTTGACATCTGTCAGAAATATTTTAAATATATAATCCATACAATTGATAAAGTTATAGGGAATAACTATTTCTGCGATTTAAAAATTGTTATAGTTATATCTGTTAAATACCCTACTTTTTATTGTAAAAAATAACTGATTCTTTAATTTTACAGCTGTCAAATGTGTTTTAACGTCTACAATTTTATTGTCGAATTTGAATAATGCTGTTTTCACAATTTGACAACTCTTTCAAACATACATTGGCAGATACGTCATTTAAATCTATCAAAAATAACTAACAACATTTTTACAGTTTGACATCTGTCAGAAATATTTTAAATATATAATCCATACAATTGATAAAGTTATAGGGAATAACTGTTTCTGCGATTTAAAAATTGTTATAGTTATATCTGTTAAATACCCTACTTTTTATTGTAAAAAATAACTGATTCTTTAATTTTACAGCTGTCAAATGTGTTTTAACGTCTACAATTTTATTGTCGAATTTGAATAATGCTGTTTTCACAATTTGACAACTCTTTCAAACATACATTGGCAGATACGTCATTTAAATCTATCAAAAATAACTAACAACATTTTTACAGTTTGACATCTGTCAGAAATATTTTAAATATATAATCCATACAATTGATAAAGTTATAGGGAATAACTGTTTCTGCGATTTAAAAATTGTTATAGTTATATCTGTTAAATACCCTACTTTTTATTGTAAAAAATAACTGATTCTCCAATTTTATAGCTGTCAAATGTATTTTGACGTCTACAATTATTGTCGAATTTGAATAGTGCTGTTTTTACAATTTGACAAGTTTTAAACATATATTGCAGTTACCTCACTTAAATCTATCAAAAATAACTAACAACATTTTTACAGTTTGACAGCTCTCAGAAATGTTTTAAATATATTATGCATACAAATGATTAAGTTATAGGGACTAACTGTTTCTGCAATTTAAAAGCTTTTATAGTTATAACTGTTAAAACCTTACTTTTTATTGTAAAAAAATAACTGATTCTTCAATTCTACAGCTGTCAAATCTATTTTGTCGATGTGTACAATTATCGAATTTGAATAATACTGTTTTTATAATTTCACAACTTTCAAACATATATTGGCAGTTACGTCACTTAAATCTATCAAAAATAACTACATAACAATATTTTTACAGTTTGACAGCTGTCAGAAATATTTTAACTGCTAAATGAAGAAGCACATTATTGCAAAATATCGAAAAATAATACTGCTGTTACAATTTAGCGACAGTCAGGTATATTTTGACATTTGCAACTGTCAAATTTGAAAAGTATACCGGTAAAATCCTACAAAAATAATCGGTTTTACAGTAATTAAAAATATTTGTGTACTCACAAGTGTCAAACAAGGAACAAGAACATTTATTTTGATATTTACACTTTTTTTAGAATTTGACAGCTGGCAAATGTATTTGGAAAAAAATGTCGAACCATATTTTTTAGGCAAGAAATAGCCGTCAAATCTGAAAAGAAGTAGTTTTTAGAATATATTACACCCACACCCGTGTCAAAATTACTTTTTATGCAGTTTGACATCTGTCAGAATTCCTTTCACTGATAAAAGAAAAAGGATATAACTGCTTCTATGGCTTCAGAGCTTAGAAAATAAAATAAAAATAGCAACTGCTGAAATTGTGAAAAATAACTGTTTTTGCAATTTGACAGCTGTCAATAATATTTTAACCTATTACAACCTATTTTCACATTGTAACAGCATTGTTTTCACTTCGTTCGGGGGGTCATTTGGCAGTTTCGTGCATAGCTATAACTGATTCTACTATTATTTTTTTAAGAAGATATAACATTTTTAAGATGGCCTCTAAAATTATACCTTTAAGTTACCTCTACCAGTTGCTAGAATAATTTGATTTTACAAAATAAGTATACTTATTATACATGAACACATTCAGAAGTAGCCATACATGTAAAGATATTATCTTAATTTGAATTTATTAATAGAAGCAGAGTCGATTTTAGCGATGCCTCAGGGACGCAGTATATACTTCAGTACTCGTAGATAATAGCGATTTGAATACCCGTTAATGATAGAGCGTACAGGATCAAGTGCAACATGCTTGTAGTGCGTTACAGATAAAATATATTAAAGTCGGCTCCATATAGACACACGGCAACATGCAATACCCGTTTTACCCGTTGCATAAACTTGTCGAGGCTGAAAATTAAAACGTGATTGCCAACCATTAAGTCGTATTACAAACAACGCAGAACAAGCAAAGTTAATTTATCTTGAATTAATCAAGTCAAATGTGCGACAATTAGTGATATGTAAATATAGGTCAAGTTCTAATTGGGGAAAAAGCGCGACTAACTAAACTGTCCTGTTTAGAAATCTGTAAGACGCAGTTCTAGAAAAAGAAAATGTCGAGTAACTTTCCATATAATTTCTTAAAAACGTTGAGGTATCATTATTTCATCATGACATTACGCGTATAAGTTTCATGCTTATTTCAACAACAATCGTATTGAAAGTATAATGCACCCGGATTCTCTAGAAAAGTTCATACCGCTGAGCTCAGGTAATGCAACAGGAACTTTCACTTCACGGTCTAGGGATCGGAAGAACCGTGCACTTGAAACTGAATTAACATTCTTAGTGATGCCACAGTATCAGGTGGAATTTAATATATTTGACGCCAGTTAAAGGAAGAATAATAATAAGTATCATTTTCGGATGAAGTTGGAATTTCCAATTATACTCGTAATAGTAAAATACTATTAAAATAATGTCCCGGAGATTGTAAACCAACGAGTAAACAAACGAAGTATGGTTTACTTCTAATAAACTAATAATATCGACAAAACCAATAAAATAAATTTTGCCTACAGTAGGAGAAATTTCAAAATTTTTGTGCATAAACTAGTCATAGGCCTATAATAACAAAATAAACTTTTTTTTGAAATCATTCAGGATATATTGCAATTTTAAAAATACTGCAAAAACGCGATCTTGACCCTATACCAACCAAGACGTCTTCAACTTTACAATTTGACAGCTGTCAAAAAATAAGTGTAAAAACAAGAAAGAATATCTTCTATAATTAGACAGTCGTTAAATGTATTTTAACCGTTACACCTGTTAAAGCGTGGAAAATAAGTATTTGATAGCAGGATTTTAATTATTACACCCTCCAAAATAAAAAAGTACAGTTTTCCAATTTTCAGAAAAATTACATATAATGGCGCAGGTTCTGGAAAAAATATCAAAAATGGTCACTCTTCTCTTCTAGGGTTGAACTATTAGTTCCTAAGCCCTTTTGTCCTCCGAAAAAGCCCTATGTCGGGCTAGATGTGTGAGGCTTTGTTATCTATTCAGCTGAACTCAGTTGTTAAATGGATTAAATGTTCATCTAGTCTTCGTCTTCGTCCATCGCCAGGACCGTTCTAACGGTCACCATAGGGGGAGATCTGTCTGGATCCAAGTTTGCCAATCTACAGATTAACGGATTCCCGGATCTTTCAATATGTTGCTGAGTGTTTCTGATCAGCGTGATGACGTGCTGTTTGAGTGTAGGTACTCCTAAGTTATCACTCAACTGCTGATTCCGAACGAACCACGGAGCACCAGTGATGAGTCGCAGAATCCTGTTTTGTAAGATCTCGAGTTTTTTAAATGGGTTTTTGCCAGACTAGATCAAGTTAAGTAGGTAATGATCGATCTTAGGAAAGTAAAATAAATTTGGATTTTGTTCCAAAAAATATGTCGTGCCGTGCTAAACTTTTCGATGGACCTATTTATATGGAACCGCAGGGTGAGTCGAGAATCCAGTCTCATTCCCAAGTAAACCACAGAGGGACTCCAAGGGAGCCTGAGATCGTTGATGAATAGATTTTCCGATGGAGG
This sequence comes from Holotrichia oblita, assembly GCA_023690525.1. Classification (NCBI taxonomy): domain Eukaryota; kingdom Metazoa; phylum Arthropoda; class Insecta; order Coleoptera; family Scarabaeidae; genus Holotrichia; species Holotrichia oblita. The sequence goes on along the minus strand of CM043019.1, from coordinate 21,998,344 downwards.
ACGCAGTCTTTTTGTAAACCGTACTGCAACAGTCTTCTCCTCATTTATCTTCAGTCTCCACTTGGAGGCCCAAGATAGAATTTCGTCTAGAGAGTGCTGTAGCCTGTGACAAAGGTGATTTTCGTCAGTCGAAGTCTGTATAAATGGCAGTGTCATCTGCGTAGATGGCCAACTCAACACCCTCAGACTTTGGAAGGTCGGACATGTATAGAAGGAACAAGTTGGGAGCAAGAAGTGAACCCTGCGATACCCCGGAGGCTATAGGTTTCTTTGTGGAGAGACTACTACTGGATCGTGCGGAAAAATTCGCTCACTAAGATAAGAGTGTAGGACTCGGATTAGATTCGGATTTATTCCTTTTGATATCATTTTGAATACCAAACCCTCATGCCAAACCGTATCAAAAGCTCTGGCTATGTCAAGAAACACGGCACCCAGAGTTTCCCTTTTCTCCAATGCGTCACTAGTGGCTTCAGTTAAACGGAATAACTGGAATTCAGTGGATAAACCTTCACGAAAACCAAATTGTTCGTCTTGAATGAGTTATTCGACAGTTCTCCTGTGAAGGATGATGGACTCTGCCAGTTTGGCTAGGCAGGATATTAAGGAAATAGGTCGATAATTTTGAGAGAATAATGGATCTTTCTCTGCTTTAGGGATTGATACGACGATTGTGTGCTTCCATACGTTGGGGAAATAGCCTAAGCGAAGAATGGCATTAATTATAGAAACCAGTTGAGATGTGATATTCGAGGGTAGTTTTTAAGAGCCACATTGGAAATGGAATCGAAGCCCGGGGCTTTTTCAGGTTTGAGTTGCCTGATGACTTGCGCAACCTCATCATTCAAGGACTCGTAAGGAGTCACCCACTTCCTCCTCGAGTTCCTCGTCCATGTCATCACTGAGTTCAGTTTTGTGGACTGATTGTAGATGATTCGCCAAGATTTCAGCTTTTTTCCGATGAAAGGTACGAGATTCCATCCGGACGTGCATGGGCCTAATGCCCTCAGATTGGTTGTTCTTTTTTTTTAGGGCTTTAATTTTAATTTGCAAAGGGAATCGTCTCGTTGATTCAATGTCGACACTTTGTCCCACCATTTATTTTGATAATTGAATGCTTTTTGATTTAATGTGTTTACTTTTCTCAAGATCTACAAACCTAAAATAATGCCGATTATACAGGGTGTTTCGTTTCTCCGAGACGGAAAGCAACTTTTCAGCATGTATTTTGAATCTATATGAAAAACTAGTAGTTTATGAGTGAGTACTAGGATGAATGAAAAAATTGACGGTTTTTGAGATATTTAGATATTTTTTTTACTCAATTTTTGTTAATCATAGAATGAGATTTTGTTTTTGACACCGAAGTGTACTATGTTTTTTTTTCCCCAAACGCCAATTAATTAAATTAGAGCCGCGATAGTTAATCATAGAATTAATTGAAAAATTGATTTTGTTTTGTTTTGTTATTCCAATTAATAGAAAAAACACTTTTTGATCAATTGTTAAACAACAACGGCTCTTCGAAATGCCATATCAGAAAGTGACCTACAATGTAATGGGTGCGCAGAAAATCTTGTCAAATTTGACGAAGAAAAACTCGACATTCTCAACATTTGTGGTGTTATCGTTAAAAATGCATTTTTAATTTTTTCTATCAGATCTTCAATATTTGTGGGTTCCACTACATACACTTTATCTTTAATATAGCCCCACAAAAAGAAATCTAAGCACGTGAAGTCCGGGCCACGGATTTGGACCACTCGTACCCAACCATTTGTTGGGATATCTAGTATTTAAATGCTGTCTAACCTAAAATAATAAGAATGATAAAGAATAAATACTGAGTTTATGAACAAGGTTACCAATAACATGGAATGGGAAGGCGCACCATCATGTTGAAACCATTGGCATTCAATAACATCTCATCATCGCGTACTAGGTGAGCACACTGTATATCAAAAAATTTAAAATCTTATTTTATACAAAATTTACCAACTTAAGGTCTATCACAAATTTGAAAATTGGAATTTTCTGAAAATTCCACATATTTTACACTGAAATTTGTTTTTGTTTTATCAACTAAAGGGAGGGGAGGTGGGAGAAACTTTGTTTTGAAGGAACGCTTATAATTTCGGTTCTGTTGAACCGAATTTTGCAAACTTAGTCTCGTTGGAAGCAGGATTACTCCACCATTCTAATGCTTACAAATTCAAGCCAATCTAATAAGTAACGTGTGTGCTAGAGGGCGCTATTTAATTTTTTTGGAAATTTTGTTTTTATCGAAAATATTAAATCTGCTTTAGAAAATTTAGAATGTGGTATGGCTTGAAGTTAGGCAAGTCTCCCTCTTCTATTTTATAAGATTCTAGGTATGTAGCCCTTGAATTGCGTGGTGCTGTACAGAGGAGATGTGTAGAAGATTCATCTTCTTCCTCGCAGAAACGGGCATTCTTTTGTCTCTGCTAGCCCTATTGTTTTCATAGGATGATAGGATTCGTGTCAGTAAGAGAAGTTTGTCTTTGCTTGTTTCATTCTATGTTGATCAAACCAGTGCTTCATTTTTCTTTTGATTAGTTTATTTTTGTAATTAGGTTCTCTAGTATTGTGCTATCACTGACACCTCAAAAAGGTTCAAGCCCTAAAAGAGATGCTTCCACTGCCTTTTTGCGAATGACTTGAAAGACTTTGTTTTCCTTGCCTAGCTCGTTTAGCTTAGATGGACAATCCCAATCCCAGATAGGCAAACAATATCTTATTTTTGCAACAGCACCTACTGCTCGCAACAATTTGGTTGTAAGAAAGGGAAATACCGTTCAAAGTATTTCTAAGACAGAAATAAAGACTGTAGTTCTATCCACTTGTCGTAGAGTAAACGTTTGCATAGAAAATTATGGGAGATAATTTGATAAAAGTTCTATCTATTTATTTACTTTAAATAATCTGAAGAAAAGATTTCTTAATACACTCGGCCAACATACTGGACCGAGCCTGTAAAGGAAATCGAAAGTCACACATATTAATGGCCGGGCGGAATCAAATTAATTCCAACAATGGAACGTTAAATTAATAAGATTATCGCCTGTCGTTTTGTGTTGCTATCCTTCGTGAATCGTACAGTTCGTGTATGGCAAATAGAAAGTTAATTACGATTCGCGCGGCATATTGTAATAATCGTTACTTATTCTTCGCTATTATTGAGCACAACACGACGAAGCAAGAGGGCATTGATAATTTCAAGAATTGAATAAGAAAATTTTACAAATTGTCGATTCTAAGGCTCTACATTCATCGAATAATATGCTCAGCTACGATATTGGACGGCATAATAGAGTTATTTAATTAATATAATTGCATATCTGACAGTATATGGGTATATAGATATAGAATGGTAACTCTAGCATATGCTTAGATGTCTAGATTAAGAGATTGGAAAAGTATTATCAACCGTACAGATGACGTTGGAATTGTGCAACATACGAGTCTTACACACAACAGGTTCGATTATTACTAATGAAGCAGGTACATCAAATTAGTGTTGTAAGTAACGGTGAATCCTCGTTTGGTTTTACTACTTCCTTATATTACTCATTATCTCATATGTACGAATATTGTTCATTAACAATAGATTACAATCACTACCACCACCAACAAAATCGAACTTGATACAAGAGATACAAAATCCTAGTAAATATGTATGTATACAGGGGGTTTTCACGGCCAAGTGGGACATATGGAGAATACATATAAAATCGGTTTTCGGTGAATATTATCTCCCTAATACTACTTCATTCAAATTTAAGTGCCGCATATTATAACTGGGTTAACAATGAACATCTCCACAATCATAGTACAAAGAAAGTCATTTTAATAAAGCCAAAAAATTATTATTTTTAAATCTATTGTACGTGAATTCCTAATAAGGCGTTTAACATGCGAGTTAGTGCAAGCGTCCATGGCATAATGGTTTACGCGACAGCTTAATGACGCAAATGCACGAATTGTTTAGGGTTCGAATCCCGGCAGATTAGTTTTATTTTTTATTTTTTATCTTCAATAATAATGCTACAAATTCAATAACACTACAAAAATCACAGATTTTGAAGACTATAAAATCGATTTTCTGAGGATTGAGGTAAATAATGAATAATTTTTACAATAACAAAAATGATCACGTGCTATTACATTATTCGTTTTTTAATTGTTACTAACGACGAATCATTTGTCAAAATAAACAACAAAACTTAATCGAGATTAAAAAAAATAAAAAATAAAATTCATTTCTCGGATTCGAACCTTAAACAATCCGTGCCATGCGTTATTAAGGCGTCGCGTGAAAGTCTGCGCCATGGCCGTTTGCGCAAACTCACAAACTCACGTGTTAAAAGCCTTATTAGGAATTCATGTACAATGGGTTTAAAAATAATAATTTTTTTGGCTTTATTAAAATGACTTTCTTTGTACTATAATTGTGGAAATGTTCATTGTTAACCCAGTTATAATATTCGGCACTTAAATTTGGATGAAGTAGTATTATTCGCCGAAAACCGATTTTATATGTATTCTCCCTATGTCCCAGTCGCCCGTGGAAATCCTGTATATACAGGTAATGAAATTCTATTTCTAAAAATTTATTTTCTTTGAAAATAGGACCATGCAGTTTATATAATCGGGCGTGTGCGGCCTGTAAATATTTAAATTTGAACGTTTATTAGTGATTATACATCCACATACATATATAAAAACAGATTACATTCAAACGAATTTATTTAATCTTACTCGCAAGTGAATGTTATATTTACAGCTACTAAATAAATTATTTGATTTGTAAGTGTAGTCCGTAAAATGTACACTTCAGGTTTTTGTCGGTTTGCGCGTTGTTACTTATGACTGAACGTGCAAGAATTCGGGAAATTTTCAGATTTTTCATGAACAAGCGCGTAAGTTTCGATCGTTTTCTAATAAACACGTTGAAATCAATCGTCATTGAGTGAGTTGGTGATGTTTGTGTAACGGATATACTAAACGTATCACGTAGAAATATCAAATAACAAGGGCCTATTTTGACTAATGGCACTAAATTTAGATTTTTCGTTTCTGTACATTTTAAAAATGGGGAGATCAAATTTCAGATAAAATAAGTTCTTAATCTTCAAATATTGATCTCAAGAATTTTGTTGAACTGCTTATGAACTGTTAGGTTAACGCTGTTCTCGCCATGGGAAGCCCAATGCTGTTATAAAGGCTAAATTAAAAAAGTTTTTTCAACTAAATAAGGTTTAGTGACAATTATTCGACTTGTTTTTATCTGTGGTGGCTTTAAATCCTAAATGCTTCAGGGCTTCTTAAATTTTGGTGGAATATCAATTTAAAATTCATAATATGGATTGAACAAATTCATCTTGATTGTTCTCACGATATCCTTACGCAATTAACAACAGGGTGTCTCAGCGAGACCGTTCATTAGAAGTTTATACGGCACTGGCGAAAAGATAAATTTGGAAATTCAGAATTATGTATAATCGATTGTGTTCTCTTCAATTAAAATGTTATTTTTAATGGAACACCTCCATATATTTTTACATATTTAGATTTACCTAAAATTGAAGCTTTATAAATATGTTATCTCAAAATCAAATCAAAAAATTCAAATAAATTTTATATTAAGCACTTTCAATTAATTTAGACCCAAAATCCAGTGATATGGGTTTGTCGCTATTAAAAATCAAAAGCAGCAAGCTTCTTCCCGGCTTCATCAAAAACTTCAGAGCCTTTGAAATTTTCTTCTTTTCATTTTTCACTTTTCAATTTGTCTCAAATCTTTTGAATCTTCAAACTTTTCCTTCACCTGTTGATAAAATTTCACTTCTACTGAGGAATTTTTCACTTTTCAATCTTTTCAAAACCAATTTCCAATGTTCATTTTTCATGAAGTTCACTTTGATATTTACAATGTTTTTCTTGCTTTTTAAAAAAACTTATCTTTTTCGTCTGACTTTTCCTTCTTTTTCAGCGTAAAAAAAAAAACTGAATTGAATTTTCTTGTTAATTTGATAGTCCTTCTCAAATTTTATTATTATTTTCCAAAACCGAAGTTGTGGGAATGTGCGTCGTAGAAATTTTCAATTTTATTAAATTTACAATGACTTAACCATAATATTCAAAGCGTTTTTATGGAAATTAACGAATATGACGACGTAACAATATTTAGTTTTTGAAGTCAGTTTGATTCGGGAGTTTTAATGCTGAAACATTTTTACTTAGCTTAGGAATGAGTTTTATTCAAAAAAGATAAACCACCATCTGATTTTTCGAGTATCAATTTAAATTCATATATGACTTAAACAACATTTGGTCGACCATTACCGGCCAGAATGGCTGATTTAAATTTGAAACTTTAAAAACAAGAACGTTAGTAAATTAGAAATTTTGAAGAACCATAACAAAATCCGCTTGTAAGGCACAGATGCTCCTCTCCGCTAGTTCCTTTCACCCCCCTCTATCTTCTATGTCGTAAATTTCCTATAAGCTAAAATTGATGGTTTACTCATTACTGTCGGAGCAATTTTCGAACCCAATAAAAAAAACATGGACAACACTTACTCATACTCACTCCAAATGAGGAAGATCGAGTGATATGGGGTTTGTCGCTTACTCTAGCGGAATCAAGGAGCGAGCAAGCTTCGAGTAAACTCACTTCAAAATCTAAATTGAGGTGGAAAACATCAGAGCCTTTGATGTTGATGGCCGGTTTTGAATCATTTTCCATAGCATTAGACGAGAGCACCGATTTGTCTGGCAAAACTCAACTGGCTATATTTATTCGAGGTGTTGATAAAGAGTTCACTGTTACGGAGGAATTGCTTGCTTTACAGCCGCTAAAAGGAACCACTACAGGAAAGGACATTTTTAATGAAGTTCAAAAGATATTTACAAGTTTTGGCTTGCCATGGTCAAAATTAGTTAGTGCACCTTCTATGGTCAACGTAAAGGTTTTATCATCTAATTTTGTATGAAAGAGCAACTGAATTAAATGTGGAAAAAGATAATTTTTTAGTCCTTCATTGCATTATCCACCAACAGAAGTTGTGGGAATGTATTATAGTAGTAGAAACTATCAATTTTATTCGATCCCGAGGACTTAACCATCGTCAGTTCAAAGCGTTTTTGGATGAAATATCGGCCGAATAGTCATCTTCTTCTAAGCAAAACGGGAAAATGCTGAAACAGTTTTACGAGCTTAGAAATGAGATAGCAGATTTGATGCAAATCAAAGATAAACCACTAATCTGAATTGAGTGACTCAAAATGGATATGTGACTTAGCATTTCTTACAGGCCATTTGAATGATTTAAATTTGAAACTTCAAAAACAAGAACAGTTAGTAAATGATTTGTACAACCGTTTGAAAGCGTTTCAGAACAAAATCCGCTTGTAGGAGGCACATATGCTGTCTCGTAATAGTTACCATTTCATCACGCTCTCTGCGTATGAAAATACTGCTTATTTTCAATATGCTGAAGAACTCAAGTTAGTGTCGGAGCAATTTTCGAACAGATATAGTGATTTTAAAAACATGGAAAACAGTTTCAATTTATTTGCTACTCCAACAAAAATAATGTACAAAATGCTCCAATACACTTGCAAATGGAGTTGATCGAGCTTCAAGAAAACTCACTTCTAAAATCTAAATTTGAAGACGTGGAGTTGTGCAATTTCTACAAAAAATACCTCGAAGAAGACCATTTTCCGGAGCTTAAAAAATTCGCAAGAAGATTGATTTGTGCGTTTGGCAGTACTTATAAATGCGAACAGTTCTTTTCAATGATGAAAGTTAATAAATCAAAACATCGTACAAGGCTGTCTGACGATAATTTGGAAAATTCTTTACGTCTTTGTATCAGTGGAATTAATCCAAACATCGATGGATTAGTTTTCCAAATTTCGTTGTCACTATTTAACTTTCGTAGTTTGTAATAATTCCAAATTTCACGGTTTAATTATTATTATCTTATTTCATGTCTGATTTATATCACATAAAATTATGAACACTACTTTCAAATGCATCTATCACTTAAACGCGAATACTATGAACGTATTTAACACTACTTCAAAAGTTTGGCCCACAACATGTCAAAGGTTGCCCATACTTGGTTTAGAAGATAATTAGATTTTTGAAAAATGCGATCAATACTTATCCAGTGTGCCATGGAAAATAAGCGTTCTCAAAAATTTATTGTCAAAATCTAACGTCAAAATTACACTTCTTCGTATGATGATATTATGAGCTAATAATTATCGGTTAAATGCCTTTATATTATTGCTATAAAGAGTTAAAATGGATAACAAGAGCCACTTCTAATTCACTCACTCGACGTGGACACGCTGTATAAGCCAGGCAAAACGATGGTTCACCACACGCCAGCGGACACGTTGTATAGGAAAGGCGCTGCACCCAGGAGACGCTCGTACATGCTGGGGAAAAGGATCAGCCTCTTTAGCTTGACATATTCAACTATCATCATTGATTGAGTCCTCAGTAGTAAACGTTATTCTTTGACTTTTTAACTAGAACATCCGGCTGAATTGATTCTGAAAGCAGTTTATCAGGTTTTGACTCAGTTTCTGAAAATAACTCATCTGATTTTAGGTTGGTTTTGAAGATAGCTTACCTGGTTTTGACCTGCTTTAGACCCTGGTTTTGTAAGGTGATCTATTTTCAAACTAACTAAAAACCAGGTAAGCTAACCTGTTTTCAGAAACAGGTCAAAATCAGATTAGCTGCTTTCAAAACCATTTCGGGGCAGATGTTCTAGTTAAATGGTCAAAAAGTAACATTTCCAGTTGGGGAATAAATCAAGGTATACAGTTGATTACGTCAAGCCAAACGAACGGGCTCCTCGGGAAGGAGGAAGGGGATGAGCGTTAAGAACGAAGTTTTTGGCATCTGTTGCAACTTATTGGTTGTTTCTGACCGTATTGAGATTATCCATTTATTTGTTTTTTTAAACCCTAATGTGCTTGCAAAAAATAATATATAATAATAATATTCAGTCAAATTTATAGAATTTCTTATCGATCTTTTTTGCTACCACACCCCTCGAATAAAAATATGTTATGTTTAAATTTACTTCTACTTTTCTGCCGCCAAAACTAATTACTGGTCAACAGTTTTTTGATGTACAATTCTTCATTTTCTTCTTCATGTATCTACAAGCTTTATTTTAACTTAAAACTAGCTGAAGCTTAACTAAAGACTCTTTCACTGCGCTTTTCACATCAACTTCTGCATGGGTCTAGTCTTACCAATTTCTTCACAACTCCATCAACCAACTGTCTTTGGTTATATTTCTTCGCGAACCTGATAAATATAAGCACATTATTTGGTGTTATCGAGTTGAACACCCCATCGATTTCAATGTGGAAGATGAAGAACAGGCTTTTTTCTTGATATCCAACATTTTTTCATCGTATATTTTAATATTTTTGGGTGGAAACTGGGAATTTACCCAACATGACAATGGAAAGATATTTCGTAGAAAAAATACGCTAACATAAATAATACGCCATCATACCATGTACTCTACCTGATATTCTTGTTATGTCTAATCTATCTCATATTCTAAGAACCAGGATTGATTCACCAATGATAAATCTGAGGCGTAGTTGCTTGTTTTATTTTTTACATCTATTGCAATGGTTTTACTTATCGTTAGCGTTGTTTTTCATTCTCGACACGTACAGTAGACACTTGCGCGCTTTTCTCTTGTCTTCCACGTATATCTCCATAAAATTACTAAAAGCAACGGTAAATATGAAGAGAACTAGAGTTGTTTTATTATAGTTTCGCTTGGAAACAAAAGTACCACGATTGTATACGAAGTTAAAGTACGCGAAAAAAGGATAGCAGATACATGTTGAAAGAGGATGGTACTATATTTATACGAATATACGTGCTTATCAAGCTCCAACAATGCTCCTTGAGTTGAGCGTGAAGAGATTTTCTTTTGCGCGTCTCCGAAGCAGCGTATTATTTGGACTTGAAGTTGACGGCTAATTACGACCGATAATGAAATGGAGCGTTATGTCTCGAATGCCCGACGCGACTACGGATAAAATTCTATATGCGAATATCGCTATCTATTATTAAAATGTTTGCTTGAAGTGTATTTGAAAGCGTTGATCGGTAGATGTTTGATGTACACGTGAGATACGACTACGAGGGAACTCTTAAGTTGGTTGTGTTTACGACACGAATTAAGCTTGTAGCTGTTAAAAAAAAAATCTTGATTATATCTTATTGATTCAAAAGAATTGATGTAACTACATGTGCTAAGTGGTTGTTAGAACTTAATATGTTAAAGGAATTTTAGTGGATTTGGCGATTAAGATCTGAAGAATAGATAAACTTCCTTTTTTAAATCGACAATGTTGTTTATTTATTTTAATTTTTTTGGAGAACTTCAATTAATATTTGTAGGTTTAGAATTTGTAATCAAGCCTTCTTATAAGGAATCAGCAAATGGAGCATTCAATTTTTTTTTAATTCGTCTTTTATTTCTCACGTTTGAAGGTTATGTTAAATGTAATGAGACAAGCGATCTATGAATGTATTACCCAATGAGTTTATTGCCCTCTACAAAAAAAAGGAACTCTCTATCTTATCAGCGTATTATCCAACAGAAATCTTTATGCTGTAAAATACTGCCAGTACCTGTAAAAACCAGATTTGGATCAATAGAGATAAAGTATGTATGTACAGTGGCGGAATTAAAAAAGCGTACACTCAAAATGCCACACATTAAACCGTTCTTTATTTGACAGCTTACGTCAAATATATTAATTGCAAATAATTTGTCAAAGTAGTAGAAGACAATAATGCCAAATTTGAGTTTGCTTCAGAAAACACAAATAGTTACATTACTAAAGGAAGGATGGTCAGAGCATTGGCTCAAAGATTTGAAGTGAATAAAAGTACCATACTGAGGGTGAAAAGAAAATGGCAGCAAGAAAGAGTTGTTCAAAGAAAAAATGGATCCGATCGGAAAAGGGTAACAACTCCTGAAGACGATGAAAATCTCATCCAGTTTTTGAGGAATAATCCATTTGAGTCGGTAGTGACTGCAATTAATAGAACGAATTTTCCTGGACACGTCTGTACTGCCCGAAATAGAGTGAGACAGGATTCCGAGCTCAGAAATAGAGTAGCTGCAAAGAAGGCTTTCCTAACTGCAGATAATAAAAATCAGAGAATAGGTTTTGCATTAGAATTTCTACCGCGTGATTTAAATTTCTGGGAAACCGTTATTTTTACTGATGAGAAAGTCTTCCAGTCTTCGTACAATGGTTGCGTTCGAGTGTACAGACCGCCAAATTCAAGAGACAATGAGGCTTATACAAGCAAATCTCGAAAGAGTGGCAGATTTTCGGTCAATGTTTGGGCCTGGATTAATATGCAAGGGCCAGGCATTTGCTGGATGATTGAGGGTCGGTTTACTAGTGCAAATTATATTGCAATTCTCGAAAATATTTTTCTGCCGTCGTCAGAAATTATGTTTCCTGAAAGAAACTTTATATTTATGTATGACGTCAATTTTATACCTGAATTATCTGATAAAATCGAGGAAATCTGGAATGAGCTTTCGCCAGACTACATCCGATCTTGTATCATCTCAATGCCTAAACGGTTGCAGGGTTTAGTGGCAAATAATGGAGCAGCTGTAAAGAACTAAGTGTTGTTTCTTCTATACCACGTGTTAATTTTATTATAAGTTTTTACTTTACCTTAATAAAGTTCATGATTAATTAATTTTTCCTTAGGATATAAAATATCAAGGCAGACATATTAAGCACACAAACGAGTGACGTTTTTCAAATTTAATTAAATTATGTGTAATTATTCTTTTTTTTTTTTCTATGAATACCAATAATGTGATCTTGCCATATGATTTTATTAATTCATTATCAAAGCAATATGATAAAGAACAAATCAGATTAGGCAAAACTGACACAAAGCGATCTCACGAGTTGTATGCTTTTTTTAATTCCGCCACTGTACATTCAAGATTTTTAAATTTGATTGAACAAAAATACAGTCTGCGGATATAATATTCTATAGGAAGAAAGTTCTTATATTTAGAAAGGACACAAAGTACAAGATAATAAATTTTTTTTTTACCAAATTAAGTTGCATTTTTATCAGTTTGATGTCAATTTTGCTGCCATCTATGCTGGATTTCATAAATTTTTGTACAAGAAGCATTCCATTGGCCGGTGATGTCATTCGCGAAAAGGTTAACAAAATTTACATTTATCTTAAAGAAAGTGGTAAATCTCCTGTAAAGTCAAATTTTTTGGGAAGTCATGGTTGGTATGGAAAGTTTGAAATAGTTTTACAATTTCACAGTATAAGAATTCAAGGAGCCTGATCATGAAGTTGCCAAAATTTATCTTGAAAAATTCAAAGCACAATTGAAGAGGAAAGATACAAGGAAATATGGAACTTGTTTAAGGGAAAGCGGGGAGGGGGTGTTTGATGCTTCCTACATTTAATCTCAAAGCGAACATAAGAGATTAATTAAACAGGATCTACAAATGGGACCTTATCGTAGAAGGACAGGACAACGCCTTGCCTTTGAAAGACGAGAGCAAAACGGAGGTACGCCAAAAACGATCATCGAAACATCCTGTTTACCGACGAGATCACCCCGTGAAGCAGCTGAAGTGGTTGGGAAAGTACAGAGAGGCAGTCATCAGGCTTCCGTAATAGTTTCGTAGGGCATTTCGTGTGCACACAACTGCATTTTTGTGAGAAGAATGTGAAAACCTCTACAAAAACTTATCAACAAGATATTCTTGAGACAGTTGTAAAACCTGTAAGGAAAAAGGGTATTTCAACAGGAGTCAACACCTACTCACAAAGCGAGAGCCAAGCAGGCATAGTTAAGTGAACATGTTCCAGAATTCATTGATGCGTTGGGTTGGCCTTCTGAATGCCCGTAGTTAAACCCTCTCAACTACCGTTTGTGAGCAGAATTGGAAAATATTGTATGCAGAAAATCGCACTGCAATTTGGATAGCTTGAAGCGCTCTTTGATGTCAGCAGCTAAAGCGTTTCTTATGAAAATGGTGCGTGCAGTAATCGATGATTGGCCAAGACGATTGAAAGCTTGCGGTGCAGCAGATGGTGGACATTTTGAATGAGCAATATATTTTTTGTTTTTACAAATTGTGACCTGTTGACTTATGATGAAAATAATTTGTGACAGTATTTATGGCACGACTAGGATAAGATGCTCATAATTATCTTTGTATTTCAATGGGTCAGTGAAATTAACAGTACAGCTCTCGGTAGTTTGTGCTTAATACATAACAAAACATGTAACCAGTACATTAGACAACAAACTCAAAAGCGTAGGCGGCAAAAGATTTATTTCAAGACCGGTTTATCAACTGTTTTACATAAGATGATCATTTTTATGGATTGGGGGCACAAATGATGAAATTTTCCATTTAAACTTATATCATTTTCGTTAAAAAAATCAACTCTAAATATATGTTGGAAGAAGATATGACCATCATTAGTAGAAAGCTTGCTTAAAGGAAATATTGCAACTTGCTAAATCGCTCGAAGGCAAAAGATTTTGTAGACGTGGCTATTGAAAACGTCTAAAGTCCTCATCTTATCGGATTAATCTTAGTAACTTGTATTTTTTGCTTTGATATATTAAAAAAGAAAATTGAGAAAATTAAAAATATTTTGTTTGTAATAAGCACCCCTCCATTTTGTATTATTATTGTATCTTATACATGTTTAACAGCAAGTATCAGTGTCAATACATTACTGCACTTTTCAGTTACTTTTGGAGAAAATCTTAATTAAAATGGCAGTGAAAAATTTGAACTCAATCTTTTGATTAATTACATGATCAAAAATGAATTCCATTGACTGTAGAGTTCTTCCTGTGCAAGCCTAAACTTCTGGGACTGCTACATGAAACGTATTGTGTTATAAGAACCCATTTACTGCCAAAATTATGTAATTTTAAAACTTCGTTTGACAAGCATGCTTTAGCGAAATTAAATGTACTTAAAAAACTCTAAGAGCAAAGTGGAAAAGACCGAAGTGATTTTGAATAAACTACGTCTTAAGGAGAAATTTCCATAAGTATTCGCTAGATTATACAAGTCAAAATAATTAAAAATATACAATATAGACGACAGGGGCCAATACTACATGCTCTCCAAACACCAACAAAGGTACCAATAGCTATTGGAAATGGTGCAAAAAAAGATAAAAAGTATGATTAAGAATAATTGATGAAATGTCCCCAAACGTGATGGCGAAGAATCCATACAGATGCCAACCCCCATTAATGAAGCTACTACTGGTACACTAGAACAATTAAATCTTGACAAAACATTGAAACCTGTCCATTTTTACTCAAAACTATAAAAAATTACAATATAAAAACCGCCTGTTGTCTCTGCTATCTCTTTCAGCTTCAATCGATGATCGGCTAACACGACGTCATGTACCTTGTCAACCATTTCATCGTTGGTGTCGGTTTTTGGGCATCCACTGCATGGTTCGTCACTTGTGCTTGTGCGGCCACGTTTGCCCAGAAAGCTCACCCAGAAGCTGATGTACGAAAATGATGAAGTAGATTCGCCATGAACCTCTAGCAAAATATTTCGAATTTCCATGGCCGTTTTCCCAGCCATCCAGAAGTATTTTATCACTGTACGAAATTTGAAAGTTGCCCTTGCCGACCAACCTTTGGCCCACAAAGGTTGGTCGGATTGCCGATTCGGAAAATATTTCAAGTCGCCCTTGTAAACCTCAAATTAACAAATTCAAAACGTCAAGCATTGCTAAAATATATTAAAAAAAAAACAAAAGACGTTAGTATCTTAGTTCTATAATTCAAATTACTCAAAACTTGGCAACATACTCGTACATCAGTTAATTACAATTTTCCACGCTTCTCATATCCGTCACCGCATTAATTCGCCCCCTTTTTTAACAATTATTCAGCGATTTTATCTGCTTTAATGACGACATTAACGACACACTGGTCTCTCCTCTCATCTACGTTCGTTAAGGATGCCAATAATAACCCGATATGCGTGCGCGAACTGAAGAGACAAAGGCGGCCACTCATTAAATCAACTTAAAGATTACCCATGAATGAGTGATGGTGTCAAAGTACAGTAACTAAATATCTGTTCTATGTTCGTTCGTACTATAACCGCTTTGAACGCGTAAAAGCATTTGCGGCGCCACATCATTAAGACCCTAAAATAATAATAATAGTAAAAAAGAGAGACGTTCTATTTATAGACCAAACAAATGTTATGTAGATACGAGACTAGAAGACGTTTAGAAATAGATAATCCCGAATTTGTTAGTGTAGTTCCCGTTACTGGTTTAGTCTATTTCTTGTTTTCTTTGTATACAAATCCTTTGGTGTAGATGTCCCTACACTTTTTTTTTGTTAATTACAATATAACACAACGCCAGACGTCAAAGAAGAAAAAAAAATAAAACAAAGGATATACCAACTTAACTCTTTTATTTTAAGATACACGAGAATCGACTAGTTTTATTTTACTACCCTGTATGGTATAGAATTTCTCATTTGTTCATGATACCACAGCATATACGAATTCTTCGTAAAAGTCGTGACCAACACTCAAAAAAAAAAAAAAGTTAATTTGTTCCAAAGAATTCTGTATCTGTAATTGCAGATTGTCTAAACAGTTATGCTTGCACGCAAGGCTCCATCCTTTCCCAACGTTAAAATTTGTGGGTTAATCTAATTTCAAACATTGATGGTCTAATACACAAGACCATAGCTGTATATTATCTAAAAAAAAGAAATACAAGATAACTCCAAGAAGCGGTTGTTTGGTTGTTACCTCATTTTTGTCGAATCATTCAGGTGCAATTTAAGGAATTACGCCCATCACAACAACAGCTATTCAAAGCGAAGCGGTGAAGAAGACCGAACAAACCACATTTATTATAATGCCGTAGAATTTGTCGTTAGTAAAATTTCGATTTGAAAATCTAATAAGTATATTATTAAAGTATAGATTGGGCATTAGATTTAAAAAGATGATGTGTTAATTTGATGTTTATTTATTCGACGGAGACTTATATACGAATGCAATTACTTCGAGCGTATTATCCTTTCGCGGAGACGAACTGATCAACTAGGATTGAATTAAATTACAAAGGAGCTGAGGCATATTATGCAGCAGGAAACTATAAATATATAAAATATTGCATTTGGAGCGGAAATTAATCATTCAATTTAATACGATTTTAAAATAAATTAGTCAACTGGTATTTATTATAAATAATCAATATAGTATTATTTTACAGAGAAATATCACAGGAAACGGTAGTAATAAGTATCGGTTTCCTTTTTTAAGTTTACAATTAAATGAATTTTGCACAGTTTTACTCCACAACTGCAACATCATTATAATACAGGACGACTCAAAAGTCCACAAATTTTAATACAATAGTTTTGAGTTAGAGATTGAGTTTGTGGATATCACAACTGCAGATGGGATGACATGGACAGTTCCACTCACAGTCATAGAGGCCCTGCAAGCATTTATTGTCTTAGTTTTGGAGTGTTAATCCAGTACTAAGTTTTTTTTATTCAGTCTCCCACTGTTGAAGATGAGCTCTTAATTAGCTTTAGAACTCTGATGGAATGAATCTTGTTACCGTCACATCCTCAGTGACCTGGTGCACCTTCATCAGTATTAACTGCGTTTCTTTAAGTCAGAGTCTAGTTTTGGGCTTCATAATGCTGAACCTCACTTCCAAAAAAATTTGGACAACTTTGTGTGTTGTTACCTTGGTGTCATATGGTCTTTTAGTTTGGTCAGCTCTTCTAACTCTTGTAGCATTTAAAGATGGTTAAATCTCGTCCTTTCTATTCAACGATTGTGGCCGACAGACCAACTTCTTTCTTGGAGATATCCTGTGACGCTTTCCATTGTAATTGCAAATGAGAGAGCAATTGCAATTTGTTCTGATATTCGAGTTCATTCTATGAAATCAATAAAGCCAATCTTGTCTTACTTTTTGAAAGACATACTCAGAAACTACATATATGCCACAATTCCATCGATAAAATAAAAACAATATAGAATTATTAAGGGCTGTTTGATATTTCCACAAACGACACCTCGTGGCAATTTTTCAATCTAACCTAAAACTGGAGAAGACGATAATTTTACCAAAACTTCATAAAACGCACCATTAATACTAATTAGTCATACTAGGCGCTTTTTTTAAAACTGTGACTGCTAGCTTCTTATTCTAATCGTAAGTTTTTATTTATGATTACTGTTACCGCTTTTGTACTTGGATATTTTCTTGTAGAATTACCTTCTGAAGAAGATTTTAATAAAAATCGAAAGCTTAAGGTTTAGATAAATGAGCCTTATTTCCTTTTAATAAGTATTTTTCCATTGGCTGCTAACCCCACTAGCTCCACGATCATCTTAATTACGTTTAGTTAATGTTAGGGTAATTACAGAAAAAAGGCGGTGTTCTACATCAGGAATTTGTCCTAGAGATGGGAAGGGAATGCATGGCAAGCAACCTAAAATTCCAGAAACATCATTAGGCAACATATTAACATGTTTCCTGCTTATTGCAATGAGAAAAACTATGTTCCAAGAAACAACTCTCTCTATAGAAGAATTTTCAACCTCTTTATTTCACAAACCGCAAAGTAATACTTGTGGTACTTGTGATAAGGCAGATATGCGTCTAAATATCATCGATGATAAATTTGAAAGCGTAGGAATACTGGAAGAAAAGACGCAAAGACGAACGATAAAATGAAAAGCAACCCCGTTGATTCAAGCATCGTAACATTTAGTTTTGATTTGCAAAAGTGTCTCCTTGCTCCATTTTTGAAAAGCAGCATATCCTTTTACAAACGAAAGCTGTGGACACTTAATTTGACGATATTTGAGACGAGAAAAGGAAAATAATCATCAACCTGCTACCTGTGGAATGAGAAATTGGATCTTGTCTTTATTTGCACCAAAAAGATCTTCCTATAGCAATAACTGAAATTAATATGTACAGTGACTGTTGTCCTGGGCAAAACAAGAACATTATAATAGCAACAATGTTATTGACGATTTTACATGAATTCAGTCTCGAAGGGAGGCAGGTAATTATCAATCATAAATTTTTAGTCCCTGGGCGTACACACATGGAAGCCTATACTATTCACGCTGCCGTAGAAAAAAACGAAAAAGTGTACTACTGCAAACATCGATGTACCAAGAGACTGGGGTAATTTAATTCGTCTAGTACCAAAAGATCCACCAATTAAAGTTAATAATAATAATAATAATAATAATAATATTTATTCGTGCTTGCTTTGTAAATACAAAAATTTCACCCGTCAACAATATCAGAAAACAAAAAATATACATATATATAAGACATACATGGATGGTGGTATAGAACAAACATAAACATAAGTTTTACAAACAAACAAAAATATCACAATACTTATTTGTATAAGATGTACATAGAAAAATTATTATTAAAAATACAAAATAATAAGAGCATAATGAAAGAGAAACCGGTTGTCCAATCTCACACTAGATTGCTTGAGTGCAATTTCCTAACACAATCAAAATATTCATTCTCGTTGTAGATAGCGTGACTGATCAAAAGTTTCTTTAAGGTAGCTTTAAATAAATTAGAACTTAAAGTTTTAAATTTATCAGGGAGAGCATTGTAAAATTTAACACCTTTCACGCTGTAAGTATTTTGTGTACTAGTTAGTCGAGTATATTGTGCGCTCAACTTACCTCTAGTTCTTGTATTGTAAGTGTGAGAAGCTGTGTTTCTATTAAAAACATGCATGTTATCCGTCACATATAATAGGCAGTCCAGAATATACTGACCCGGAAAGGTCAAAATGCCCAAATCTATAAAAGCGAGGCGACAATCCGCGCGGAACGGCAACCTGTATAAAGTTCTTACCGCCCTCCGTTGTAAGCCAAAGATCCTGTGCCGCGACGAGCTGTGACCCCACAGTATTATTCCATAAGACATCACAGAGTGAAATAAGGCAAAGTACGCCGTTTTCGAAGTGCTTAGGGATACCGAGAGGACAAGGTTTCTCAGAAGATATATAGTGCGCAACAGTTTCGACGCCACGTCGTCGCAGTGAGGTTCCCACTTGAGCCTTGAGTCCAAAGTAAAATCTAAGTATTTAACCTGCGTTGCTTCATTAAAGAATGCATTATTTCTCAAAGAGAAAATCGTTGAAACTGTTTTGTCAGTGTTTAGCACTAATCTATTTGATGTGCACCAGTCTGCAGCACAATCACGTACCAATGATGCCGTCTCCAAGGCTTCCAAGCCATCCTTGGATTTGACCTGAACTGTTGTGTCATCCGCAAAAAGTATACATTTACCAATCGTCATATGTTTAGGAAAATCGTTGATATATATTAAAAATAGAATCGGTCCCAGTATGGAACCCTGCGGCACTCCCAAATGCATTGTTACCTCATTCGAAATGTTGTGATTTATTTTGACTATCTGACGTCTATTAGTCAGATAAGACTCAAAATATTGTAACGACTGTTGATCAAAATTATATAGTTTAAGCTTATGTAATAGAATATTGTGATCAACACAATCGAACGCTTTACTAATATCACAAAATGTAGCCGCACAATACTCGCCACTTTCAAAACATGCCAAGGCGAAATCAACAAAATCCAGAACGGCTGCAGTAGTGGACCTTCCTTGTCTAAAGCCGAATTGATTCGCGCAGAATAGTGAATTTTTTTCAAAGTAGCATGTAACTTTATTTTTAACTAACTTCTCGAAAACCTTTGAAATCGCCGGTAAAATAGAGTTTGGTCTGTAGTTCGAAGCGTCGTTAACGTCCACCTTCTTGTGCAAGGGAATAACAGATGCAAATTTTAGTTCGTCCGGAAAGATGCCCAACTGAAAGCTCAAGTTAATCAATTTTGTCAGTGGTACAATGATCTCATTTTTCACTGATTTCAGTATATTTGTGGATAGACCATAAACATCTCTCGTATCAGATGACTTCAGCGCAAAAATAACATCACGAACTTCATTAAATGAAACACTCCCCAGTTTAAACGAATTAGTTGGTATCGAATGTGATAATAACGATTGATCATAATTTGAAGGAGGCGATACTGCAGTAATATTTGATGCTATATTCTGAAAATAATTGTTAAATACATCCGGAGTCAGCAAGCACTCATCAGTCTTGTTTGCAGGTACATGCCGTCGGTCCGCACCAATAAGAGACCACATCGCTTTCGGTTTATTGGCAGAAGTCTGTACATACAAGTCATTCGCATATAATTTTGCCTTATTAATTGCGTCTACATACTGTTTTTTGTAGCTTTTAACAGTAATGTTTAATTGTTCTGTATGATAAATTTTGTACAGTTCTTGAAGTAGATTTAAATTATTTCGCATATTGCGTAAATCATTCGTGAACCATTTTTTGGATTTTTGGGAAGACTTCTCCCTAATAAATTTGAACGGAAAAGCAAGCTTAAACGTATCAACAATGTTACTATGAAAAACGGAAAATTTACTAGTAAAACTGATATTATTATTACCTATAAAGCTCCAGTTTAAATTACTTACCATGTTAAAAAAGAAATTTTTCCTCTTTGCGTTATAGGTCGACACTTGAATATAGTTGAAGAGTAGCTCTGTTTATTGAAAGGGACTTGTAACAGCTGGCCAGCATGGTCACTTAGATTTGGTTCAAACACCGATGAAATATAATTATCAAATTCAAAATTAATAAAGATATTATCAATGCAATTATTAAGTCTGGTATTTTCGTGTATTGTCCGGATAAAACCAAAAGAATATAACAAATCACACAACGTAATTGCATCGCTATCTCCTGCATTAAATCTTACGTTAAAATCACCGCAAATTATTACACGTCTGCCAAAGCAGCATCGCAGGACGGAATCCATGGCCGTCATAAATAAATCAAAATTGCCGCTGGGAGGTCTATAAATACAAATTATCATAATTTCACATCTCGTTAAAAAAACTGCAGCTATTTCACAATGCATCTCACTAGATAGGCAGCCAATGCCTCGATCTACTCTAAAACCAACATCACTACGCAACAAAATCATTGCACCCCCACCTCTGTGCGTTGTTCTACAATATATATCTGCAACTATATAATTATCCAAATTTACTACAACATAATTTTGTCTAGACAACCAATGTTCAGTCAGACATAAAGCATCAAATTTAACCTTACAATCAACCAAAAACCCATCAAATAAATTGATTTTGTTAAAAATACTATTTATATGTACTACAAAGAGTTTTGAAGTACTCTCCATATTTGTGTGATATTTGTCATTTGTTAAAGTTACAGCAATAGAATTGTCGCGTATCCCGAAAAGATTTGTGTAATTTTTGGCAAGTGTGGCGGTGTTTGCTAAGTTGTGGAAGTTCAACAATGTCAATTTTTAAAATTTAAAGAACTGCTCAGTGATATATTTCAACATAGGAAAATCAACATTGTGGTCACAAATTCGTGGGATGCAGTACAGTACTAATGATGAAATGAAACTTTTTTAAAAACGTTGTCGCCTTCAGAGGAGTTAGATGAATTCTACCCAGACGAAGAACTTGAAGATGATGATGATGTATTTTTTATTTTGATAATAAGCTTGCCATAATAAATGTTTCTTCTGTTTAAATTTGGTATTTAATTACCATTTCGACTACTATCTTTAATATAAAAAGATACAGCAAAAAATGATATCTCAAAACCAATATTTTAGACTTTGGCCCTTTTAGAACCAAGCCACAGATATATACAGTTAATTAAAAGTTTTTCTTCGATAACTCGAATCTATATTTTTGGCACTTACCACCTTTCTTAAGTAAGGGCTTCAATTATTGTCAATGGATAATAATCGATGTATTTATTTATTAAGCATTTATTTGTATACAAGTGCCGGCTGAGCCTGCAACATGCGTGATTGAATTTTTTCTAAAATCGGCAAGACAAAATACGTAACTAATCGTCATAGGTTTTTTTTACGAAAAGATTCTAAAAACTAAACTAAATTTTTTCCTCTTACTTCTTTAAAACTTCCCACAAATTCTCACCATTAACAACGAAACATGCTACCTGCTCTTTTTCTTCCATCTCCAACTTACATAATATTACCTTCATATTTCGTTCGTTACTTCCACCAAGGGTATCATTTAAACCAGATAATTGGAATCGGCAAAGCTATCTTAAATAACATAGTTGCCGAAATATCCCAAAAGATATATACCCTAATAACAAGAGGAAGAAACTACGTATACTTATACACACACAAAAAAAAATCAGGCAAACCGAAGTGAATTAGTCCCTTTTTCCAGGTAAAAATCCTGTCTTCAAGTCTAGGTAGATACGCACGACGGATGATGATGATACACTAATCTAACCGAGGTAGAACTAATGGTGAACTCGAGTTAAAATAGATAGCAGAACGGTATATAATTTGTCAAATTATAGATTTGAAGTTGTATACAAATGTCATTGGGTTAAGAATGCAATAAAATTATTTTAGAAGAGTGTAATTTAGGCAGGTAAATTGCTTGTCTAGATAGAAATGACCTTCAATAATACGATAATTACTTCACTTGAAACCTTTTCAAAATAATAAAATATCTACACTTCTTAAGTATCATAAAATGCACAACCGACAATCTCTATACTACACAGAGGTCGCAGCTATAAAACCCCCGTGATGAATTCATTCTTTCGATAGTAATCCCTCTTAAATTTTACGATTTAAATCGAGTGTTCTCTCACCGTAAGTTATTTATTTATTTTTGTTTGTTACAGGGACCTGCGTCCTCAAAACTTGGAAAAAAGTCAAGAGAGGTGTCGACTGAGATTATACGAGGTGTACGCTTGGGGGTTTCCTGCTTTGATTGCGTTGACAGGGTTAATTCTGGATTTAGTACCGGGTGATGCCTTACGACCAGGTTTTGGAAAAGATAAATGCTGGTTTTATGGTAAGTTTAATTCATTAAATTATTTAATTAATTTTATTATATACATATCTTCCCTACATTTCATTCATATAAACCATATAGACGCAATATAAGATAACATAATTCTGACCTCCTGACTAGAAGATAATTTTTATGGCGTTTTACCATTTCACATAATCTGTCTGGTAGGTATATAAGAGTTTCAGTCTAGGCATCCGTCGGCCGTTTAATTTTAAACATACGAACTGGCGTCTTCTTCCCAAACGTTCACTATATATGTAGACACAATAAAACAATTTCGAACCTTTCTACGTTTTCCTGTGCCAGCCTGATACGGATAGGGCCTAAGTATAAAAAAGCACGATGTATAGGCGGTGAGAATGTTAATTTGTGTAGAGAAATCTCTCGGCTTCCTTTAAATTACAGAAATTTTAAGCAATTAAGATCGTAAATGAACGTAATATATGCCTTGATTATAAATTATTACCTATTACTTTACATCTCACGGTAATAAGTTATCTGGAATTTTTCTCGTTATATTTCGTTTTCTGGAGAGATTCCGAAATGAAAATCGATCGGTTGGAGTTTCAAGATGTGGGAAGCCGAGAAGAAATTGAAATTTTATAATTAGTAAAGATGGGATTTAGTGGCTGTAATCGGATTCGGTTATTCTATCCAATTAGATGTCGTTATAACTTTAAAATGTTAAATTTACCTCGTTGGTCATATATTTTATATATACATACGTAAAAATGTACACAATTTATGTGTTAACGCGGTTTAAAAGTAGATATTTTCTTAATTCTGTATTCAGTTTTAATTCTTCATCAGTTTTGTTGGATTTTTTATGTGAAACTATACCATGATGGTTTTGTGCAATGGTACATTGTCATGCAACAGAAACCAACTGCCTCGCTGTTGATATTCCGATCGAACTCGCCAAATTCTGCCCAACAATATTTGTAGTACTCCTAGTTAATATTCTGCGTTCACCGTCTCACCTTCTGGGACGACTTCACTGTAAACGATTTCCTTTAACCCCTTCAAGCAAGCAAAATTTGTTATTTACTATGTACAATTGTGTAATTGCTACAAATTTTCGTGTTAGAAGAGTTAGATGTCGAGTGTGACACAAACGTTCCAATAGTCATTTTCCATGGGTGATATTTGTCCCATTAGGCTGTATTATTTGCAGATGACTCGAAGATATCTTAGTCAAAAAGAGTTAGAAAATGAAACAATAGCGCTCTTTGATGAAGAGGACGAGGACGACCCTTTCTACAGTAGAGATCACTCTTCGGACGACGAAAACTATGAACCATCGGAAAGTTTCTCTCTCAGAAAATGAAATGGAAATTAGAAACACTGACATACGAAATAACGACAATTCTAACAGCGAAGAATCTTAGATGAAACAATGGAGGACGAAATCGAGAACAATGACTTATGATTCAAATATAATAATAATTTTACTCCTCGTCTAATACTTCTTACAGAGAAAGCAATCACTTCAATTTTCCTTAAAGGTACTACCGAAATAGATCTATTTCTAAAACTGTATCCTAAAAGTTTGATGATGCATATTGAATATGAATTGATATTTGAAATTTATCACGAGATTATGATTGTCTTGGGATGTTCTCTAATCACCACATATAACAGAGTGCCTTCTTTCAATCTCTATTGGTCCAAAAACGAATCACTTGGCAATTGTGCTATAAAAAAAGCTATTTCAAGAGATCAGTGCAAATTATTACTTGCCAAAATGTATTTCAATGATCCCGACAAACCCGAAAATACTGGAAAATGCTACTACATTGAAGAAGTTATAAAATTGCTTGAAGTATACTTTTCAAAAGTGTCGCGAAGATTTATCTCATTAAAGTATTGATGAGTCAATGGCTAAATTGAAGCCTATAAAACGTGGGATAAAGATTTGGGCTCATAGCGACTCTTTCACAGGATATGTGTACGATCTCAATGTTTATTCTGTAAAATCGATAAAAGTTACAGAAGGGACATTAGATGAAAGAGTTGTGAACCAAGTAGCACAGTCTATCAGAGATCCAAATGTAACTTTATGTTTCGTCAGATTCTTTTCATCGGTGCATCTGATGAACACAATTACATAAACTCGAAAAAACGTTCCAAAATTCAATAAGAAACTAGAGAGGGGAGAATCGGAATTCGTGGTGAATAAGGAAGGTACCACCGTAGCTGGATGGGAAGACATGTTAACTATAAGCAATTGCTTTTCTGATTAAGTGGTTGAAGTTGAACGCAGTATGAAAGACGGTAATAAACTGACAGTATCATGTCCAAAGATGATACAATTTTCTAATAACCATATGGGTGGCGTAGACCCAACGGATATATAATTTTGACCGCAAATCGGGAAAAAATATTTTTCAAAATGTTGATGATGAGTGTCGTGAACGCTCATATACTTTACAATGAATTACAAAGAAAAAAAACACCATTTTTACCATTCTTGGTCACAGTTGTTGAGGATCTTATTTCTCAAGGCCGATCAGGAACTAATATCAAGCGCAGATCAGCTCTTTAGGAAGACCTCGAAAAAACAAGAGAAGAATGTTGAACGTCGGTGATCATTTGGACTTACTACAAGAAGATGCAGTCGATGCGCAGGAAGAAAAATAGAGAAGAGAACGACCACCCTTTGCCGAATGTGTAACATTTCGCTCTGTAAAACCTGTTTCACGCCATACCATCTAAGTTCACCTTAGTTTTCTCATTCCATTGAATTGGTTTTTATTTTGAATTTTTTTTACAATATAAAAATTCAATAAAATGAAGCCTACTAGGTCTTTAATGTCCCACCTTAAATGTCTAAGTGGGACGTATATGTCTCGGCCTAAATGGCATCCAAAATTGAAAAAAAAATCTAGACCGATTTTTTTTGTCCAATTGATTGACAACAGTGATATTGAGCACTTCCAGCAACGCAAACGAACAAGCCTAAAGTGACTTTACATTAAATGTCAACTCACAGTGAAATATCAGCTGACTTCGCTCAAATTTTGAGGTTAAGTAGTTAGAGGGTACACCAATCACCTACCATCATTTGCTCATAGATGTCGCTGCGCTAAGAACTTGGATAGAACCGGTCCCATCGTAACTGGGACAGATTGTGTATTTTTCAAAATTTGTCCAAACCTGTGAACCATATTCTTTCTTTCCATGACTCTTCAAACGTCAGCAGTAACTTTTGTAAAAGCGGGTACATATGTTGAAATTTAAATGTCTCTGAAGGGATACATTGTAAAAAATTCTTAAAGTTTCACAAAATATTGTTTATTTCTATAGTAATAAGTAAGGAAGTAAGTAATGTAGCAGTTGCTTCATACTGCTTGCATGCAGTATCATAGTAGAGCTGTTTTATTTTCATCATTAGTCGACTTTAACTGATCTAAAACTAACCTGAATTCATAAATTTATTATTACGATTATATTAATGCCTTTTTTTGTTAATTTATTAATTATGAAGCAAAAACATACGTAATCTTTCTTTGAATCTCGATATTATGATTACCTGTATGCGTCCATTATCATCTTTTCTATCTTTTTATTACCTACTTCCTGTGAACGCCACTTTCCATAAACAACTATAATAGAATAGAATTCTCTATATTCGATTGCAAAGCCTATCCTTCCAAATAGGTTTAAAAATATTTTTTTGCAGATTGGGTTTGTCATTTTATTGAAAAATCATGGGCAAAAGAAGATTCTCTAATTTTAGTTCTTTTGAATAGCCACTATATTCATCTACAAAACACTGATGGAAGTGGAATTGTAATCGCCGTAACAAATTTGAAATAACAATTTCCTATTAGCTCCAAGCTTTGATAGAATAAAGCCCTTGTGGGTCTTTTGAAAACTTTCTATAGCTTTTTGGGAAGGTCTCGGATTAAGTCTGGAATTTAACTCAAAATATGTTTACCAACCCCGATTTTATAGCTTTTAATATACAGGGTGTCCGAGAAAATCTGGATACAGATAGAACATGAACAAATTGAAATACGTGTTTCGATCTTATTTGATCATCAGTACGATATATCTATAAATACAGAAATCACAGACACGTATTTCCGTGCATATAAATAAAAATTAATTCAATAACTTAATTTGTCTTAGAAACGCATAAGCTACCTAACCTTTTTCGATTTTCGATTCTGAGATCTATATATCATTAGAAGACCGACAAATGTCATCATGAAATTTCCGGATAATTAAACTCGTAAATATATTCAAGAATTGTTCTTGAACTAAAGGTTGATCGCTGTTAACACAAGTGTACCATGAAAAACTAACCTTTCGCAAAGTTACCAACATTTTTTTTCTGAATAGAATTTACATGACCCAACGATTTTCAACAACACAACCATCCTATCGTGAATGTTATTAATACCTATGGTATAAAGAAAACTATTTGTGTCACAAAATTTATTAAACATTGTAAAAGTATGATGGAGTTCTACATTAGCAGAAAATAGAGAAGATTTGCAAACCTCACAATCAGATAAATTAAGCTTTCTTAGAAAGAATCCACATATATAAGGTGACAACTTGATAATTTAAGTCATTTTCATCATTAATTGGATCATTTAGAGAAGAATCTTCTAATTCATTCTTATCCAACATACTATTTCTATCACTCCCAGGTTCAATAGAAATCATAAATGATTGTAGATTAGTTTAGATATGCCCACTATCTTGCTCACAATTCAATCCGATAAAATGAGAAGACACTAAATTATTTAAAATACAAATTTTAAAATTGGCAATAAATTGATGACAACTTGGATTTGTATTAAGACCACAACATTGACATACACCAAGATTCTCTGAGCGATCTTATTTGCAAGTGTCCAGTTTATTCCACAAGAAAATAAAACCTCGAAGAGTATGAATCCAACTCACTTTCACTGGCAGTGATTTTATCTGATGGTACTGTCCGTAACTTTCAAATTGACAGTGCTCAATTTGAATTTCAAGGCTTTCATACTACAATTCTGATTTAGAAGTAACACAACAAGTCTACGATTGGAACCTAAATCTGTACAACTGAGAGCTTTGAATATTACAATGAATTATTATTACTCCAGCAACAATTAATTAAAATAAAACCTAACAATTAATAAGAACAAAACTTACCCAAAACTTACTGCTTTCTTTATAATCTCACAAAATAATTTGTAAACACTCATTATGATTTATAGATATTTTCGGTACAGTGCACTGTTGCCATATCGCACACTTTTATAGCTAGATATTTATTTACATTTCTTGTTAATAAGAACAATAAAAAACGTTTTTGTCACAATAACACTAAACACTTTCTCACTGTTCATATTAAAACCTTCTTTGATGTTTGATTATAATCCCTTTAGATACAAAGCTTACAAAGATTTGGCAACAATACAATATTTAGTACTCCATATGAACCCGAGATAGCGCGCACATCTTGCCCGAAATTTCAAATTTGAACGAAATACCCGTGGTCGACACCACCCTAAGAGTACTTTCCAACCTGTCAGTTCTGGTGGCACCTCTACAGGATCAGTTAAATACATAACATACAGTTTTTCCTGTGTGTAGCTTAGCTTCTCTCTCTCTCCACTTACTGCCTCTTTTTTACATATGTAGGTAATTCAACATCATGCTTGTCTCTTAGATTGCTGTTATACTTACATGTGTCCAAGATATTTTGCCAAACTTTCTCTGGTTTTGTTACAAGCACCACAGCGTTCACAAATGGACGTTTTGTTTATGTAGTCTTTTTGTTGTAAAGTTGCTGCTCGTGAACGTCTCTCCGTTCAAGACTTATTTTGTTTACCAGTAAGTCATTTTTTCTGATACTCTAACGAGACCAAAAAATCCCTGATGTCTCGATCTGCTAGTAGTAATTCAATTTACAGCTTACCATGACGTAACATATATTGAACTGCCACAATATAAAAACCAAGAAATGCCTATAATAGGCGCTCATAGTATATTGTTGGAATCATCCTGCAAACGAGTGCAATGAAAACAGGATCTTATATTGTATAACACCTCCGACAATAGACTAATTCTAACCTCATCCCATAGTGGGCAAGGTCGGAATGATATGTCGGTACAGCAGATACCGTTCTAGCTTCGACAATTCGTGGATTGTCAGTCCCGATAGATGTCTCGATCTGGTAGCAGTTAAGTAACGATTCCATATACGGCTTACTATGACGTAACATAGTAAGCCGAACGAGAGATACATATGTGTGCCTAGCAATCTAGTACAATACTGTTTGGACCTATTTCTCTTACTGTTGCCTCTTCCACTTCCTCTACTTGAAGATTTTAAATGCTTCAGATTCTTCCCCGTTTGGTGCCAACTTTTTTTAGAAAATATTGGATTTAAAATAAATCTTATTTCTTGTTTTGATCTCAGAGAGAGAGAGAGAGAGAGAGAAGAAATAAATTTCCAGATAATTATACCTTGATAAAAGTCTAATTCACTTTACTTAAGTTTAATTTATAAGCAATAATGTTTATCCTGAAATAAAATTTTTATTTTAAAACAAGCATATTTTCCTCATCCACGTTTCTTAAAATGCAGTGCCAACTTGACTCAACCTATACAGTCCCATATCTTGTAAGATAATTATTATAGACTGAGCGCTATCTGCGGTATCAAAGGCGAAGCAATCACGTCAAATGGCTAATAGCCCAAGAAGCGGATAGGAAACGGCAATAAATTACGTTTACTTATGTAGTTTGTGTCAACACGATCCAATTACAGTCTTGATGCAAACGTTGCGCCACTATCGATAATAAATAATAACGATTGCATTAAATAAGCCGGTGTACAAGCTCGAGTTGTACACTATGCAGAAAACCTTTCGTTATTTTAACGATCATAAATATAAAATATAATGAATGCAATGTGGAATTAGCATTGCACGGAATCGTCAGTGGCCAACAGTGTAGATATGCAATAACAATGAATTAAATCTGAGTTAATGTGGGGATAGTAGTAGTAATTATTCCTGTATGACTCATTCGTTCGCATTCTTCTAGTAAAATTTGTAACGTGATTTTTAAAATTTATCAAGTATTCATTGTATGTATGTACTATGTGCAAAACTACGTTGTGGTAACATGCTTTATAAATTTAAAAAAAAATAGAATTCTCGCGGGTCAAAAGTAGATAAATGTATTCGTTAAATGTTTGATGAATAAACGCTTAACCATCTGCGGCTAGGTTTCTGCATACATCAACTGACTGTTATGTCGTCCTGCACATTTATGTAGGTGTTATTGCTTAGAAGCAGTGGAATGTTAAAAATAAGCAAGTATGTACTCAAAAAAAGAAAGTGTTGAAATATTTTACAGGTGTTAATTGCTAATTTTTAACGGTACGACAGCTAATGGAATGCAAGTACATACAAAAAGGTAAATTCTTTTGTAAAATGGAAACTGCGTGAATTGCTAAAACGTAAATATTTAATTATAGTAATCGGTTGAATGGGTATCGTTAGCTAAATTCGTACGTCTTTTAAATTCGCTGAAACAATCTACGAAATATTGCAATTTCCGGTAAATTAGATATTTTACTAGCTTTGCCAAATTTTTTTAATGCTAAATCAAGACTCCACATAGAAACAAAAACAAACAAAAAGTTACGGGAAAATGTTTTGTGGTCCCAGCGTCTACCAACATCTGTTCCACATTCACATTTACAGCTAAGGCCTAAGTTACAGCCTAAAATATAACTTTTGCTTGTACATTTTTGATATAGTTCTGAACACAAGAGCGCAGTCCTTACGTACTGTAGTGAGGCCGTTCCGCTTGCGACTGAAGACGCGTTTGCCCCTCCTCATTTCATTCTAGTCATGTCCGTTGCACTGCAGACAACTATTCCTCGCTCAAACTCGCTTAGGTAATGCAACGCCATTCCATTACGCACAAACTACGACTGCACGGCTAATTTCTCCCACTCCCTTCGGTTTCCCAAAAGCCTTGTTGTTATGTAAAACTGGAGAAACAGTTCTTGTTCTTTAATAATAATAATAATAATAATCCATGCCTTAGCATCCCCCAACAGCTTGCGCCAATTACAGGGGGCATCGGCTGGCCATGAGTTATTATTACGCCTGCGGCTGTAGACCGACTTAAGATGTTACCTTTCCGCATTTGCCGTGGAATTTGGAAAACTACAGAAAACCAAACTCAGAAAGGAAGCACCGGGGTTCGAACCCGGTACTGCCGGACTGCGTGGCAAGTGTGCAAGCCACTAAGCCACCATGCCGCCCAACCTCTCCAACCTCCCAACCTCTCCAACCTCGCCAAGCTAGTTAAGGCCATAATACTAAGACGTATCAAAAAGGACATTTTCATCCTCAACCTCATCCAAAACGAACAGTTTGGGTTCCGTGAAGGTCCACATCACGGAATACCAGTTGCTTCGACTTACAGAGGACATACGCAATGCGTTAGAGAAAACATTGGAAGCGGTCTTTTTTGGACGTTACCAGGGTGTCTGATATGGTGTGACATCAAGGGTTGACTGTTAAGATGTCATCGATAAGAATAAATCCAAATATCATTAGACTCGTTTAGAGATATAATCTCAGCAGTAGGTCTTTCTCTACTAGTCAAGAGGGTTCTGTCTCGTCTAGCAGATCGATTACGGCAGGGCCTCTTCTTGCATCCAGTCTTATTCCTCGGCATCAACCATGCAATTTTTGTCAAAGATTGGAAGCCCCGCTCGATGAGATTATTTTGGACTGGGCCACAGGGTGACGCCTGAAGATAAACGAGTGCAAATGTATGGCAGTTCGTTTTGCTGACAGAGGAGGTTGGGCTTACGATTGACTCTTCGGCAGAACACTTACAAGACCATTAAAAAAATGAATAATGCCAAGATGTGCTCTACCCTTTACTGTGTCAAGGAAGGTCTGTATTGTTGAAGGTCGAAATCATTATGTACTACGTCCCTTCCTACGACCAATTGCTATTAATTAGAAGTTTAACTTTGGCAAAACCTGCGATACGGCAAGGCACAACAGAAACGAGCTGAGGTTAAAATAATTCCACTGAAGCAATTCGCAACACAACTGGCCAGGAAGACGTTGAAAAGGATCGAGCGTGCTGAGAATCCGCGAATTAATCGTCTGAGAAACTTAAATCCAAATAGACCCCCTATCTTTGCTGTAAGGATAGCCATGACTATAGATGATGGACAAATAGGAGGCATAACAATATGAAAGCCTAGAAGAGACTATTCTTAAATAAAAAAGAACTTGAGAACAACAAGTTTGGCCATATAGAAACAAACTACAATTATTGAGAATAGACAGAATACAAGTTTTTAGAATTTTTATTTTAAATATGTTCAAAAGTAATTCCCATTTACAATAATGCACTTAACCATTCTCTCCTACCATAGTTTAAGTCATATCACACTAATCGATTAAAATGTGTTGCAGCAGTTTGCGAAAACAAATTTATTCGTTCAGGATGGCTGAAAGGGCAGAGAGGTATACCACAAGGTTCCATACTTGGGCCATTCCTCTTTCTAATGTACGTAAATGACCTGCCAAGTGTCACGCATCACGAAGTCAACATGTTCACGGATGACATATCGATAATTGTAGTCTTCAGGCTTTCACGGCCGCTGTTGATGGCTGCTCTTCGGTTCTCGGGTTCTCTGCCGCGTAGAAAGGTTGTGATCAAGAGAACCTGAGAATCGAAGAGCAGCCATATCGATAATTGTTACTGAAATTGAGGAGAAAAAAATTGCGGAAGAAATAGTTTCTACCTTGCGCACTATGAAGCAGTGGTTCGATGACAACAAATTAAAATTAAATATACAAAAAAACCGATGTAATGAGGTTCTCTCTTGGTAAAACGAATACAAGTAAAATAATATATGAAGGCATGGAGATAACTACTATAACAGATACAAAGTTTTTAGGTTTGCAACTTGACAATGCATTAAATTAAACGAACTGATCTGGGAATAATTCCACTGAAGGAATTCGCAACTCATCTGGCCAGAAAGACGTTGAAAAGGAGCGAGCGTGCTGAGAATCCGCATATTAATCGGCTGAGGGGCTTCGATCTAGATAGAAACCCTGTCCTTTTGGTATTCAGAAAGCCATGGCTGTCCATGATGGACAAAGAGGAGGAATAACAATATCAAATTAACACTTGCATCTCACGGTGCAGGACTCAGTTTCCAAACTCTGCATCCTAGAAGAGACTATCCGTCAAGAATAAAGGGCTTAAGAGCAAGAAGTTAGGCCTTATAGAAACAAAGTTTGTACACCAACGTCATCGCCTCAATGATGGATACTATATCTCCTGAAACAAATAACAAGCAAATGGTGATACAAACTTTTAAAATAAGAAAGATACAAGTATGGTCAATCACTGACATGATCTTATTTCTCTATCCCAGGAATGGTCTAAGTTTGAACGCAAAATACCTATAAAATTACTAGCAGCGGACTTACTAAATTTATAGAGCGTTAACATTTTTTCTCGATAGCTGGATCTTCCTAATTGTTTTATAATACTCCTTTCGACAATAGAATTTATATTACCTTTATAAACGTGATTGGAAGCTTATGATATGTGGTATACTACTGACATAGCCTGTGGAATGATGTAACAACCCTTAATGAGCGTTTCTACTTAATATGGCTAGTCAACACCGGACATTTTAGATAAACGTATCCAACTGAAATTCCGATATCTCTCTTCTCGGAAAAGAATACGCAGAGTTAATATTTCTTGCTAGGCATTCTTTGACGTTTCATCGTTGGGACGCATTTCTTTGCAATCAATATACTGCTGTTTTAATCTTGTTAATTTCTTTAGTATCATACCGACGTCCTACTTACTACGAATAAGGCGAGGAGCGGATTAAGATTATAAAATACGATAAGCGACGAATAAATTAGTTTTCATCTAATTAGTCGTTACAGGTATCTACAGTGATATAATTTTTTTTGTTGCTAAAGTACGTATGTGCTAGTCGGTGTAAAAATTATACGTTTTATGTTGGACGAACCGATAATATAATTTATACAGGGTGTTCAGATTTTCCTATATGGCAATTTCAGAGGCAATTTTCTTTAAAATCCCAAATACAAATATGTGTTTTGTATTATTACAGCATTTACGAATTTTTTTAACCATAGCAACCTTGTGATTTCGTTAAGGACATTTTGAAGTAACATATTGTTATTTAAATTATTTTGAAGTTCAAGTAATTGGGGATATTTAAATATTCTTTAAAGAATAAATATTCAATTACATGATCTCCTACTATGTCGCCTCATGTATTGACACTCCACTAGTGCTGATGGTTAATTTATAAAACACATACCTATACAAATTTATAGAACAAACACTTTGTCGCTTTAGCAAAGTGATTGTAAATGCTAGAAAGTGGATAGAAAAGCTGGAAACGAGAGGAAGAAAAAGAAAAATTGGGCCAACAGTTTGGAAGTAAAGATGTCTACAATACGTCGACGTCTTATCGAAGTTCATTTGTTTGCTAAGCTCGTCCAAAACACAGGTCTGCGAAGTTGGCACCACAAAGTGGTCAAAAATCGACAAAAATGCTAGAAAGGATTGACCATTTATTGACCACTATTGACCATCAGCGATTTCGATTGCCACCTTTTGTTTAGGCTACAGCCTCTATACCCATATTTTGGGGTCTAATGGCGAAAATGCTAAAATTAGCCAATATAGACATTTTGTTGAACGGATACGATGGACCATCGTTTGACCATGTTTGACCATCCTTCACATTTTTTAAATTTTCAAAAAAATTTTTCGAATTTTTTTTTACTGCAAACTCTAAAATTTTGTTGCAGTATAGGATTGACCAACGTTTGTGGTCAAACGCTGAAAATAATAGAACTTATTGTCCCGTGTCTCTAGACCACAGAAAACTGAAAATTATCGTTTGACCGCCCTCCGGTTAAATTTTATCCGATCTTAAAGTTACGTTTAACAGTTTCAGTTGTTCGCATTTTTCACAAATTTTGAGAGGCGGTCAATCGCTGAAAATAATAGAACTTATTGTCTCGTGTCTCTAGACCACACAAAACTGAAAATTATCGTTTGACCACCCTCCGGTTAAATTTGATCCGATCTTAAAGTTACGTTTAACAGTTTCAAAGTTTTTCGCATTTTCACAAATTTTGAGAGGCGGTCAAACGCTGAAAATAATAGAACTTATTGTCTCGTGTCTCTAGACCACAGAAAACTGAAAATTGTCGTTTGACCACTCTTCGGTTAAATTTTAAATGCGAAAAACTTTGAAACTGTTATACGTAACTTTAAGATCGGATAAAATTTAACCGGAGGGTGGTCAAACGATAATTTTCAGTTTTCTGTGGTCTAGAGACACGAGACAATAAGTTCTATTATTTTCAGCGTTTGACCGCCTCTCAAAATTTGTGAAAAATGCGACGCAATAGGTTATGACATTCTCTAGGTTTGACGTCATTTCATTGGAGATATGAACTTGTTTTTTTAGTTTTTTACGAATATTTTTAAGTTTTCAAAAAAACTATTTGGTGGTCAATCATGGTCAAACGTTGGTCAATCCTATACTGCAATAAAATTTTAGAGTTTGCAGTTAAAAAAAAAATCGAAAAAAAATTTTTTTTGAAAATTTTGAAAATAAACATGGTCAAACGATGGCCAATCGTATCCGATGAACAAAATGTCTATATTGGGTAATTTTAGCATTTTCACCATTAGACCCCAAAATATGGGTATAACGGCTGTAGCCTAAACAAAAGGTGGTCAATCGAAATCGCTGATGGTCAATAGTGGTCAATAAATGGTCAATCCTTTCTAGCATTTTTGTCGATTTTTGACCACTTTGTGGTGCCAACTTCACAGACCTCCAAAACACCATTACTGCAAGTACGTCATGTGAAAAAAGATTACAGTTTGTTGAGGAACATTATGTCGATAGACGAATCCAAAATCGTCTTATTTGGTACCGGAGGAAGCCAGTCAACCATGGAGATGTAAAAGTTAGAGTCTGGGGCTGTTTTTGCTTCTATGGTACTGGTCCCATATATCACACGAAAATAGATGCATCAGTTTACCTAGATATATTAAAACAATCTTGGGTTAAAGCTAATATGCCGCTTTGATGAGTACTGATGCAAGAGAACGGCCCAAAACATACTAGCAGATTACCACAGCATTGGTTTATTTCCAATAAAGTTTAGATTATGAATTGACCATCTCAGTCTTATTTCCACCCCTTATCCCCCATTCCGCGAATATAAAAACGCTCCCTCGTACCTACTGATTATTCAAAAAATATGTCCCTGTCCTACTAAAACATCTAGTTTCTCAATATGAGACCCCATCTCTTATTAGAAACCTCGTTATTTATTACACAAATTTTGTATAATTTCATTTATTAAATTTATTTTCTGCTAAATTTGCAAACAAATTAGATTTTCTTTATTTGTTCTTTATAGTAAATAGATTTTTAATATATAATATATATATATATATATATATAAATGAGAGATCAGCTCAAAGAATTCTACAGCAATATCACTTTTATGCGTACCACTCTTAATTGCACCAAACTGCGTCTTGTTGGTATATCATTCGAAAGAAGACAGGTTTTATAATACACACACGCACAGTGGTCCTTCTCGTCTCCTCTGCTAGGGCTGAACCAGAGGTTCTCAAGCCCTTTTGTCCTCCTGGAAACCCGATTGGACTGGGTGTACGTGTTTTCATGGTCTCTCTATCCTGGTGGAATGTAGTTGGTACGTGAGTTTGCTCGTCAAGCTTCTACTTCGTCGTCTATTGCCAAGGCTCTTCGAATGGAAACCATGGGCACGCAAAGTGTATTGTATTTTCAAGAAGAGCGCTATAATTTGATACTACTTATCCATCACTCTGTATTAGGTAACAGTATAAGTATATCCAGTAGCGACACTTAGAAAATGATCTTGTCCGCATGCGCGTCAAAATACAGCCAGCAAAATGGCGATTAACCGACATTTAACGTACAATACATTAGAGAGAAATGTCAAGATGACGTATGTGTCGATTTAGTCTTGGTGCAGAAGTAGAACACTAAACACTTTAATCCACTGAACACCAAACAAGTTTTAACTAAAACACCGACGCGTTTCAACAGCAATGCTGTCATTATCAAGGCGATAATAAAACTAAATTAAAATAAAATCTACAAAAACAGGTAACCTAAATGTTATGCACGGTCAATCTGATACGCATCATTAATTTCCGATTAACGAAAACAATGACGAATACGGTATAGGTCCATTGTCACAGTTCATTACACATGACTTATTTTTAAATATTTCTAAACTTTCGAAAACATTTAGAAACTTACAATTGTTTATTTGTCTAATTAATTTAACATTCGTATGATCGATGTTGTGATCTGTTTCAAAAATGTGTTGGGCAACGCTCGATTTCTCAATTCTATTAAATCTAAGATGAGCCATATGCTCTTTGAATCTAGTGGAGACTGCTCTCCTGGTTTGCCCAATATATTTTTGATTACAATCTTTACAATTGATTTCGTAAATACCTGACTTTTCTAGAGGTTGTATTTAATCTTTAGGGTTACCGATGAGACTTCGTAAACTAGTCCC
Organism: Holotrichia oblita; assembly: GCA_023690525.1. NCBI lineage: Eukaryota > Metazoa > Arthropoda > Insecta > Coleoptera > Scarabaeidae > Holotrichia > Holotrichia oblita. Next base: position 21,960,571 of record CM043019.1, on the reverse strand, counting down.
AGAACTGTAAACTATTCTGAGATCTAGCTCTTTGAAGATTTTACTCAAACCTTTAGTGATAAAGAGGGCGTAAGGGAGGGTCACAACGGGTGAAGCTTTAACATCCTCTCGAAAAGTCGTAGATTCTTTCACAGTTTTCTTATAATTCAACTTCCTAATTAACTTATAGATATGCTGAGGCTGGAAACCATTACACTTGGCCGCATCTTTTATAATTTTAAGCTCTTTCTCATACCTCGCCTTGTTCAAGGGAAAAGTGAGAAGTCTGTGGACCAAAAAATTCAGGCTTGCCATTTTGTGTTGAACACAATGATGGGAGTCTGAAGGAATGTAGCGAAGTGTACTGGTTTCCTTTCTATACACGTCAAACTCTAATCTATTGTTATTTCTAATTACTAAAGTATCTAGAAAGGGTAGCTGACCGTTTTCTTCTCTTTCACAAGTGAACTTTATGGTTTCGAACCGATTATTTAATCTATTGAGAAAATCGTCAATATTACAGTTTTTAGTGTCAAATATAGCGAAAATATCATCCACATACCTCAACCAAACCCTAGGAAAGTATTCGCTCTCAGATTCTAAGTCCTTTTCAAAACGGCTCATGAAAAGGTTAGTCAAAAAGGGCGACAAGGAGTTACCCATTGCCGTTCCTTCCAGCTGTTCATAAAAACCCCCGTTGAATTGAAAAATGTTCTGTTTCATACAGATGTCAGTTAAGCGAATATGTTCCTGGACACATTGTTGACTCAAACTATTTTGAAGCAACAAGTCCTCGAGGTATGTCAAGGTGTCTGGAATCGGTACACTAGGAAAGAGAGAACTAACATCAAATGAAATCAATATTTCACCCTCCAGCAACTGAATATTTTGAATTTCTTTAATAAATTCTAACGAATTTTTTACTGCAAAACTAGATTGCTGTATTGGCAAATTATTAAATTCATTGGTCAGCCATTTGGAAACCTTTTAAGTCGGTGCGTCAATTGCCGAAACAATTGGCCTTACCGACTTGCCAGGTTTGTGGATTTTAGGTAAACAATATAATTTAGGGACAACAGGATTGGAAACATGTAGCTTACGTCTAACATCGGCAGTAAGAAGGTTGTTACAAGTTTTAAACACATTGTTGACGTCTCTAATCATTTTCGGTAAAGGATTTTTTGAAATTGACTTATAAGGGCCACTACTCAACAGGTCATTAACCCGATCCTAGTAGTCCTCTTTATCTAAAATAACAACCTTGTTCCCTTTGTCAGCTTTCAAATAAAAACAATCTTTTTCCCGCAAAGTTTTAATGATTTTAATGTTTTCGGATTTCTGAGGTGATTTATAGGACAAAATTAGAGAGAAATGTCAAGATGACGTATGTGTCGATTTAGTTTTGGCAAGTTTTGGTCATCTGGTTGAAAATCTATAACGTTTGTATGTGCAGTGTGAAGTAAAAAGTAATATTTTGAAATCATATACTATAAGCTTTTATTAAATATTGTTTATTATTTAAATACATTATATTATATATTGCATTTTTCTTTTTCTTACTCCTTTTTCACTAATTTCTGTTTGCCTAATAGTTTAAATTACGCGCCATAAATACAGCCACTAACATGGCGCTAGGTCATTCAAAGTGTTACCATTGCTCTTATGAGAAGTGTCGCTACTGATTATACTTATACTGTGATTAGGTTAATATAAAGTCCAGCAAAGTGTTGATTAAAATTCGATCGATATTAGATTCTGTATATGCGAAGAAAAAATGACAGTTCTATTTGCGCCAGTCTACCCATAAGAGGCTTGATACACACTAAATCTCCACCCTGTATAGTGCCCTCACGTTGGGCGTCATAACATATATTTTCGAGATAAGAAGTTTTGAATCGTTTCTAGTCATGTTTTCCCACACAATTCCCGTATAAGTAATGTTTCTATATCTACGTGTACAATTTAAATTTATGTAAAATAACCACCTTATTCGTTTGGAGTACTTATCCAGAACGCCCAACTCTCCATACTTTTTATATACATATATATATACATATATCTTCAATTTTCAAAAGGTAAATATCCAATATGTTTAAATACATAATTTATAAATTGTAAGTCATTATAAGCAACGAATGCAAAGGTGTGTAGATAATCAAACTCAGTAGGATTGTATTTTAAAATGTTATTAACGTTTTGTAGGCGCACACATTTATAATAGCCTGTATACACGAATTGATGACTGCATTTTTAAAAAGATCTACCTATAAATCCTTTCTAAAAATGCACAAGCAAGTGGATGACTCAAAACAAATTTATACCTCTTATTTCTCGGTTGGTATCCAATTCTTTGCATTTAAAAAATATTTTTAGTCTTAAGAAATACTTCACTCTAAAGATTTATTAAATAAACTGGAATTAATACAGTTCAACAACCTCAAAAAAGACCTGGGTGGTTTTTCAATAAACTGCGGTTCTCACGTTGTATATTACCTTCCTGATGTCATTTCTCTTAAAAGAAAAAAAGGAGAAAGATGCGATTTGTTATAGTAAATCGTCAAAATAGTAAATTTAATCATTATATTTATTGACGCGTGTAACTATTGTTGTTTAAGGTATTTAAGGGTTCTTTAGCTGCGGTTGTGTCGTTGATGCTTTTGTATTCGTTATGGTATTGGATTTTAATTCTCGTTTATGCTTCAATAAGATTTCTTGTGGTCGTTACGTTAAACATTTAATCACAATAATGAGATTTAAATCAGGTTAAATCCTTCTATTGCATGTAACATATCTAGTACACAGAATTCACTCAGGTTAAGAACAATACGCTTTCGCAAGTAAAGATCGAAAGCATGGCGACTTCTAAAAAAGCACCGTAGGTGCCCAATAAAAACTTAATGCATCATTATGTAGGTGGTACCGAACGACGCTATCTCATAAATTAATCTCTTCGCAATTTCGCACGGTCAATTATTGCTGGCGCGCTCTAGCAAATTGGATTTCGGAGCGGATATAATATCGTTCGCTTTCATTGAACGAAGAACTGTGCCCCGCTCGTTTGTTTATTTTGGAGCACATGTGTGGGTGCCAATTTTGATTGTTCAACCAATACATGCACATGTAACTAGGAAAGAATAGTGAACGGAAAAGCCGAGTTGAGATGATGAAAGGCGATGGATACGTGATGTTATGCTGTTAGATGATAGAACTAAATTAGGACGAAGAAACGAGGATGTGAAAACTTGAAGGCAATGTAGAAGGTGAGGATTGACGATTATTTAAACAGTAAAACTATTTTGACTGGAGTTTCTGCTATATAGCAGTGACATCTTTAAATAAGGACACATTTTCAATCAATTAAAAAATGAATGTAGGTATTCTTAACATAAAGTAAAATGCACTTCTTACGTGCGACTAATTCTTACCTCATTCCATCTAGCGGGTAAGGTCGGAAGTATCCCCGTCGGGTGCTAAACAACATATCATGTCGGTACAACAGATACCATTCTAGCTTGGACATATTATGTACTGTCAGACTCTCTAAATGTCTGGATCTACTAGCAGTTTAGTGGCGATTCCATTTGGAGGATCGCTGATGAGACCGAAAATGTCGAAACCACGTAATCCATTTATAATGATTGATCATTTTTCATTGCATTCGATTGCAGGGCGATTCTAACAAACATATCATGAACACTTTCAACTTCCTTATGGTTAACTATATACCGATCTTTTTAACGGATGTAGCTGGATTAGTTATCGAACAAGTAATCCGTCTGAATCGTCCTTGTTGCAACTGCATCTTTGCAAGATATGCATCAGATTGCAAGGCTGTCCCTTCTTCACAATTATTTCAAAATAAAATTATTTGAAAACACCAAGTAAATCCACACTAAAACGCAAGTGTTATCTTTTCGATATAAGACTTAGCAATCAAAGCTAGCACTGTTAGTTAAAAACAATAAAATGAATCGCAATAACCGATAATATTAATCAAGTCTCTACTTACATTTTAAATTAATTTTATAAGGATATGCCACAGGTAATAAACTTTTGTTATTCACTTTGGAGTACTGTACAGTCCCTGTCTACCATGAAGGGTTTGCGCCAGCGTTTCTCTCATATTAGTGTGTCCAAACTCGCAGAAAGTGTTGGAATAAAGATCAAGGTATCGATGGACACTGTGTCTTGTCCATTCGTCTTGTGCCCAACCGTGTTTCATCCGGTCTGACAATCAATGCAATCGTCTATACTCTACCCTTTCTAAATCATTTAGCATACGCTTTATAACAGGCATGCCTAGTGAGTGCTTGGTTGAGGTGGTCCACGTCGCTTTTCCTGTTTCCTTATTCCGTCTACTCTGCCAAGCATCCAGAGCAATACCGCTCGTCTCATCGTGTAAAAATAATCTCAGGATTCCTTTAGGAGTGCAACTTTATACTAATCCTGGTGCCAAACACCACACTGAATGAACTGGTTCAGATTAAAATGAAGAAAATTAGAAAAACCCTATACATGTGTTATTTGAAGAGCTGTCGGTCGTAGAATACAGATAAAAAATCGAACGCCACTACCACAACGTTTAATTCATTAACTCGAAAGATGTGTTTCGATAGCTTAGCAGAACTGTCATACTGTACTAGAATTGATCAATAAGTAGCCGTTTTTGAAGATAGCTGACATTGCTGAGGGAAGTTGGCTTACTACATTTTTTATTTTTAGTTGGTAGAATCTACGAAAAAAGTAAAAGAGAAATTGGATACTGTGAGATATTGGTTTAACGTATTTAATCATGGTCGTACAACTGTTTTTAATGAGCCTGCTTGCTCTTTTTAGGGCTGAGCTAAACTCCTAAGCCTTTTCTTCTACATTTTGGGCAGCTCCTACCGGCATCGTGGTTGTGAGGTGTTGTGGGAAGTCCGGAGGGTCGCTAGTCTGAAATTCAGTATACCAGAACATGTTGGGCCCTTCTGACGACGACACGGAGTGAGGCCACGATCAGTTTGGACGATTGTTCTGCCCTCTTCAGGGTCTTGAGCGCCAGCTGATAAGCGTCTTGAGGATGAACCACGGAGTGTTGACGATCATCCTCAGATAACATGGTTACTGAGGAAATCACTGAAAACGTCCACGACATAATTCTCACTGAAATCCGAACTAAAGCGCGCGTAGTAGCGGAAGTCGTAAACGTGTCGTACGGAGCAACAATTACTATTTTACATGATAAGTAAAGTTGAGATGGATGCCGCGATTACTCACGATGATCAACAAGCGGGGACCATTGTCAATGTCGAAGTAATGTTTGGACCTTTTTAAGCAAAATTTCCAAGAATTTTTGCGTCGAATCGTCTTCGTCGATGAAACCTGGATACGTCATTGTATGCTTGAGATAAAACAATAAGTTTTGCCTTTTTACAGGAAACAATCACGAGGCAGTAATACAATCAGTTATTGAACCGATTCTATAAGAAATTGAAGGAGACGCAGCCCCATTTCGATAAGAAAATAGTGCAGTTTTAATATGAAAACATGAGCTGAGGGAAAAAATCAACTCAAACAAGGGAGCTATTGCCAGAACAGAAGCGTATTTTGATGAGTTTGATTGATCGTATTGTTCGTAATGTTTCGATATGAAGGGAAATGAAAGATTTTACAAAAAACTTGTGTCTTCATTTTTAACACGGTTATTTATTGGCCAACCCTCGTAATACCTGATATATTTGCACAAATTTTAAAAATCGAAAACAATTTTTTTATTCTGCACTCGAAATAATGTTCACCATAAATATATACAGACGATTAAGGAAACATCGTTCGCTTTATAGTATAGTATGGAGAAAGGCTGAGGCCATTATCGCATTACTCCGCTGGAAGTAATCGTCTAATTCTCCGGCCAAGTACTGAAAATAGTACGAATGTGCAGACTGAACATAAACGTATACATTCTAAACGAAATCTTGCTTATAAATACGGATCTATGTTGCCGTGAAATCGCCATGAACGAATGCGGAAATCCAGGCACGATTCTACCCAGGATTCCATCTAATTTTCGCAATTCCTTCGTGATACTCTTTTCGCAGTGATTCCATTTCTACTCGAAGTATTGTGTCTTATATAAATCGACACCGTCTTGGGAAAATGTCAATCGAACATGGTCATGTCTCCGTTAGTTCGGTAAGAGGGACATGACAGGGGCACGGACGTTTATTATGAAAACAAACACCCTCTATATTTATTTAAATATTAAATAATATCTACACACAATTACCGCTTCCGTTACGCTTCTCGGTTTAAGATCCACACCGTCGATATCGTTTATACAAAGGAAGGAGAATCGTGCGTGCACTTGTTTTATTGTATTAGCGAAATTACGCTCTAAACAGTGTTCATAAATCAAGTAGGCCGGTTTGTTTACTCTTTCCACCATCGCATCGTCTTATAATGGTAGAAGCGTATCGATAAGTATGAGCGTAAATAACACAAAAAGCTATCTTGCCTGTTTCGTGAGTGTCAAATTAGGGGTTTCACACGACTCGCTTTAAAATGGAAATCGCCCGTATGAATAATATTTATGTACGGCTGAATATAATAGCTTGTTAATGCAACCCGAATTATGTAGGCATCCTCTTCCATCTGGGATTCTTTTATGGTATACGTGATCGCTAAAGGGGAATGCAAGTTCCACAGACAGGTCAAGGATGAAACGATGCACACGGTAGCGAATCGTATATGCATCACCGGCACCGTAGGGAAATGTAATCTTGGATCTTCTTCGGTATTAAAGAATAAACACATAACATTTACATTTTAAAATGATGATCTTAGAGCGTTTGATTTTGGTTTGTAGCAGATTTAAGCGAAATTTAGTTAATTTCCGTTGGCTTTATAAAACTTACAAAAATGTAGTTGTGAGATGGTAGGTTTTCGATCCATCCAGCAGCTGCTCAATCAAAATCATTAATTTAGTTTCAGTACCACGTACGATGGAGCGTTTTTATATTCGCGGAATGAGGGATAAGGGGTAGAAATAAAAAAACCAAATTATTTTTCGTTTTCAATATATTCACCTGCAAGACGGATACATTTTTCACATCTTTCAATTAATTTATTTATACCCTCATAAAAAAATAATTTCTCTTTATCTGCAAAATACGCCGAAACTGCCTCTTTGACTTCATCATCGGCAGTAAATTTTTTACCCCGCAGCTCTTTTTTCATTTTCGAAAACAGGTAATAATTACTCGGGCCCAGGTCTGGGCTGTAGGGTGGGTGATTCACAATTTCGAAGCCCACCTTATGCAGGGCAGCTAACGCAACGCGGCTCTTGTGGACGGGCGCATTGTCGTGCAAAACCAGCACACCTTTCGTCAATTTTCCCCGTCTTTTCTCTTTAATGACTTCTTTTAATTGCTCTAATATTGAAGAGTAATATTCTCCGGTTATAGAAACACCTTTATCTTTATAATCAATCAACAATATTCCTTCCGAGTCCTAAAATACCGTTGCCATGAGTTTCCCAGCTGATTGTGACACTTTAAATTTCTTGGGAGGTGCTGTGCCCTTTTTATGCCACTGCATGGAGTCTTGTTTGGACTCAGGTTCATAATGATAAACCCAAGTTTCGTCTCCAGTAACAATTCGACTCAATACACCATCCTTGTCTTCATTACAGAGGTCCAAAAATGCACGCGAACACTCTACGCGCTGTTGTTTTTGCGGCGGCGTGAGCATTCTCGGCACCCATCTTGCGCTGACCTTAGACATGCCGAGAAGATCGTGTAGGATTTTAAAAATTGTTGTATCGGATACTCCAACCATTTCTGCGAGTTGTTTCTTCTTTAGTCGAGCATCTTCGAGTACAATTTTTTCAACTTTTTGGATAAGTGCTGGCGTGGTCACCTCAATGCTCCTGCCCGGCCTCGGGTCGTCTTCTAGGGATTCCCTTCCTTCTTTAAATAAACCATGCCACTTGTACACCATGGCTTTTCCTGGACAAGAGTCGCCGTAAACCAATGACATCTCATTCATTTTGGTCGCGACTGATTTTCCTTGCCTGGTAAGGAACTTTATAACGGCACGATATTCGATTTTTTTCCATATTTCACTTTTCACTCCTGATTATGTTACTTGGTTGACGATAGCTCAAAGACTAACTGTCTAATAACAATGAAACTTCGTATTTATACTAATTATGAGTCGCTGTACAGGCCACGCCCCCAATGCGCCTAATCACCCCTCTACAACCCGCTCATTCCGCGAATATAAAAACGCTCCCTCGTACTATGGTGAAAATCCACTTGAACAATAAAATTCATCTTTAGAATACCAAACAATTAAACACTCCCGGATACGTTTTAAAAACCTTTTGGTTCTACCAAGACTTATTAGCTCAAAATCTCTTTCTTGAGATCCGGTTATTTTACACCAAATTTATCCTACAATTCGACCATGCTTCTGGTTGAATTCGTTTATATCTAACCTCACACATACCATTTTATTTCGTCATAATCCGTAGACTTTCAGAAGGTTGATTTCAAAACTATAAAAAAAGTCGATCCCGTCAAATTAGGTGTCTTATTATCACAATTATTCATTCTCAACTTCATATAAATCGATACTCTTTGACGGAAATGAAGAAGAAGAAAATGAATTTCCTATTTTCTGAAACTGTTTGAGCTTTTGTAAGATACTCCAAATACTTTGATGATTAATATATAAATGTTTACTGATTCTCCTGTTGCTAGTGTTTGGTTGCTCTTCTATTTCACTTAGCATAGCTACGAGTACTTCGATCTTTGGTGTTCTAACAGTATTTAAGTTTCTGCAAAACGCTTTCCGTGTTCGGATGTTTGTCTTTCCTTGCAGAGCACAAAAATAGCTACCCAGAATGTTGATTTCTCGTGTATTCATTTGTTCATGAATGTGAACATTTTGTTTGAAAAGATCGAAAAGTACCACAACATAAAAAAAAAACACAAAAAATGTCTGTCATGCATGGCCCTCATAGTATATTGTTGGACCGACTTGTGTTGTGCAACGCCCTCCGATATGCTACTTCCGAGCTTGCCTACTAGAGGGCATGGAGATGAAATTAGTACATTATCGCAAGATTTATACGATTAAGGTCGAGGAAAGAGTTGTGATGAAAGTAGATCTTGCATTTAGAGGATCGTTGACGAGGTCGGATAGATCGAAACTATGTGGTCCGGTTGCAATGCTTGATCTATTTTCATTGCACTCGTTCGCAGGATATTTCCAACAAGAGTTGTGTTTTGAGTAGAATCACGATTGGTCATTTATGTGTTATAAACAACGTTTGACATAAGTTGATCGTAGGTTTTCATTAGACTGTCGTTTACTGCGTTGATGTCTTCCGGGTGTCAGACTTCATGTGATTTAGATCTCTATACAGGCTTTGGATAAACAATCTGCACTTTCTTTGACGTGGATTTTAAACAAATGAGATGGCCTGGAAGCATAATTAAATCTCAATCTACAAATCGTTATTATTTGTGCCCTAGAGAATCTCATTTTATGAAAGCACGGTTTTCTATTTGGGCTCGGATTGATTTGGCTTTAGTGGTACAGAATTCATCCCATTATTTTTACACTTTACCGAGATTTCAGCTTTACGATCTACTAGGATATGATTGCTTTGGATTTTACAATTTCTGCGTGGGATTTCTAAGGACGCTGCCTGTCTGGCTAAAATATCTCCATTTTCATTTCCTCGAATACCTCTATGTCCAGAAATCCAGATAAAACGGATATCAAACCCTCGGTTGTGCAATTCGTAGTAGATTTTTTTGATTTCTAGAGTATAATTATGTGAATTCACTGAGTTGCCGGTTGACTTAATATCGTAAAGAGTGCTCTGCGAATCAGAGAAATACAATATCTTCTGTAGATTAATCTCACGCCTCTCTAATGGCATAATCTTGGCTAGACATATGAAAATACCCCATTCTAGGCTAAAAACGCTCGTTCGCTGGCGGCATACTCGGGGAAGGCGGCAAATTGACAGGGTCACGTAGTGTTATAATATGGATGGAAAATTATATGTTTAGTGGTGCTAGGCCAACTGATTTTGCTTCATTATCTTCAATCGCAGGTACTTTGGTAGTTTTGGTAAGTGGGTCAAAGAAAAAAGTCGAGGAAGTCCCACCAGTACCAAGAGTGCAACCCAATCCGGACCAGGGGCTGTGCAAAATTAGCGACGATCCAGCCAAATAGACAATCGACGATTTCACGCGTCTTTACATTTTGTAAGAACTGAGCCAATCAAAACATCAAAACTGATTTTCCCAAGAGTTAACGGATTTAAAAGATAAAGCGCGTCACTTGTCCAAACACTTATTCGAACGTCAGCAAATGGCGCGTAAGTGGCTAATTTATTCGCGAAAGTTCTGGAAGTGGTTTTTGTAGACCTTGTCTTCTTTTGGAATGGCAAGGGAGAGTCACTTCGACAAAAAGGAAGGTTTCAATGACTGGAAAAATTCTAATTATCGAGTATCAGCTCAACAGAATTTGCCTACTCACAAATTGTCTGTCCTGCGCATGAAGGATAGAAGCAACGCCTTAGACCGCATTGACCATACAAATGGATGAAGAAATAAATTATTGAAGAAATATTTTGAAAAGGGTAGTTGGAGGAGGACACAACGAGAAAATAGCTTCACTACACAATGGGAATTATTTAATGTCCTTAGAGCTTATTGCGAAGTTCGATCAATTCTTGGCCGAGAACATAACACGCTATGGGAATCCAGGCTCAGGACATACGAGTTATCTTTCTTCAACAATATGTGAAGAATTCATTCGGCTTATGGGAGAAAAAATTTTGAAGGCAATTTTAATGGAAATTAAACAGCTAAATATTTTTCTCTTATCATTGACTCGACACCCGATATATTCCACGTAGACCAGCTCACTTCTGTAATCAGATATGTCCTGCCTCATGGATCACCTGTAGTACGTTTTCTCAAGTTTATTCCAAACGCAGGTTATAAATCACAACAAGTAACAAATGCTGTTACTTCAACTTTAACTGAATTTGGAATTGATATTTTAAACTGCTGAGGACAATCTTTTGACAACGCAGCCAACATGACAGGCATATACAACGGCCTACAAACTAAAGTAAAAGGAAATTTCTCCTCTATAGTTGAATATGTTCCCTGCTCAGCACACTCGCTTAATTTGGTAGGTGAATGCGCTGCTGAAAGTAGCCAAGAAGCTTGCTCGTTATTTTCTCTACTGCAAGAGTTATAAAATTTCTTCGCGGCATCAACCTAGCGTTGGAAACTTCTCCAAACCCATTTTTCCGTTAAAAGTCTATCAACGACTCGTTAGTCAGCTCGTGCAGATGCGTGCAAAAGTTTACGTGAATCGTGGAATGAAATCCATTGTGTGTTAGTCTCCATGACTGTTTTTTGGGGATTTTTACTGGATCACATGAACTCTACAAGTACGAAACTTCAGAGTGTGGAAATTGACATTACCATTGTCATAGCACTGTATATATTTTAAAGGCGAAACACGTGACAATTTTGATGATTTCGAAAACAAGGCTAAAAACCTGATACAATACGGTGGCCAAGACTGTAAATCAGCCCAACCAGTGGCGGACATATATATATCTTGATCTGAATCTCCTGACGATTTCCTGGACTAAATATTCCAATGCCCAGTCTTTGGGCCGTAAATTTTTTGTCACGCAGATAGTCAGTAAACAAATACGAAACAACATGAAATTTATATAGCATTACATTGTTCAAATATTGAACAGAAATGGCACTCAAATTGAGCAAACTTGATTAAATGATGTTTGAACAATCACCTTGAGCCACAGAAAACGCCATCTGGATGTCGTAAATTAAACTACGCATAAAGCTCTAGTCAGTCATTGCCAGATAACCCTAACATTCTCAAATTTAGAGAAGTTCTTTTATGGCTTCTGTTGTGCTAAGGCTGGAACGATTCCTCCTTCAACCTTTTTGTCTCTGGGGTGTGGTTCCTAAAGCCACGTGAGCTGTTGGTGGTAAGTAAGTGGCTCAATGTGTGGATCGGTGCTAGCCGGCTCTACTGCGTCATTTGCAGGATGTTTCTAGTCGCTATTTGCGGAGGAGGTAGATGTTGAATTAAAACGTTATCCTGCCGAGATGCCCTATCTAACGTTGTTCTGGTCAGTGTCACCCCCTATTAAGTTAGTGTCGAGAGCTAAATCTCTGTGAGTTTGCGAGTTGGTAACAAACCAGGATGCCGCAAAGACCATTTTGTCGAAATCAATCGGTTTGTATTTGTCGAGTCTTTAAAATCATCAAAGAAAAGGATGGTCAAGTTGAAGATACGACAATGTTTTTCAGGAATAATACAAAATCAAATTGTTGAGTTATAATCAAATTACGGATATTGGTCCATCTATTGTGCCTGCGAACTTCAATCTGCTCCATGCGTGGAGTACAAAAGCAAGTGGTGTTTGCTTTTAAATTTTCGCTTGTCAACCATTGTATACGTCCCAAGAATATACTTGATGCATTCTTATAAGGTTGGCCACAATTGACTGAGCTGCAAATTAATTTTAAACGAATTAAACAACAATCATCACCCCAAGTATGGCACGAAATACAATCACGTGAACGAAATCAATCATTAAATTCATAACTCGATCAAAGCCTTTTATCCCTTTCACGATATCTATAACAATCGCACGTCCACCGTGCGTTTCGTGTTAAAACCTATCGGTACTACACTAATTTGTTCGCTTACAAATTGACAAGAACGCGAAGAGTAAACAGCAGGTCGTGCAACCACCTGTTGAGCACAAACGCACCGCCCGCGACGTATTGTGGGAGTGTACCGGGAGAGACGACTGTATATGTTTTTTTTTCCTCTCCGTTGTTCTTTTTCGATCGCAAGGCCAACGCAAGGCCACCTCCGTTCGTTATAAATTGGTCGATGTCGGTGACTTCTAATGTGAGACATGATCGAACACGTTACGTGACGTACTTAATATTAGATTATTATGTATGGGAAAGAGATGGTGAGAGGGACGAGGCGATCCGTATGAGTAATTGTTTTGGAAAAGCTCAACGTCACGTCACCGTCATACCCAGGCTATTGTCATGTAATGGTTGTGCTTAACGGTTATTGAGAACGCTCTGTTATTCGATAGTGTATTTAGACTACCGTCGAAGGAATTGATTACCGTCTTTGCATTTTAAAGTCAATAATTTAGGTGCTAATTGTTATTAGAGACAACAGATGGTTGTAATAGGGAAATTTATTTATCATACAATAGGTTACAATAGCTTACTCATTGAGTACTTATAAGACAGATGGCGCTAATTAAATATTTTTGTCAATTGTTAGTAGATTTATTAAATAAGTAGCTTGTTCGTTTAAGTCCTTATATGATATAGGTTTAGGACAAGTCTATATACAGGTGTAAAACGTTACTTAAACGTTTTTCAGATACATTTACTATATCATTACATGAAGTACAAACAATTAAATAAAGCTTATATGGTTAAAATAGGAACAATACTATCGATGCTTAACCTACGTGTGGCATTACCATTGTTCTATATCCTTTTTTGCATTCATTCCTATATCATACCTTATCTTAAATTTCAACTATATAATTTGCGAATTTCATAAATATGCATGCAAGAGAGAATATCTATATTACTATCGCGTATGCGCAAACATAGTAATAAAAAGCAAACTAGTAATTTGATTTTATTTTCGGTCGTAAAATTTATATGCTGGAAACGATGTTATTAAGTTATTTACGGTCCGTATAGAATATTTCATTATAATTATATTAATCATCTTGATTAAATTTAAATGTTGCGGTTTTATTATGGAACGTACCAGATAATAACAAACATTGTTGTGTCAGCAACCTGTTCCATTGCCGTTAATGTTGATCATGAAATTAAATGGGTAAGATGCCGAAAAGGAAGTACTTATGCGAAGTCAATAAACTGTTATTTCGTTTTATGTATGTACCTACCTATTTCTTTCAATATTCAAGTAGGTGGTAATGATGCGCTAAACGTATACATTTTCAAATTTTTTAATTACGCGCTAAATACATTTTGGTATACAAAGTGTCCAAAGTCAAATGCACCAGGTTGGCAATGCCAGATTTAATTTGGTGAGACTGTAATATTGCCTACCTTGAGTGGATAACTTCATTCTTATTATGTTTAGTTGTCAAAAATGAAAATCTTACCTCAAGATTATCCATCACTGAATTGATAACTTTGTTTTCAGAAAAACCAAATACTAATCATCATTAAATTTAGTAAATAAACGCAAAAGCTGATAGAATCACTAACAAAAACGCAAATGCCATAATGATAGTGAAAACTGACAGTAGTAGGAGAGATTAACTTAAACCTGTGGTTTGATTTGTTTCGAGATATTCTTAGCTCTGTACTTCAGTTTGTGCCAACTTCATTATTTGTGTAAGATAAAATGTAACTTGGTAATTTAGGGTATCTTTAAATTAGAAAACTGATAGGATAGTTCATTTTTTTGATATAAGATTTTATTTTTGAAAAAATGTAGATACGACTTTTTTTATTACAAAATTAACCACATTTATTAAGACAAAAAGTCGTATGTAACAAAAGAATTAATTGTAATAACTATAATATTAATTGTAACATCAAATCAAAATAATTAGTCGTTATCTTCGTCAACATATAATGCTTTCCCGCCAATAGCATCATTTCTGGCAAGCGATTCCCAAAATGTAAGTCTATTTTTGGGCAGAATTGCAACAAGTTTTGAAAGAAGGGTGAATTTTCGTTGCTTGGAAACTCCCCTTAATTGTTGTTTTTGCGAAGGGCTAGGTAAATTATTAACTTTGACATATTTGGCTATTAAAAAGTTCAAAGTCAAGGATGGCCCATCAAAACTAGTTTGATAGTCCATTGATTTATTCCCTCTTTTAAAAATCGTATGAACCATATTTTGTAAATATGGCTTTGGATTGGTTTTATTCAATTTAAATTTGGATGAAAAATATTTCCAGTCAAAAAAATTGTCTAACTGCATATCAATAACTTTTGTTCTTGAATTTGCATTTTGCACGCAGTTTTTAAAGTCTTGAAAGTCATACATTTTGCCCTTCCTCTTAAGTTGCAATGGTGGTGAAGCGAGTCGGCGGACATGAAGGCGTGTCCTTGTTCAAAGAATTTTATATTTAGTAATTCCAAATTCACGTGATCACAGTTAATAAGATAAACAAAAAAATGTAAACAATGCCCAGTTTTTATTTTGAGCGGAGCAGTTATCCAGCCATAAGGTAATGTGTTTACAATCGCGTAATTCTAAGAAGAATGAATAGAACGTGGAAATGATATCTTCCTTTTTCCTACCTGACACACCTTCATGCCATACACATGCAATGGATTCTTTCCTAAGGTCACAAATGATTCGTTGAATGCTATGATTCTTGGAACAAAAATTATTTCCTTGAACATATCACACCTCGGCAGCATTATCACCTAAAAAAAGTATCTGTAACTATTTAAATGTTGTGGGTGTCTCATTTTTTGAAGATCTGCTGAATATCAGAACTCTTTATTGAGATCTAATGAATATTCTTCTCTGGCTCTCTTGTATTTCTCATTATGAATTTTCCAGGATTGACACTGTTCACAGCTATCATTCAGATTTTCTTTTGTATGTGATGTGCTTTTTTCATGAAGTAAAAATGATTCACATGACCAGAATTCCTCGTGTCCTAATTTAACGAAGGAGATGTTTTCTTTTGCAACTTCTCTTCTGTAAAGAGCATAGGATATGTCATGCTCAGGATACTGATTTCGAAAATTGTTGTACATCATTTTTATAGAAATATCTATGGGTAGGTGTCTTCTGTTTGGAGCGTGTTCTCGACGGTAGTGTGATATTACGGGATTGAATGTTTCTATGTGATTACTTATAATCTGTGCATCAAATTTATTATGTGGTGTTCCAATTCCACGGTGATCACGTTTAACAACTATCTTTCCAGATTTACCATAGGACAATACATTTCGGAGCAATTTATCATTTTTAAGCAGATATCCTAAAGTAGCAAGAAAAAACGTCTTGTAGACAACTTCTCTTTCTCCTGTCTCTGTAGTTAAAAAGTAATCAAAAATACTATTTCACCTTGAGTTGTTTCCTGCTGCAACTGTTCGTCTTTTTATATTCTTGCTAATAGTATGATGTAGAACAAACGTGTTTCTTTCTGTATAAGTTAGTGCCCAAAATTGTTTATTTATACTCTCTTGTCTTTCCTTATTAATTTTTTTTGAACATTTTATTCTACACTTTTCTCCACATCCTGGTTTTACTCCATGATTTTCTATGTTTTTTTCTAATTTCTGTCTCTTTCTCTGCTCTAATGATAAGTGATACCTTTTTCTTTTCCTTATTGTTCCTGTCTTTGTGTATACTGTGATATTACTTGCATCAGAAGCAAGCATTGCATTGACGAATACGCTTTCTAATAAACCTTTTATTATTGTTGTCACATCATCTATTTTTCTGAGCGGAGCTTCTCCTGTGATACTCTCATCATCTGATGTAGCATCATTTTCAGAACTGTGTAAATAATTTTTGTCGGCAATTGAATCATCGGACCATTCTTTCTATGGTGTGGCCTTTATCTGACCACTGGATGTTTCGTCTGCGTAACCGTGCGTCCTCCCCAGAGTCAACTCGTGGCGGCCGCTCCAGAATGTGTCTCATAGCGACGCGAAGTGGTGGCCTTTGAGCGTTACTTATGAACCAGGAATCTGCGAGAATAATTTACAGCACTCTGTTCTGAAGAACGTCGAGTCTCTTGATTTGCGATTTAGCAGCGCTGGACCAGATCAGGGCAACGTATATCAAAATCGGCTAAAATTAGCAATTTGAGTCTAGTGGAAGGGTATTCACCGAACGGCTTGCTGCAGAATGTCCTGCCGGAGAAGTACGACTGAAAAAGTAAGATCATCTTTGGTGAGATGCCAAGACCACCCATCTTGAATCAAATGCCTGCACAAAGTCTAGGTTAGGTTAGGTTAGGAGTGGGGTGGCATGCGGGCCTGTTTCACCGCGACCTTTACAGGTCTATTGTGATCCCCTTTACCTTAGAGAACGCTCTCTAGTTTCGCCTTCTTAATCAGACTTATCATTTTTGAGAGCGGCTCTTTTGTGTAGCCGTTGGCTGTGGGTTCTCTACCCCCATTACTAGAAACCTTGTCCTCGCTAGGCCGTCACAGTGGCACAAAACATGAACTGGGGTTTCTTCTTCCTTTTGACAGGTTCTGCAGAGAGCATTTTCTGCCAGTCCTATGTTAATTAATCAGACTTACTATCATTTTGACAGTCTTCCTGTCTTTACTCAGTAGGTCTTCAGTAAATTTAGGCCTCTGTTCCCTTAGGAACTCCTTAGCCTGTCTTTGTGCTGGCGATCTTTCCCACCATTCCTTGGACTTGTTTTGTGACCATTCGTAGATAGACCTCTTAATTTGTGATTTGGTGCACAAAGTCTAAGAAAACAGCACCCGTCGAATGCCGCAACTACAAAGCATCGCGGACCTTCTCCGCACAAGGACAGGGACTTAGAATTCTGCAAATCGGTATTTTCGTTACAAATTGTTTAAATAAACGTAGGAAATATCGTTTTTAAATTGTTTTAGGTTTGTTTCAAAGACATTTGAAGACAGGAAGACAAAACACAATTTGTGCGTTGCCATGTAGGGCAAAAATTCATGTGTCAGACGAACGGTGAAACATCCCACAAAAGTTATGTTATAAGCGGCAAAGGTAGAGGACGTCTCTACGTCGTCGATGGTATCATGAAACAGGACCAGCATAAGAAAGTCGTCCAAAACTACTTGATTCCTCAGTTGGAGGACTGGTTTCCAAATGGAAAGCCGTTCGTTTTTATGCAAGATGGAGCACCCTGCCACACTGCTCGGTCCATTAAAACATTTTTATAGCAGAGTAACATCGCTCTTCTTAGCTGGCCAGGTAATTCCCCAGACATGAACCCAATCGAAAATGTTCGGGAACTGGTAAGCGAGAGGTAGCAAAGGAAGCCACCAAAACCCAGTTGATAGAAAAAGTTATACATGCGTGGAATGGTCACCCATGTATGCAGGAGATAGTTCAGAACTGCATTAGTAGCATGCCACGGCGAATTGAAGCGTTAATCGCCACTACAGGTGGCTCCACCAAAAATGGATTTTCTTCTATAATTTATGCGAATTAAGTTTTTCCTTAAAATATATATATTTTACTGTTTAAATCAGTTTTATTCTGTTTGTTTAGCTACTAAGATTGCAAATTAAAAAAATAAAACATTTTTATAACAAAATAATGATAAAGTCAACAGTCGAAATAACTGAAAAAATTCAAGTGCGTCTAATAATATGACCAGGAACTGTATAGCTATAAATTTCTGGCAACGATACTTCTTATGAAGTGTACTTTTATACTGGCGGCATCTAGTGTTGAATACAACTATGAAAACGCTCCAATTTTGAGTTATTATATTTATACGTATACATTGTCAAGAAAGTACTGGGAATCAACAATTTAAAAAGCCCGCTTAAAACTCTTTCAGGTACAGTGGCGTAAAATTTAAACCACTTATTTTTAGGACAGTCATGTTCGGTGGTACAAAAAGTGTACCACTAGTTTTGAATAGATTACAGTATAAGTATGCCGGTTTAAAACTTATACCATTACACAAACGCTAAGTTAACATTAGATCTGTGTGGTATTAAACTGCGCGCTCAAAGAGTGAGGTTATATATACGTTTTATACATGTTTCTTGACACTTAAAATTTGTTGCTTCATATTTAGTCAAAAATAGTGTTAAAACGTTTGATTTCAGAAAAATCTTGTTTCAAACGAAATATAAAACATCAAAATAAGGTAACGATGTTTTTTAAATACAAAAACTTGAATATTTATACTCATTTTGTATATTCTAATTCAGGGTTCAAAATTTGTACCACCATACTAGTTGATTATGAGTCGACAAAATTACGACCAGTTGCCGTTCAAGTTAATTGGAATGACACAAGATGAACTATTCGCTGAAGTTGAGACAATGAATGATATTGATGTAATTCCTTCAAACTCTGAATCTAGCGATGATAACGATGTGAACGAAATTAATAATGATATTATTTTATCTGCTCCTGAGTGCGATGAAAGCGATTGGGATGCAGATGATTGCATTCCACTCAAATTATTAATATGCAATTCAAACATGATCTGGAATAACAAGCATGCTGTTGTAAACATCCCTGCACCATTTACAAGCGAGTCTGGTGTATCGTTACATATCCTTAATCAGACAGATCACTCCCCCTGCTCTTTGTTCAACAATTTTATCACCGATGCTGTTCTAAGCAATATAGTATTTCAAACTAACTTATATGCACAGCAAAAATTATTAGCTACAGGAAATCATATTTACCCACAAATATATCAGAGATAAAAACCTTCTTGGCAATTAATTTGCTAATGGGAATAAAACAATACCCAAGCTATAGAGATCATTGGTCCTCAGCACCCGATCTTCATGATCCTTTCATATCTAAACTAATGACAGTACACAGATTTGGATGGTTGCTATCTAATATTCACCTGAATGACAACAGCATTATGCCTCAACGTGGCCATTGCAATTACGATAAGCTCTATAAAGTCCGCCCATTTTTAAATTCAGTCAAACAGAATTTTAACTCGTGTTTACTTCCGCATGAAAACATTGCGGTGGACGAATCTATGATCAAGTTTAGTGGACGTAGTAGTCTAAAACAATACATGCCGAAAAAGCCAATAAAAAGAGGTTATAAGGTATGGGTATTGGCGGACCAATCCGGTTATTGTTGGGATTTCGAAGTATATACAGGAAAGGTTGGTGATAATATTGAGAGAAATTTAGGGTCAAGAGTAGTCAAGACACTAACAGCAAGCTTAGTCAACAAAAACCATAAAATTTTCTTTGATAATTTTTTTGCTTCGCCGCAGCTTATGAAAGACCTTCTTGATAAGCAACTATATGCCTGTGCTACGATAAATACCAATCGTAAACAAATGCCAAAATTTAAGGATGATAAGGAACTACAAAGAGGACAGTACCAGTGGTTCAGTAGCAATGACGGGTTGACTGCTGTAAAATGGCGAGACAAAAGATGTGTTCATTTAATATCAAATTACCATGACCCACAAGTAACAACGTTTGTTAAAAGAAATGAAAAAGATGGAACATCTACACAAGTTCCTTGCCCTTTATTACTTGTGGATTACAATAATAATATGAATTTTGTTGACGTATTTGACCAGTATAGAGCGACATATTGTATTGATCGAAAAAGTCGTAAGTGGTGGCATCGCATATGTTTTTTCCTGATCGATGCTTCAATTGTAAATGCCTATATAATATATAAAGTAATGGATAAAGAAACATTAACCCTGAAGGATTTTCGCAGACAAGTGATTGATGGGCTTATTGGAAACACACTCGTGCGAAACATCAACAGAAACTCTACGGAATTATCAATTCCCATTAAAAAGAAAAAGCCATTGCAACCAAATTGCGTTCGTTTGTCTGAAAACGCACACCAGCCAGTCAGGACAACACGTCGACGATGTGCGTTTTGTAGCACAAAAAATCAGACAATCGTACTAATTGGAAATGTTCAACCTGCAATGTACCATTATGTTTAGGAAAAATGAAGAACTGCTTTCAAAAATACCATATATAATCTCTACCTATAAATTATTCCCAATGTATGGTGGTACAGAAAATATACCACCATTCTTTGTGTAATAAAAATGTATTAAATAATGTAATAAGTGTGATTATTCATTTTTCAAGTTTCTATTTACTCCAAATAGTTATTACAATAAAAAAATATATGAAAGAAAACTTTTTTTTTCTTGTACCAGAAGTGCTTTTTTTATAACCATTTTGCCGTACCGGAAAGAGTTAAAGCGATTGTCGAAATTCTTTTTGTCGCTAAGTTGGCGCAACTGTCCTCTATACTCACGCGGAGTTTGAGCAACATTTGTCATTTAGTTTGCTTACAGTGTGACATTTTGTCAGTTCATCTCAAGTGTGTTTTGCGATTTTTATAATTAGATAAAAATATCGAGCAAAGAATGGAATTTCGTGTGCGAAAACACGAGCCTATGAGTGGTAAAGTGCATTTAAAAGCGGTCAAGAGAGGTGGTGGTAGATTTTCCTCGCTCTGGTCGGTCATCAACAAGTAAACGATATGGTAACTCAAAATCGTCGTTTAAGTCTGATATAGATAACTGCTAACATTTCTGTCTCACGAATCAATCTGTACAATTTTAAACAATTGTTTGGGCATGAAATGCGTTGTCGTTCGACTAGTGCCGAAAGACCTGAATTTTGTGCAAAAACTCAATCACGTAAAGGTCGCTGAAGACATGTTAGAACGCGTTAATTTCGACCCCACATTCATGAAACCCAATGTAACTGATGGTGAGACATGGGTTTATGAGCTTAACATGCAAACCAACAGCCTTCAAAATGGCGCTTTCCAACTGAGTGAGCGGCAACCGAAAAAAGCACTTCAAAGTCGTTCAAAAGTGAAGGTCATGTTAACAATTTTTTTCGATTATCGCGGTGTTGTGCTCTCGGAATTCTTGCCAGAAGGTGAGACAGTAAATAAAGAATATTATCTGGGCGTTATGCGCCGTTTGAGAGAGCAAATTCGTCGTAAAAGACGAAATTTGGATGGATTTTGTATCACGAAAAACCTATGCCTTTTTTGATATTTGAAGAAGAAATTGGTGCATACAAAAGGCTTCAAAAACTAGAAATTACTCGAAAAAGAAAATCCAAGTGGGATAACAATGCAACTCTAGCATTGTTAAAAGAATACGAGATCTTTTCGGATCGGTCTTGTCGGAACCACCCTGCCAGGGAGTGTAATGAAAATAGATCAAACATTAGAAGCAGACCACGGAGTTTCGACCTCCTTGGTTTCCTCAGTCGCAATTCACTATTCAACAACACTTGCGACAATGAATTAATTCCACCCTCATTGCCTCTAGTGGACAAGGTCGGAAGTAGCACTGCCGTGTATCAAACAACCCAGGTCGTTATAGCAGATACCGATCTAACTTGGATAATTCGCGGATTGTCAGTCCCGCTAGGTGTCTCGATCTGCTAAGTAGTCTAGTGGTGATTCCATTTACGACTTACCATGACATAACATATTGAAAAACGTCCCCTGCAAATGAGTGCAATGAAAATAGTTCAAGCATTAGAAGCAGATCACATGGTTTCGACCTCCTCGTCTCGTCAGTGCCTAATTTCAACGCAGGCAGTTCGCTATTGAAAAAGGGAGATCTGCTACTGACTGTGGACGAGTTAAGTTTTCTTCTGAATTAGATGTCCTTCCCACCACGTCAAATTTATTTTGGTCGTTTGTTCTAATGTTGCTCGCTAGATTATAGCATCTTCACTTACTTTTTTTTTAATATTTCGCCTGGTTATAAATAAATACTAACAACAAGCATGATTGATAGGTCTGAAGTTGCAGTTTTGATATATCTAATGGTTTTCTGAAGATTGGCAACGATTTCTAAACATTTGACATATTTCTAAGTACTTCAATCTGAGAAATGTATTTTTACTAAAATGTGACTATTTGTCAATGTTACCAACTTTATTATTAACAAAATTCAAATTTTAAATCATCCCCAATAATTACTTATTAAAAAAAATAGAATCGTAAGAATTCGAACGAAAAAATTCCTATAATTGAAGGAGGAACTCATCTTGACAGAATAATAACAAAATAATGCAGATGCACGCCTATTTACATCGCAATGTTCGTTTAAAACCCGAAGCAAATGAGAAAGACGTGGCAGCATTTCAGACGAAGTTAAGTGTCAGTCCTACGCATCAAGCATTCATTTGCATATGTAAATTTTCGTTTGAATCATTCGAAAAGGAACAGCATAGGTATTTACGCGTTGGATGAATTGTTCTAGATGCCACTTCTTTTTTAAAGATTATACAATGTTAATTAAGGACGTTTATACCGAAGTAATTAATGCGGAAGTCGTTATAATAAAAGTATTTTTCCTAAAGTTTATTTCTTTTGTTGCAGGTAACATGGAAATTTTCACCTACTTCTTCGGTCCAATCGGAATTCTCCTAACTATCAATTTGACATTATTCGCAGCTACAGCTAGGGAACTAACATGCGGATTATGGAAAAGGGAATTAGTTAAATCTACAACAGAAAGGTAAGAAAATCCTACGTAATGTCAGTACCCGCATCTTTTATATTACTCAAATAAACTTCGAGAACCCTTATATAGAGTCTTCGTTTCGTGTATTCATTCATCCTTCATCAAAAGAGAATATAACAAAAAAAAAAAAAGGAGAACCGAAGAAGCTATTCACACCGTTTACAAAAGGTTCACGAAATTCTCGTAACTTCTCGTCTTTCATCTTCTCGTCCCACACGGTGAACAAATGCCATCCACAGGTAAAAGTCCTCTTCGGATAAATTTGTTTTTCACGCACCAGCGCATTCACATCGCGTCATCGAAATGTCTGGTCGTTGTTGTTGTTGTGTGCGTGTGTGTGTGTGTATTCTCCGTCTATATAGGATGTAGGTGATGTTTATATCATTTCCTCTCCTATTTAGACCTTCAAAACTCCTGTTCGAGTGCGTTTTGTATACGTTTGCTTTCTTTGATCTCGTAGGGAAAACAGATGGCTAGAGTCCCAGATGTAAATGTATGATGTACGGATGTAATGTACACGCGGAAAGTGAAAAAGTTTGGTTAAATGGCTGACAAGTTTCGAAGCTTACAAACCTCAGTTATATCCGTCGTCTAAATCTAAAATGCAAGGGCTTACTAATTATTGCCGTTGAATATTAATGGCAAAATAGATAAAATATTACAGGGGTGCAAACAAAAAAGATGGTGTTCACATTAAAACTCTGACATGTTTACCATGTGTTAGATCACGTCATATGTTGTTCACGTCAGCCAATACGATTGACAGCATCTGTCACGTGTTAGATCACGTCATGTGTTCAGTTGTTTTGTTGTGAAGTTCACTCTTTTGGTGCTGTTTACAAACCTTGGCAATATAGAGTACAGTAGAAGTGTTTTGTTCCAACAGATTATTTTTGTAGTATGTGCCTAAATGTTTGGCCATTTTCCCAACGTGTGACAAACTAGGCAAACCATACCAACCTTTTTAATATTCGTCATTGGTTTCCGTGGAGAGCATCGAATATTTTCGTAATAGCTGTTGTAAAGCATCAGAAAAAATTGCCCAGGATAACTTTATGATTTTCGACGGAGATACTGCAGCATATCTGTTCCTAAAAGCAATGGAAATCGGAAACAAAAGAAAAACAAACCGAATTCCTTATCAGGAACTTACCATGTCAGAAGAAAGAGGATGGATTACCTGCCAAAATGTGTAGACAGATATTCCTGGATATTTTGGTGGTTAGAAAAGGCAAGTCTGCTGTTGTTTAATAACAAAGTGAGGTGAAGCATTCAAATGAAGGAATCATTTTCAAATATTTTTTACAAGGAAATATAATATTGGTTTCGGTACCTGTTTGAGCAAACATTTTTTATCAACTTTTAAAAGAGAATAAAGATGATAATGATAGAAAGGTGGTAACGTTGAACTCTCATTGCCAAAAAAAACGTTGGTGTTACCTAACAGTCCAAATCAGACTTATTATCTCAGCTTGCAATTGAATTTTTACCATTTTCCAATCACTGAAAGACGTTTTGGATTCAAGATACAGTTACGTCTGAACTAGATCACAGAGATGATCTAATGAAATACCAAGAGCGATCTGACATCCTCTAACAACTTTTGAATTTATTAACACTATGAGAAACACTTATTTGTTTTGTGATGGCAGCGTAGCCCAAAATGACAACTCCTCAATAATTGAAATGTTGTCTAATTAGCCTAATTTAGGTCCTCCCAATATGGAGAACAAATAGGTTACCTTTCCTGTGGTAGAGCATTCCTACATTCCACCAGAATCGATTTTTGGGTCACATAGAAAAGGTTATCAAACAGAAAACCGAAATCACATGCCCAAAAGAGGACAAAAATAATTGAAATTTTAAATTTCAAATGTCCAAAGGAATTATAAATTCAAAAACCAATAATGGTCATACAGTAAGAGGCAAAAGTTTCTATAGAATGAATTTATTTACTTCGCTATGTAGAAGACGGAACCAGATAAAGGAAGGCGTTACTTGTGAAGCATTATGAAACTAATGAAATTTTTTCAACGAAGTCTTTGAAGAAAGATCCTTTGAAGAAGGACCTTCAGAGGTCTTCAGTTGCTCTAAGGCTGATCAAGTCCGTAAGCCTTTTTGTCAGCATGATGAGGGTGGTTCTTCTTACCACAGTTTTACACGGTCTGCGGATTTTCGGAGATCAGCGACAGGGCGACCCTCGTGGAGGGGGTCTGTTGGAATCTAGCTCTCCCAAGTACTGGATGGAGATCACAACACTACAATCAAGTTCTAGAAGCATAGAGGAGAGTGATGAACATAATTACTATATTAACGAATACTCTCCATACTATCGAGTAACCAGAATAATATAACTTATATTGTTTATAATAAGATAAACAAGCACAACCAGCTACTATATGTATATTAGAACAGACCTTTCATTTAACTCAATTATCCCGTTTTCCAATAATATAACAACACGGAAAACAGACTGCTGCAGTGAACGTCTCTGTTTTGTGCTCTATATGTGAGTGTGTGTGCGCGTGTAGACAAAACTAACCTAGTTTAAGTTGAAACTTTTATTACATCCACTTCTCTCCCATATGTCAGGATGCTCGTTGTGTATAAGCTGGAACGCGCGATTTATTGTTATACTATATATATTTCTGCTCGTAAAAGGAAGCCCGATTGAAATCTTTATAATGGCATTCGGATTTGCTTATTGTACCAATTAAAATAAGCAGATTGTTCGATGAGCGGTGAATTTATTTCCGATGATTTGGGTTTTAGGGTCAATGGGTATCGGAATTTTAGCTTAGAAGGTTTTCTTTTTCTGGAGCGTTCACCTTCAGTTAAGATTATAATTGTTTCTGTTTGTAAAAACAAACATTTGACATGAAATTATACTTGATTTCGGCACTTTTCTTGTACAATATTAATCTTTAAAACATAATCATTTTTAATCAATTTCTTTATGTTCAATTCCAATACTACATGGTTATAAAAAATACCAAATTTATATTTGATGCGTGGCTTCCAGCATCGTTTTATCTTCCACCAAAGACAATTTGCAAACTTGGTCAGTACATCAATCACTTGAAGAGTCTTTCAGGGGATGTAGCTGTCCATCCTTCCTTCCTTCTGTTATTTTGCTTAACAAGCATTTGTGACACATCTTCGTATATAGTTTTGCGTGTATCTTCTAACTCCAGGAAACCATTACTTTTAGAAGATCTTTGCTGCGTTCTTGTCAACCCCGAAATGACCCTATCAATCATGCAAGCGTACCACGATGTCTTCTCTATCTAAGATCTATACAACCTCAAATTTCTGCATAGCCTTCATCATCAGCATGTCGCTGTTGTTTTCTGCTCACATTACTTATTCTGGTACTAAATTTAAATTTGAGTTAATAATGAAATTCATTGAGCAAATTGCTCCATTGCGCTGTTTGAAGATTGTAGAGTAGGAGAAAAAGTTCCCTGCCAGCGTGTGTAACAAGAACGGCCTTTACTTAAAATGCACTGGTACATTCTTGTCTTAGTTTACTTGCATGGACTGTATGTGGCACAAACATTCTCTGTATGCATACTAGGACAATAAAGTTCTAAAGTTGTGAATATCCTTAATCTTTTAGTCCCAATTGAAAGAAATTCAGGATTTTCTTGAGTGCTATGGCTCTGATGTCAGCGTAAGTGTTTTACTGTATTCAGAGCAGAGTCAACATTTGTCACTATCTACCTTGCACATCTTCTTGAGGTGACAACCTGAGAGGGCCGTGGCCAGTGAATAAAACCGTGATGGTGCTAAGGTCTCTTTTATTGAGATCCAGCAGAGATTTAGCTTTAGTGGCTGAAAAAGTAATGGACTTAGTTTTGGAGTGTTAGTCCAATAGGAAATTTTTTGATTAGTCTCCCACTGTTGAAGCTGAGCTCTTATGTGGTTTTTGGTAAGGCCACAAAACGGCTCTGGTCCAAAAAAGATTCCGCTCCTTTCTCTGCAAAACCATCGACAGTCTCGTTTTCTTCGCACCGCCAGTGTCCTGATACCCACATCAGTGTTAACTGTGTTCCTTTGAGCCAGAGTTTTGAGAGTCAGCAGACAGTCCCAGGTTAGCCTCGACTCAACACCATATCTTTATCCTTTGTGTTTGCTACTGGCAGGAATAATAAATTCGTTTTTTCACACCCTTGTACCAACTCACTGATAGCCCCGAAAGCAGATTGTCCTCTGTCCGCAAATCAATGCCCAAGTACAACCGATAATAATAAAGTCCATATTTTGAAATTTATTGTCTGTCACTGCCATCTTGACTTCTTCTAGTACATTGTCAAGGTTGCTATATTCCTAATGATTCTGTATTTTCATAGTCTTTGAGTATTCAGTTCCAGTTCCGTATTGCATTTCAAAATGAATATCGCTCCCAAAAATGAGCTGTGACTACTACTTTGAATGAAAACACAGCGAGATATATTGTCAAAGAGTGGGGTAGGAGTTTCGGAGCTGATTTTGAAGCAAAATGGAAATATGGAAGAAAAAAATGCAACTGCAATAGATTAAGCCGTTTTAATAAGACAAAAACAAGTCAAAACCTTCGACAAAACTTAAAACACTCTGGGAATTATTATTCTCGGCTTCACTACTTACAGAAAGTAGAAGTAAAAATTAGATCTTGGAAAGAAACAATTAGGCACTGTCAATACTAATCAAATGGTCTAACACCCATGACAGAAGACGTTTTGGGACTACTTCTCTTATGTAGGAACTGGATCTCAGTCGAGGACTATAACTACTTGGCCTCTCTATAATTTCATTGCTAAAGTATCTAAGAAGAATGTTTTATTGACGTTGGCACTCAACTATACTTCTCTTTTCGTTTCTTTTCTGGATTTTCGCTATTATGAGCCATGGAATCACCGTTGTGCATCGTACAATGTATTCACATTAAAATTCTGACATGTGCACGTCAGACAATCCTGTTGACAGTATTTACCACGTGTTAGATCACGTCATGTGTATCTTTTTTGTTTAGTCGTTTTGTTGTGAGGTTGCTTTTGGTGCTATTTACAAAACTCGGCAATATGGAGCATAAGTGAAGTGTTTTGTTCCACCAGACTGTTTTCCCAAAATGTGACCAATTAGGCAAACTATACCAACCTTTTTAATATTCATCATTGGTTTCTATAGAGGGCATCGAATATTTTCATGATACCTGTTTTAAAACATCAGCACACTGCAGCATATCTGATTCTAAAAAGAATAGAAATAGGAAACAAAAGAAAAACGAACCGAATTCCTTACCAGTAACTTACCATGTTAGAAGAAAGACGATGGATTACCTGTCAATATGTGTAGACAGACCTCCTTGGATATTTTGGAGGTTAAAAAAGACAGAAGTTTGAATTTATTAAAACGACTTAAAGAAAAAAAAAATGAGAGGATGATTTTTAGATGTGTTGAGTCTTCTATTGAGCCAGTTGATTTCAATACATGGAAAATGTTTAGTAAGGTGAAACATTCAAGTGAAGGAGTCTTTTTCAAATATTTTTTACAAGGTTGGTTTCTTTACCTGTTTGAGCAAACAGTTTTTATCCCTTTTGATTCTTTTCTGGATTTTCGTTATTATGGGCCATGGAATCATCCTTGTGCATTGTGCAAAGTGCAATGTAATGTTGCAGCTTTGTTTTTCTTTAGACTTCAAAATACTGGAATTGTGTCATTTGGAAAAGCAAAAATAGAAGAGTTAATTGATCTTGTCCTATTAGGTAAAGATATTTCTTTTTTGTCTTTTCTTACAGCTTCCGCTGATGTTATTTGTTTTTTTTTAATGAGATTTTGTGCCATTTCTCTGCTTACATTTTCGGATGATTCAATTAGTCTTTTGAAGTGTTGAGACGAAATAAGAATCTTTAGAGAGAACACAGAAGATGTTCTTGTGATCTCTTTCTCTTGATTGTTAATCAATTTTCAGAGATCTCAAATTTGCTTCTCAATGGCTGCTTATCCCACATTGTTTTATCTTCCATCATTGCTTCGAATTTCAGCGAGATTCTAACCTTAAAATGTGACAGCTGTCAGACTTCCACCTTGCGTTCATTCATTCATCTATATTTGACTTCAAACACGGAATAGTATCTCGGGAATTGCTTTATTCAATAAATAAACTCTAGAAACTATCAAGGAATAGTAATAAATGCAAGTTAATGAAAATTTGTGAAGATATCCGCCGTTCTTTATACTTATAATTAAAAACGAATAAAATGGAGTTTTTCGTTGTAAAAGAACGTAACGAGTTCGAGACTCATTTGCAAAAATAAAACCAGCACAACCATCCCTGCTCGCTGATTAGCTACCTACCGTCATAAAACGAAATCTCAGAAATCCGGTTCCATAAATTCCTTTATCGGACGTCATTAATGATACCCGCAAACTGCTTGCACACGCATACACATCACAAACGTAGAGAGCCACAATAATTAATCCGTATTGCCTTTTACAGACTTGAGCGAGCGTGGTGTATAGTAACAAGATTTTACATAGCTGGATTATTTCAGTCATGCATGTGAGTTGTGCTTTTGCGGCCTACGGAGAATATATGACCCGCGGGAGCTATAAACCTTACCTCTAAACACACTTTAATATATGACGGACGATAGGCAATTTGTTCTTGAGTTGTCCTAAATCGGTCTCGACGCATGACTCAAAACATATCGTGATTGATCTTTTAATATTACGGCTTTTTTTATTACCTATAGGCATCACCTATATACATGATTAAAACGCCTAAATTGCCTTTAATAGCTTCATGGGAATATTATTTTTTTTCTATTACGCTTGAAAAGTGTATAAAATGGTAACTATTAATAGCGATAAGTTCTTTTTTGGGTGAGCTGATAGCAGCATGACAAGAAAAATTACTTAATTGAGATGATTTATAGAAAACATTTACATTTTTTTCTCGGATGGTGTATGTTCATTATAAGTATTACTTAAGTATAAAAATTGAATATAATTTATCACACCAAAAAGTTAATTGGTTCTTTGGTAATACTCAGCTTGCTTTTAGCTACGAACGTCCGTTACTTAATTGAATAAATCTCTATTGTACGTAATTATAATAAATTGCAACATATAAACAAAAAAAACGATTTATAGAGTAAGTCGGGAAAAGATTAAGCACCCTGTTTTTGCTAAGTTTCTACGTGATCTTAGCATATCTGCATTTAAACCGTTAACGTTCTCTCCAGTGCACTCAGCCAAAAGCATTGTAGACATCTATACCCAGTGTCCCAAATTACAGCGGTGGTTAGCAATAAATATTGATATT
Source organism: Holotrichia oblita (assembly GCA_023690525.1). NCBI lineage: Eukaryota > Metazoa > Arthropoda > Insecta > Coleoptera > Scarabaeidae > Holotrichia > Holotrichia oblita. The sequence continues at coordinate 21,929,975 of CM043019.1, read as the reverse complement.
TCTATTTTTATTTTCAGAGCTGCTTTAGGTAGAGTGTGCATCAAACTAGTAGTGGTCATGGGCGTCTCGTGGATCGCCGACATAGTTTCATGGTTAGTCGGCGGCCCACAGGAGGTTTGGTACTTCACCGACATCGTAAACTGTCTCTCGGGCGTGTTCATCTTCATCGTCGTCGGATGTCAACCGCAGGTAAGCGACAGCGACGATCATACGCGTATAGTGCCTTCGAAAAAACATGATATATATTGACGTTTGTCTAGGTATTGACAGCTGTCAAACGCTACTGGTGCTGGAGAAATAACAACAATACAGCAGAAACTGCAGGTACTACGAATCACCACTCCTCGAGCTCCCAAGGACAACCCTCGATAGGCGACACCGTTTGCAATCACAGCATTACGAACAACACGAAATCGGTAGCTTGGGAGACGAGCTGTTGAAAAGCCGATCGTAACGTATTCGTACGTGAATCTTGCCTTAAAAGAATGTCAATTAATGATGGGAGTTTAAAATTTTAAATCTGTAATAACGGCTTTTGTGCTCACGGCTAACGCTATTAGACATTTATTTAAAAATGACAGATGCGAAAGCGATGTTGTCATATAACATTAATGACAGATGCTTAAAAATAACGATAAAACAGATATAAATTTAAATGTGTGATCGAATAGATGAATTTGACAATAACGGATACGTTGAGCTATTTTTCTAAACTATACTATATCTTCAAACGTGTATTTTCTAAGCATTTATTATGTATAAACTATAAACTAGTCAGTTACGTGTGTTTTTCTTTAATTTTTTTTGTTTTACTTATATGTTGTAAATGACAATTCGTTGCAGACATGTATATATAATACATAGTAGAGGATGTGTTCATTTCTGATGCAATAATAGTTTTTTGTTACAGAAAATCGTTTTTTTCTTTTAAAATTTATCCAACGAAATACATTTATTTATGAAAATTATCGAGACTGAAAAAAAATATATATTTCATTTTAGTTACGTAATAATAATTTAGTTAAGTTCCTTTTATCGTTTAATTTTATTTATCGAAACAAAAAATTAAAAGTAAAATCGTTACCATTCATTAGAAGACCCGGTTTTATTTATATAAACACATATCTATGCAGAACACTCAATCATCGTTGTTGTAGCTTATTTCACTGTAACAATAATTTGTTAATATATTGATGATACTTTACTCGTATAGGTATAGGATGTTGCATTTTTTTTACATCAAACGGTATAATAGGTTTCAAATTGAAATCTCGGTAAAATAGAACACCCGAATTACCGGCCGAATTTGACAGTTTGGAAAAATGTAATACTCTATAACTGTATACAGTAGAAAACAACGGAAATTGTCTCTTTTTATGTATCGAACAAAATTGTGATGCATTTTGATTGTTTGTAAATAATATATATATACATAGTGATTATATTATGTAATATTTTATAATATATAATACATATATATAGATTTTTTTACTACCTATAGTAGGTGTTTGACAATTTCTGTAGTTTTAATTCATATTTGTGCTTTATGTCACTATGTGTACGTAGACGTAGTAAGATCTTATTATACTTACCAGTATTACATCATATTGAAAAATAAATGTAGTTATATATGTGTAAATATATGTTTAGGTTATATGTATATGAATGTTGTACCAGTATTTTGTAAAAATTGTCCAAAATAAAATAAAACGAAACACAAAATGGTTTTTCTTTTAAAATTCAACGTCATTCGTTGAGATAGTCCTTTAATCCCAACAAAAAGTAGATTAAATTACAAATTAGATCTATCAGAATTTTTTGTTTCTTGAAATACAGACAAAAACGCCTTAAAGAAACCAACATTTCAGAAAGTTGATGAAATTTCTCCAGCTGTTATAAGCATATAATTGGCATTTTAACTAAGCTAAGATAAAAAAATATGTTGTGAGAAACTCAACTTGTCGTCAATCTTTTTATCCTAGTCGGTATAAAAATTATAATAAATAAATACATATCACGAATATACTTTTTGCGATTTTTTTGTAGAGATGGTAGTAATGGAAGTAAAAAACTTCGTTGGACCACACAGTATTGTAAACAAGAATGAACGTAAATCTATATTCAATAAAATGCAATGAGAGGTACTGTTTCTTCTAAATTTCACAATGAAAAGTATTATACAGAGTGGGCCACTTAAAATTATGCATTGAAATTATGGCCAAACTAAATAAGAAAGTTAAAATCGGACCAGGTAAAGTTATAGAGTTCTAAGGGAAGCACATTTTAATAAAAATGTAGATTTTATATCCTTCATCATAACATTATACCGAAATCAATTTGCATTTATTTAAATGGGGTGTGGTATTTTTATTGTAAATTTCTTAAACAGCTATTTTTTTTATCGTATAACTGCATAAAATATGACCAATTTCAATAAGAAACGAAATCCATAACTTCTTGAAATTGCCGCCAATATTTCAAATGTTGAAGGGCGCAAGTATTGTTATTTACCTGATGCATATTTGCGTAAAACGCAAAATTTGAATTGGGCTCTAGATATGTCATTAAATGTCACTTGGCAATTGACAAACGTTCAAAATTAATTATTCGTTTTGTAGCTTCTGTGTCTAGAGTCTTATTATTATCATTATTATTAAGCAAATGGCAGAATAGTAATTTAAGTCAAATCTGACAAATGTCATTCACTTTAACATACGTTACGTAAAATTTCGGTAAACTAAGCTTGAAACTACGAATCCGCGAAATTTAAATAAACAAATTTCATTCTTTGTTATTGCAAACACGGATAAAATATTTAATAAGTGATTGTGCTGTTTTAGAAATACCATCGTCATACAATACAGTGTCAGAAAAAATAAATGTGCTATTTAATAAAATGCAAACTGATTTCGACATGATGTCGTCATGAATGTTATTTAAATTTACATTAACGGCAAAAAAATACGAAATTCCTAGATAAAAATCACAACGTTCTAAATAGAGAGATAGTAAGAGATAAAACAAACTTTAAATTATTAGTTACATTATGTATAGATAGTCGCTCCAACAAAACGACAAAAATAAATACGAGTAGAGCATGAGTACAAAAGAAACTTCCATTTATAATCTTTTGAATTAAATTTTAAAGTTGCCGCGTCGTATTTAGTAATTTTCATTAAATATAGTAATATTTTGATTTATACTTTTAAACTACCAATCGAAAATTTTGAAAGAAATGTCAAAACACCTGTTGCACATAACCTAGAAATAGCACTTTTCGGATCGCGCTTTAGGTAACTTAGATTGAATTAATAAATCAAACAAGGCCCATTTTGAACTCAGTGAAACATGTATTTTTTATTAAAGTGTATTACCATTTTTAATACCTATCTCAAGTTTGTTGCCCTGTAGAACAATTACTTTTTCTATCTTTATGGGGAGAATTTCATTCCTTTATGTCCTTTGCCTTAAAGAAATGAATAAAGCTTAACTCAGGGTATCAGATTCGCATATAAGGAATAAAAGTCGGAAATTAATTTGTTGTTAAAAGTTTAATTATGATACTTAACGTTGTCTGATTACAGTAATTCTTGAATAGAACAGACCCTGTAAGTATTAACGTCATAATATAATAACATTATTCCTTCTGCTTCAATACATCAGAGCAGGGTAAACCTGCAGAATCCAGCTCCCATCTAAATTTCCGCTACGAATATAATAAACAAACTGCAACGTTGATATATTTTAGTCGCTTTTGTGGCTTGCCTTGTATTGTGTTGTTGTGATATTTAATTAATTTCATTTATTGAATAACATTCAATGTATTTTACAGTTATTTTAAGTGAAAATTGTATCTATCAGTTCAAGACTCACTACAATTTTAGCTTCGCATTATCACTCCTACTATTACTCCTACAACCAAACCTACAAAATGGTCTATTCTACTCATAATTAAATATGAGCAAAGTTTCGTTTCTTCTTTATTACAGTGACTCACTTACACCTGCTGTATTATTTGTAGTACAGATTTAGATTTAATTGAGTGATATTGCACTGCGACCTATTGATATATTTCTTCTTCGTCTATGCCGAGATAATTGGCTCGGGTTTCCCTAATACCGGTGCTGTTAGACGTCAGGCGTTCCCCGGATTTTCATCCTCCACCTTGCAGAACCTGCAGTCGCTATTCTGTTTCAAACCTATCCTTGTCATGTATTGTATCTTAATTCTTAATACATATACTATATATTATTTTATTAGCAACATTTAAAGACCTTTTAAAAACGAACAGTTTATTTTAAAATCAAATTACATTACATTAACAGAAAATTTGCGAAACAAAATTAAATTAAATATGTGCAACATCGTCCCTACATTTGGCAAACCTCAGAAGAGTAAAGACAGCAGATGGTGTCACTCCCGGTATCCTACTAGCAGCTGCAATCTAAAACAAATCAATTTAGTAAAGATTGATCAGCAAAATATGCTGCTATGAAAGATAACGTACAGTTTGAGGTTGTATAGCCATTAATTTTTCCCTTTCTTCAAAACTCAAATTTAAATATTCCGAATTATAATCGATATCTTTCGGAATAACATAAGCTTCATCACGTTTCATTTCCGCCACCTCGCTAGCTTGCGATTGGATAGCACTTTCATATAAAGCTTCGATTTGCAATCTTCGTTCTAAATTTTTATCTTCGCTTAAAATATTCAATTCAGGCACGATTTTCCCTAAATCTGTAATAGTTACGATTTCATTCCCGTATTGAAGAACATCAAAAGCACTGCAAATAAATTTATACAATAAAAATTTCAAGATAAACGAATTAATTTACGTTTTTTGCATTTTACTCTTGGTGGGCGGCAATTTCAATATATTTCTCCAATGCGAAGCGGCTTTAGTGATACTTTTTAATAAAGCAACGCCTTCTTTCAATTTAGATTCTATATCCTTCGTTCTAGTATATCTTTCGTGTGAGACACAACCGATTTTATAACCTTTTTCGGTTAATCTCAAATCTGCATTATCTGGTCTTAACATTAAACGAAATTCAGCCCTGCATGTGTACATTCGATAAGGTTCGTTGGTTCCTTGCGTCGTTAAATCATCTATTAGAACGCCTATGTAACCATCGCTTCTGTCAATTATTAATGGTGGTTTCTTCAAGGCCTGAAATGGTAAAGAGTAATGAGAAATATGGTTTTGTATATAATCGATGTATCCTACTTTTGCTCCAGCATTAATTCCAGCAAAAATACCTTGTGCGGCTGCTTCTTCATATCCTGTTGTACCATTTATTTGGCCGGCTAAGAATAAACCGTTAACACGACGTAATTCTAACGTTGAGTGTAATTCTCGTGGATCGACAAATTCATATTCAACACCGTATCCTAGAATGATTAAACTATAAAACTATCTTATTAAAATGAGTGTCTATAACATTATAGGATTTTCTTTGATTAAATGGCATAACATATTACCAGTTCTTAAAAGTTCAGCCTTTTCAAGTCCAGGAATAGTATGAATTAAATCAACTTGTAATTCTTCAGGAAGCGTGCATGACAAACCATTCGGATAAATTACATCGCTATTTAAACCTTCGGGTTCTAACCAAACTGAGTGTTCTCTTCCACCGAATTTCAACACCTTAGATTCTATACTCGGACAATACCTAGGTCCCGTTACTTCTTCCTTCACATGTCGATTCACATGAATGTTATTTTTAACGATCGGCTCAAGAGCTGTAGTCGTATGCGTCAGATAACACAGTTTTTGATCCTTTGCCTACGGAAATCACAAATTAATAGAATTACACTAAAATATTCACTGTAATAAGAGCAACTTACTTACATCAATCCAAACTCGATCGTTCATGAACGAAAATGGGACCGGTGGGTTATCTCCTTCTTGGACGGAGCAAACACTATAATCAATAGTAGAAGCTTTTAAACGTGGTGGCGTTCCCGTTTTTAAGCGACCTAGTCGTAATCCTAACGATTCTAATGTATTAGCTAAACCTATAAAAAAATTAAATAAATACGACAAAAAAAACTGGCAAAACAAAAAAGCAAACTACCTATAGCCGGTTCATCTCCTATACGGCCAGCCGGTATGATACGTAAACCTATATTGATATGAGCTTTCAAAAACGTTCCTGTTGTCATTACTACAGCTTTAGATTTAATTTTGGTACCATCCCCTATTAAACGCAATACATATTATATTATTAAATTGTTAAAAATATAAAATATTTACGTAAAATTATCCCCGAACAAGAAACGACAGATCCACATTGATTTTCTACGATTAAATCTTCAACCGCAGCTTCCAAAATATCCAAATTAGGAGTTTCGTTAAATATCTCATTTTGTAAATGTTTCTTATATAAATCTCTATCGATTTGTGCTCGTAAACCCCATACAGCTGGTCCTTTACGTCTGTTTAACACCTATATTTATTAAAAATTAATATCGCTAACCACTAACAAATACGACAGCATAAACATACTTTATACTGAATTCCCGATTTATCGCATATTCGACCACAAACACCATCAAGAGCATCAACTTCTCGCATCAAATGACCTTTCCCTATCCCTCCGAATGATGGATTGCAAGACATCTCACCTTTAATCCAAAATCACCAAATTTAATGCCGAAGAAACTTAATTATCGTTAATCATACTGGACTTACCTACTGTATGCCTTTTATGCGTAACAAGAAGAGTTTGTGCACCCATTCTTGCAGCTGCAGCACATGCTTCTGTTCCTGCATGTCCTCCACCTATAATAATCACATCATATTGCTTCTCGAGTGAGAATTTCCTCGTAATATTATTGTGTTGCAGGAGTCGTTTTAAAAGTATAAGATTCTTATTTCTATACATATTTTATCAGCTCTTTTAATTTTAAGATCACTTTAACATATCATTAATTATTTTAGTAAATTAATTTATTAAATTTTATATAAATAACTTAAAATTGCTATCATAACCTATAATAATTGTTGACAGCTTTTTAGATTTTACCTGCTCCCTCTGATGATGGATTGCTAAATTATCAGTACATTCATGAAATTAGGAATCTGTATATCGATTGAAGAAAACTGTAATTCTAAACGTCAAAATTTTAAACTTCAACGTTTAGTTATCAATATAGGTTATGTTTTGAAACATTTCAAACATTGTTTACTAATTTGAAATTACGTTATAAAGGTATAATTTAATATAAATTTAATTGTAGCATTATGTAGTATAATATATTTTTAATAGGTAGAATATGGCGAAACATCATCCAGATTTAATCTTCTGTCGTAAACAACCTGGAGTCGCTATAGGGAGGTTATGTGAAAAATGTGATGGTAAATGTGTAATTTGTGATTCCTACGTGAGACCCTGCACTTTAGTACGGATTTGTGATGAATGCAATTACGGTTCGTATCAAGGAAGATGTGTTATATGTGGTGGGCCAGGTGTTTCCGATGCATATTACTGCAAAGAATGTACAATTCAAGAGAAGGACAGGGACGGTTGTCCAAAGATTGTGAACTTGGGTAGTTCAAAAACTGACTTGTTCTACGAAAGAAAGAAGTATGGTTTTAAAAGACGATAGTGTGATTATTAAATTGATTATTAATAAAAGAATAATTATAATTTGTGGGGTTTAATTTTTTTATTGAGTGAATGGTGTGTCTTTTGTATTTTTAATAATTGTTTCGATATTGAAATAAATTATAATGTAATATATTTTGCATTAAAGATTTATGTAATGAATATGCATAACGTATTTCTTTAAAAAGTTGGTAATTACTTTTTGACTGCCTTTGATGTTGAGTTTTTATTAAGTTTTATTTTAATTTTTTGCCTTTTCATTAAGAATAAATTCCTCTTAAAGTATATGGATTCTGTATTATTCTTGCAAATAGAGTTTGATGGAAGGTCTTAAAGTTAACTTAATATTTATGAAAGGATTTTATCTCGTTGGTACTTTTATGTTAGCACTAAATTGATTCTAAACTTTTCATATTTCCTTCATGTAATAGATTGTGTAATGATTTAAGAAACCATTACATGAACACGAAAATAACTAGGAAATATTTCGCAATTTTAATGAAAAGTTTTCATTTAATTGAACCTTACATTTTGGGCTTCTTGTTGTGCTGTGTTAAATTACATAAATTGCCTAGATCGATGAGAAATAACGTGGTGTAAACATTGTTCTTATCAAATATCAGACGGTTACAATTAAAAAAAAAATCCTGAAGTTTTTATGGTTTTTTTAGTAATTTTTGAGTTAGACCGACGTAATATATATTTATACATCATTTATTATTGGTAATTTTTCTTGTCGATGGATAGATTTAGAAACGACACGTTCAGCAATGCAATGTTTGCGTTTATAACCAAGGAGCATATCATATAAGAGTGACGCATTCCACGTTAAAAATTGGACCCTTACGCTAGCACACTCTGACGGGCATATGGCGTACTAAATTCGTAAACAACCACGATGGCGGCATTTTTAAATTACTACAATATTTTCTTTTGGTACTAAATATGCTCTAAATGCGTGTTTCGATCTTATTTGATCTCATCAGTGCGATATATCTATAAATATAGAAATCACAGACACGTATTTACGTGCATATAAATAAAAATTAATTGAATTACTTAATTTGTGTCTTAGACATGCATACGCTGCCTAACCTTTCTCGAGTTTCGATTCTTGGATCTATCATTAGAAGACTGACAAATATCATGAAATTTCCTGATAATTAAACTCATAGATATATTTAACAATTGTTCTTGAACTAAAGGTTGATCGCTGTTAACACAAGTGTACCATGAAAAACTAATCTTTCGCAAAGTTACCAACAATTTTTTCTGAATATAATTTACATGATCAAACGATTTCAACAACACAACCATTCTATCGTAAATGTTATTAATATGTAATACCAAACTAAGAGTGGGATAAAGAAAACTAAAAGTATGATGGAGTTCTACATTAGCAGAAAATAAAAAAGATTTACAAACCTATCACCTTCAGGTAAATTAAGCTTTCTTAGAAAAAATCCACATATGTATGTACATAAGGTGACAACTTGATAATTTAAATCATTTTATCATTAATTGGAACATTTAGAGAAGAATCTTCTAATTCATTCTTATTCAACATACTATTTCTACCACTTTCAGGTTCAATAGAAGTCATATATGATTGTAGATGAGATATGTCCACTATCTTTCTCACAATTGAATCCGATAGAATGAGAAGACACAAAATTATTTAAAATACAAGTTTTAAAATTGGCAATAAATTGATGAAAACTTGGATTTGTATTAAGACCATAACACTGACATAATACACCAAGCAGATTCTCTAAGCGATCTTGATTAATGATCTTGTTTGCAAGTGTCCAGTTTATTGCACAAGAAAATAAAACCTCGAAGAATATGAATCCAACTCACTTTCACTGGTAGTGATTTTATGACAGTACTATATTTCATCTATGGACAGTACTGTAGGGAAGTTTCAAGTACGGTGTGCTACTTAAACTTACGTAACTTTCAAATTGATAGTGCTCAATTTTTTCAAGGCTTTCATACTACAATTTTAAGTATTCTGATTTACAAGTCACACAACAAGTCTATGATTGGAGCCTAAATCTGCATAACTTAGAACTTTGAATAGAGTTTAACCATACCTGTTCTCTATCATTAGAAGGGAGGGTGAAAAAATGTCTATTTTGATAACCCGAATCGGGTAAAATATTGAAATAATATTGACTTTCGCAACCTGGAATTTTACATTTATATTTGTATACACTTGAAAAAGTCTTAAAAATAAATTTTTACCTAATTATTACAATGAATTATTACTCCAGTAACAATTAATCAAATAAAACAACAAGTAAGAATAACAAAACTTACCCAAAACTTCTTACTGTTTTCTTTATAACCATATAACCTCACAAAATAATTTGTAAACACTACTAATTTGTAGATATTTTCGTTACCATGCACTGTTGCCATATCGCACACTTTTATAGCTAACCATATTTATTCAAATTTCTTGTTAATAAGAACAATAAAAAAACGATTTTTTCACAATAACGCTAAAAACTTTCTCATTCTTCATATTAAAACCTTCTTTGATGTTTGATTATCATCCCTTTAGATACAAAGATTTGGCAACAATACAATATTTAGTACTCCATATGAATCAAAGATAGCGCGCACATCTTGCCCGAAATTTCAAATTTGAACGAAATACCCGTGGTTTATAACGCAGAAATTGACAGTCAGCAAATATTCTGTCAAGGTCATCAGCACATTTCCATCAATGCCTCAAAATGTCTGACAGTGAGGTTCTCTAGAAAACGAAATCCACTCCCAAATTAACATCGTCGTGGGTGGAAGCTCCCTTGGTCGATCAACGCCAAAAGTATCTTGAAGTTACTTTCGACACGCGTCTCACCTTTCAGCAGCACTTTTCCGACGTTGCTGTTCCTACTTACCAGGTCCATCCTGTATCCGATCCTTTGCTGGAGAAGCTCTTGTAGTCTAAAACTGAAGCTCTTCATTTACATCACATTTTTCAGGCCAGGCTGCTCATCCTGCAGGATGTTGGTATCGATTATTTCGGCTCTAAGGCGACTCAGAAGAGACATTGTAGAGCAAACTTATTGGCCAGCGCATCGAAAACTCAAAGGTAGAACGTGCTCCAAAATCCGAGTCTAGATATCCTAATCTTGAGTACTTACGCGCGGACAGTGTCCAGATCCATCCTTAAAAGGGCACATCAGTCTGGGAATCCGTTGATTAAACACATTGGGGGGTTGGATCCTGACAGACCTCCAGCGTTGGTGAGAACGTGGCATATTTTGAAAGACCTTTAACGGTGCCAACCAGCCACCACCTCTGGGATTAAACCGCTCTCACAAGAAAGGCGAGAAGGCTACAGGATATCACATCCAGTCTCGGGGAAAGCAAGGATCGCAAATCGAACAGAATGATCAAAAATTGGCGTTTATTGGCATAATTGGCATATGGAAAATAGTTCCATCTATCAGGTAATCGATTAAACATATAAGAAATTCTGAAATTGGCCGCTAGAGTTCAATCAAATTCAACGTTTGTTTCATAGAGGGCGTTGGTATGTTGTCAAGTCCATATTCTTCTCTATGGTCAAGTCTACCAAGGGTGCAGTCTAAAGTCACTAGATATATGTATAGTGACTTTAGTCAAGTACCTGGATATACAAAGTACCTTTTTATTTATGTAGATTTGTATAATTATGAAATAATGAGGAATTTATCATGAATTCTTACAAATTAATCATAACAAATCATGACGAATGACATGGAATCAGTAAAAAAGCATCACGAAGAATCATTTTGTAGAATAAAAATCAAATTCACCGAATCATACAAAAGTTATGTCGTTTTAAATGAGTGCAAAGTACGCCGTCTAGAATATGAAGCGAAAGTTAGAAAAATAAATTTCAAAGTCTTATATGAAAGTACTCTGTAATACCGAATAGTGTGTAAATATGTAGGGTAGCATTGTCATGGTCGTTTTTTATTATGACTTATCTTCGATGATGCTATTTAAAGTGTTTGGTTTCTAATTTATATTGAATTTAACATCTTTGACATGTGTCAAAAAGATTCGAAACCTCCCAATAGATGGCCAAGTTTAATTAAAATTAATAAAGTCCCTAGATTTACAAAGTATAGTAATAGCAACGGTAATAGGTAAGGAACTTGTGATAGAGAGGGAAGTCCATTTCGACCCCAAAATGGTGTCGCTAGTGAAGGTCATCGTGTTGCGCATGCTTGGTAAGAATGTATCACCTGCATAACATAACATAACCCTACACCATAGCTCACATACATTTAATTGTTTCATTTTACGTCTAATTTTTACGATATAACAACAAAAACGTATTTATCGTGAAGATGCCGTGTTAATCCAAGTGAGAGGATGATTCTAAAAGAAATGAAATCAACTATGCTTCAGACAAATAAATTAAGAGAACTCTCAACGGAGATTATCTAGAAAAGAAGTCGCGCGTTCTGGTCCTCTTGAATATTATCAACGCTTAAGATATTTCCCGTCCATCTGGAAGCATGCCCGTGTCCAGATAATACAAAAGAAGGGCAAGGACAGTCTCTTCCCTCAAAACTATAGGCCAAAAGTTTGCTCTCCAATGTCTCAAAAAACGCGGAGGCCATCCTTCTGAATCGCCTTTGAGCCGAAATAATCGATACCAACATCCTGCAGGATGAGCAGTTTGGTTTTAGGGAAGGACTGCCAACAGAATTTCTCCTCAGAGTTACCGAGGAAATTAGAAACGCCCTTGAAAGACGCGTGTCTACCCGCTTTGTTTGGCACGCTGGGCTTCTCTTTCAAATGCATTCGGCCGGGATGAATCCCAATATTATAGGCCCTATGAGGTCCTACCTCACGGGACGATCGTTCGACGTGGCAGTTGACTCTTCTGTCTCCTCTAACAGGCCCATCTTAGCTGGGATCCCACAGAGGGTCTCTTCTCGGCCCGGAGTTATTCCTGGTCTTTACACGTCGTCGAGATCGGATGCCCTGATCTGCACTAGGTTGCATGGTGCTATCGACGGCCTTCTTTCCTGGTCTACGAAATGGCGATTAGCCATAAACCATGAAAAATGCGTACCCATTCGATTTTCGAGGAAAAGAACTACCTTTTGGTATGACGCTGGACTCCAGGCTTACCCTAAAGCACCATTTTGAAGATACGAGGTTGGCAACACAATCTAGCAAAATAATCTGAGTAAAAAACAGAGTACACTTGAAATTTTAGGGGAAAACGAAACATTACAGTGGGTGATGAAATCGGTTAACCGTTGAAGTGAACGAAGGCGCGTTCAATAATGTTGAGATTAAAAAATTTCTTGTTTGCTTATATAAATTATTCACAAAATTTGTTAGTTAACCTTGAAGGCATAGCTAGATTGGAATCGAACTCAATACCACTATGTGTGATTAGCTACCTAAGTATACATATTTCTAAATTTAGGTTCGTCAGTAGGTATACCTACTGTAAGCAAGTTTCCCCTACGTATGTCAACTAGAAATATTAACCGAGGGAAACGGATCATTTATTTTCATGGTACATAATAACAATAACGTGCTAAGAAATTGCGACGCTTGATAAATGGTTCTCACACTAATATTGTGGAGCAACACGAAACAACACTTATTTTAATTGACCTGTCTGTAATAAAAATCGATGAGTAAAGTTTCCAACGCGAACTTCAAATCTAAATCACCCTTAATGCCGCCATATATAAAATGAGCACGATTGTTGGCAATATTTCAAAGTGTCCACGATATAAATATATAGTATAAATTAATAGTCAGCAATAACTAAAATGCTCACATATTGTAGAAAATACACGTACAATTCATTCATATCGATCGAGTTAATGATGAAGTAAAAATATTGATATGTACAATACCAATATTCTTCAATTAACTTCATAAATTCGACAAAGCTGGTATATATCGGATGAAGTATTCAAAAGTCATGCTAGACATTGTAACTATAGGTGGTAGTTATGTAGTACTCGTAGTATACGATTGACATGAAAAGCAGGCCTCGCAATAGTATGCAAATTGTGTTACTTGTGTTACACGTCAATTTTCCGTCCTCTTGCTCCATACTAATAATACAACAAGAGATGTGTGCAAAGTGCTGACATTATTAAGCGTACCAATTTACATAATAGCAATGCTGAATAACGTTTCGAGATATTCAGTAAATATAATCTAAAACCGACGACTGGATATTGTTAAACAAACTGGATAGTTCTCGAGAAGTATACAAAATTTTGCATAAAAATATCGATGGTAATAAATAGCAGTAACAAGAGAAAAATGTGGCAATTTATTCAACCAAATTACAAATCTAAATAATTATTCCAATCCTTTAAGTTGTGCTTACTTCTACCTTGAATTGCTCTCTCAAAATTATACACCCAGCAAATCTAAGTAGGTACATATGTGATTTGAACGTTAAATTTAGCACCAATCGATATCAAAGCGAATACACTGATGTCACATCTTAACGATGTTATTATAGAGTCTGTTCATCGTCTGTCATCGTTATTGTTGCGTGTAATGTTTACGCTTTGAGCGTCTCATTCCACCATTAAATTTAAATTACCAGGCTACGTCTTAAAGCCGTCATATTTTAGCTAAGAAATGACAATGAATGAAATTAATAGCTTATTACAACATCGATACAAAAACCTTATTAAAAACAGAATTACTAACCTGTGTCCCTACCCATAGTTAATAAATTATTAACTTATATCCTAGATAGTCGACTGACGTAATTCTGCCGTTCATTTCATTCATTCATTCATTCAGTTAGGGTTGGACACCTATTGTCCGGGCACGTGAGCTGGGTGCTCTTTGTACCATCCCTATTGGAGCCCTCATTTCCAGTTGACAAGTTTACTGTCCTCTACAAAGTCCAGTAACTTGCCCACTGGAAACTGGAGTACCCTCGAAGGCTCCAGTAGATCGTTTCCGAAATGTTTCTGCCTGAGTACCTTCAATTTCTCACATGTGCAGATTACATGTAAACTTGTTTCCTCCTGTAACTGGCAGGGGTTCGCTCACCCGACCCGTGTTGCATAGATGCTTCCTTAAGGGACAGTGTCCAGTTATCAACCCAATAATGGTCTTAACTTGTTTTTTACTGCGTCTAATTAGGCTTTCAGAGAACTTAACGTCCCCGTCCCCTATTAGCGCTTTAGTATGAAGTTGAGCCTCTCTTTCCTTATCTAACCAAGACCAAATCGCCCTTCTAGTAGAATCCCTTGTGATTCCACATACGGGTTCTGGTCCTATGAAGTGTTTCCTAGAACCCCCCTTGGCTAGTTCATCGGCTATTATATTGCCTCTAATATCCTCATGTCCAGGCACCCAGATCAAAGATACCTTGTTGTCTTGTGCCAATCTATTGAGGTGCTGTTTACAGTCTTTAACCAGTTTTGATCTGGTAAGAGGATTCATAACTGCCTTGACAGCGGCCTGACTATCAGTCATTATGTTTATTTTCCTAGTCGTGTAGCCTCCCTTTGCAGTCAGTTCTGCGCAGGCTGCAATAGCGAATACTTCTGCCTGGAAGACCGTTGCATGCTCTCCCAGGCTTAATTCTGACGTTATAATAAATGAATTAAAAATGTGATATTTTCTAGACAGTACTCTGTTTATGTCAAATCCGTTGAATTGTTCATAGTTGAAGAAACAAAACTCATGTAGTACTGGACGTGTAAAATTAAATCATTTTTAAACATCAATCCGCTGATGTGCCAATTATGGACAATCATCCGAAGACTCACCAACAACTAAAACTCGTACACTAAATAGATCTAGTTGATGGAGCTAAGTTTCTACCTAAGGAAGGACACGATTAACCGTTATACGTCGTCCCAGAGATTATCGAGAAAATTGATATCGCTATCATGAACTTCCATAATATCCAAATACTATCTGACAACTTTTCTCCTTATCATACCATTAAAAGAGAATGAGCAAGATTACCAGCTTAGAAAGCTCCCCGCAACGATAACATTAACAAAACTGTTGCCAAAAACCTAACTAAAAAGACCATTCTCCAGGTAACGGAAGTAGCAGGGTTCGATCCTGGGTGTCGTCTCTATGGAACGTCTTTTAGGACAGCATACTGTCGATTGTCTTGCCCGAAGGAACACATGTGGTTGCATACGCTGACGATTTGGCCCTAGTAATCGAGACTACAGATCAACAAAATTTGCTATGGAAAGAAAATGAAGCCTACGGATGCTGTAGTAAAGCGCTGGATGGTTAACAATCAGCTGGAGCTAGCTCCACAGAAATCGGAATGCGTCCTACTCAGTGGAAGAAAGGGAGGAAACGAAATCCGATTCTCATGTAAAAGAAGAAAGATACACCCGAGGAAATCTCTAATGTACCTTAGCATCACAATGAGATAGGAAGATCTTTTCGGCAAACATATAACAAAGACAACTATGAAAGCTGAGGAAAGGGCCGCACAATTAATGAGAGTGACAACCATTGTTAGAGGCCCGGGCTTCATGAACAAATTACGGCTATATAATGTGGTTTCTAACTAAAAAGACCAACATTTGAAAATCATCAAAAGCCCAAAGGATTTTCCTCTTATGAACAGTAAATGCACACCGCACGGTATCAACACAGGCAGTGCAAGTCGAAGAAAGGACGAAGATGCGGATCGAAATATCAGTAAATGTAAGGGATGGAAGAACGCGAGAAGCATGGCTCTTTTAAAACAAACATTAAACGAATTGGAAAGAGAGATGACGATAGCTGCTCTTACTGCAGCACAGTGGACACACCAGAACACTCTGACGCTCTTTGACGTATTGGTTAAACTCTTTCGGTGCACAACATGGTGAGACTTATGACAAGGGATAGGGACATTTGGAATATTATCCACGATTCAAAGGACAGGCAGATATAACTGAGATAGAACGCAAACCATCCGCCTCCCTAATGTTTTTTGAAAAGAGATTTCAGGTTGGCGGAGATGAAAGGGATGGTTTTTAGTGGGCATACGGGATCTAGCGTGCCTAAAAAAAAATAAGTTTGGTTCGTCACTGACCACTTCGATCACCCTGCGTAACGAAAATATTTTTAGAACGTAGTCCATGTACCCCTCAATCTAATCCCAAAAGGATTTTTTGAAATTCTTCACCTTTTAATTATAATCGTCCACCCCATCTTGGTTGCACCACCCTGTATGTAGGTATGTCAGAATAAAATTTGGTTACTACCGCAAAACTTGGAAATCGGCAACTGTAGTTCCCGTTCTAAAATCCGATAAAACTGAATATCCCAAGTAATATAGAGCAGTCAATTTGGCGTCACATTTGGTCATCACATGACCAATACTACCTGGTGCCTCACCTTTTCCTGTAGACCAACCTCCTCTCCCATATGCCTCTCCAAAATAGCCGCAAAATTGAATTTCCTTAAAATGAACGATCACTACCAATATCATGGACACCTAATTCACAGTTAGCGGTAACATAGGGACAGCCCACACCAATAGCAGCCAACAAAACTAAGCACAAACACCATCTAGGCTTTTAATAAAAGGCAATTTACGGCTATCATGGCCTTTCATATCGAGAACACCTTCGATTTGGCTCATCAAAAGCTAGCTTGTACCCGCATGTTGATCTGTTAGTCAATGCGAAATGTTTAAAACCAGTAACGAATGGTTGATAATGAAGAACAAAGCTTTAGGTTGTTTAGTGTCTAAAAAAATACAGGCTTTTTGGGTAACTAGTGAGAAAAACCTAAGGATTTCAAAGGCATGGCAGGAATGCATAGTTATAGAAAATGGCATGACTAAAGACACTCAACAGTGTAGTTTACGAAAAAAAATTTTTGATCACAAACAATCTGGAACTCATACCAATTTTGCAAAAATCTGAAAACGGAGAAATTGAAACTGTAGTTGATGAAACGAATAAAATACAATTTTTAACAACTGAAAGGGTGTTTAGAACAGTCTATAAAATCGTAAAACACCAAAGACCGATTGTAGATCTACCTGTTAACGTAGATCTTCAAACTTCAAATGGAATATCAATGGGAAAAATATTATATTCGGATAAAACATTTGCTGAAATTGCTATTCATATTGTGTCAGAAATGAAGAAAAAAATTTGTCGGGAAATAGTTTCTTCAAAGAGAAAAATTTCGATCTTAATCGACGCTACCACGCTGAGTAGAAACACGGCTTTGGTGGTTGTTATTAGCGCCTTTTATGAAGATATTCCTGGAGAAGGTTATATGTTTTCAACTTGGATTACATTGGAAACAATTACTAATTTGTTTAAATGAAAATGGATTTGACGAGAACTTTCTTCAAGAATGTTTCATTGGTTTTGCATGTGATGGTGCTTCTGTAATCTTGGGGAAAAAGTCGGGTGTTGCAGCGCCCTTAGTTAACCAATTTCCTCAAATAATTATTTGGCATTGCTCTAATCACCCACTAGAATTGGCAATCAGTGATGTGATTGACGAAATGGTTGGTATAAATCATTTTAAAATTTTTATGGACAAAATTTACACCTTATAGCATCAGTCGCCTAAAAACTAAAATGAACTGAAATAGGTGGAAGCTTCCTTCGAAACACAACTTTAAAAAATTGGTCGAATATTCTCAGTTCGTTGGATCGCTTCTAGTAAACGTACTGTCAACGCTGTTTTACAAAATTATTTGCCAGTTTTTGAGCATTTTAAAAGTGTTTCAGAAGAGTAAATATAAAGGCCTTCAAAACACGATAACATCAGTTGAATTTGTCAGAAATTTAAATGGCATATCTGATGCTCTAGATCAGCGGTTCCCAAACTATGGGTCGCTAGCCACTCGTGGGTCGCGGAACCATTTTGGGTGGGTCGCGAAAACAGATTAAAAACACAATACTTTTGAATTGTTTTTCGCTGAAATGTAAAGAAAGTTAAACATATGACATAGGTTTATTTTAACTTCCAACTACAGAATTTAAAATCCTTTTCTAAAAAAGATAGCTATATTTTTTTAAAATAAAGAGTGAAGAGCGGTGCACTAATAAAATTAATGTGGTGGTTATGTTTATTTCGAGGCCTATGTTTGTTTTCCGTTTTTTTCACTATGGACGCGTGGATAAAGACTGGATCATGCCGTAAAAAGACAAACATCAGCTACAAGTGTTGACATTCCTACCACGTCCAGTATCATCATTCTGTGTAGTGAATCTAGAAATGACAGTGATAGTGAAGTTACTGAATTTGATGGGTTTGTGTGTACTGGCACAGAAGACGACCCTCTGCCTCAATGTGTTATATGTTTTGAAGTACTTGCAAATAAAAGTATGAAAGGCATTTGTCAAAAAACCTATGGAACATGCAAGAAAATCTATAGATTTTTTCAAAACAAAAAAATAGAATTGTTAAAGTCAAAATCAGTAACGAAAACATCAATTTCTGGTGAGCAAAATAAGCAAGCTACAGTTACATCACATCGACTATCCTTATTTATAGCTAAAAATGGACCAGCTCACTCTGTAGGGGAGAATATTATTTTACCAGCTGCCAAAATCATATCTGAAGCTTTGTTTACTGAAAGGCAAACAAAAAAAATCGGTAAAATCCCTCTTTCTAACACAACAGTGAAAAGAATAGATGAAATGTCAGAAGCTGTCAAACAGTCAGTGGCAGTTGCTCCTTCTGTTAACTCACTGTGGACTCACTGTAGCCTGCACCGAGAAGCTCTTGCAGTAAAAGGTTCGAATGAAAGCCTGAAAGGAACGGTTGATAATGCAGTGAAAATTGTAAATTTCATTAAGTCAAGGCCTGAACAGTCCCGACTGTTTTCCATTCTGTGCGATGAAATGGGAAGTGAGCACATAGCACTTCTGCTTCATTGTAAAGGACGGTGGCTCTCAAGACTAAAAGTGGTTTCATGATCGTTTGAGCTTCGTGATGAACAAAGATTGTTTTTGTTGGAAGATCATGATGGGGCCAAAATCTGTAACCAAATTTTTGGATATGTTACATGATAGAAAACTGGCTAATACATCTTGCATATTTATCAACATTCATAATTTGACGTTACAAGGAAAGGACGTCCACAAGTTCTATGTGCAAGATAAGATCGAAGCAAACATTAAAAAACTTGAAAGATGGGCCAACAAATTGGAACAGAGTTCTTTTGATGCTTTTCCGCTTCTTAATGACTTTTTAGAAACATATGGATTCAAAGTTAGCGAAGAAATTACATCTGCAATAAAAGAGCATCTTCGAGAATTGGCTACCAGTCTCAGGTAATTAGTGTAGCTTTGTTATGAATAGTATCATTTTTACCTACTGATATTTACATAAGCCGAATTTACTAAATTTTTAATTATATACTTAAAAGTGGTTCTTGTTTTAGGAAGTATTTGCCTCAAATACAAGATGAGCTGCTCTGGATAAGAAATCCGTTTGATAATGATTTCCTCAGCAAAGTACAACTCTCAACATCTGAAGAAGACTCCCTTACAGAACTTTCTTGTGATTTTGCTCTCAAATCAACATTCAAGGACTCGAGCTTAATATCATTTTAGATAAAGGCTAGGAGGGAGTATCCAGTTCTTTTGAACATAGCCTTAAGAGAGCTGATGGGGTTTTCAACCACATATTTGTGTGAGAGGGCATTCTCCACTTTGGTGTATTTAAAAAATAAATACAGAAACAAAGCCTGTTTTTGTATTTATTTGTGGAAAGTGACCTGCATTTAAAACTGTCAACTTTCAACCCAGAGTCCCTTGTAAATCGCAAAAACCAGCTCCGGAGGTCACATTATTTATATAAGTCTCATTTTTGTATTTGTTGTTTTTTTTGGTGTTTGGTGTTTTTCGAACTATATCTTGTCTTCAATTATATCATCTTCACCATTTTCTTTTAGATTTTAGGGAGGTATTTCTCAATACAGAATTTTCACGATAATAATAAAAATATTATTAGTTATAATAATTATTAATTATGTGGGTCGCGAAAAAAATTCCACAATGAAGGTGGGTCCCCGGACAAAAAAGTTTAGGAACCGCTGCTCTAGATGAATTAGGAGACTTATCCGAGTATTTGCAAAGAAGTCATATAACTGTGTGGGATGCTGATAAAGCTATAAGAACCACAATTAGTGTTTTTAATTCAATGGCTACAAAAGTCGGTCCTAAACTTGCTGCTGCGTTGCCTGATTTGACGAAACAAATATATAAAGAAGTCTAGCTACACAATGGTAAAGTTAAATTGATTAACACTTCACATTTTTATACTAGTTTAGCAAATAACTTGAGGAATAGGCTTATTACTACATCTTCGACCCACGTTTCTTCCAACGAAATTGATCACAGAGATAATGCTGACAAGTACACCCATCTTTTAGACTGCAAAAAAAATTGGCCAAGAAATGGATAAGAAGTTGATCTACAATTTGCGATGAAGAGGTTAGATTGCTATGTCGTCGAAATTGAGCGGTGCACGTCATATAGAGTCCATATGACGTCGTACAGTAGAAATGATAAAAAGACAGACGTCAAAATTATGTCAATTTGCTAGATGACATTTTATAATCAACGTAACATCGAATCTCAGCTGGTTATCTGTCAAATTTATCATTTAATTTTTTTGTAATTTTATAAACTGAGTTGAAGGAAACAAAATAATGTTTTATACACAAAAACATTAATGCGAATAAGATTACTACAAAACACTAGTCCGAACTTCAAAAGGTTTAGTTTATACACACGAAAAGGTTCTGCGAATGGTAACACTGGCAAAAAAAATGGAAAGGAGATTATTCATATGAATCACAACACGATTAGCTTAGTCTATACTTAACAGGAATAAAAAATTCTCAGCATAAATCTAAAGGGGACGTCGCAGATTGTGAAAAAAATAAACGCTCTCGTAAGCGGAAAAGGAGAAAAAGATTGGCTTTAAAGAATAATTACGCAAGAAATAAGGGCGTAGAAAATGAAGAGAAACTCCGATATAGATAATATATGTGAGAGCCGCCCGTCCTGAAATCGTTATTTATTTCTTTCTCACTTCCTCTGCGTTTCGCCAAACCGAATTGAGTGTAATCGATCGTGAAATTCTTCGACAAAAGTATATTTTTATATTTCTAGATACAAGTTAAAAAAAAACGGGTTTGTATGAATTTAAATCGACTACGTATGCGTCTAAGGCGGCCATGGAGAGATTTTAGTTTCGAACTGTCAAATACGTTGATTGAAAATGACACAAAGAGGTGAAATCGGAATAAAAAGGTTTCGATATAAAGTCTGCAAGATAATAAAATCTTTTAGTTACATTTTATTTTTAATTTATCGCTAAGGCTTTGTGCATGATGAAGATGATATCGATCTATCCTTTGAGTAATTCTGGGAAACCTATGTATTTTATTACGTCTGCAGGACATCAATTCCATTTAGTGAGGTCTAGTTATAGATCGTCCATCAGGACTGATGTGTTTGTCCTCGTGAAAGGATCTGTGTGCGTCTCCGCCGATGCGAAAGCCCCCATCAGACAACGGACATGTCAACCGTGAAAGACGGCCTTCTCTCCAAAACCCATTATTAATGTGAAAGGAGCAGAGTCGGAACCTTACGTTTCGAGGGGGCGTTGATGGTTATGTTACATTTCGTCCTGTGTGTGTGGACGTCGTAGTCGAATTTCTGCGGTGGTTGCCGACGTTATTATGCCTTCAGATATACGATCCTACAATGGACCTTTGTTTATATAAACTTAATCTTTGTCGTCCTTTGCCGAGATGTGTCGGGTGCGAGCTCGAATTGTGCGGAAGTGCGAGAGAGTCTGGTGACTTTCGGGGGATATAGCGCACGCAAAAACCGACATTAGGTCAGTTAGTCAGATGCCAAGATTGCTAGGGCGTTTCACTTCCCTCTCCTTGGTTAAAGGATGAATGGTGTGACAATGAATAATAGCAACAAGTCACGAGAATTACAATAATAATGGCCGCTATATAAAGCGGTGCTTCGCCCCGGGGTATGATGGGATCGTACCCGTTTGTGGAAAGGATAAGATAAATGCATGGATTATTAAAATTGTTCGCCCTCTTAATGTCCAGACAAAATGAGATATAAAAGGCCACTTTGGAGAGATTTTAACTGCGCACTTTAATTGATTTTTGAACATATATATATTTACTAGAAGCACCAGCTTTGTTAAATATCCGGTGAATGTTATTTTCTTGCTTCAAATTCGATACATTTAACACATTCATACAGTTGATATGACGTGCTTGATCCTATAAAAAAAGGTTTGGAGAGTTGAAATGAGAACGATTTTTGTAAGGGTTACCCTAACACTTGGATAAACGTTGCTTTGTTTAACGACAACTCACATTGTCGCATATAATTGATGCTTGTTTCAGAAGATCAAAGATTGAAATCGTATTTATGAAATTTTGGTTCAGAATTGTCATTATTTTGTTCAGAACTTTCTTCCTAGCTGCATCTTAAAATCCTTTAACATTTCTTTTGAACATTGAGAAGTTTTTCTTCAATTAAAGGCCATTTGTTTTCGAAAATGAAAAGCTTGTTACGTTCGCAATGACATAAATGTTTACATATGTAATATCAAGGAATTAAATCCTACTGTACAATTAGTTTGCAACCAAACTCGGTCCAACTCCTCAAGAATAGCCTCCCTTAAAGGTCGTTTGCGTTTGGAAATAAAAAACTGGTAATATGTTTGCAAATGACGCAAATATGCAAATAATGTTTAGGAATAGAATCTAAATGTACAGTTAGTTGCAAATTAAATGCAATCAATAGACATTTGGAAATTTTAGATCTGTTTGACAGTTAAATTTTTTTTCAGATCCTATAATACAAAAATGTGATATTTTTGCATGTTTTGGTCATTTTCGACATTTTGTAGATTTTCAGCGATTACATTTTCTCTATTTTCGAAATGTTGGATATTTCCGACCTCTTAGAAATTTTAAACATTTTGCTTTTTTTCCGTTTTTGCAATTTGCGATATTTTTTAATATTCGACATTTTGAAATTTCGAACATTTTCAACGTTTTGTACATTTTCAATAGACATTTGGGAATTTTTGACGTTCTTGACATTTTGGATTTTCAACATCATCAATAGTTTTTATATTTGCGATATTTTTAAAATTTTTGCCATTTTTTTTGTCTATTTTTGTAATTTCTGCCATTTTTCTTGCTTTCGATATTTTTGCAATATTGGATGTTTTCCATGCTGTTAGCGGTTCTAAATATTTCCACAATTTTTCCTATTTTAGGCAACGTTTTTGACACATATTTTCGATTTTTGCACATTTCTCCTTTTTGTACATATTCGGCATTTTGGATATTTCAGACATTTTCGAAATTTTGGATATTTTCGACATTTCCACTTTCGAAGTTTTTGCCATCTTTGGTACTTTTCATATTTTCACTATTTTCGCAATGTTGAATATTTTCGACTCCTTAGAAATTTTCCATTATATTTCATTTTTGCAATTTGCGATATTTTTTAATTTTCGATATTTTGAAATTTCGAAAATTTTCAACCTTTTTGACATTTTCAATAGACATTTGGAAATTTTTGACGTTCTTGCGATTTTGGATTTTCAATATCATCGATAGTTTTTATATTTGCTACATTTTCAAAATTTTTGCCATTTTTTTGTCTATTTTTGCCATTTTTTTTACTTTCGATATTTTTGCAATATTGGATGTTTTGCATGATGTTAGCGGTTCCCGATATTTCCACAATTTTTGCTATTTTGGACAACATTTTTGACACATATATTCGGTTTTTGCACATTTCGCCTTTTTGTATATTTTAGGCATTTTGGATATTTCAGACATTTTCGAAATTTTGGATATTTTCGACATTTCCACTTTCGAAGTTTTTGCCATCTTTGGTACTTTTCATATTTTCACTATTTTCGAAATGTTGAATATTTTCGACCCCTTAGAAATTTTCGATTATTTTTCATTTTTGCAATTTGCCATATATTTGATTTTTGCAATTTGCGATATTTTTTCATTTTAGATATTTCGAAATTTTGGAGATTTTGAACATTAAAAATTTTTTTTTTGCATTTCAGACATTTCCAGTCTTTTCTACATTTTCGACGCTCTTTCTAATAATATAATAATTTCTAATATTTTGGATATTTTAAACACTTTCGAAATTTTGGATATTTCAGTACTTTTGTTTTTCTTCTTCTTCGACATTTTTGCTACTTTCCACATTTGCTCTATTTTCGAAAAGTAGGCTATTCTCGATACTGGAAATTTTCGATATATTTTTTATTTTTGCAATATATATTTTTTAATTTACGTTATAGAAACTTTGGATATTTTGAACATTTTGACAATTTTTTTTTGCATTTCAGACATTTCCAGTGTTTTCTACATTTTCGACTTTTCTAACACTCAATATTTTGGATATTTCAAACATTTTGAGCATTTTGGACATTTTTGTTTTTTTTTTTGGTATTTTTGACGTTTTCAACATTTTGGATATTTTAAACACTTTCGAAATTTTGGATATTTTCAATACCTTAGACGTTTTCCTTCTTCGTCATTTTTGCTACTTTCCACATCTGCGCTTTTTCGAAAAGTAGGCTATTTTCGACACTTTAGCAATTTTCCATATATATTTCATTTTTGCAATTTCCGATATTTTTTTGATTTTTGATATTTCGAAATTTTGGACATTTTGAATTTTTTTTGGCATATCAGAGACGTTTCCAGTGTTTTCTAAATTTTCGACGTTTTTAACATTTTTGTAATTTTTTTTGGTACCTATTTTTGACATTTTCAACAATTTGGATATTTTAGGCACTTGCGAAATTTTGGATTTTTCTTCTTCTTCGACATTTTTGCTACTTTCCATATTTGCTATATTTTCGAAAGTTGGCTATTTTCGACATTTTGTTTCTTTTTCAATTTTGAGATATTTTACACATTTTTGAAATTTTGTGTAATTTCGACCGTTTGGATATTTTAGACATTTTTGTAATTTTTTCATTTCAATCATTTTTGACATTTTTGTTATTTTTACAATTTTGGAAATTTTTTAATTTTTTGACATTTCAAAATGTTTGTCGTTTTCGACGGTTTGAACATTTTTTAAATTTTGGTTATTTTTGACATTTTTGCCTTTGTTTTGGTATTTTTGACATTTTTGGCATTTTGAATATTTTAAACATTTTCAAAATGACTTTTTAGAAATTTTCGACATTTTGTTTTTCCCAGTTTTTGCAATTTTCGACATTTTCAGCGTTTTGGCCATTTTAAACACTTTTAGTAGAACAGTAAACACAATAATACCGCACACCCAACACCTCAAGATCCAGATAATAATTATTGTTAGATAAACTACTTTCCAGCAAACAACAAATAAAAATATTCAGGGTGGGTTTATCAATGTGTGGATAAATAAATTAACTTGCAGCTAAAATTTTATTCGTAAGATAATTATAATAAAACGTTTATTGAATGTTAAATAGAAGTTATCTGCAAGATAAAGCATTGTAGTTGCTAAATTTTATCTGCCAGTTAGCAATATCTGTCAGTTACTTAACTAACACTTTTATCCTCACAGTGATAAACCCACCCTTAAAGAATGAGATGTGTTCCACCTTCTGAGTAACAGCATTTTTAAAACTGATAAAACAAGAAATCCAACATATGTATGTGCTGTTCACAAATTTATAGTCGAAAACCGAAGTGGTAATCCGAGAGGAAACACAATTACGGTACATACAACATGCATGTGCTTGGACAATAACATAAAAGGCATGCGGTAATCACGTTAAAACCCCTGCTGTTTCAGAAATGTTTATTTCGACAAATAATAGCGCATTAACGAATATAGTTGGAATTATTCTGGAAATATACCGGCCGTTTTGCTCCTCTAAGTTTCAATTTATCCTCGCTGCTAGAGTGCCAGCGGTGCTAATATGTGCTAGTAAGGGTTGTACAATCTTGCGGAAACGTTTGCAGTTTGCTCTGTAGTAATTTGCGGATATCGCACTATTTATTTAATTGCTCTCCGATAGCACAGCACGTAGAAGGTGTTATAAAATTCACTTTAGTTCGCCATAAATGCCGCACAAACGGTTGTACGCTATTAAGATACGTACCATACAACGCAGATGCAATACTGGAGTAAATTAATATTTTTCTTTTTTTAAATAATAATTGTATTAACTAGAATTGAAATTATTATATTTGGCGCCCAACGTGGGCGTTTATAATTAAAATTTTGATATATTTACCACCCTGAGACACAATACCTACCATTTAAAGAATGAACTTTATAGAGACATACACCTCGACTAAATATTCGAGGATTCACGGTGAAATTACTTGCCGCTTCACTACACGATTGTTGCACTGCGGTATTGTTGCTCTCATAGAATCCAGTGGATAAATTCTCTTTTGCTTTTGTTCTGCATGGCACGACAACGACTCGATGCTTCGTTCGTGTGCACGGAGTAATGGTTTGAGGTTTCGTTTCAGTCGACGGAGCAGACTTGCAATGACCGCATTCGCACCTTGTTAGGGAACGTGCAGCAGTATAGTAAGTTATAATTTATTCCAGTCGAACCATTTCTATTCACAAACATGGAACAAATAATTATGTTTTATTGGAACGTGCAGCTATTGGTACGAATGCAAAAGCTGCAGTAATTTACGTTCGTTAATAATTGCTTTTAATGAATGCTTGTTTACCTTTTCTATAGTTACTGAATTTTAATGATGTTGAGAGTTTTATCTGTCAAAAAAATAAAAAACAAAACAGAAACAAGCGAAATTACTCCCTAAACACACGTTAGTAGGAGAGAGAGTTGATGTCGAACTCCGCACAGCATTTTTACATTCGAACTGTACTCGGAAAACCTTTTTGTTTCCCCTTTAACTTGATGTCGTTTCACGTTTATATCTTACTACTGTTGTACCGATATTGCATGCCGTATTTACGTGTCTAGGAAGTACAAGTGCGTTGAAGTGGCGTACTAAAACTTCGATATTCTTTCGTAGTACTGCAACGGGACCGTATTTCACCCTACATCTTCTATTCTTTGTGTGAAGTGCTTTCGAGGCCAATCAGATATAGGTAACAACTCGTGAAGTATGATTTGAAAGTTTCAGAGAGCGAATACGGTAAGGTATAAAATGTATGAAAGATGTAAGCAAAGTTTGCAAGCGGTGTCGTCTCGGAATAAGAAGTTTTGGATACGACAAAAGATGTTTCTTATTCTATTTATCTTTATTGATAGGGTTTTTGTGAAGTTTTTCTGGAAAAAGTTCATATCTTTAAACTGTTTAAGTTTGCCCCACGTTGGGCGCCAATTATATTACCGTAAAATTTATTTTGTTTGTAAAATTATTTCGAGAGAGACGTTTGGGAACTACAAGTTCGTTCAAGGTTCAAACAGAAGTTAACAGATATTTTTCCAAAACGTCATTTAGCTGTCTAAAATGTAAAACATTTTTTAACGGGTCGATAACTGCAGTGGTTAGGCGGCTGATTATCGTTGTGGTGTGACGATGGGAGCCCGATTTCAATTCTTTGGAGGGAGGGTGACATTTTTTTAGGGAATTGAAATTCGGATCGACTTACCATTCGCTGTTTGGAGCAAAGTGATTAACACCTAATCCCATACAAGAGTGGAACCACCACCTTTCTTTATTGTTGGTGTAATACACTCAGGAAGCATTAGAGTGCCTCATATTCCGCGGTTTTGACCAAAAACTTCAGACACATTTGACACATTTATCAGAGACATTTTTGTTTATTTCCATGACGTAGAAGCGGACGTTTCACTGTGTGAATTTGTTTTAACGGTAACCACTCTCACGAGATCATTTTGCTCTGGATGCACTTCGATGATTCTTTCAAGGATCTGAACAGTGCCACGTCAACTTCCTTTAACAATTTTTAGTCATCCACTTTAAGGTTGATTTGCTGCACTTTCCACTTGTTTCGTTCCACTTGTAACATTGATAGTTTGATAGGTAATCAGAATGTTATCGTTTCCAAAAGTATTGATACATCTACTGAATGAGTTATTTTATAATGAGTCTAGTCACCTGGAATCTTTTTAATCTGAGTCAATATTGCTGATTATTTCCTTCACCTG
The DNA here is from genome assembly GCA_023690525.1 of Holotrichia oblita. Classification (NCBI taxonomy): domain Eukaryota; kingdom Metazoa; phylum Arthropoda; class Insecta; order Coleoptera; family Scarabaeidae; genus Holotrichia; species Holotrichia oblita. The sequence goes on along the minus strand of CM043019.1, from coordinate 21,901,218 downwards.
TCAAATTTAAATTTTGTCAAATCACAATCACAACTGAAGTTGAAATTAACCAATGAACGGTACCGATTCTTGATATCAGCAACTATTACAAATCGACTATTCAATATTGTAGGTACCTAACAAATCAAGAGTGTTTTTTTCATTAAATGTCAAATGTGTCAAACAGATGAAAATGTCCGACAAAAAGAGATTTAGCGATGTTTCGGCTGAAATTATCAATAATGTACTGGATTTTTAGCACCAAAAACGAGGTTCGCTCCGCAAAAAATCCTAATAAGTGATTTTTCGATTCCAAAACAGTGAGCGTTAGCCGCCATCTTGAAAAACGCCATTTTGAAAATATATCGAAAACGGTGAGTTATACGTTAAAAATTGTAAGGAGCATTTTTATAGAAGATAACATTTCGCGTCTTTTTTGTTTGAAACTTTTTTCTCTAGTGTCAATATATGCCGAGATATAGTCGATTGAAAAAGACGATTGTTTGTTTTTGGAAAATATCTCGATAATTTTTGGAAATACGAAAAAAAATGTGATTATCGAAGTTGTAGAACATAACATTTTCTACAATTTTTATATAAAACTTTTTTTCGCTTAATCGATAGTTGCTGAGTTATAGCGCATTGAAAGTTGAAAACAGCGATTATTGGTAATACGTTGCTCTAGCATGCCATGAAAAACTGCTCAAAAGCTGCTCACTTGTATTTACAAGATATGGTGCAATTACCGAATAACAAACATCAATGCGGTCTATGAAAACGTCCGGAGGTCTTACGCAAAGTCGAGGAATTACTCGGGATAACAGTGACGTCGAAAAAGTCTGTAATTGGTTTGCTGAACACCCTCCGTTCATCGAGGACACAAACGTATGGTCACTTAGCACAGGAATTGGCACGGAGTTATTAAATCAGATGGCCGGGAAAGATTTAAATTGTTTCCACTTCAAGAAAAAGAACAAAGTATGTACTTCCTTTAGCAGTTATGTCCAGCAGTGTCAAAGTGGATTCAGTACCGATTCCTACTGATCCATTATTGCTTTTCCAAAGAATGTGCATTTCAAAAGAATCGCCAAAAGATTTGGAAAATCATCTGACGTACGAGCTTACGCCTTACCCTTTATCATTATTCACTGGAGAGGGAAGGCGACATTGAAAAAATCTACGAATTTTTAACATCTTTGGCTCCTAGAGACCGTTTTTCACAGATTGAATTTTTTTATTATTATGTCATTTCTTTTCATGTCTTTCTCAAACGATTCGTCAGACAGTTTTTATTGCGCAAACTTTCCTCCTATCACCCATATTCCTCCTGTTCATTTTTAGCGTCTCTATTATAAAATTCTTCGATTACAGTTTTTCATGGCATGCTAGAGCAACGTATTACTAATAATCGCTGTTTCCCTAGACCTGACAGCAGCTTTCAATGCGCTATAACTTAGTAACTATCTATTATACAAAAAAAAAGTTTCATACAAAAATTGTAGAACATGTTATGCTCTACAACTTCGATAATCACATATTTTTCGTATTTCCAAAAATTATCGAGATATTTTCCAAAAACAAACAATCGTCTTTTTCAATCGACTATATCTCGGCAAATATTGACACTAGAGAAAAAAGGTTCAAACAAAAAAGACGCGAAATATTATTTTCTACAAAAATGCTCCTTACAATTTTTTAACGTAAAACTCACTGTTTTCGAGATATTTTCAAAAAGGCGTTTTTCAAATTTGGTTTTATACTTAGGGGACACCCCTTAACATAATCCAATCGAAAAATCAATTTTTTGCGGTTTCCCGAATAACAATTAATAAAAATAACTGGTCATGTCAATTCTACCTCGATTCAGCCCTATTTACAGATGGACCAACAATATCACCAATAAATTTTGAATCAGTTACGTCAGAGACGATCGTGAGAAAAACAGAGTTTGTAACATCATGGTTCAAAATAATTTATTGTTACCTTTTCTTAACAGATAATAAAATATGCTTATTTTGCTCATTTTTTACTATGAAACTTGGTTTAGGAAATAATCTTAACAAATACAGCTCGAGTTTGCTTCACAACTTGACTGGACCAAAATTGGCATCAATAATTAAAGACTAAAGTCCTCGAGCTAAAGCTCTCGTGCTCTAGTCAAATTATTCGTGGCAATTTTAGTCTCGTCAAATTGACCGTAGAGCACACTCGAAAAATTGATCACAATGAAATAGTAGTTATATTATCTTTGACTAGTAAGTCTCCTACTAGGAAATGAGTAGCAGTGAGAAAAGAAAGATCACTGAGATTTTGTGACAAAAGAGATAATAGTCTGCAATTCAGAATACTATCAATTTGTGTTTAATCAAAAATCATTGGTTAATTTTTTAGTAACTATAAGGAAATGATGTTTGTAACATTTTACTGTAGATGCAACATGTGGTTGATGAACAGACAATTCCAATTTGCATGTCTGAACACGTTTGTATTTATCGAGTAAATAAGTTGCGCTCGATTTTCGCTTCCACCCCCTTCTTCTGCTCTCGCTACTTCACTTGAATCTTAGTGTTTTATTAAAATTATTATAGTGTGTAATTCACACAACGTGACTGGCCTCCTATCTTGGTGGGACTTAGATAAACATGTGATTTTTTGTTGCCAAGCACGTGCTTCTAGTGTATTTTGAAAATATCAAGTTTGGTTCAGAATTGGGCACAGTACAATAGAAATTTCAAATCGTCAGTTGACAGTGGCCAAAATTATCGGAGAAGAGTTGGTTTTAACTCACACTACCATCGTTGAGTGTTGAATTTGTCATAAGAAAAAATCTGAGCGAAACTGGTTTCAGTTAACTTATTGCAGGACCATCAACAGGAAAAGATACCTTGACTTTTTGGAATCGATTGAAAATAATCCCCTTTTTCTGGAGAAGTCGTTACTAGTGACGAGTCTTGGATTGATTATTTAGATACATACATATGTGTGTTCCAAAAAATTAGCCCAATAGCACACATCAACCTCTTCTAAGCAACAAGTCCATTGATTGTCATTACAAAATTATATACAAAGATTTTTGACTGGAACATTTTTGCACTTTTGATATCTTGAAATCACTGATGATAGTCAAGAAAAAGTCTTCTTCTTTGAGAAGAGTATCGACGTCCTTGTTTTCACCTCGAGTCAAGTCAACTAAATCAACACTGACCACATCATCGTTATTTCCTAATTATTACTTGTACTCCCTTGAGAATTTGTTAATTGAGAATCTTCCCAGATAGCAAAAATTGTTTAAAACAAGCTGGCATCAAACTTGCCCTAACAATAGTGGTAGTTTACTTCTAGCTTGTCATGGAAAGCTGCAAGCTTGTATCCAACTTGAATTAACCATCCTACTTTACACGTGACAAACTTGAAGTATACGTACTTTGCAAGTTCATAGTAAGCTTGTCTTGTTAATCAGAAAAGTTACAGAAAGATTGAATTAAACTTATTTGTCCATCTTATCCAAAGCTTATTTTAACAGCTTGTATAGTCTTTGTACAAAGTTCAAGCATATTAAGTTTGTATTAGGCTTGATTCAAGTATGAATTAATTTTACCCAATGCCTTAATGGTGTTATGGTGTAGATAAGTTTGCAAATGGCGTTTCGTTGATCATTCGTTGTAATGAGTAGCTTTCATGATCAGTCCAAGCTCGTTATAGAAGGTTTGTAACTACTTGGTCCTCTTGGTAAATTGTTTTTAAACTTAATTTTTCTGCAACTTCGTAAGTACAGAAGCAACAGCTGACGACCTTTCTGTACTCCATCTGATACATTTTAGGGCTTTTTTATACAGTGCTGCCTTTGGCATGATTAACCCTTTAATCTTCGTTATTTTAGTTTTTATTCACTCTCAGTCATTGCAGGTATTGATAACAGCGCGTACATATACAGGGTTTCCACGATCGAGTGGGACATAGGAAAAATACATGTAGGTAAAATCGGTTTTCGGTGAATATTATCTCCCTAATACTACTTCATCCAAATTTAAGTGCCGAATATTATAGCTGGGTTAACAATGAACATTTCCACAATCATAGTACAAAGAAAGTCATTTTAATAAAGCCAAAAAAATTATTATTTTTAAACCTATTGTACGTGAATTCCTAATAAGGCTTTTAACACGTAAGTCAGTGCAAGTGGCTGTGGCGCAGACGTTCACGCGACGCCTTAATAACTTAAGGCACAGATTGTTTGGGGTTCGAATCCGAGAAATGATTTTTTTTTAATTATTTTTTAGTCTTGATTAAGTTTTGTTGTTTATTTTGACAAATGATTCGTCGTTAGTAACAATTAAAAATCGAATAATAGCACGTGATCATTTTTGATATTGTAAAAATTATTCATTATTTACCTTAACCCTCAAAAAATCGATTTTATAGTCTTTAAAATCTCTGATTTTTGTAGTGTTATTGAATTTGTAGCATTATTGTTGGAGATAAAAAATAAAACTAATCGGCCGGGATTCGAACCCTAAACAATCCGTGCATTTGCGTTATTAAGCCGTCGCGCGAACAATTGCGCCATGGACGCTTGCACTAACTCACGTATTAAAAGCCTTATCAGGAATTCACGTACAATAGATTTAAAAATAAAAATTTTTTGGCTTTATTAAAATGACTTTCTTTGTACTATGATTATGGAGATGTTCATTGTTAACCCAGTTATAATATGCGGCCCTTAATTTTGAATGAAGTAGTATTAGGGAGATAAGACTCACCGAAAACCGATTTTATATGTATTCTCCCTATGTCCCATTTGGTCGTGGAAACCCTGTTAGAACAAAATTCATTTATGCAGTTTATTCAAACTAGGCTATAGTTGTTTGTAAAACAATTGGATAAGTCATCAAGGCTAAATGGATATTCAAAATTTTTATGGAGAGGTTCTTGAAAGACATTGGAAAAGGGTTCTGTATTCTTCTCCTTATTTATTCTATTCTAGAACCAATTTCAGTGTTGTGGGGTTTCTTAAAGTGATTACTTTGAGGACGCCAATAATGAATTGATATCGCACAATAGCTTTTGGAACACCAATAATAAAAAGAATAAATATTTTGGAACGACAACAAGAAGGTGGATAATTGGTGCTGGTTATTACGATAAGTTCAAAGTAATCTAGATTGAATAGGAATAAATACCAATTAACAAAACATTCTACCTAATTTTTTACAAAAAAATTGATGTTTCGAAAAGGAAAGAATTTAATATTATCCGTCCAAAACTAATTAAGTTCCACTCTACACTGTAGTACAAGAGGTACTCCCGTCAAAAATACGAGGAGCGTATTAATGCTGAATTTATAATTTAAATTTAGGAGATGATGATGTAACACGATATAAATATCACCACTTTTTAATTTCGTATAATCAATATGTTCAACAAACACAAGCTCCAGCTAAAAAATAACCTGGAATCTGCCAGATATTATAAATTTAATATCTATTTCATTTTCCCTTCGATTTTAATTTTCGGAGGTAAACAAATTTATCACCAGTTCGATTTTATTTTCATTATTATTCCAGAAAAAAAAGAAACCGTCGAGAATTATTGACAGATCCTCTCGTTTAGAAAACACCCGCAGCAACGAAAACAACATCCAGTTACGGCCGATAAAACAGCAAACTTTCTCGTAAAAATATACGAAGCACAACGTCTGTAGTACTATAAAAATGTAGATTTTCACAAGCACAATGGTTCTATAAACAGTTCTAGAGATGCGATAACATTTCGAATAAAATTCTTATCAACGTAATAGAGAATAATGTAGTTGTATACGCGAGAATAAACGACATATTTACGTCTAACTTTTCTCTTACATAAACGATATAGAGGAAAATTCTGCACATTTTTATTTTTTAAAAGGATTGATTACAATGAGCAACAACGTTTTAGCAATAAATAGGGATCATAGACGAAGTAATAGCGCTCCATTTGCTTGAATATCGGAGAACGTTGGGTGAGATCATATATATAGAGAATGGATAATGCGGTTTGTATGGCATGTACAGTGACCTTGAAAGGTATCTGGACACGACTAGATAAAGAAAACTGTTTTTTTTGTCCAGTTAGTATTATCTTTACGAAAAAATACTACGAAAATTTTGAAAAAATGTGTATTTAAATGCACATCATACATACAATCCTAACAATTTGTAACATCTTCTACAAAATATCAATTAAAAATCATCAACAATCGGAACAGTTCCAATATGAACGCATTTTTTGGCTTTCTGCCGCCATTAATTAATGCAAACGAGATATAAATTAGATTGAGACTGACCTCTTGAGACTCTCATAGACGTCAACCTCTCTAATCGGTTGATAGACCCTCACGAGCGTATGTGGTGTCAGTGGAACTTTGCCATTAGAGCACCCACCCGGACAGAATCCGAGTATCAAAACAAAAATTTTTATATTAGGTAGTCCCTTCATTTAACGCAATACCAAAACGATCTACAGTAAGACAAGATCTATTTAAGTAGCTTAACACTTATCTCAACTCTTGGACCAACATTCAACGCAATACCCAAACCTTCGATCTCAACCGACGTACCAAACCATCAACAGTAAGACAAAGATCTCCTTGCGTAACTTAACACTTATCTCAAGAGGTGGACCAACATTCAACGCAATACCTAAACGTTCGATATCAACCGACTTACCAAACCATCAACAGTAAGACAAAGATCTCCTTGAGTAACTTAACACTTATCTCAAGTCGTGGACCAACATTCAACGCAATACCCAAACCTTCGATCTCAATCGACGTACCAAACCATCAGCAGTAAGACAGAGATCTTCTTGAGTAACTTAACACTTATCTCAAGACGTGGACCAACATTCAACGCAATACCTAAACGTTCGATATCAACCGACTTACCAAACCATCAACAGTGAGACAAAGATCTCCTTGAGTAACTTAACACTTATCTCAACTTTTGGACCAACATTCAACGCAATAACCAAACCTTCGATATCAACCGACGTACCAAACCATCAGCAGTAAGACAGAGATCTTCTTGAGTAACTTAACACTTATATCAAGACGTGGACCAACATTTAGCGCAGTACCCAACCCTTATATCGGAAACGACCTACCAAACCATCAACAATAAGAACAGTTCTAATATGAACGCTTTTTTGGCATTCTGGGGCCATTAATTAGCCTAAACGGGATATAAATTAGATGGTGACTGTCCCTTTCGAGACTCTCACGGACGTCAAACCTCTCTAATCGGTTGATAGACCCTCACGAGGGTATGTAGTGTCAGTGAAACTATGCCATTAGAGCACCCGCCCGGACAGAATCCGAGTGTCAACACAAAGAGAGAGAATCTGACGAACACAAGAGCTGTAGAGGGACAACTCGCACTAACGTACACCTCGTTGCATCAAAGCAAAATTTGAGTTCGGACTAGCGTTCATATTAGGTAGTTCCTTCATTTAAGGCAATACCAAAACCTTCTATAGCAACCGACCTACCAAACCATCAACAGTAAGGCAAAGTTCTCTTTAAGTAGCTTAACATTTATCTCAAGACGTGCACCAACATTCAACGTAATACCAAAACGATCAACAGTGTGATAAAGATCTCCTTAAGTAGCTTAACACTTATCTTAAGTCTTGGACCAACATTCAACGCAATACCCAAACCTTCAATATGAACCGACCTACCAAAGCGTCAACAATAAGAACAGTTCTAATATGAACACTTTTTTTTGGAATTCTACAGCCATTAATTAATCCAAACGGGATATAAATTAGATTGAGACTGTCCCTTTTGAGACTCTCAACGGACGTCAAACCTCTCTAATCGGTTGATAGACCCTCACGAGGGTATGTGGCGTCAACGGAACTATGCCATTAGAGCACCCACCCGGACAGAATCCGAGTGTCAACACAAAGAGAGAGAGAATCTGACGAACACAAGAGCTGTAGAGGGACAACTCGCACTAACGTACACCTCGTTGCATCAAAGCAAAATTTGAGTTGGAACTAGCGTTCATATTAGGTAGTTACTACTGTTACATCGCAGCCATCATCTCCAGTAATAATGCGATACGAAAATTAACCACCTTCTTCCTTGTATCGACGGAGAAAGGACAACACAACCTCCATCTTTCGATAACTTCGATTTCCAAAATTTCAGTAAAACTACAAGAATTTAATTCGTCCGATGTAAAATAACACGACCGTCTCTATAGATGTTACCTCTACCGTCGTCGACGGTCAACTGAACCGCTATTCAACGTCGTGCGCGAGATTGTCGACCTTAGGTCGTTAAAATGTTATTATGACGTCAATGTGACGTCAACCGTTATAAAAATGTCATTAAGTCTATATTGTTGTTATTCCGTAATTATGTCATTTTATAATGTATCGGATAATGAAAAGTAAATAGAAAGAATAAATAATGTACTATTCTTGAGAAAGAGAGCGATATACAGGGTGTCGCAATAGTGCGGTGTCGGCCGGTATCTCGATACCTAACGCTCGTGTCGCAAACTTTTACTCGTGAAATAAAATCGCACTTTAGATAATGAGATAGATAATAAGAACATTAATTAATTAGTTAAAAAGACGAAATTTCTAAAGTTTGTCAATTAAATATGTCAATTATTTTACTTTTACAGTTTTTTTTTTATGGTTTAAAGAGTGCCGATGTTTGAGGACGCGATTTTGTTTGTAATGACATTTATACCAATAATATTCGGGGCTAGGATAAATACACGTTCAAGGTAAAAGTTGCAAAGATTTTTTGCGCGGTTTCCATATATTAAAGTTCATTTATTTTCTTTATTATGGTTCGCGGATCAAATCTTACAGCGCCGGGACGGATGTTGCCCATAGATGTATTTATACAGTTAAAGTTGTGAGGTGAAAGATGATAAAATTAGATCTTGCATTCGTAGTTGCACTGATGAGACCTAGAAGGTCGAAACCGTCTATTTAATATGAAATAGCATCAGTATTAGTTCAAAAAGAATCAATAACAGTTGTATTACATGATTATTGCTGTTACACCAATATAATAGGATAAAATATTTCTCACTGAATTTTATTTATTGTACATATATAATGATAACAAAAGCAATGAAATCAGTTTTATGGATGAGCCGGCCATAGGGGAAGCGTGTATCGAGTTCGTAGAGTAATCGGGCTTTGGACAAATCTTTATGCATGCATTATATATGATGCAGTACCGGTTTAAAAGTGAAATACAATATTTATGTGTTGGAGATTATCGATGCATGAAAATAATTACAATTTCATTTCATGCTGCTCACATATATTTCATAAATAATAATTCTATTGCGAAAATGTAATAGTTGCTGAACAGATGGGTAATATCGAAATTTATATCATAATCCTTGACGAGCATAAAAGCAATATATTTGGGTCTAAATTATATTTGAGGAACTAACACAATGACAATTGACACATATTAAATGTCAATTTTTTTGCATTGAAAAAATACATACAGGCTTCCAACTTCAACTACGAATTTACACCGTTTGCGTTTGTGTGATTGGTCGCCGAGAGTAGGTGAAGTAGGTGGGGTCGCTAGTTGCTTATTTCTAGTTTCTAAGTCTATATGTCAAATTGACAACTGTGACAGAAATGAGAAATAATTTGAAATATCTCTAAAACCATTAATTTTAACTATACACATGCTTTATTCAAAGTAATAGATAATTAAATTTCGTTTTCAACTAATTAATATAGTGTTTCAATTTGAAAAAATGAAGATTTTTGCATTTCAAATGTTTCAAAAAGATACTGATTTCTAGAACACCCTGTATAACGTATTTAAGTCTACATCTGTTTATTGTCATCATAGGAGATGCTTCTAACGTTATGTTAAGTTCCATAATGTTACATTTTTCCGTTAGCGAAATAATGGCATTTTTCTGAAGAGAGCAAAATGTCAAAATTTTTAAACAAATGTCAATATCTTGTAAACTAATGAAAATAATTGAATATGATTCTGTATAAAGTTGCCTTAGAATTCCTCAGGCAATTCAAAAATGTGATCATATATAGGGTGTTCCATTTAAAAATGTAAAGATACTGATGGTTACGGGCAAACTAAACACCCTGTATATCGTAGAATAATTTTACGTTATAAATTTCATAAAATTAAACAACTTTTGTATTCAAATATTTGCTGTGCTATTATTACACTCTGATATCTGGGATTAAACGATAAGTACTTTCAGTTCGCAATATACAGCCTTGGCCAAAAATATTTGCCACCTATATAAAACCTCAATAATTTTAAATTATATTACATTCAAGATAAATAAATAATACCAGTTGATAAAAATTGAAATATTTATTGTAATTAATTAATATTTTGTAGAAAAATCTTTTGCTTTAACAACTGCAGCTGTTCTTTTCGGTAAACTAGATACTAGACGTCGACATTCTTGTGTAGTAAAAGTCTGCCACTCCTGAATCAAAATATTTTTTAGTGATTCCTTTGAGTTAATAGAATGCTCTCTTATTTTGCGCTTTAATATCGACCAAAGATGTTCGATAGGGTTGAGGTCCGGTGACTGAGGAGGCCAATCCAGGAGCTCAACCCCATTATCTGAAATCCACTTCAACGTCACTCGTGGACACGTGACACGGCGCGTTGTCTTGCTGGCAACAGACATTATTCATGCTGGTGTCACCGAATAATTTATTGAAAGATGATTCTAGTGCAGTTTCCAGTACTTGGATGTACTTTTTCGAATCCATTCGCCCAAAAAGTTCCAAAGTTGGTAAGCTGGAATCTCAAGTTTACTTCGATTTCTGAAAGCAATCATTTTTAACATTAGATCTTAATGATATTGAATATCAACTCTGGTGTGATTTTCAACGGAACATGTTTATTTCAATCGATAGGAAAGTTCAGAATAAGAAATTCTCTCATGATAGGAAATTAAGAAAGTTAGGTTGTTTTTTAAAAAATAAACATCATGTTCCGATAAATACCATTAACATAGTAGAAAATCATTCCTTACAAACTTTTAGTGAACGGGAACTTAATCTTTTGAATAAAGGATTGAAATTTGGTTTGCAGACTCGTGAATCGAATGTTGAGTGGGTTTTTGCCGGGATAGAATCCTCTATCCAGCGGTTTCCTGAGCCCACAAAACAGTGCGTTAGGGAGGCCTGCAAACATACTATTTCAAAAAATTTGAAATCCTATACATCACCTCAGAAATCCGAAAACATTAAAATCATTAAAACTTTGCGGGAAAAAGATTGTTTTTATTTGAAAGCTGACAAAGGAAACAAGGTTGTTATTTTAGATAAAGAGGACTACTATGATCGGGTTAATGACCTGTTTAGTAGTGATCCTTATAAGTCAATTTCAAAAAATCCTTTACTGAAAATGATTAGAGACGTCAACAATGTGTTTAAAGCTTGTAACAACCTTGTTACTACCGATGTTAGACGTAAGCTACATGTTTCCAATTCTGTTATCCCTAAATTATATTGTTTACCTAAAATTCACAAACCTGGCAAGTCGGTAAGGCCAATTGTTTCGGCAATTGACGCACCGACTTATAAGGTTTCCAAATGGCTGACCAATGAATTTAATAATTTGCCAATACAGCAACCTAGTTTTGCAGTAAAAAATTCGTCAGAATTTATTAAAGAAATTCAAAATATTCAGTTGCTGGAGGGTGAAATATTGATTTTATTTGATGTTAGCTCTCTCTTTCCTAGTGTATCGATTCCAGACACCTTGACATACCTCGAGGACTTGTTGCTTCAAAATAGTTTGAGTCAACAATGTGTCCAGGAATATATTCGCTTAACTGACATCTGTATGAAACAGAACATTTTTCAATTCAACGGGAGTTTTTATGAACAGCTGGAAGGAACGGCAATGGGTAACTCCTTGTCGCCCTTTTCGGCTAAACTTTTCATGAGCCGTTTTCAAAAGGACTTAGAATCTAAGAGCGAATACTTTCCTAGGGTTGGGTGAGGTATGTGGATCATATTTTTGCTATATTTGATACTAAAAAATGTAATATTGACGATTTTCTCAATAGATTAAATAATCGGTTCGAAACCATAAAGTTCACTTGTGAAAGAGAAGAAAACGGTCAGCTATCCTTTCTAGATACCTACTTTAGTAATTAGAAATAACAATAGATTAGAGTTTGACGTGTATAGAAAGGAAACCAGTACACTTCGCTACATTCCTTCAGATTCCCATCATTGTGTTCAACACAAAATGGCAAGCCTGAATTTTTTGGTCCACAGACTTCTCACTTTTCCCTTGAACAAGGCGAGGTATGAGAAAGAGCTTAAAATTATAACAGATGAGGCCAAGTGTAATGGTTTCCAGCCTCAGCATATCTATAAGTTAATTAGGAAGTTTAATTATAAGAAAACTGTGAAAGAATCTACGACTTTTCGAGAGGATGTTAAAGCTTCACCCGTTGTGACCCTCCCTTACGCTCCCTTTATCACTAAAGGTTTGAGTAAAATCTTCAAAGAGCTAGATCTCAGAATAGTTTACAGTTCTGGGACTAGTTTACGAAGTCTCATCGGTAACCCTAAAGATAAAATACAACCTCTAGAAAAGTCAGGTATTTACGAAATCAATTGTAAAGATTCTAATCAAAAATATATTGGGCAAACCAGGAGAGCAGTCTCAACTAGATTCAAAGAGCATATGGCTAATCTTAGATTTAATAGAATTGAGAAATCGAGCGTTGCCCAACACATTTTTGAAACAGATCACAACATCGATCATACGAATGTTAAATTAATTAGACAAATAAACAATTGTAAGTTTCTAAATGTTTTCGAAAGTTTAGAAATATATAAAAATAAGTCATGTGTAATGAATTGTGACAACGGACCTATACCGCATTCGTCATTGTTTTCGGTAATCGGAAATTAATGATACGCATCGGATTGACCGTGCATAACATTTAGGTTACCTGTATTTGTAGATTTTATTTTAATTTAGTTTTATTATCGCCTTGATAATGACAGCATTGCTGTTGAAACGCGTCTTAGGGTGTTTTAGTTAAAACTTGTTTGGTGTTTAGTGGGTTAAAGTGTTTAGTGTTCTACTTCTGCACCAAGAGATCCAGTGAAGAACGTCATAATTTGGGGAGAGTAAAAAAAGTTACATTTCTAAGAATTAGAGGGGGTGGCAAATACTATTGGCCAAGGCTGTATATATTAATTTTGTACGTTAGAACGACGTTGTGCGTACGTTCAAAGCTAACTATATTATCCTAAAATAAAACGAACCCTTATTCATCCCTCAACATTTCAAAGAGTTTATTACAACTGAAGTACTTAGAAATACACATTACGGTAAATAATGGCACCACTCCTCTTGACGAAACAAACTCCCGAAATAATGAAAATCAACAACTCGAAAAGCTTCCGAACTTTGTTTATATTCCGTTTTAAATAAGGGTAGGAACCGCGGTGTACTCCACCTCCATATTTCCTTTAGTCATTCTACACCGCTTTCAGATAAATAATCGCGTATCGTGTAGTGGAGGTAGTAGTACCTATACTGTTAGGTACGCCAAGCGGTAGAGAAGCTCTAATTTAGCTGATGAGAGGGTTATTGTTCTTTAGGAAAATAATGCAGGCGCTTAATTATCTTTTCAGCTGATACTACTACTCGAGGAGACTTATTTCAGGACCCCGCGGTGTAGAACTTTTAAACTTCCATTTAAGTAACATTAAACGAGGTAGCGGCTGGGGTTTTCCGCTCGGAGTTCGGTAGGTAATTTTCGTAAAGGTTCCCCTATTACGAGCGCTTCGGTTACTAACAAAGAGCGAAAGTTGCGTGTAATATAACTATTTACTATCTTCGCGAGCTTTAGGTAATATGACCGGCATCCTTCTTAATGAAATCATCGTTTTCTATGGTAAATTATAATTGTTAATTTTAATTAAAACAGGACTACTACTATTATATCATAATTTATGTGATGAAGTTTTTGCTTAATTTTCCTTAGAACGCCCCTTAATATCAGCAATTATACTACTTTCAGTTACTCCCAATTCTACGATGCTTAAGTAATTGCTATTTAATATGCGTAAATTGTTAGCCAAATAGCTGGAATTTCCCGAACAGTGCTGTGCTCATTTCCATACGACTATGCCAGACAACTACCTTTCAACTATTCGAAGCCAACATCTCCCCTCCCGGATTTAATATGAAGAAATGAGCTTCGCGGAAGTACGCCGTGCAATTAAGAGCAAGTTAAGACGCAGTAGAGCTATGAATGTTAATTAGAAAGTTTAATGAACTGCATCGAAGGAGGATATTCTCAATATTAAATAGCGTATGCAGCTGGTATCCACATTTCTTGAATTATAGAACTATGGAAATGTAGTTTATTATTCTCTTATGTTCGAATAATTTAAGATACCGACTTCATGCTCAAATTGTCGCCTACATTCTGTAATATTTTGTTCTTCTGTGATAACGTTTAGTTAGCGATTTAATTATCGGACGAAGAAAATAAAATTAATGAAATATATGTCTTCTATTACCAAGAGGAGTTTTACACAGAGAGTGTATTGAAAACACCTAATTGACAAAGCCTTATCGAAGTTTAAAAAGTCTAATATGCCTCCACACTGGGATTATTCTTCGTAGTCTTCGTAATCTAATAACAATTGCAATTCGAACTGTAGATCATGACTTCATTCTAAAAATTCTATCAAATATTACTCCTAGTACTCCGGGTTCGGACAACATTAGTTTTAAGATGTTGTATCTTTGTTGCCCTTATTTGATTCTGTTTCTTACAGATATTATTAATACGTGTCTGTTGAATGGTGTGTTTTCGGAGGCATGGAAAATTGCTAATGTTACTCCATTGCCTAAGACCTTAGACCCATTAGTATTCTGCCCACCCTGTCAAAAATCTTGGAGAGAGTAGCTGACGTTCAATTAAGAACTTATCTAAATAAGTGTAATTTTCTACCTGCTTCTCAATCCGGTTTCTGTCTTGGTTACAGCTGTTCTACAGCTTTAGCTCATATCTCTGATGATATCATTAGATCAATTGATGATAATAAACTTTTGATTCTAATTCTTTTGGATTTCTCCAAGGCCTTTGATACAATAAACCATGATATGCTTTTGTCTATCCTGAAATACGCTAGTTTGGATCTCACTGCACATAATTTTTTCAAAAACTACCTCAGTCATAGATCTCAACGTGTTGTGTTGGGTAGTTTCAAGTCTGAATTGACATTTCTGAGTTCCGGAGTTCCTCAGGGTTCAATACTGGGTCCCTTACTTTTCTCCATCTACACATCTCAGCTTTGCTGGTTATCACTGATCAGTTGAGATTTTCATATGTATGCCGATGACATACAGTTATATTCTTCTTTCTGCATTGATGATTTGCCAAATTCTGTTTCTTTAGTTTACAACGATTTGGAGCGGCTTGCTGATAGTTTCAATAATTCATCATTGCTTATCTTACTTTATGCTATTTGGCAGGGAAAAGTTTCGTACCACTGCTTTGCCAAATATTAATATTGTCCTTTCCAATTCTTCATTGGAACATAAAAAATGCGTACGTAATCTGAGCTTATTTATAGATGTAGATTTGGGCTCAGGGAACATGTTAATCATTCCATTCGTAAAGCATTCTATCACCTTAAAACTCTATTTCCCAATCGTCATATTCTAGGTACCAATGCAAAAACTTTACTCTGTGAGTCACTTGTTTTATCAACTCTTTTATAGTCTCAAAATCAACCCCTGCACAGGTGGGTCAAGAGTTTATTGACTTACTCCGGGATCATCTAATCGATCGACCGTCTCTCGCCGTTCGCTATTCGACAGTCAGCAAGGATATGGACTGGAGTTTCCTCCGCACTCCTACAGTTCCTACACAGGGGAAAGTTTACTATATCCATGTGATGCATGTGTTTATTCAATGCGCAGAGAGCGGTTAAAATCTTTGTCAGTAATTTCAGCCTGCTTCTGCTTATCAAAACAACATTGAAAAATCTTTGATGGGGGCTTCGATGCTGCCATAAAAACTACCACACATCGATTCTGAACTTACGACTAGTCATTTGCTGGCACCTCCTGCTAACTTGCCAGCTATTTCATTGTTCCTGATTCCAGAATGGCTTGGCACTCATCTCAGCGTAACGCTGTAATGTTCCGTCAGTTTTTCCACCACCTCGGACTCAAGCCTAACAGCTTCTAGTGCTCTAAAGGCAGCCTAGCTGTCAGATCGAGCTGCGGATCAGTTTAAAATGCCTTCTATACAGGTATGAATGGCAATTATTTCGGCTTGGAAGATGGATGCAGAGCTCCCCAAACTGATGGCCTCGCCATCAGGTTCTCCATCACTCAAAATTCGAACTCCTATGCCGTTCATCGTTTTAGAATCCTCGTCTTGATTTTAGAAACAAATATAATATAGGGTGTGAGGTTAGATTCAAATTAATTCGACCGATCACGTGGTTCAATTATGAGATACAGTTAAATTGAATCATCATATAGTCTATAGTATCGCGGATTAAAGATGTCTCCCTCAGTGATGATAGTAAAGAGGGTGGGAGGGAATAACGGTGCGCTAAAGTCGCTTAATGAAGCCTCATAGCCAGGCCAAATCAAGCCAGTCGTAAGTCCAAATGAATATCCGGAAATTAGAGCAACACAAAGAGATCCTTCTTCTTACAAAGAAAACCAATTATTACTCTTCGAAACACCAGAAAGAACATAGTTTTAGATATAAAAGGAAAATTAATGTTACAGTTGGTAATTTGGTGTTTTCGGATTTTTTCTGATTTTAGTCCCCAACACCTCCTTCACACCGTAGCGTACGAAGTCCCACCACCCAAGGACATCCACGTAGGGATGGCCCAAGGTGGCCGGAAATCCCCGCCATACCTTATTAACTTGAAATAGCAATTTACAAGTTATAACCAAAGATTACATGAAATGTTAGTTATTCTAATAAAAAGTGTACCATTTCTAAGTAACACTAACGAGAGTATATACATTGAAGCACACAAACTTTATCAACCTAATCCAAAAAGAAACCAGATTCTTCAACATTCAACAAGAACATAAAGGTAATGGAGAATTAGTTCTAACAGTTACAGAACTCATAATAATAACTAAAATTTAACTAAATATAAACTCAATAAATTTTGATATTCAAGTACCGGGTGGGCAAAATTGCTTGGTTTTAGAGGGTTTCACATATTTAGAGCATAGTTAGAGAGATGGCAATGGTACATTCCAGACCTACTTTTTCAAGGTAAATTCAATGGAGAAATCCATTTCTTAATATCTGTTACAGTGGCGGCGGTAGGGGGCAAAATTGAAAATATATCATTTTCTGTGGAGCTCTATATTTCAACTATTCAAAAAGATACTTCAAATGTTTTAACGTTGTCTTATACAATTTTTTATGCTAATTCCAATGGTCTGACGTATTTTTTTATTCCAGCTATATTTTGAGAATTATGGAGTAAACTTGTATTTTTTTAAATGGAACACCCTGTATATTTTGTCATATTCGGAAAGAGTTTGTGTTTCTGATAAAATATATATATAATTTGTTAGGTGTCTGCCCACTACTTTCCGAGATATTTGGATATTTACTAAAAATACTTAAACAATTTTTACTATTTTACTCGTTCATTTTTATTTATTATTATTTTTTAATATGCTTTAACAAAAATAGTGGATCCGACTAATATACATATATATGAATATGTATAGGATGATCAACTATTAGTTTAGAACGTAGGAACAATACCTAAGTAACTACTTAATAATTCAGATATATCAGTATACAGGGTGACATAGAAAAAAGTACATTGCATAGTGCCACACAATAGAGGACACTAAAATAAGAAAAAAAGTTCCTATGAACATGGGTCCGCAAGACCTTCGGTTAAAAGATACGGGGTGTTGAATTTTTTTTTAATTTATTTGCAAAAACAATGATTAATTAAAACGAAAAATTAAGTTTTTAGAAGATGTTCAAATTGTTGCCCTTGTACTTCTTCTTAATGATTGACGGCATCTTTGAAATATTCCTGGGTTATTACGAAATCTATCTGCCGATTCCACAATTCTTATCCACAATTGTTCTTCATTATGTATTTCTACAACATAAACTTCATTTTTCATAAATCCCCAAAATAAAAAATCGAGGGGATTAAGGTATCGGGACTACGAGCTGCCCCCCCTCGACCAATCCACATATTTGCAAATCTCCTGTCCAAATATTCCCTTGCCACTCGAGAAAAGTGAGCTGGCGCCCCGCCATCATGCATGTAATACATTCTTCCAGTAATGGCCAATGGGACATCCTCTAATAATGTGTTTAAATCATTCTCCAAGAAATTTCGATACAGTGCGCACCTGTCAATCGATTGGGCAATCGAAATGGGCCAATAAAATAATTGTCAATTATACCTGCCCACACATTAATTGAAAACCGATATTGGTGACTTCGAGTTACAGTTTGATGAGGATTTTCATCACTCCAATGGTGCATGTTATGTAGGTTCAGTATACCATCACGACTAAATCCAGCTTCGTCAGTAAACAAAATTGATGAAATAATGTTTTGTCTTTGGTTTTGCAACCATTGGCAAAATTGTACACGAGGAACAAAGTCATGTTCCAATAGTGAATGAATTTTTTTGGAAATGATATGGGCGAAGAAGTTGTTCTTTGAAAATTTGTCTAACTGATTCACGGTTAAGGTTTCGTACCGCTGAACTTGTTTTTCTGGTGCTTATTCTTGGATTATTTTCTACCATTCGTAAAACAGTTTCTTCGTTTCGCACAGTGCGACGAGTTCTGGAAACCCCACTATATTCAATTTTGGTTTTCTAAAACAGCCATCTTCTCTCAAACGCCTATGCACATCAATAAATGTTCGAACATTAGGAACTTAGGGATAAAGGATATCTTTCTCGATAAATACGTTGAGCTTCGTAAGGATTTGATCTAGCTTCGCCGTAACACATAATCATGTTCCTGTATTCTTCAAAAGTGTAGTGAACCATTTTTGAAAGCAAATTTGAATAATCAGTGAGAAAACCAATGAAAAACTTAATCACGAACACAAAATTCCTCAAACGACAATTACATCAGTTTGACAAGGGTTATTATGACACATTATTCAATTGTTATTTTTTGATTAATTAGCGTGCATTGTCGGCTTTCAGATGCATTTGTACTGGAACTATAGATATTCAAAAAAAAATCCCAAAAAAAGAAATAGAATTCAACACCCCGTATCTTTTAACCGAAGGTCTTGCGGACCCATGTTCATAGGAATTTTTTTTCTTATTTCACTGTCCTCTATTGTGTGGCACTATGCAATGTACTTTTTTCTATGTCACCCTGTAGATATATCAGTATAAAAATTTTTAAATATTTGGCATCTCTAAGTTGACGTTTAGTTTTGAGATATTTGTAAGTTTAAGGAAAATACTAGAAACCATTTTAATTTTAATCTTTATCCCAACAATAAAATGGAACGTATTACAAACACTGTCTAATAAGATGTTCAAATTGATATCCTCTTCTAGCTAATGACCTTGTCTATTAATCCGATGATTACGCTTTTTTTCATGGATAGTGGTAGGTCCGATTTAAAATTCATGTACCCTTGGGAATGTATAGGTTTCGTATACCATTTGGTTACAATTTTATTGTTTTTTCTGATTAATGTCATGTCGAGGAAATTAATTTGGTAGTTTATTTCCATTTCATGTGTGAATAGTAATTTTTGCTGGTAATTGTTAAATTATTCTACTACGTAATTTATTTTATTTTTAGGTATGGTCATGATGCAGTCATTTACAAAAAAGAAAACGAAGTATTAAGTAAAAACCAAGTCCAGTTAGCATTTTACAAACGATATGTAGATCGGTTAAACTTCCTTACCGTTCTTGATACTTAATATACTATTATGAAACATACCTGGTAATAAGTCGTGTATTACTCGTATTTTATATGGATGATATCGATTTTTTCTTGATATATTTAAAGCAGTTTTTCGCGGTACTCATAACTCGTTTTCAATTTGCCTACTGGAAACACTAGGTTCAGCTTCAACTTTCGCTAATACAGATATTTCGGTTTCATCGCTAAATACTTTATTATATTTTCTAGACCTATGCCTTTCGAATGATCCATATTCTTCTAAACTAGATATCAATTATTTAAATATACGATGTTCTGGTTGCCGTCTTTCCTGAAATCTTTCTAAATAAAGCTCTACAGCATCATTTGCAACTTCATTACAGATGATAAAAACACGGATCATATCCAATTTTTTAGCAAATATCCAAATATCTCGGAAAGTAGTGGACGGATACCTAACAAATTATATATATTTTTTATCAGAAACATAAACTCTTTCCGAATATGACAAAATATACAGGGTGTTCCATTTAAAAAAATACAAGTTTACTCCATAATTCTCAAAATATAGCTGGAATAAAAAAATACGTCAGACCATTGGAATTAGCATAAAAAACTGTATAAGACAACGTTAAAACATTTGAAGTATCTTTTTGAATAGTTGAAATATAGAGCTCCACAGAAAATGATATATTTTCAATTTTGCTCCCTACCGCCGCCACTGTAACAGATATTAAAAAATGGATTTCTCCATTGAATTTATCTTGAAAAAGTAGGTCTGGAATGTACCATTGCCATCTCTCTAACTATGCTCTAAATATGTGAAACCCTCTAAAACCAAGCAATTTTGCCCACCCGGTACATGTCACAAAACATAGCTTGTCGGCAACAATGTTCCAATAGTAATTCCATGATCATGTACACCATGTACCTCCTACCGAAACATGAATCAGAAATGCAAAACTTGAAGCAATGAAAGTAAGCTTAAACCAAGCAAAGGAGGTAGTAACAAAAGTAAAGTTCACCTCTAACCTCACACTTAAAGATTCAGCAAACTACAAGTTAACATTGGCCACACATTTAAGCATCACATAATAAATATTGAATTATGTTTTTCTTTTCCAAACTCCTTCTCGCTTTTCATCCTTTATACTGGCCGGAAGTGGATTAAACATTCTTAGCAAGAATACTTTTGGTACTCGTTGTCCATACTTATTTGTAAATCTGGAACCATGGAATGGTCATGGTAAATTCGCGGCATTTATTACGGTTCTCATAAAGAATAGTGTTTTTATTTGCAAAATTTCCAATAACTTGTAGAGATCAATATCAATGTCGCCTGGATTCTCCAATGTGAACTGCCAAACAATATACAACAATTTACAACACGAGATTGTAGTGCACAGATTCGATTAATGTGCACATCAGAACAATGCCCCTACACCGTCAGTGCATACAAGTACAATGACTCAAACAATGCATGATATATTGTTTTCAATGTTGCACTAGGTAGGAAATCTTTTAAATAGTAAAATTGTGCACATGCAGCTCTTAGCTTTAAAACCAAGGAATTGACATGATCCAACCACAGAAGAATAAATTAAGGTGTCATCTACATATAGCAGATACGGACACCTATCAAAACACACCTCAATGTCACCCACATATAGAGCATACAAGATAGGACCCAATATACTGCCTTGAGGCACACCTTTCTCCACTTCAACAACATCACTATTAATCTCACCAACCCTCACTAAAAAACGTCTGTCATAAAGATAATCAAGAAATCAAGTTAGAACAAAGTACCCCTCACACCCACCTTTTCTAGAACTCTGACCAACTTGCTGTGATTGACAGTATCGAAAGCTTTTGAAAAATCAACAAAAATGCACAAAACGTGCAGCCCTTCATTTAATGTCCTGTTAGCCAAAGCACTAAATCGCTCAAAGAGAGAAATGTGGTACTTTTGTCTTCCTGATATCCATACTGATTCGGATCTATAATATTATTCCTTTTAATAAAGGAAAGCAATACATCCGCGACGTGTGTTTCAAGTACTTTGTCTATTGTAGTCCTATTTTGTTACGTTAATTATTTACTAATTTCATAGGATATCGTTGTTTAATTCGTAAACCATTTACTTCCCTTAATATTTAAACACCTCGATATCAAATAATATTACGTATTTCAAGCACGTTTCATGCGGTTAAAGTTAGAACATCGGATAACGCAAACCGAAACGGAACTTCATCACAGTTTCAATTTAAAAATCAGGTATACACGGCGACACAGTCCACGCGGAAAACTTTCTCAATTACATTCGAAAACCGCAGCGCGTTCAAATCAAAATTAAAACTTTCCCCATACTTCAGCTTCAGAGGTTAAAATTCCGCGCGCAACGGCTAAATGTTGTGTTCAATTACAATAACAGTAACCGGAAATTCGCCTGAGGGTGGGTGCGATTTTTAAGCGGCTCACGTGCAAACTTCGTCTTACCAGGAATCTTGAACCACAGGTCTCCTCGTGGGTTGATGTGGTTACCAAATAATCTAATAAAGTTTGGATTTATATACTTATAGGTTCCTCATTGATAACATGCTAGTTACAATGTTGTATGAATTTCATAGTTATAAAGAGATAAACTTTCATCAAAGAGTAATAAAACCATAATCCAAGTTACATTAATACTATACAAGCGACGAACAAGAAATAGTTCCAGGCATCAAGTTAACCTAGAAATTAATTTAATATTTTGTTGTCAAATTTATGAGGTTTGAGGCGTTCTTTGAGCTAATATTTGCGGTTTGCACCCTTAGTAAGCGACTAGCTCCTAATATCCGGCCGGGTAACTTTTAGTATTGCTAGTTTCAAATTTCTCACTGTTATAGCAGTAATAGACTTTATCGATAAAGTTGAATGTTTAATTACAGCTGTATTTGTAAAGTCAAGCGGGAGAGGGAATTAACGTGGAACTTTAAAATAGATGAATGTGTTCTATCTCCACTTCGCTGTTAGATTAAAATGGATCTAGAAGGATTTTGTTTAAAAACAATTTTTAAAGCCGTTTCTGGAATGTTGCTTCAGTAGTTTTTTCAAGATATTAAAGGAGTTTTATAACTAAGCTTTAATTTTTTTGAATTCCATTCGGAAGTGGTAAACATGAAACAAAGTTTACAAGTTTTGACATGTTTCAAAAAAACGGGAAAAAAGGAGGCCTGACAATACAGGCGATGGAATTCATCCAGGGAGTCTTTCAAAAGAACGGAAATAAGTAAAACGCCCTAGTAACTCTCGATGTTCAAAATGCATTCAATACTACCAGCTGGAACCTAATTCTGCAAAAACATAAGGCGAGGAATATATCTACGTACCTCATCAATGCTGTGACTGACTATCTGACCGACAGATGTATCCAGGTATTGAAGAAAAAATCATGAAAATTCAAGCTGGGGTTCTACAAGGCTCTGTACTCGGTCCTACATTGTGGAATGTTTTATATAACGACGTAGTGGAAATCGAGCTTCGGGAGGAAGGAGGGAGCGAAAACTATTGCATTTGCTTATAATCTGACGCTAGTAGCAGATGACAAGACCCAACTATTGGGAATCTCCAACGACAATCTCAAGAGAATAGATAGATGGATGAAAGGCAACAAATTAAGTTTGGCACCCGAAAAGACAGAGGCACTTGTAGTAACAAAGAAAAGAAAGCGAGACGGGGTGATCTTCACCATAGGTAATGAAGAAGAGCATCAGGTATCTGGGTGTCGTTTTTGACACGGGCTGCAGTTTTAGCGAGCACCTAAGAGAAACGACCGCAAAGGCGGAGACCAGGATGGCGAACCTGGTAAGGTTGATGTCAAACATTGGAGGTCCAATAAGCTCTAAGAAGGCGGTGTTGACTGGCGTGGTCGAGTCCGTACTCCTGTACGGCGCTCAAATATGGGAAGATCCACTAACCGTAAAAAAAAAATTTGTTACTGCAAAAGACAAAACGCAGGCTGCTAATTAGAGTTGCAGTTGCTTATAAAACCGCATCCACAGTGGCACTCCTGGTAATAACAGCCACCACCACCCTTCCCACCCTCCATCACCCCTCTATTGACCTGTTGGTAACGGAAAGAAAGCTCCTGTACGAGCAGAAAGCAGGAAAAATCGCTAGCAGTAAAAAAATCAAAATCAAGACAACTAGCCTGGCAGGATAGATGGCAGGACAATAAGCATACAGGCCAGTGGACTAAGGAATTAATACCAAATCTGGGAGTGTGGATTAAATGCAAACACAGGAACGTGGACTACATACTCACACAAGTTCTGACGAGACATGGCGTGTTCAGATCTTATGCCAAAAGGTTTGGGAAAGCACAGACGGAGGAGTGTGTCTACTGCTGTGATATTAACACAGCTAAGCACACAATCTTCGTCTACGTACAATAGAAAGAGATCCGTGAGGTGACATACAGGAGCATAGGGCAGAAATAGGACCTGACACTCTAGTGAATGTAATGGTAGGGTCTAAGAAACACTGGGACATATTGCACCCTATGATTAAGATAATAATGAGAGCAAAAGAAGAGGAAGAACGTAAAGTGCAGAGTCAGTAGCAATATATTCAGCGGTTCCATGAAGGAGATATCAGTAGATGGTTCCATGGAACGCGCTAGGAGCTTGAGGATGGTTTTTAGTGGGTAGGACCAGTCTGGTCATTTTCAGCGGGAGTCCCACACTACCATGTGTGTAGTGTCTATAAAGGATTTTCCATCGACAAAAAAAAAACGGAATGTGTGAAACATTTTAATGCTTTGTCCTGGTTGATATAATCGAAATTTTTTATTCATTTGAAAGGCCTATCGATGCCATTATTTATGGAATATAACATCGGGCAAATTTTCCATGACTCTGGTGCATAAATCAGGCTGAATTTAACCGATGTCTTAGGTTATATTTTGTTTTGGAGAGCCGCTGTGGTTTGTGAATTATTCGCATAGACCTTCGACTTAAGGAAACCCCACAAGAAACAGTCTAACGGCGTCAAATCGCACGATATCGGTGGCCAGTTCACATCACTTCCACGTGAGATGATCCTCCCCACAAATCGCTCGTGCAGAATATTCAATGTGGCATGAGCTGTGTGAGCGCCCTCCTGTTGAAAACCACCATGTCATTGATGTCCATATCATCCAATTCAGGCCAAAATAAGTTGGTAATCATCGCCCTATAGCGCTCGCCGTTGACGGTGATGGCTTGACCAACGTCGTTCTGAAAAAAATATGAACTGATGACGCCGTCAGTCCAAAGTCTACGCCAAACAGTAACTTTTTCGGAATGCATTGAACGCTCTTTGATCTCATGTGAATTGGTATCGTCCCAAATTCGACAATTTTGTTTGTTGACGTATCCATTCATCCAGAAATTGGCCCCATCGCTGAAGATGATTTTTTGATGAAAATTAGGATCAGTTTGTAACTGCTTCATGGACCAATTAGCAAACACACGTCGTTGTCTATGGTCATTGACATTCAGCTCCAGTGTCAGTTAAATTTTGTACAGGTGCAGGCCCAAGTCACAAGTTCTTCCACGTAATGGCTTTTCTAGTCAAATCAAAGAGATGTATGCCTTATGACTAAAAATTTATAATCTGCGCCAACTATGGTAAAAAAGACAATATTAAATGTCCTTTTACAGTTGCTTGCACTGTTGTCAAAAGTTCAAATTTGGACATGTTTGCCATCAAACTCTCCAATATAGTGAGCAAAATTCCATTAGGAAAGGGTCGATAACCACATTGGTTAGGTTGCTACCCAGTATTTTGAGACAACGCTGGGAGTAAGGATTAAATTCTCCGAGGGAGCGGTGTCATTTTTCTCGTAGAATTGTATTCCGATCGATCTACCATCCGCTGTTTGGGAGCAAGGTGATTAAGAGCGCAGCATTATAAACGGCGAAATGATGCTGTAACAAGGTCATTGAACATATTTAACATACACAATTTACACAGCAACAGTTGCAGCGATAGTCAGACAAGGACTACAGCTGAAGAAGCCGCTGCAACTAGCACCGCAGCACAAGAAAAGAAAAAACTGTCATCTCATTCTTCTCGAGATGCAGACACCTGACAATAGTAATTACACTTTTTTATAGGGATATACCTACAAATCTGGTATTCTGGTGTCTTGCTATGATGAAGAAGTTGGCTACAAAGGTATTGGAAAAAATATCAACGATAGCAAACCTGAAATTATCAAACCACCACCAGTGAAGCTCGTATTTAGGAAAAAAGGAGGATCCAAGAACTGATGATGATAATATCTGCTCCATGAATAATTAGAGAGAAGTCAAACAAGACTCAATAACCACAGGATAATGTCTGTAATAGTGGGCAATATTTCCTAGATATGAACTGTGTAGGAGGAGTGGCTTATGGAGGTAGAACAAAGACAATAATTGATTCTTCTACATGACGCAAATCTCTGTCTTCCGAACGCGATTTTTAGATTGAGGAGCAAAAAGAAGTCGGATCGGGTTAGATCTGGTGAGTAAGGAGGGTGGTCAAACAGTTCAAGCCGTAATTGGCGGATTTTTGCCATGGCAACCGTTGAGGCGCATTATCTTGGTGAAACAATTTTTTTTATGCAAATGTGGCCGTTTTTCAGCAATTGGGGTGAAATATTGATTTCATTTGATGTTAGTTCTCTCTTTCCTAGTGTACCGATTCCAGACACCTTGACATACCTCGAGGAATTGTTGCTTCAAAATAGTTTGAGTCAACAATGTGTCCAGGAATATATTCGGTTAACTGACATCTGAATGAAACAGAACATTTTTCAATTCAACGGGAGTTTTTATGAACAGCTGGAAGGAACGGCAATGGGTAACTCCTTGTCGCCCTTTTTGGCTAACCTTTTCATGAGCCGTTTTCAAAAGGACTTAGAATCTAAGAGCGAATACTTTCCTAGGGTTTGGTTGAGGTATGTGGATGATATTTTCGCTATATTTGACACTAAAAAATGTAATATTGACGATTTTCTCAATAGATTAAATAATCGGTTCGAAACCATAAAGTTCACTTGTGAAAGAGAAGAAAACGGTCAGCTACCCTTTCTAGATACTTTAGTAATTAGAAATAACAATAGATTAGAGTTTGACGTGTATAGAAAGGAAACCAGTACACTTCGCTACATTCCTTCGGATTCCCATCATTGTGTTCAACACAAAATGGCAAGACTGAATTTTTTGGTCCACAGACTTCTCACTTTTCCCTTGAACAAGGCGAGGTATGAGAAAGAGCTTAAAATTATAAAAGATGAGGCCAAGTGTAATGGTTTCCAGCCTCAGCATATCAATAAGTTAATTAGGAAGTTTAATTATAAGAAAACTGTGAAAGAATCTACGACTTTTCGAGAGGATGTTAGAGCTTCACCCGTTGTGACCCTCCCTTACGCTCCCTTTATCACTAAAGGTTTGAGTAAAATCTTCAAAGAGCTAGATCTCAGAAAATGTTTCCAGTTCTGGGACTAGTTTACGAAGTCTCATCGGTAACCCTAAAGATAAAATACAACCTCTAGAAAAGTCAGGTATTTACGAAATCAATTGTAAACGAATGTTAAATTAATTAGACAAATAAACAATTGTAAGTTTCTAAATGTTTTCGAAAGTTTAGAAATATATAAAAATAAGTCATGTGTAATGAACTGTGACAATGGACCTTTTCGTCATTGTTTTCGTTAATCGGAAATTTATGATGCGTATCGGATTGACCGTGCATAACATTTAGGTTACCTGTTTTTGTAGATTTTATTTTAATTTAGTTTTATTATCGCCTTGATAATGACAGCATTGCTGTTGAAACGAGTCGGTGTTTTAGTTAAAACTTGTTTGGTGTTCAGTGGGTTAAAGTGTTTAGTGTTCTACTTCTGCACCAAGAGATCCAGTGAAGAACTTCGCAACATGGAATAAATAAATTCATTTTGCAAAATCACAGAACCTCCAATTTTAAATCTGCCGTTAAATTATTTGAACGTAGCCTAGTCCTCTTCCATATTCAATGCAATATCTTCAAAGTTAGTATCTATTCCATTACATGCGGAAATGCAGCTTAGATTCCAAGTAATATCGTACCAAGCTATGTCATACATACATAGATACATCAATAGGATTTTAGGATCGCAAGATTAATTCATTAGAGCGTGCTGCAGGCATATCTCATCGACAATAATGCACCTCGAACATTTGCCACGATTACAACTTGCATATATGTATATGGTAGGTATGTGCGCGATGCAAAAGGGGAATGCTGCCTGTCGCAATACCTTCGAGACGATATTAAATTTGTATATCTTAGTATATATATGTACTAGTCTTGTGTGTTTAGGAATATCAAATACGGAGTTTGAATTCGCCTGTTTTAAGAAAACTTTGAACTTTACGTAGAGGCAAAAGTAAGTTCAATGTAACTTTCTCTCTGAGTTATGGTAAACTTTCTGAAAGGGAATTAATATTTTAGGAAAGTTCACGTCGTTGAGCCAAAAATATTCCCCGTGAATTATTTGTTTACTTGGTAATGGTACGTTGAGTAATTAATAAACAAACGCGCTAAGTTTTCAATAGAATACTCGAAGAGCTTCGCATAAAAAAAAGTTGTCGTATAGAATAGGGGTTTCATCTGATGGTGGATGAAAGACATCAGATAGATCCTCTATTCTGTACTAGTTAGAGTCATTCTAATCTCCATTATGAGAACTATCAGTGTTAGAATTATTCAATCTCAAAGTATGTATAAATAGAAGAATTATGTTTCTCTTGACTAACATTTAAAAACGTTTTTTTCTAATTTTGATATCATAATTTCGGGATTAAAATTTTCAGAATAGGTTCTCGGATGTACCATCGACTTTTATAATAATATTTTTTAGTAAATTTTATAAAAATTACAAGTTATAATACACCAAATTTAGTTAAAATTGATTGTATTTCATGACTGTGGTGTGTGATTGATTTTTTCGTTGAAAGTTTTACTTCGCGCATTAGTGCGGGAAAATTAACTTCCCGCACGCATACGTAACCAAAAAATTTGATAAGTGAATATAAAAATTTATTTAAATATGGATAGAAGAAATGGCAGTTTCTTTGCCTTCATGACATTTCTTTTGTCGTGAGCATAGGGGTGTAGAATTAAATTTTATTCAACAATACAATCACCCTATAACCAGTTTTTGCAAGAATATTTTGTAGTATTGACCGTATAGCTATTTTCTTTAAAATTTATAAGTAGAATGCTTTTGTGATTCCAACAAATCGTAACCATTATTTGTTTGGTCGAATCTGAACTTTCTTAGCCATACTTTTGGATAGAGTATCCTACAGCATTAGTAAAAAATATTGTGTAAACTGATTTGTTCACTTATTCCCAGTGATAAAATACAAGATAAGCAGAAAAAAACTGGCTGGGTTTCACGAGGATAAACTCTGTAATCTATATTGAGTAAAATATTTAACTCCGAAAGGGAGCCGCTTCTAACGGAGGGTCGCCATGGTACTCCGTATTTTTATCCTCTATGACAACCTATAATGATACCATTGAAACGAAAACTTGAAAATAGAATATTTCAAGGAAGATAAACGCGATTTAGATGGATATTGTGATGCCGATTGGGGGAATGACCAGGAGAGTAGAAGATGAATGACTGGATATGTATTTATATCTCAAGTAGGACTAGTTGCATGGTGCAGTAAACGTCAATCCACAGTAGCATTATCAACCACTGACCCAGAATATATGTTTAACAGTATCATTGGGGGACGAAACACATAGAGAGACTTGAGACATCATTATATTCGAGATAAAATGGCTGAAGATGCAATGCACATGAAATATATAAAGACAGAAGAAATGTTAGCTGACGTTCTAACCAAAGGTGTGGGAGGGCTGTAATAGTAATAAAAATAGTTATGAATTAACCAACATGTATGTAGCTATGGTAATTAGATTATGACATAAGTCAATTGTCTATCTCGCTATCACATCTGCACAGCATCTTCCAATCAAAACATAAGATACGGATTATCCAAAATCTGCAAACTAGACGTTCTCTTACGATAAATTGTCTGTTCGAGGAACTCACCTTACCATCTTCTACCACAGTTCCTCTTAGAAATAATAACATCGAAAGTTTAGAAGTCATAAACTAAAACCAACTAATAATGGCGCTCGGCCATATCTCAGGAACGGTTTATAGTACAGCTTTGAGAAAAAAATACTACTGACTAATTCTTAGTAATCTAATAATTAATCTAATTGTTATTGGTATATATAGGGTGCCATCATCGGATTTTCAACTTTTTTATGATAGATTTACTGATATTTTACAACTTGTCTCCAAAGGAAACAAAACGGTGGTAATAGGTGGGGACTTTAATATTAATATTTTGGACAGAGGCGGGTATGTTTCCGCATTCTTAGATTTAATTTACAGCTTCAATATGATAATTACGATTAAGGAGCCAACAAGAGAGGGTGTGCGCAGTAGTACATGCATAGATAACTTTTTGATTAGTTGTGATAATCGTGCTTACACTTCTATGGTCGTGAAGACTTTTCTCTCCGACCATCATGGTCAATTGATGCGTTTAGGGGTCAATGAGGCCGGTGGGGCTGATACTTCTGGCGCATGTCTCGTGTTTTCCAGCGAAAACCTGACCCAATTTTGTAATGATATTAATGAAGAAAACTGGGATACGGTACTGGGTCTAACGGGCACGGATGAGAGTTTCCATAATTTCTCTAATATAATTCAACGCTATTTTACGGCATGCTTTCCCACTCGTACAATAGTCAAAAAGCGCACATCTTTGAATTTGCCGCCTCATGTGCTCCGGTTGAAGCAACATGTATCTCTGTTAGGTAATCTGTGCTTGCAGTTTCCAATTTTCAGAGATACATTTACTAAAGTAAATAAGGAATATGCATTAGCATTAAATGAATTAAAACGGCATGAAATTAATCATCGTAAAACGGCGTGGAAAATAATTAATGAAAATTTAAGCAGAAAGAATGATAACAGTCACGTAACTATAAAACACGATGAAGAACTTCTGGAAGGTGCAAAAGTGGCCAGTGCGTTCAATCAGTACTTTCAATCGATTCCTGGGAAACTTAGGCACATTGCTTCTATTTGTAATCGCGCCCCAATAGATCGTTGTAACGATGTATCTGTTCGGGATTCTCTTTATTTAGAACCGACAACCGCAAATGAAGTAGAGAGGCATATACGAAAACTCCGTCAGTCGCACGCTTCAGGGTATGATAATATCTCAAATCACTTATTAAAGAAAATGAAAGACCACATTCTAGTACCTTTGACGCACATATTTAATTTATCGTTTGCAGAAGGAGTGTTTCCATCTTTATTAAAACATTCGAAAGTAATTCCAATCCATAAGAAAGGTAATAAAGAAACTATAGAGAATTATCGCCCCATATCTTTAATATCTAGTTTTTCCAAACTTCTTGAAAGCATTGTCGCGGAACGATTGTCCAGTTTTTTCGAGAAGAATAATGCATATTTTTCAACATGGGTTTCGGGAGTCGAGGAGCGTCGATACTGCTCTCGACGTTTTTATTAACCATATCACGTCATCACTTGATAGAAATCTTGTTTCAGTCGGCATGTTCATCGACTTTACGAAGGCATTTGACTGTGTAAACCACGAGATTTTATTGGATAAACTGCATAAATATGGCGTTCGGGGGATCTCTCTTACTTGGTTTCGGTCATATCTCAGTAACAGAACACAATTTGTTGAAGTGAATGGTTGTGCATCGGCTGGGGTGGGGATTGATGTTGGTATTCCGCAAGGTTCTGTTTTGGGACCGTTGCTATTTTTGATATATATCAATGAACTCGCGGAGTGCTTAAAAGGTGACGGGGTACTGGTAGTCAATTATGCGGATGACACTAACATTTTAATTACGGCAGAAGACAACACACTATTGACTGAAAAAGTTAACACGGTACTTGTAAAGTTGTTTCGGTGGACGCATGAGAACGAACTACACGTCAACATGCTCCCCCTGCTTCCCTTGAACGGAGTTTAAAATTTGGTCTTATTAGAAAGGATTTTCATTGTACTATGTTTAGTGATTGAAGCTGTCTTTATTGACACCAGCACAATCACAGTGGCACCAGCGCAAGCATTTCTGGCAACGGATCCAGGACTCCTTATAACGGGACTGAGAGTAAAGTCCATTGCAGTATTTGCAAGCAACGTCAGATTCGTCACCGTCATCGTTATTGTAAGGATCATTAATATGGTTCTCATTTTCTTTCTCGTCCTCCTCTAAGATTTTCCTTCTTTTCGCTTTTCGGGCTAGCTTCTCCCGCTCTTTTCTAGCTGTTTCATCTGCTTTGTCTTTCAATTCTATGATATCGGGAGTTGTGTTCAAATGACCACACTTTCCGGGTTTTCGTCCTTTGTTCGTTTTTGTTTTAGCACTGCACAGCTACTGGTAGCGGTGATGGTTCTTCAATGCTCAGTTTCATTTTTTTTATAGACGTAGAAGCACCAGCAGCTTCCAAATTCTAAAATTCTTTGCAACTCTTCTATTAGTTGTTCATTGTGGGTGGCACTGGGTTTTTCATGAGCTTTGCCCGTAGTAATTTCAAGATTTATGGGAAGAATTCCTGCTTTGGTAAAAGCTTTTATGGCATTTGCGGGAGTGACACTCTTCAAATAGGCTTTGGTAAAAAGACTGGCAACCTAGAAATGCGTCACTACCCTCCCTGGATTTTGTTTTAGCCATGTTTGTATTTCTTGATTGTAATAGGTTTGCAGCGGGCCGAAGAAACCGATATCATGAGGTTGTACACGGTGGGTGCAATGCGCCGGGAAACAAAACAAAGTAATTCCATTATTTTTGGCCATTTGAAGCATTTGCAAGTTCTTATGACTTGAATGGCCATCTAATAGTAGAAGCACTTTATTCTGATTAGAGGCCTTTGTATGGTGTGTGAAGTGTTGTAGTCATTTTATGAAGATCTCGCTATTCATCCAGCCATTTTGGGCCTGCGCTCGAGCATACGATGTATTTTCTGGGATCCTTAAAGAGACAGTAGGGTGCCTCTTCAAAAACCCACCCGGTATGCTTATTAAAATCATGTTTGATCTTGTTTTTATTTTCTCCAATTTAGAACACAAGACTTCTAAGATTCTTTGTCGTTAACCCAAAAAATATGGTTTCCATGTCTATAATATGCTTGATTAATTCTTTCTCTATATCTTCACTCAGTACTGTTCTGCGACCTCCTAAATCTCCATATGTAGCACCTTTTGTAGCAATTATTTTGAAACCTTCTATGTAGAGTTTTTGCCGGGACGTTGAACGTTTTTGCTGCTAGTTGCCATCCCATTTTTTGTCCTTTATATTTTTTAATGCTTCTTCCATTGCCTCCTCCATCCACTCCTGCCTTTTTTAAAATCACAATTTGTCATATCTGAAAATGCATGCAAGTAAGAAGTCGTTTGTGTATTACCACGCGTAAAAAATATGAATAACACTGGTTTCCTTTGATGGTATACTGTGCCATCATAGGAGCCCATATAGGGTGCCATCATAGGCGATAGCTGACCGCCAATATAACCTCAAAATAAGTAGATAGATCCATGTCTGTGCCGGTAAACTTCATGCGACTAAATAACATTTTCCGAATACAATGTGATACAGAATAAGTCTTTAATGTTAATTTACTACTTACCAAAACTTACTTTCCTGAATTCTGAAACAATACCTCTCTACGGTCACTGATTTACCACTGACCATCTAAAACGCTCCCTATGCATGCAAGGACGCAAACTAGCTCGCTACAACAGGTAAATTTGAATTTACAGCTGGTATCATGGTATCATGTGCACCATGCCATCACAGGCTACTTTCCCTACTCTTCGAGGGGTTTCCGAATCTGCCACAAAATAAAGGATGGCCCATAATGTAGAGACACATTTTGAAGTCTAATAACTTTGCCTTTGAAAAACCTATAGGTAGTTTTTGGTGTTGTTCGATAGAAAAACTCAAAAAGCTTCTTTGTATTGCAAAAAAAATACAGGGTGTACCAAAGTATAAAAATTGTAATCAAAAGTCAAAAAATTACTAAGTAAAGTGACTTTCTGTATAATACTATTTTTTTGAAGTGTAACCATAGAGAAAAATGAATAATCTTGCTCATCATCGCGCTTTTATTGTTGAAAATTTCTTGAAAAATAACGAGTCTATTGCTGTTACTCGGCACCAGTTTCGCACAAGATTTAATTTGAATTCTCTGTGTAGAAACACAATTTTAAAATGGGTTGGTCAATTTAGAACCACAGCATCATCTCTGAAGAAGAAACCTGCAAGTAAGCCTATTTCAGTTAGAACTCCTGCAAATATTGAAAGAGTTCAAGCTGCATTTTTAAGAAATCCAAAGCGATCTGCAAACAGACAATCTCAAACACTAGCACTCTCAAGAACTAGCCTGCAAAAAATATTGCATAAAGATTTACGCTTAAAACCATATAAAGTTCAACTTGTGCAGGAGCTAAAAGACACCGATTTTGCGGCCAGACTTGCTTTTTCTAACCATTTTTTAGAGCTTTTAGAAAACAATGCTGATTTGTCCGAAAATTTATTTATGTCTGATGAAGCACATTTTCATATGTGTGGCTATGTAAACAAACATAACTCTCGTTACTGGTCTCAAGAAAATCCGAGAGAAATACACCAAACTCCTCTTCATAGTCATAAAGTTACTGTTTGGTGTGCAGTGTCAGCGCAGGGAATTGTGGGACCTTATTTTTTTGAGGATGAAAATGGAGAAAATACCACGGTAACTTCGGAACGTTATGTGAACATGTTGGAAAACCTTTTTTCGACAAGAGTTGCGGCGCTTTCCTGAAAACATGTGGTTTCAGCAGGACGGCGCCACATGTCATACTGCCCGCGCATCCATGAATGTCCTGCGGTAAATGTTTCCGGGACGCCTGATTTCAAGATTTGGTGATCTCCAGTGGCCCCCGAGGTCATGTGATTTAACACCCTGTGATTTTTGATTATGGGGCTATTTAAAATCCAGGGTTTACATCATTAATCCGCAAAATATCGACGAATTAAAAGAAAATATTCGAACAGAAATTCTGAATATTTCTCCATTAATGTTGCATAATGCTATGCGAAATATGGTGTCTAGAGTAGAAGAATGTTCAAGAAGAGAAGGTCATCATCTTTTAGACACAATTTTTTAAAATTAGGCTAGTTATTACGTGCTTAGTTAGTTTCTCTTGTTATTAAATTTATTGAATTCCATATTTTGATTGAAACGTTTTTATTACTTTTGATTACAATTTTTATACTTTGGTACACCCTGTATTTTTTTTGCAATACAAAGAAACTTTTTGAGTTTTTCTATCGAACAACACCAAAAACTTACTTATAGGTTTTTCAAATGCAAAGTTATTAGACTTCAAAATGTGTCTCCACATTATGGGCCACCCTTTATATATTGTTCCATTTAAAAAACATAGGTTCGACACGCCACCTGCCATTGATGACCAAAACTATTTTAGAGACATGGTGGTTGGTGATACACTCTGTATAAAATGATGATAATACTCTTTAACGGCTTTTTATGTGAAGAAGTTTGTAGATCACATGTCAATATTACAGAAGCTTTAAAGGCAATAATGTCATGCATTTTATTCAATTGTTCAAATGGTATAATCTGGT
Source organism: Holotrichia oblita (assembly GCA_023690525.1). Classification (NCBI taxonomy): domain Eukaryota; kingdom Metazoa; phylum Arthropoda; class Insecta; order Coleoptera; family Scarabaeidae; genus Holotrichia; species Holotrichia oblita. The sequence continues at coordinate 21,865,526 of CM043019.1, read as the reverse complement.
ATATAGTGGACATTTTTAATTGTCGATTATACAAAACATTTGGTTAGGTGCACATTTTTTTTTACTATGTGACCCAGTCAGTAATATTTTTTTCCCAAAGCTGTACAGTAAACCGTTCCTGAGATATGACCGAGCGAAATTCTTAATTGGCTATCTGGTACATCCAGGGAGAGAATGAGCTCTACCAAACAGAATTTGGTATGGCAATGGGTTCTCCCTTGTCGCCCATAATAATATGAGCATGGGAACAGACTAGGTATAAAATGTTTCCAAATATAGCCGCTACAAACATGATCATGTTAAAACCACAAATTATTGTACAGTACTTCATAAAGAATGCTCTTTTGCATGATAAAAAATATTCATGTTGGTTGAACTTTGATAATTACGCAAAAATATCTGAAATTCACTTAACGTGCTCATATTACCCCACATTACCTTATTGAGCAACGTATAGAAAAATTAGGGCATAGAGCAACATAAAACCACAACTATGGCTCAGATATGTGGATGACTGACTCCACAGCACAAAAGAATCCATAAAATTCAATATGAAAGTAGAAACAAAAGTGAAGATTTCGTTCCTGAATGTTTTCGTGCAAAAGATTCAAGAGCAAAGTACCATATACAGAAAGCTTGACATCAACCATCCTTCAATGTCAAATATTTAGTAGCTCAATAGATAAATAAAAAAAACCTTGAAATATCACCACCTAGAAATTTTCAAGAGATATTTTTCATACAACGTGACTAAATCGCTAAATTCAATTTCACCTGGGTTGCGTTCTTTGCATCCCTCTGCGTTTGCGCGTCAGCTACGCAAGCAATACTTCTCATCTTACTGACTGCCGTGTTGTTTGTTTTTTTTTCTTTTTTCTTTACTATCCCAATTAATACTTAGTTAGTTCTGCAATTGCTTTCTTGTATTTGTGTTTAGATTTATGCCTGTGCTTATTTTGGCCAGGTTCAGAAGGAAGATCAGCTGCTCGCTGCAAGCAGCTGATTCTGAACCTTTTGGTACAGTTATAATTTGGTACTATTGTATAAACTATTGTATTGTTTGAATTTACCAATAAACTGCTATTATTATTATTATTATTATTGAATAACTGGCCCAGCGCACTCTCTGACCTTGAAGAGGTCAGGAACCTTATTAAATATGCGTTCATATTACTTACTCTTTACTTATGCTCACCGTTGTTAATTAGTAGCTAGATATTTACAGGACAAAATTAAGGACATTTGCTCATGGGAAAGGGACAAGGAAAAGGAAACTTATGCCACAACAAGCAATATAACTTTTATTATTACGTCGTACTTTCACTTATCAAAATTCTACTAATACTAATTTGTATTCCATGAACAACCGTGTATGTGCAACAACATTATATTTAATTACACAGTAAAAGCGTTTTACGGTTGAGCGAGTTCTAAAATTTTAATTCGCCTCGGCAAAATAATTAAACTTTAACTATCCATTCCTTCTTCTTTTTTCACTTTTCCGAGCGCTTGTAGGTAATTGCCGGAGCAGCACAGTTAGATGATATCGCAAAACGCAACACCGAGCATTTTTAAACTTGTTCCGTACTTAATAAAACATGAATATTTCATTGACAAGGGGCCCTCCGACATCCGCGATGCGCAAATATATCATTCAGGAGCGGTCCTGTTCGCGAGGGGGTGAATTTTTCAGGACATCCGTCTTCTTTCAACGCTCTCTTTTTGGACTAGGTTGGAATTTTCTCTCGTTGTTGTTTTTTCTTCGCCATTTTCTTTTTGTTTTACGCAATATAAAACACCTAAGCCTGCCGAATTCGACTTCGAGACTAGTGGAAGTATTATCTCCTACCTTTTTATTATCTAAATATCTCGGGAGAGTATAAATTTCAAAAGAAGGGGAGCTGAAGAAAATTCCTTTCTAATCCCCTTTTAGACTGTGTTGTATCAAAATATATACAGGGTCATTCACGGAACGAGTTCGTTAGAACTTTATGATGTTCTTGAAATTCAACATTTCTGAAAATCTGTAGTTATAACTTATATCATCTGAACTCATCAGCAAAATTATTTGCGCAACTTTGCAACTTTCTTAATTTAAAGATGTCCCATCTTCTTTCCCAATTTTTTTAACCTCAAATCCTTCAGACCTATTAGTCTGACATCCTTTCTATTGAAAGCGATGGAAAAACTAGTAGATAACCATATTTGAATGGAGTAATGGAGAAAGCTCCACTTCACAGGATTCAGCACGCGTGCAGGGCGGACAGATCGACAGAGACTGCTCTGCATGAGCCAGTTGAAATCAATCAGAAAATCCTGGATGATAAAGAAACAGCGATCTGTGCTTTCCCAGATATTTCAGGTGCGTTTGATAACACGTCACATGACGCGATTGAACAAGCACTTGAAGCAAGGGGAGTTAACAAAACAGTAACACGATAGATAAGTAAAGTGCTCTCCACCAGGACAGCTGAGATGACAGTACACGAACAGATTATCATCATCAGAACCACTCGTGGAACACCTCAAGATAACGCCTGTTCGCCTCTAATGTGGAGCCTGGTAGCAGATGAACTGCTCAACAGGCTGACAGCCTTCGGCATACATTGTGTAGGATACGCCGATGACATTGTAATAATAGCAAAAGGCAAGTATGAGGGGATTCTTTGTGACCTGGTACAAACAAGCCTTAAAATCACTAGTGAATGGTGTCGGTCAGTGGGGCTAAGCATCAACTCCGCAAAAACCACGATTGTACCTTTCACCAGGAAGAGAAAAATTTCGAACATGAAAGACATCCACTTGGATGGAACAGTTAACGAACGCGGGGCTGCAACCCAAGCATACTGCGGTGGCTGTACATCAGTATAGTAAGACCTATGGTAGCGTACGGGACAATAACCTGGTTCCAGAAAGACAAGTTGCAACGGTTAGCATGTGTATGCATCACCGGAGCCATGAGAACATGCCCAGCTGCGGCCCTAGTGGTAATTTTAGACCTCACCCCCTTATACATAGTCGTGGAGGGAGCGGCCCTTGCGACAATGCACAGACTGACCAGAGCGGGGACTGGAAGGGGCGAGACTCCGTACCAGAGAACGTGGACATCTCAAGCGGGGTTCTCTCCACTTCTAAGTTTACCGAATGATGAAATGGTCAAGTAATATAGCTTTGAAAGGAATTTCCTAACCAAGCTAAGCAACAAGAGATAGTGGGTAGGAGAACACTCCACCACTCCATGTAAGAAAATATTATCAAAAATATGTGAACGGTTCTAAAACCGACAAAGGAACAGGTGCAGGTATTTGGGCCAGGAACCAAATATTCCGAGCCAATGGGAATACATATACCCCAGCGTCTTCCAAGCGGAGATCAATGCCATTGGAAGATGTGCTCAACTGAGCCTTGACAGGAATTATCGGAGCATTGCAATTTTCTCTGATAGCCAAGCAGCCTTAATGGCGCTGAGCTCTAACACCTATCAGCTCGAAATTAGTCTGGGAATGTCTTAATAGGTTAAACAACCTAGGCACGAAAAATAGAGTTGCATTATACTGGGCATCAGGATATACTGGAATCAGAGGCAACGAAGAAGCTAATTCATTAGCAAGGAAGGCCGCCACAACTCCGTTTGTGGGACCGGAACCATTCTGTGGTATAGGAACGAGCACCTACAAAAAAGAACTTACGGATCGAGAAGAGAGGCTCAGAGCATCCCTTTGGGAGAATCTTCCTGGTCTGAGACACTCCAAGATCTTCCTTTGAAGCTACAATAGGCATAGAGCAAAAACTTTGCTGGAACTTAGCAGGAATAGACTGCGCATCCTTACAGGGTTCCCTACAGGGCACTGCCACCTTGATGAACACTTGACCAGGATAGATCTAAAACAGAATAGCGACTGCAGGTTCTGCGGGGGTGAGGATGAAAATCCGGAACACCTGACATCTTATTGCACTGCCATCACGGAAACCCGTTTCAACCATCTCGGTAAAGACGTAATAGACGAAGAAGATATACCTTCGCTGAAACCATCACAGCTAATGCAGCTTATTAAAGCTCTTGGGCTGGATGGGGAGCTTTAAGAGCGGGCATACCCCAGCACCTCATGCAAAAGGACACAATAGATCAATAGGTCGCAGCGCAATGCATTAAAAAGCATATTTTTCGGACTTTCACCAAAAAAGTACTTATAACTGGGAAACCGCAAAAAAACATACAATTTCTATTTTCGTTTTGACACTTTAAATATAACAGTATCGTCAAAACAATTTTGTTTGAAATAACCAGTCAAATTTTTCCATTATTTTCACTAAAAATTTTTCATCAAAACAGAAAAAAAGAATGGAAATGAAGACGTATATATCACTCGAGGCTTGCTGGGAATTAGTTAGCGTTACAACTTTTAAATTAATTTTCAGCGGAAGAAAATAAAAAAGCGAATGCGAAGCCCAACAATACGCGACCGAGGTGGCAACTGTGAATGTAGATTCTCGTGGTAAAAGAGAAACACGGTATGGAGGATATATATACAGGGCTGTGAAGGAATATTTCGAAATAAAAAAAAAATTATAGTAAGTAGAAGAAGTAGAAGTCTGAGGAGTAAAATATTTAGTGTCAAATAGTACAGAAATAAAAGCATTTCCCAATACACAACTACTAACTAATGTTCTAGATGAAGGTAAACATATTTTGAGAACTCCAGCGCTATCTACCAATGACTGACTAAGTTGTTGTGCTTAGTTAAATTTATGGTGTTCAGATGGCGTTGTTGGCGACGCATTAGCGTCAGTAACATGGCATGTCAAGTGATATGTTTGGAAAAAAATTAGATAAACTGCTGGAATAAAACGCAGGACCGCGAATTCATATATAAAATGATTTTGACGTGATTTAATGCCGAGGTATTATTTAGTCCTATATTCAAGGCCGTAACCTTTGTCGTCAGGATGAAGGATCCTATTTTGCCTTTCAAGTCCGTATTCGTACTAGTCCGTATTACTCTTTTTCTGATTTATGTACACGTCCATCTCGCGACATACAGGGTGTTTCATAATATATGCCGCCGCTGTCATAGTTAAATCTGCCCCCACCCCCAGTCCCTCGCCTCCTTTTAGTCGTTAAGAAGCAAAAAATCTGCCAAACGGCGTTTTCTATGCGGAAATGTGTTGAAGACACCCTTTTCTCGAAGGAGATGAAAAATCTTAAAAATTGCCAGTAAATTCGGATGCGTAGTACTCACTGACTAGAAAAACCTTCAAAGTGATGCCACGTAGACTATCTTTGATGCTCGTCCTTAACCTGTATTATGGTTTGTACTACTTTATATGCATAGAACCATTGACCTTCAGCTATCAGTGGTCCTTCATTCTCTTTGCTAAGGCTGAACTGTTGTTCATAGGCCCTTTATTCTTCTTTGGATTGACTTCGTTTTAGCCTGGAAACGTGATTTAATTTTTCAACTGTGGTGAAAGAAAGCGAAACGGTTCAAACTTTGTCAATGTTTAAGCGTCCTCAATTGCTAGTTCTCTTCTGACATGTGTTCTGGGCGGAGGTCTGTCTAGGTCGAGTTCCACAAGGCGGTCGTTGAGAGGATTCCCTGATCTTCTAATCCCTTCAATAGTTCTGTTCGCGAGATGGATTGCATGGTGCTTGAGTGTAGGAACACTCAAACACTAGTGATTAGATCTTCAGCTACTATTAGGGTTTCCATCATTGCAATACCGTTAAAAACTTCTTCCACTTCTCTAACATCCGTGACTTAGATGTTCTGACATTTTGGGCCTATGAAAAGTGTGTGCTCAACATCATCCGCAGCGCCATACTAATCGGACTTGTATCTTCTTCTATCAAAACGGGAAGCTGCCATTGCCGAATAGTGTCCGGGTAAGGTGAAAAACCTCTTCTCTGTGACGCCCCTCTACTCACCTTTGCATTTGGGCAATAAATCTTCTTGTCCACACTCCTTCATAGTTCTAGCTTGATCGATATCATTAGTAAAGCCCTACTGTAGTCCTGCTTGCTCCTTTTAGGGCCTAACAAATTTATGAATGCAGCTCCTGCTGACTTGCGGAGTTGTGGGATGTTAAAGGTGTGGAATGACGATCTTTTTGAGCCCCCCTAACAGCGATCCGGGTCTAAACCAGCTGTCTCGGCCATGATCGGGTAAGATGATCTCTTTCCTCTTTCCAAGCTCTTGAGTGCTAACTGTAATGCATATTGGAGAATTGATGGAATCTCCAGTTCCCGTCGTAAGTCAGTGTTACGGATAAACTTAGGCGCATTTACGATCAGCCTCAGTATTTTATTTTGCTGGTCCTCAATTCTTCTTAGATGGGTTTTGGCAACACATACCCAGTACAGCGCTCTATAGGTGAGGATTGGGCGAAAACAGACAATAAATTAAGTCTGCCGAAACTGTTGATGACCTACTGTCTGACAGCTCCTTCTTGAGGAACTCATTGTACAAAATTCTCCGTAGTGCCCCAAAACCGAACCCTATGGAATTTCGGTCTTCCAAGGTCCAAGATTCTCGCTCAGCTGGCGTTGAAAATAGCTAATCTCCATCTATCGATGGCTGACTAGGACCTTATGCCACCCGTACATTGAACCGTACGATGCCTAGATGGTGTTTTCGATAAATTAATTAAAATGAGTGCAATAAAGTTTTGTCACTCTCTATCAAGAGTTTTTCATGAAGAGTGTGTTGAAGACACCTAATTTTGTCGAATCTCGTTTTCTGTAAAAGTCGGCTTGAATATATCGCAATATATTGCATTCAAAAAAATTATTGTTATGCAGCAGAAACCAAACTATCATGGCTGACTGTTTTGTCTAACGTGCATTTTTTAAATGTGATATCGAAGTTACAGTTAAGTTTGTATTTTATGATTCTTATGATACCTTGAAAACAATCCCATGATTCTGGAAGACCAACAGCGGTTGTCCACTCTTAAAGCAGATTTTATAATCAGGCTGTATATATTTGCTATTCGTTGCACTCTGTTTACTTTCATTGTTTGCGCTGCTCTTTTCAGAGTGCAGTCAGTTTACATGAGGATAAAAAAGAATAAAGGATGTTGATTTAAAGTTCGTTACTTTAGAGTTTCATCTGTTTGTCCCGCTTCGAATGTTGATGGAAGGTATTGATTGATATTGTCCTCTGGGAAGCGTTTGTTGTTTCTATTTGTACTGTATTGTAAAATCCTCTATATATGTTTGATCCTTAAAAATTGAGTTTCTATCCGAGAGTCTAAACCTGTTAATTAAAGTGTTCTCTTCCTGAATAAAGTAGCGGCAAAAATTTCCATTTTATCATCTATTTTAAATATATATATACTTAAATTATATGATTTATTATATTTCGCAGTAATGACGTGTCAAAATCGCCGTCATTTTTTATGTAGATGCAATGTGACGTTGGAGACGAACATTTATAGTGGGTGTAGGCGCGACTATACGCCACTCTTTTCGCAAGAGGGATGATTGAAACATTAATGGAATTTTCTTATTTTCTCGTTTATATTCTGTGTATGCGCCTGTAGAGTATTGCGGCGTGAAATGAGGTTTCTGGATGTTATTCATTATACATAAGCGAAAAGCTTCGTACTAAAACCCGGGAATTCTTTAAATATAAATAACGTCGAAGTTTCCCGGTTGATTGTGCTCTAAAAGAAATTCGTGCGGAAAAAAAGGTAGTGGTCGGGTTTCTATAATTGTATTCTGGAATATTTATAGTGTGCGGTGCATTCGTCATAGGTATACTGCAATCAATTAAGGAGGTGAATGTTAAGAGATTGACAGAAATCTATTTCGAGTAAAGCCCGCTGCGATTCTTCAGATATACAACAATATCATCATATCATTCGTATAACTTAACAAATTCGTTGAAGGAACTCTAGGAAGATGCGATATGAATATTATAAAGAGATTGGGTCCTAAAAGAGAACCATGGGGGACACTGGCACGAGATGAATGAATGAATACACGCAGTGGCTTCTCAAGCTGTGTAAATGTCTTTCCAAGACCTTGTTGCATCATCAGCTTATCGTAAATAATGTTGTTTCGATATCAGAAGTATCGATTTAGTGAGGCATTCTATATAAAAGTGATTACAAAATCTAAGAATATGATCGATATACAATGTAATAATAAATAACGGCTGAGCTCGTCAGGCAGATCTGAGATATCGTTAGAAATGTGTGTTGAATCTAATGTATAAAAAACCGTCAAAACAGATTTAAAATCCTTCATAATTTTCTGTACTTTTTTGTCCAACTTAATAAATTAATACACAGAGAATATGAGCTGGTCTTGGAGATCACGTATCAGTCGTTAAAATCTAAAAACGTAACAGCTATGCATCAAAGAATAATCCAGCTAATGGAGTCAAAGCCCATTCTTTGACTCTCCGTTCGTGAGTTATGCAAGTGATTTTAATTACGCTACGGAGGTGATCCCGTTAACATTGCCGGGTAAGATTTACAACAGACCCGGTGAAACTAGGTGATATTTCATCCGCTCTACTTCAGCGAATGACGACGCAGAAGAATGGGAAGAACCGAAAAGAGCTGAATTTAATAAACTTCCGCCTGTGCCCGACCGCTTGGTCGCCCCTATCCATAATCAATTTTAAATTTTAATTTGCCGAATGATTAAAGCTGTTCCGCTAAGAAGTTGGCGAATAAAATATTATACACTGCAGTTTCAACGTTAGAAGTGTGAGGGGAGGGGGAATGGTGGAACAATGGCAAGATATCAACGGTATTCATTACGCGCACAATTTCTCGTTACAATAAACGAGTTGGAAATGTGCGTTCGAATTGTGTTGTGATGGAGGAAATTGTATAATTAAGGGTGACGTAAATTCGAAAATGATGAAGATGATTTTTGGCATTGCAGGGAATTTAATTACTTTGCTCAAGGAGCTATGCCATAAATAGTAATTAATGCCTCGTCAGAATATATCATACTAGGATATCATTGAATTGAAAATTTAATACATACGATGCGTTTATTTCCAATACTTGTTATTTATGTCATGTAACTGTGGATTTGATGACGTGTATAATATGTATTCACCTTCAAAGGTGGTGCAATATTATTCTTTATTTGTGATTACAGGTCTTCTTCACTACCCTCTCTTTTCAACTAATTATTTTGCTCACACTTAATCGAGTTCAAATTTGTGACATATAATAATAATATCATATCCGTAAATAAACCCTATTCACAGAAATTTATTCTGATTAGAAATATTATTTGACAGCTGTCAAATATATTCTAATGTTTTAAGATTTCGGTAGATCCCAGATCTGTAAAAAGTAGTTGATTTTATAATTACACAGCTGATCAAATATGTTTTATCAGTTACAGTTATCGAATATGTACATTTATAACTTGACAGCTGTCAAATATATTACGCCAGCTACACTTGTTAATCCCTAATAAATATTTGTGTTTATACTTTTTAGTGCTACACCCACCAAGCCAATAAGAAAATAAATGATTTCTTAGTTTGACAGTTTAAAAAATTATATAACGTTCGTATGTATTTTGAAGACTGTCAAAACGAGAAAAACATGATATTTACAATTTGACAGCTGTCATAAATTTACTTTCAAAATTGTATAACAAATAAATGTTTTTATAAAATGGATAAAAATAGTTGTAGTAATTTATAATGTCTGTAGAGTTATTCTGACCGTTACGACATGCAATTTTGTAAAATAAACTGTTTCTATAACTTGACAGCTGTCAGAAATGTGTGCTGCTTTTACAATTTGACAGCTGCCGACGACTTCTCGATGGCTATTTTTTTAATTTATTGTTGGTTACAATTTGATTTTTTTTAAGTTAAGCTGACAAAAATATTAACAAATCATTGTCTTTATAATTTGACAGCAATGGTAACGAAATAAAATGCCTTTATGCTTTGGCAACTTTCAGAAAAATTCTAAAATCTACAAGCATTCAACAACTCTCGGAAATATTTTCATAAATACCACTGTCAAAACTAGAAAACTTCTTTTACAATTTGACAGCTGTCAACGATTTCTTGATAGTTATAAAACTGAAAATATTTCAATTTGAAGCTCTTAGCAATATTTTACTGCACGATCTGACTGAAAAATAAATGAACAAAAATAAATGCTTTTGCAATATGACAGCTGCCAGAAATATTCTGACATGTAAATTATCGGATCTGTAAAAATAATTACTTTTACAATATCGGGAGTATTTTCACAGTTACAATTGTCAAATCTAAGTAAAATTATTATTTTTATAATTTGACAGGTGTCAAACACATTCTGACAGCTACACTAGTTAAAACCGTAAGAAATAACTAGTTTTATAGTTTAAAAGATGTAAAAAAATATTTGAAGTATTACACTCGTCCAAACAATAACGAAATAAAGTAGGTACTTTTATAGTTTGACAGCTTTCTGAAAAAGTCCAACATCGCTAAGCGTTGAAATTGCGAAAGAATACTATTTGCAGAATTTGATAGTTGCCGGAAATTTTTTATAGTTACAACTCCCAAAACGAAAACACTCAAAAAATCAAAAAACTTTTGACACCTGTCGAGTTGAAGAAACGGTTTTTTCCCGTTTTGACAATCAAAACGAACGAATATCAAATTATGAAATTGTAAAAAATAATTATTTATTACAATTAGAAGCTGTCAGAAATATTTAAATATCATTTTATAATTTGACAGATGTCAGAAACATTTAACTGAAAATTTGAACATCTCCAAGTATTCAAACTGTGAAAAATGAAAAATGTTTGTAGAATTTGACAGCTGCATGAAATATTTTCATAATTACAACTGTCAAAACAAAAAAAACTGTTTTCGATGGAATTTAATGGCGATCAGAAATTGTTACGAACGTCAAAATTGTAAAAAATAATTGGTTTTACAATTTGACAGCTGTCAAATATATTTTAACAGTTATAACTATCGGTAAAAGGTAAGTGTAAAAAAATTGTTTTGCAATTTTACAGTTCTCATACATAATTAATTTGACAGATGTCAAAAATATATTGACAGTTAAACTTACTAAAACTGTAACTCTATAGAAATAACTGTGAAAAATGGTTACTTTTGTACAATTTGACAGATGTCAAAAATATATTGACAGTTAAACTTACTAAAACTGTAACTCTATAGAAATAACTGAAAAATTAGTTTTGTACAATTTGGGAGATGTCAAAAATATATTGACTTACTAAAACTGTAACTCTATAGAAATAACTGTGAAAAATGGTTACTTTTGTGCAATTTGACAGGTGTCAAAAATATATTGACAGTTAAACTTACTAAAACTGTAACTCTATAGAAATAACTGTGAAAAATGGTTACTTTTGTATAATTTGACAGATGTCAAAAATATATTGACAGTTAAACTTACTAAAACTGTAACTCTATAGAAATAACTGTGAAAAATGATTGTTTTTGTACAATTTGACAGCTGTCAAAATATTTTCGTACAAAATCAAACCTTAAAAACGATTTTTCACTTTGATCAAGAAAATAAAAAATAACGCGTAGGCGCAACGATTTACTAGAGCTGAAAAATAATATTGTAGCGGTAACTACGTATCGGTATCAATCACAATTCGCACACGCAAACGGTATCTCTAATTACAACCAATCAAAGTCAGATAATTAATGATGATGATACGACTCGAATCAGAATTTAATTTATATGCCACGTCAACGGTTTCGTTTTCTCGTGGAGTTTCAATTTGTCTTAAGCCGAAGTTAAGAAGCAGGGTTCGCCGGGAACGAACTTCGTGCTTTCCCAATTCCTTGAGCTTTGGGTTTAGGCGGAATTGCGGGGTATTGCGGCGGGCCGCGGTACCTATATACTACTAGTTGGCTGTGGAAACCGTTGAGCGTAATTTAAGGCTAAAACAATGTAGGAATTTACATTTCGCGGCCTCTAAACGCCACAATGGCCGCAATAAACATCCAGCGATGCGAAACGGCGGTTCCTTCTTAATGCACTCCTTAGATGTTCATTATTTCGCTAAACAGGAGAAATATTTAAAACGGTCTTGTGTATAGCTGCTTCCCGGCGTCGATTCTTTGCGTATTCTTTACATACAAACATGAGCTTCTGTAGCGAAATTGTTGTTTCGCAAACTCTTACACGAAATGTTCATTTCTGAAACATAGGAGTGAACTTGCTATGACTTGCTTCCGTCCTGTATAAATTTAATTAACGATTATTATCTATATCAAAACGTAAGAAGAAGGACGAAGTACTACACACAGTTCTTGTACAGTAAGTTGAAAATGAAATGCGAATTTAGTTTTTGTGCAGAAGGTGATCGAAATAAAATAAAAACGAGCTAAGCTCCGTCATTAGGCAGATAAAGGCGTTGCTGTCTTCGTCAAAATACCAAGCTCCAAGTCAAAATAAAGAAAACAAACAATGTCTCCTCTATGACGTAGGGTCAAACTTAGCAATTCTCGCTAATAACGCGGTGCAGCAGATGTCTTCTGGAACCCTATCACTTGAATGCTGTCAACATAGAGAAAATATGTGCTGTCATCTAGCGGTTGTTTGGGTATAATGAATATAAGGTTAGATTACACATCTTTCGTATCTCCCGAAAGGCAAACTGGGCCAAGAGAGGGACCTCTTGTGCTGTTTTAGTTGTCTCAACCAGGTTGCACTCGAACAAAGAAGTCTGCAACTTGGTCTGGAGGTAATTGACTCATTCCGGGATCACCTAATCGATCGACCCCACAGTATATCCGCCTCTCCTCGTTTGCTGTTGGGCAGTCAGTAAGGAGATGAGCTGGAGTTTTCTCCGCACTCTCAGTTTCTACACAGCGATGCAATGTTTTATTCAGTGCGCAGTAACCTCAGCCTGGATCTGCTCATAAAGACTCCTTTGCGAAGTTTTTCTCAAGCCAGCAAGTGCATTCCAGTAGAAGAAATGGCTAGCAGAGAGTTCAGATCTGATAAAGGCTTTGATGCTGTCATAAGAACTCCCACACGTCGGTTCTGGACCTACGAATGGTCGTTCGCTTCACCTCTTGCTAACTTGTCAGTTATTTTATTGCTTCTGATTCCAGAGTGGCTTGGCACACATCTCAGCATGGTGCTCTGATGTTCCGCCAGTTTTGCGAGTATCCTACGGCAGTCAAGTACCACTTTGTAATCAAACATGATAGCTTGCAGTGCTCTTAGGGTGGCATGGCTGTATTGAGATGTGCACAGAGTAGGTTATGCGCAGGATAAACGAATAATGGCGTAAACTGCATTAGACTATCACTTATCGTTTTTGAAGTACAGACTATTTTCCGGTTTTTGATAAAACCGGAAATCAATCAATCGATCAAATTAGAAACGGATTCAAATTACTTGTAACAGATGTTGTTTCAGCAAGATCAAGCAACTCGTAAACGCCTAAACATTTTTCATGAACTGATCAGTAATTGTAAAGACATTGCGTTGCTACGAAAACCTCCAGATTCAAACCTTATTTCTATGAGGGTATTCTCTCAAAGGGTACCTCGAAAATTTAAGTCTCCAAGCAAGCATCCCGCATCAACGGACAGCCAAGCGGCGTTGAAGATTGTAAGTGCCTACACATCCGAGTCCGGTCTGCTGCATGAATGTCCATATATGCAATTTAAAGCAATTGGGACGCAATAACCACGTAACTCTTCAGTGGGTTCCAAGCCATCAAGGGATCGAAGGGAACGAAAAGGCAAATAAGCTTGCCAAAGAAGCAGCGAAAATGCCTTTCATTGGACCTTAACCCTGTTGTGGATTGCAAAAGAGCCACCAAACAAACAGTTAACAAATGGGAGGTCAACAGAAAGGCTTCCTAGTGGCGGAATACGCCAGAACAAAGGCACTGTTATCAGGCTCGCCTAAGACAGCACAGTCGTTGCTATCTTTCAGCAAAGGGGACCTTGGACTGCTGACAACGCTTCTGATAGGTCATGTGGGTCTGAAGTACCACCTACATAAACTCGGAAAAGCTGAAGATCAAATCTGCCGTCTATGTTAAGAAGATCTAGAGACGGCAGAACACATTTTGTGTAAATGTGTTGCTGCCAGTCATACCCGACAACAACACTTCAGTAGGCCGTTTCTAACGTCTACTGACATCCATCCAGGCTAGTTCTAAGATTTAAAGCCTCCAGCTAGTCTGATAACTAGAAGGGCTTTCGAATCATACTTCAGAATTTTTCTGAAAGCTGTGAAGCTATAATAAAATCAAACAATTTCCGACAGTTCTAAAATTGTATAAACTGTTGTTTCATTTTGACACTTAAATATTTTTGACAGCTGTCAAATTACACATACATACATTGTTACTTTTGAATCAGACTTCAGAATTTTTCTGAAAATTGTAAAGCTATAAGTTTTATTTTCTTTTTGTTTTGTGGAGCACAAAGAAGGTTTTTGTTTTAAATTATCGACGTTGTAATCATAAAACAATTTCTACCCTTTGTCAAATTATAAAATCAGTACTTTTTTCGTATTGACAGTTGTAACTATGAAAATATTTCCGACAGCTGTCAAATTGTAATATTAATTGTCGTTACTTTTACTACTATTAGTAAAAACAATTATTTTTTATAATCCATCATTAATTTCTGGCAGGTCTGAAATTGTAACATATGTTTTTTTATTTAGACAGAAAAATAATTTTGACAGCTATAAAATTGCACATACATTATCAATTTTGAAATAGATTTCAGTATTTTTCTTAAAGCTGCGAAGCTATAATAAAATCCAGCTATTTTTGACAGCTCTAAAATTATATAAACTGCTCTTTCATTTCGACATAAAAATATTTTTAACAGCTGTCAAATTATTCATACACTATCACTTTCGAGACAGACTTTAGCATTTTTCTAAAATCTGTGAAGCTATAATATCGTTTTATTTTTTTATGACATTATTGAGAATATTAAAATATTTCTTTCTTCTTTCCAAAATCATCGTTCTTCGTTTCAACATGTATAACTATAAAGATACTTCCAACAGCTGCCAAATTATATAAACACAGATAAATGCTTGTCAATAATAAAAGAACTGAAGGTGCAATTATGTCTGTTGGAGGACAACTGATATGTCCAACACCTGAAGAAGTAAACGAAGTAGTTGGACTCGACTACACTTATAATTTTTCACAATTATATGTGAAAGTGGAGTCGAATCAACGGTAGCGCAACGGTGTTGTGAGTGGGCCGCGATAGCCACACTTGATGGTTCGATTCCACCTCCGTAGGACATATTTTTAAAATAAAAATATGTTTAATTAATTGACGGTTGGGAAATTGCATTATATATACCGCGCCTTCAAAATCTTTCCTCATTAGAGTAGGCTTTTTTTTGTCAGTTTAGTTATCATAGGTTGGTGCAAATGCGATGCTTTTCAAAACTTCAAATTCTGACAGTTGTCAAACTTAAATTCAAATAATTGACGTTTATATTTTTTTAATTATTTTATTATAGAATTAGAACATAATATTTATAATTCAATGTTACTATAGAACTGAGCAAAAATTAGAAAATGGGGAATGGGTTTATTCCATTAAGTTAAGTTAAGCCAGTTACTTACGCACAACTGCTAAAACACATTCATTAAATTTGGCAAAATAGGTGCAGTAACACGGAAACCTATTTTAATCGAAGATTTCAATAGGAATGGAACACTCGCAAAAAAATCTGTCATAACACTATCGCAACAAGTTGGCTTGTCAGTAACATGTACGATTTTAAAAAAGGATTTAAAATTGTTTCATAAAATTCAAACAGTTTCAGAACTTAAAGAGATAGATTTTGGTACGAGAACACAGTATTGTCAATGGTTTTTGAATAACGTAAATAATAATGATGTTCTTGACAAATGTTATTTTTCTGATGAGGTGTGGTTCCATCTCTCTGGCTATTTAAACAAGCAAAACATGAGAATTTGGTCTGCAGATAATCCACATGAATTCACTGAAACTTCGTTGCATCCGCAAAAAATAGGTGTCTGGCTAGCAGTTTCAAGAAGACAAATTATTGGGCCTATATTTTTTAACCAAACCGTAACTGCTGAAAGATATTGAAACGAATTATTACAACCGTTTATCAACGAACTTCATGATGATGAACTTACGGTAGGATATTTCCAGCAAGACAATGCACCAGCGCACAAATCTCGAGAAACAATGGCTTTTTTTACAGCAATTTTTCGATACAAGAATTTTTAATTTTCCTGCAACAATATTAGATTATTTTATTTTTCCATATTTAAAGAATACGATTTTCAAGATCAGACATCAAACAATCGAAGAGCTTCGTAATGCTATTGTTAAGTCTTGTGCTGACATCACCGAAGAAATCTTAATAAATGGCTTTGAAAGCATGAAGCGTAGAGTTCAACTTTGTCTACAAAACAACGGTCAACAATTCCAAAATCTGCTTTAGTATTATTTTCTCTCAATTTTGGCTTTTGCAATAAATATTTTTTCAAAAACTTAATTACTCTATAATTATTACAGATACACATTTATATGACATAACCAAACTGTGAAAATGATGCATTTCTGACAGATTTACATGCACTCTGGCCAACCATTAAAAAAAAGCATGGCCGACTCTAATGAGGAAAGATTTTGAAGGCACGGTACATACATGTACTTACGCCAAGAAAAATAAATACTTCAGTGTTAGTAAGTTAGTATCATCTGGATAATTCATATGCAAGTGTTCAGTACCATTTACAACTCTGTACAACGCATTTATGTAAATGTTGAATAACTGTGGCCCAAGTATACTACCATGTGGTCTTCTTTTCGAAAGTTCTTGAGTGTCGGATGTTGTAACCCATTGTGGTTGTTACAGCACAAAAAGAGAACTGCAGTTATGATTGTAACTGCTGAGTTTCCAACTTTCCTAGGGCTGTGAGAATGTGTTAAGTTAGAAAAGTGATCATTAAACTTGTTAATTAGGTTCTTAGTATCATAACCAGATGGATAGCACAAGACTTGTTAATGCTTCTGCGTTTGTGTGTTTATAATTCTCCATATCTCTCGTGGTTTATTACTAGATGTCATAATCTTGTTGTTATAACAATCTCTTCTGGCCTGTATCAACAGATCTGTATGTTGCCTCTGTTTGTAACAATTCTTGATTAGACACAGACAATGTCTGATAGAAAGCTACATTGTCTTTTGATGCTAATATCGACCAACATTAAATCAAAATAAATGATAGTACCACGAGTCCCAAAACATAGCCAATTTATAATTGTAATACTAATTAACAAGGGCACGCTAATTTAAAATAAAAAGCGGAATAATAAGCAACGTTAAATCACGATTTCGTATAAACACGCCCTATTTAAAAGTGAAAGCGTTACAACAACAATCGCTAACGTAAGCTTAATTTGGCATCGATAATATTGTTTACCGCTAAGCCATTGTCAAATTCAACTCCAAACGATTCCAATAGCTTAAAAACTGAACCAATATCTTTCTAAAACAGTAACCTTCTGTATTGAATTCATTAGCATATTTTCCAAGTACATATACATACCCTTTTAAAATAATAAATAATTCAACAACGATATGTAAATCACTGTCGGGGAACTGTAAAAAAAAAGTAACATATTTGACCGTTTACCCTTCATCACTTATGATACAATGGAAAGTTTCAGCTCTTGGAAGCCATGCACTCCTACATCAGCGCAACGAACAACATACATAAAAGATGGAATTTCTGCCCTCGGACTCACCGTAAATTGTAGTGGAGTAAATTAAATCGATCGTGTATATCATTCGAGTAAAATAGCATACACAATATACATACATACATCGACATGGATACTACTAATAACGTTAAATTTGTACTAGTAGATTCGCATTAGTAAACTGCATTTGCATAACTGATGATGATTTGGGAATATTGATACAAATTCGCAAGCCGTTTAGGTCTGTATGTGAACGCCTACATTATTGCGATTGTAAATTGTATTTATTCAGGAGTTTAATGGAGGGTGATACGTTGTGTATAAATTGTGGAATATACGAATTAATGGCGCGTTTATGTAAATCTGGATAGGGTATCGCGATGATGGAAGTTATTGTCAAAATGTATTTAAAGTCGAGTCATTTCTATCGTATGTATACAATGATATAGCTGAGAATTCAATATCAACGTTGTGCAAGTAAAAAATCAAGAAAATAAAACTTATAGCTTTACAATTTTCAGAAAAATTCTGAAGTCAAAAGTAACAATGTATTTATGTGTAATTTGACAGCTGTCAAAAATATTTTAGTATAGAAATCAAACAGCAGTTTATTCAATTTTAAAGCTGTAAGAAATTGTTTGATTTTATTATAGTTTCACAGCTTTCAGAAAAAAATCTAAAGTCTGATTCGGAAGTGACAATGTATGTACAATTTGACAGCTGTCACAATTATTTTCCCGCCAAAATTAAAAATACATATTTTAAAATTTTAGACCTGTCAGAAATTGTTTCCTGGTTATCATTGATTATAAAAATAAGTGTTTTTACCAGTAGTAGTCATCGTTACGACACTTAATATTACAATTTGACAGCTGTCAGAAATCTTTTCATAGTTACCTACAATGGATTATAAAAAAACTGTTTTTTTTTACAATTTAACAGATGTCAGAACTGTTCTAACAGTTACGACACTCAATATTATAATTTGACAGCTGTCAAAAATTATTTTAGTGTCGAAATGGAACACCAGCTTATACAATTTTAAAACTGTCAGAAATAGCTTGATTTTATTATAGCTTCACAGCTTTAAGAAAAATTATGAAATCTATTTTAAAAGTGACAATATATGTGCAATTTGATAGCTGTCAAAAATAATTTTCCTGTCAAAATTAAAAATACATATTTTACAATTTTAGACCTGTCAGAAATTGTTTCCTGGTTATGATGGATTATAAAAAAAGTGTTTTTACTAGTAGTAGTAATAGTTACGACTCTTAATATTACAATAATTACAGTTGTCAGAAATCTTTTCAGTTACCTATACCTGTTAAAACGAAAAAAGTACTGATTTTATAATTTGACAAAGGATAGAAATTGTTTCATGATTACAACTTTGATAATTTAAAAAAAACCTTCTTTGTGCTCCACAAAACCAGAAGAAAATAAAACTTATAGCTTAAGTCTGATTCAAAAATAACAATGTATGTATGTGTAATTTGACTGCTGTCAAAAATATTTTAGTGTCGAAATGAAACAGCAGTTCATACAATTTTAGAGTTGTAAGAAATTGTTTGATTTTATTATAGTTTCACAGCATTCAGAAAAATTCTAAAGTCTGATTCGAAAGTGATTATGTATGTAAAATTTGATAGCTGTCAAAATTATTTTCCTGTCAAAATTAGAAATTTTTTATCAATTTTAGACCTGTCAGAAATTCTTTCTTGGTTATGATGGATTATAAAAAAAACTGTCTTTACAATTTAATAGCTGTCAGAACTGTTCTAACAGTTACAATACTCAATATTATAATTTGACAGCTGTCAAAAATTATTTTAATGTCGAAATGGAACACCAGCTTATACAATTTTAAAGCTGTCAGAAATAGCTTGATTTTATTATAGCTTCACAGCTTTAAGAAAAATTCTGAAATCTATTTCAAAAGTGACAATATATGTGCAATTTGATAGCTGTCAAAATGATTTTCCTGACAAAATTAAAAATACATATTTTACAATTTTAGACCTGTTAGAAATTGTTCCTGGTTATGATGGATTATAACAATAAGTGTTTTTACTACTAGTAGTAATAGTTACGACACTTAATATTACAATTTGACAGCTGTCAGAAAGCTTTTCATAGATACCTACAACTGTCAAAACGAAAAAAGTACTGATTTTATCATTTGACAAAAGATAGAAATTGTCTCATGATTACAACTTTGATAATTTAAAAAAAACCTTCTTTGTGCTCCACAATACCAGAAGAAAATAAAAATTATAGCTTAAGTCTGCTTCAAAAATAACAATGTATTTATGTGTAATTTGACAGCTGTCAAAAATATTTTAGTGTCGAAATGAAACACCAGTTCATACAATTTCAGAGGTGTCAGAAATTGTTTGATTTTATTATAGCTTGACAGCTTTCATAAAAATGCTAAAGTCTGATTCGAAAGTGATTATGTATGTAAAATTTGATAGCTGTCAAAATTATTTTCCTGTCAAAATTAGAAATTTTACAATTTTAGACCTGTAAGAAATTCTTTCTTGGTTATGATGGATTATAAAAAAAACTGTCTTTACAATTTAATAGCTGTCAGAACTGTTCTAACAGTTACGATACTCAATATTATAATTTGACAGCTGTCAACAATATTTTAATGTCGAAATGGAACACCAGCTTATACAATTTTAAAGCTGTCAGAAATAGCTTGATTTTATTATAGCTTCACAGCTTTAAGAAAAATTCTGAAATCTATTTCAAAAGTGACAATATATGTGCAATTTGATAGCTGCCAAACTGATTTTCCTGACAAAATTAAAAATACATATTTTACAATTTTAGACCTGTTAGAAATTGTTTCCTGGTTATGATAGATTATAAAAATAATTGTTTTTACTAGTAGAGGTAATCAGTTACAACACTTAATATTACAATTTGACAGCTGTCAGAAAGCTTTTCATAGTTACCTACAACTGTCAAAACGAAAAAAGTACTGATTTTATCATTTGACAAAAGATAGAAATTGTCATGATTACAACTTTGATTTAAAAAAACCTTCTTTGTGCTACACAAAACGAAAAAATGAAACTTGTATCTGATTAAAAAATAACAATGTATGTATGTGTAATTTGACAGCTGTCAAAAATATTTTAGTGTCGAAATGAAACAGTTCATACAATTTTAGAACTGTCAGAAATTGTTTGATTTTATTATAGCTTGACAGCTTTCAGAAAAATTCTAAAGTCTGATTCGAAAGTGATTATGTGCGCGCAATTTGATAGATTTCAAAATTATTTTCCTGTCAAAATTAGAAATATAACAATTTCAGACCTGTAAGAAATTGTTTCCTGGTTATGATGTATTATAAAAAAAATTGTCTTTACAATTTAATAGCTGTCAGAACTGTTCTAACAGTTACGATACTCAATATTACAATTTGATAGCTGTCAACAAATTTTTGTCGAAAGTTATACAATTTTAAAGCTGATTTGATAATTTGACAAAGTAAAATTGTTTCATGTACAACGTCAATAATTAAAATTTGACAAAACCATAAGTGTAATAAAACTTACAGTTTAGTGAAAAATTCGAAGTCTGATTCAAACAATGTATGATGATATGTGTAATTTGACAGCTTTATTTTAGTGTCGAAATGAAACAACAGTTTGTACAATTTTAGAGCTGTCAGAAATTGTTTGATTTTATTATAGCTTCATAGCTTTCAGAAAAATTATAAAGCCTGATTCGCAAGTGACAATGTATATAAAATTTGATAGCTGTCAAAATTATTTTCCTGTCAAAATTAGAAATTCCTATTTTACAATTTTAGACCTGTCATAAATCTATCATCATATCATCTATCCTGGTTATGACGGATTATAAAAAATAATTGTTTTTGGGATTTAACAGCTATCAGAACTGTTCTAATAGTTACGACACTCAATATTATAATTTGACAGCTGTCAAAAATATTTTCATAGTCACAATTGTCAAAGGGTAGTTTTTGTTTCATGGTTACAACATTGATAATTATAAAAATTACTTTCTTGAATTTAAAAATCAGCTCTCTAAGGCATGCAACTTTGAAAACTTAAAAACGAAAGATTATATAATTTACAGGAATACTTTGAGTGTAAAGATCTTAACTCAATTGGATGAACAGAAGTCTAAACGACATCTCTAGAGCAGAGAGTAGAGAGTAGAGAGGGTGGTGGCCAGGTTATAAAAGACAGGTTGAGAGCGAAGTTATCCGCTTCTATGGGTAATGGGCAAATTATTGTTACCCACCTATAAGTTTATTCCTCATTTGATGTTTGTCGATATAAGTTGACAGTTAAATCATTCCGTTTCTATAGGTGCACAAGCAACTTTATTGCTGTCTATGGAATTATATCTAGTTTAATGTTTATCGAGCTATTTTGGTGTCAAATTATATTTCTAAGCTTGTAGTTTCTTGCAAAACTGTAAATATTAAAAAAGAATTGGATAAATGTGACATAATTTGAGCAAAACCTGATCAAATTCACATTACACGTCTTCTACTGATATCGAATTCTGTATGTTCACTTCAATTCTTTTGCCTATATATCGAAGTCGGATAGGGGACATGTCGGGTGGATGAAACAGCAATTTGCAGGATCACAGCAGGTCTGGTGATTGAGAGCAATGCGGATAAGCCATTACGGCTACTAGGGGTGAGCTATTAATTTCAACGCCACAGAATCATTTTATCATCATTTGATGATGGTGGTAACGCACCGACTGAGGATTCTCATTTCATTCTTTCACGTTTTACCGTCTTTCTTGTTTTATTTCCGGTTATACGTATCGAGAAAGCTAAAAAGATATGAATGTGTTATATGAATGTGACCGGTGCCGGTGTCGGGATAAAAAAAATGTAATTTCGTTTCGAGCTGACATCAATGGTAACGAATATAAATGGTGATGTTCATTTATATTTCAAAACTGTAATCTGCTATCTTTATTCGTTGTTAGAAAGATACTTTCATCAGTTCTTTAATAATTACAAACATGTCGCAGCTATAATGATAGATACATTAAAGTTCAAGTTTTTTTCTGTATTATTACAGCTTTTTTTAATATTGTTCGTATCCAATTTAATAAAGTCTTTTCATAGTTCGAGTGGGCAATACTCCGGAGAAGTCATTTATTAACAACAATCCGCTTCAGCGGCACAATCTTCCTTCTTCCGGTGATTCGAGTTTTGTAGGGCCACTTTTACACGACTCATATATTTTCCAGAAGAATACCCACTTTATTCTTGTCCCTATTCGTTTTAAATACAACATATTATTTGAGTTTTAGGGACCATTACCTACTCTGTGAAGGAAGTTTTTCTCTTCAGTGCGTACTAACCGAGTTTTTTCGACCCTTACGAATTTATTTTGTTTTTATTTTATGTAACTCTCCGTTATTCGGAAGTCCTCCTTGCGTTTGTAACGATTTTACTACGTTCTTAAATCGGTTTGAATGTTTTGGTTTAAATTTAAAAAAAATTTGCATACGCACATTAAAATGTCACACGATTTTAAGTGAGTTATCTCCTGCAGGTTAAGCCACGTTAAAAATAACGGCGTATTAAACTAACATAACAAGAAGGAGATGAAAGGAAAATACGCTCGACCTAATCCTTGTTTTCCCTGCACAGGTTTTTGTGTCACTCCTAAAAAAGATTTATGTAAATTTAACGTAAACTTACACCGTACCAGTTTACCCCTTTTTCACGTCCCTTATGTTCGGGAGCTACGCCACATCTGAAAATAAGTATCGAGAGAGGGATTTTACTTGTAGACGTGTGAAACTGCTGCGTGATCGATCGATGGGAAGTTTTAGTAGTTTCCATGCTCTTGATGTAAAGAAATTTGCGTAGAAGGAGTGATTTTAATCCGGTTTACTTTGTTCTAAAACTAATAACTTTAAATAATGATATTGGGTCTTGAAGACGATCAATAATCCTAGGTAGACAAGTTTTAGGATGTATTAAGTTTACCTGTGTTTCCGGTTTGAACTCAAAATCAAAATTACCTCGCTATTTTTTTTTATAAATAAAAAATGCATTTTGTATCACTTAAAATGTGTAGTCATATGCTGCTCTAATGGTCATTCATTCTCTTTCTAGGATTGGGCTTTTGTCCTTTACACATTTAACCTCCAATTGTGGGGGACCATCCCCGCTAGGGTATACAATAGAATCTAATTAAATAACTTGTAGCCGTCATCAGTGTGAGGGTAAAATAAGGATCAAAATTTATTAAAACAAATAAACAAGACATAACACTTTCTCTTGACAGAATCTGCAGAGAGCATTATCTGCCAGGCCGATGTTAAACATATGCCTATTCAGTCTGCAATGACCGGTCAACAGACCTACTATCGCTTTGACAGTCTTCCTGTCTTTACTCAGTAGGTCTTCAATAAACTCAAGCCTGTGTTGCCTTAGGCACCCTATTACCTGTCTTTGTCTTGGCGATCTTTGCCACCATTCCTTGGACCTATTATATTACCATGCGTAGATGGACTTTTTAATTTGGCAGCTCCTATGAAGGGCCTTGACAAACCTCCTCTGGCCAGCTCATCTGCCGCCTCGTTTCCCTTCACGCTAGTGTGTCTGGAGGGCCAGGCCAAAGTTAATTTCCTTTGGGTGCTCACCTCATTTAGTGCTCTTACGCAATCCCAAACCAGCTTTGAGTCAGCACTTGGGGAACTGATCGCTTTAAGTGCTGCCTGACTGACAGAGTACATAGCGACGCTTTTACCTGGTTCGGTCCATCTATCTACTTCTCTGATACAATGGTGAATCGCTGCAACCTCAGCCTGGAATATCGTCCTTGCTGAAACTCAGTGAAAGGGTCCTGCTAGGCTTCTTCCCATAAATGCCAGCCCTTACGCCGTAATCAGTTTTAGAGCCGTCTGTGTACCAGTTTGAGTGCGCCCATATTGGAGGGCCATGGTATTATAACCTGATATTTCCTATCTAGGTTGAATGTTTGAACCATGGCATCGCTTGGCATCCCCCGTTCCCCGTCCATCTATGTACTTCTCTGACACAATGGTGAATCGCTGCAACCTCAGTCTGGAATATCGTTGAGTCCTTGCTGAAGCTTAGTGAAAGGGCCCTGCTAGGCTTCTTCCCATAAATGCCAGCCCTTACGCCGTAATCAGTTTTAGAGCCGTCTGTGTACCAGTTTGAGTGCGCCCTTATTGGAGGGCCATGGTATTATAACCTGATATTTCCTATCTAGGTTGAATGTTTGAACCATGGCATCGCTTGGCATCAAGGCGCCGCCTTGAGTTCATCCAGTCGTCTTTGATATTCAACACTGTGCAATTTACTTATCGGTACTTGACTGTGCATGAGTCTGTATGCTGCAGATTTAGCACTTCCTCGTATAAAATTTTGTAACCGTTGCAGGTTTAGAATTACTTCCATTGCGGCGGTGGGGAGTCGATCTCATTGCCCCCGTGGCGCACAGACAAACTCCACCCAGCGGTTTGGCCGCCTTCTTGGGCCTGCCTAGATCGAGACGTATGAATGAACGAATGAACTTCGGAACCTTCTCGGAGTTATCCTCAACCATGAGGTCAAATTGGAGTAGAACTCCTTCCAGTTAACTGCGAGGGTTGCCTCTCCTTCGACACTTTCGATTAGAATCGTAAAGGAAACATCATTGAAAAGAACGATGTTCGAAATAACCTAAAATATCTTGACGTGCTCGGGAAATGCGCTCCGATGCGATTTGAAGAAACAAAAGGTCTGGTTTTTCTTTTTAAACTGGTTGGTTCATGGGTCTTTTGGATTCAGGTTACCAACTATGTTGATCGGATTATCTGTCGCAGGAAGATTGTCATATCCTCTGAGATCACTACCTCGAGCAGGGGAGACGTGATTAGAAGTAATGATCGAAAAACCAATGGTCTTAAGGAAGATGATGACGGATAGCAACAACCTCAAAGAGGAGGAACTGAGGGATTCATGGATTTTTAGAGAGGGGATTCTCGATGGAGTAGGCGGCCTCAATCGCTTTTGCAACTATTGCAATCTGATGTAGAAGCCCTTGAATGGCGTCAAGCAATGGAGTAATATTATTTCTCATGGAAACAGTTACAGATTCCGGGGCTTTAGGTGGGATTTTCAAGGAAGTCTTCGTGGGATCAGAGATTTTTGTTGTTTTAATTGAGCAGTCCAGATAGGTGCAGAGGCCATCTAGGAATGTGATTTTGTCGACTTAGGTCTATGAGGAGGAATTCGCCTTGAAGCAGCCTTCGTAGAGGAAAGGGCCTAGCTCTAGGAAAATGAGGACAGCCTCTATAATTCGGAGAATGGTGGTCTCCATAGTTGACTCATGTGCGTGGATCATTTTTAGATCTATCACAGTCGCTCGCAGCGTGTTCCCCACCACATCTGTTTTTCTTTTTAAACAAGCAGCTTAATTTCTCCAATTCTCAATTTATGAATAACTGCTTCCAATAGCTATGTAAAAAACAGATTATTTACAATTGCTTTTGGACTACCTCAGAAGAGTACCTTTTACATACAATATACAATTTATTTTCAAGACAACTTCTATACAGGATGAAAAGATGGCGCCACTAGACAAGTTTTACAAGTTTTTACTTTAAATAATATTTTAATTTTTAAAAAAAATTTTCGAAAATTACTTAAAATTAAAAATATAAAACTGCTAAATTTACGTCCTCTCTGAAGGGGTGTTCTTTTTTTATAAATGGTTAATTGACCCTTGATACGATGCTAGACACTATTTGCTTCTCAATGGTACACCGTGAAGATCTAAACGCAGTTAGAAAGTTTTTCTTGCAAAGTAAGAGCTCTTGTGTCTCTCACGGTTTATATATCCCATGATAGTCACTTGTCCGTTAATCCTTTAAAATACGTTAGTGATACTCTTTTGTTAATAACCGTCTTTATTAACTTCTACAAGTTCGGTCAAAATTCGTTACATACAGCGATGTTCAAAAGTTGCCGACCACTCTACGTCCTTTTTTCTTAAAATCCACCTAACTGAACTGACATCTTCTTGATTGGATTTAATTTAATTGTGTAAATTTTTTAGTAGTAGGTATACGAGTATACAGGGTGACTGGTAATAAAACGGTCATACTTTACAGCGTGTTAGTAAAGATCATTTGCAATAGACACAGCCCAATTTGCCTTATCCAAAAGTCATGCGTTTTCGAGATATTGTGGTTTTTTGTTTTCTTTTCGAAATTTACTACTTACTCTTACTCAAACTTAAAATTTACGAAAATAATGGAACTTTTTCTCAATTTTTAATTAAAAAAAATTAGGTACTTCCGCTTTTGATGAAACTGTAGACACAATCGCCATCTTTGTGACTATTTATTTAGCGATTGGCGATTGGTTTTAATTTTTTTAATTTGTCCAAGTATTTAACATAATTATCACCAATAGATAACATGTGTTGAGATGTCCTCTAGTCAAATAAATTGAAAAATTGAGGAGAAGTTCCATTATTTTTGTTTTATTCCATTATTTTAAGTTTGAGTGAGAGTAAGTAGTAAATTTCGAAAAAACAAAAAATCACAATATCTCGAAAACTGATTTTTGGCTAAGGCCGTTTCATTACCAGTCACCCTGTATATGTCAATTCGATTTAAGTTCAATTTAAGTCTCAAGTGTAATAACACCAATTTTCCATAGTGAATCAATTCCTGTGATAGCCATGTGATAGCGAAGTTCTCACCAAACATCAATTCATGCAGTAATATCAATGATGAGATGTATCAATAGGATGAACTATTTGGTTCGCAATCTGAATTTATCTGCTGATATTGACCTCGATAAGCAGATTAGGTCCTGGACAACTTTAAATTTCTTTTAGAACATATTCAGTACAAAAACTATGAATGATCTGTGTGTGTAAATTTCAAGATGATTGGTATATTGCTTGGATAGAAAACAGGCTACACTATATTTATATGATTGGACTCCAGAGCATTGGATTGAGAAGCAGTGGTGGTCAACCATAAGTATGGAAGTATTGATGTATCCATAGTCGTAGAATTTTCTATCAACTTTATTTATTTTTACAATATTCAAATTATATAATATTATCCTTCTCATAGTACTGCTCTCCTTTAACACGCTACAAAAATGATGATACAAAACGATAAAATGGTTCAGTACTGAATCACGGTAGCTCTCAAACTCAAGCAATTTTCTAAACAAATTGTCGAACCGGAGATGTAAACTTGCCTGCCGTTCTCTCTTTACCTCCAGAAGGTTTCTAAAGGTTGTGCAAGGGAACGATTGACCGGAAGTAATTTCATTATGCGCGGAACGGATAGCTGCCAACAAAATCAAAGTTTAATTTGTTTACGTTTGTTTGTTTTCGAATACGATTTGTTACGGTTATCTGAAGTTTGTAATTCTAATTAACTTATCGTTTGATTAATTTAATTGAATTGCTATTTAGGAAATATACTGTCAACATTCACATGATTAATTTATGTCTGTAATTTTGATTTAATTTGATAAGACTGTAATGTTGCTAATATCATTATTATCTGTTTAGCTGTCAAATATGGATCAAAAGATTAAATGTCAAATGACAGTGGCGTTCGTTGCTTTATTACTCATTTGTCATATCTAGAAATAATTCGATTAAAGAAGTAAACAAAATATTATAGGATA
Organism: Holotrichia oblita; assembly: GCA_023690525.1. Lineage (NCBI taxonomy): Eukaryota > Metazoa > Arthropoda > Insecta > Coleoptera > Scarabaeidae > Holotrichia > Holotrichia oblita. The sequence continues at coordinate 21,837,117 of CM043019.1, read as the reverse complement.
TCATTACAGTATATTGGTAGGTACTTAATACAATATTTCATTCTCTTATCTGCAAAAACTCCCTCGATAGCTAATATATCCAAAACAAGAACTCAATTAAAAGCGGCGCGGTATTCAAGCAAACAACTTCGTCGAGTATATATCGAAGTTCCTTTTTTTCTGTTGTAAAATCCCTCGGAGTAACACGATAAGACTTCGTCGAACAACAGTGAAACTTTTCGCTAATATTTCTCGATATCGGGACACTGTACCGTGTATTCCCACTTCGCTTATATAATTAGAAACAATTGATGGCATGGGAAATTCGCGATGGCCGCCTGTGTGCTCTATATCGATAATTTCCTACGAGGAAAACTTTCGGAGAAACGTCTAATGTACACTAGTTCTTTATTGCGTCGCCTGATGTTAAGTATGCAAATATTTGCCCTTATCAGAAAGTTTACACTCGTGCACGATGTAGCTTGCGAAGTTTAATATTGTATACAGTAAGATGATGTAAAACCTTTTATTTTGAATTGCGAAGATGTAATGGAAGTTTTCCCGATGGTTATTTGTGTATATAATGGCGAATTGTGTGGTTATTAAAGTCAAGATTATTAGTAAACTGGTTTGGGAAATTAATATTCAAAATGATTTCAGATTTCAAAAAATTTTGGCCTTCATTTTCGGACCCTTCCCTACACAAACGTGTTACCCACACTATTAACGGAAATCATTATTTATTGTTTAGCACGAGGAAGGGCGAAACTTATGCTACGCGTAAAATCCAACCCTCTTATCGCATAAAACATCATCATGAGTATTAAAGCGTAGAAGGACGTAGGAAGGGCAATTCTTCCCTTTTTGGTAATTGGCTAAATACAGTCGTCAGTGTTAAAGCGCCAATTTACGAAACCTTTAATTATATAGATACAATCAAATCTCTCATCCCATCTGTTCCTAGCTCAGTTCTGGTCCGTGGTCTTTTCGTGTAAGGGTTCGAAAGGGTCCGCGAGGAGTGTTCGTCTTAACCTAATTTGTCCCAAGTTTAATTGGAAGCTATTGGAATGGGAAAACTCTATTAGTGAGTGTTTGTGTTTTCTTTTTCTTCGGTGTAAAACAGGGGTTCGTTTGTGTAAAAACGTATTAGTTAGTGCTAACTTTACATTATTGCGTGTCATCATTTTTTTTATTCCTATAGGTATGTTATAATCCTATAACTAGATCGGAAAGTAGATTTTTCTGTCCTAGAGGAAAAGGTAGAAAGAAACAGAAAGAAACAGAAAGAAACAGAAAGAAACAGAAAGAAACAGAAAGAAACAGAAAGAAACAGAAAGAAACAGAAAGAAACAGAAAGAAACAGAAAGAAACAGAAAGAAACAGAAAGAAACAGAAAGAAACAGAAAGAAACAGAAAGAAACAGAAAGAAACAGAAAGAAACAGAAAGAAACAGAAAGAAACAGAAAGAAACAGAAAGAAACAGAAAGAAACAGAAAGAAACAGAAAGAAACAGAAAGAAACAGAAAGAAACAGAAAGAAACAGAAATAAACAGAAAGAAACAACATTTTATATCCTTTATTTGTACCTACGAGCGAGCGTTTTTATATTCGCGGAATAGGTGATAAGGGGTGGAAATAAAAAAACCAAATTATTTTTCTTTTCAATATATTCACCTGCAAGACGGATACATTTTTCACATCTTTCAATTAATTTATTTATACCCTCATAAAAAAATGATTTCTCTTTATCTGCAAAATACGCCGAAACTGCCTCCTTGACTTCATCATCAGCAGTAAATTTTTTACCCCGCAGCTCTTTTTTCATTTTCGGAAACAGGTACTAATCACTCGGGGCCAGGTCTGGGCTGTAGGGTGGGTGATTCACAATTTCGAAGCCCACCTTATGCAGGGCAGCTAACGCAACGCGGCTCTTGTGGACGGACGCGTTGTCGTGCAAAAGCAGCACACCTTTCGTCAATTTTCCCCGTCTTTTCTCTTTAATGGCTTCTTTTAGTCGTTCTAATATTGAAGCGTAATATTCTCCGGTTATAGAAACACCTTTATCTTTATAATGAATCAACAATATTCCTTCCGAGTCCCAAAATACCGTTGCCATGAGTTTTCCAGCTGATTGTGACACTTTAAATTTCTTGGGAGGTGCTGTGCCGTTTTTATGTCACTGCATGGAGTCTTGTTTGGACTCAGATTCATAATGATGAACCCAAGTTTCGTCTCCAGTGGTGTAAGTCAATTGTTACTGGACTCAATACACCATCCTTATCTTCAATTACAGAGGTCCAAAAATGCACGCGAACACTCTACGCGCTGTTGTTTTTGCGGCGGCGTGAGCATTCTCGGCACCCATCTTGCGCTGACCTTAGACATGCCGAGATGATCGTGTAGGATTTTAAAAATTGTTGTATCGGATACTCCAACCATTTCTGCGAGTTGTTTCTTCTTTAGTCGAGCATCTTCGAGTACAATTTTTTCAACTTTTTGGATAAGTGCTGGCGTGGTCACCTCAATGCTCCTGCCCGGCCTCGGGTCGTCTTCAAGGGATTCCCTTCCTTGTTTAAATAAACTATGCCACTTGTACACCATGGTTTTTCCTGGACAAGAGTCACCGTAAACCAATGACATCTCATTCATTATGGTCGCGACTGATTTTCCTTGCCTGGTAAGGAACTTTATCCATATATTCGATTTTTTCCATATTTCACTTTTCACTCCTGATTATGTTACTTAGTTGACGATAGCTCAAAGACTAACTGTCTAATAACAATGAAACTTTGTATTTATACTAATTATGAGTCGCTGCACAGGCCACGCCCCCAATGCGCCTAATCACCCCCCTACAACCCGCTCATTCCGCGAATATAAAAACGCTCCCTCGTAGATATAGAAGAATAATGGAAATGAAACATTTCCAACTTAATGTTACATTTGGCGAGGTTCACTAGATCCTCATCTAAGCTCCAATTAAGTCATGGCAAGGAAATAAGCGAACATTGACTATCGCTTTGACAAAATGATAACGTCATCTACTATAAAGATGCAATATGGGACTGCATATGCGTATTGCATGTTATCTCATGAATTTTAATCAGTCCCTTATCTATTCGGAATGTAATAGTGCAACGACAACCGATATCTGAAGGCAACATCGTTGCGCTACGTTATCCAAACTACAAATTGGTAACTACTGCATATCTCCAAGCTCGTTGTGTAGCTTGTGTAATACAATCTGGCGTGTACATTGTACAAAGCTTTGATTGTAAACCTGCTCCTCTGTTATCTGGGGTCTTGCGCCACTGGAAAGCCAAACAAAATTAATTATGCACGGATCAATGAGTTTAATAATAATGCAGGTTGTGTGCGATGGGCATACATCTGATACATACAATTTAAATGCAATATGTTTATCGATCAATTGTTAATTAAAACTTCTAGAGCAGTTTGAGGAATGACAGTAATATTAAAATAAAAGTTACTGCATTGTCAATCAGTTAGAAACAACACATTGTTCTGTACAGGGTGGGCAAATTTCGATGTTTTAATAGGGGATCTCGGTAACTATAAGAGGTGTCAAAAAACAGACCACGCATCCTCGATCTGTTTTTTCGAGAAGAGGATGATGGTGAAAACCAAATTTGGCTATCGGCTTTCGGTTTCGAGTTATCCCTGAAAATTCGATTTTTCCCATTTTCGTTTTATCACGATATCTCGGCTATTTATGAAAATTGGCAAAAATGACTTTTACGTTCTTCAGGCACTTTTTTGATTAGAATGCAATGGCGTTGGAGAATTTTTGAAAAAATTTTCGAAATTCGAGGTAGGACATAAAGTTTTATTTTTTTATATGGAACATATAGTTGGCTATGATATCATTAAAAAGAGGATTTTTTGGCCATTTCAATGATACATATCATGTGGGGTCTATTCGTTCGTTTTCACTGTATTATAGCAAAAAATTAACATTTTCCATTCATTTTCATCATTTCATTGCTTTTTGTTGGTAGGGGTGTGTCATTCAACATATATGAATCTGTCAGTAGGTTTATAAATATAGTATCAATAGTTTAAGTTAATTATTTGATTGTTGCTTCACCTTAGAATTATAAATTTGCGATGGCTTATGAAAATTACGAAAAGTATGATATGTTGCAATGCTTTATTCTCAATAATAATAATGCTGAAGCGGCATGTGAAACATATTTTAATCGTTACCCGGAAAGAAGGCAACCTAATAAATCTATTTGTGGAAGACTGAAAGATAATCTCATTAATTTTGCAACATTCAACAAATCAAGATCGAAGAATTATAATAAGGAAGATACTGAGGAAGTTACGGTCAATGTTATTGGAATGGCAGTGGCAAATCCTTCAATCTCAAACCGTCAAATTGAAGTGGAATTGGGTATATCACGACGACGTGCGTTATCAGTTTTGAAGAAAAATAAGTTTAGGCCATACAAAGTGATGAAACAACAGCAGCTCCTATTGACTGATCCTGAACGACGCTTAGAATTCTGCAATTGGTATCTTCAACAAATTCAGGAGGATCCATCATTCTTTAGAAAAATTATTTGGACGGATGAAGTCTACATTAGCAGTGCCGGAATTTTTAACCGACACAATGAACATTGGTGGTCTGATGTTAACCCCTACCGTGCCGTCGATGTTCAAAATCAGGGTCGATTCGGCTTTAGTGTTTGGTGTGCCCTATTTGACAATCGTATTCTGGCATACCAAATTTATCAAGAAAAATTAAATGGTCAACGGTATTATAACATCATAAACCAACATGTAGTAGAAGAATTTTTGGAAGAACTGCCTTTGAACGAGATAAGAAATGTATTTTTCCAGCAAGACGGCGCACCGCCCCATAACACTGGAATAGTCTCAGGATTGCGCGTCCGCCAGATTTGTCACCCCTAGATTTCATTTTCTGGGGACATCTTAAAGACCGGTTATACAAACAAACTCATAATAACATTAACGAACTGAGAGAGAACTTTATACAGTGTCTTAATTCTGTTTCTTGTATTCATATTCACAATGCACTTCGGAGCGTTTCGAGACGGTGTGAATTATGTATTGTAAATAATGGGCGCCAGTTCGAACATCTATTGTAAATAATTTTTAATCATGTTTTAATTTATTCTCAACATGAAATTTAAAATATGTGTGATTCGTTCGATCTTCATTTGCTAAAAGTTCCAAAATTAATGAGATTTTCTTTCATTCAGTCAAAAATAGATTTATTAGGTTGCCTTCTTTCCGAGTAACGATTAAAATATGTTTCACATGCAGCTTCAGCATTATTATTATTGTGAATAAAGCATTGCAACATATCATACTTTTCGTAATGATTATAAGCCATCGCAAATTTATAATTTTAAGGTGAAGCAACAATCAAATAATTAACTTAAGCGTCGTTCACATAGGGTATTTTAATTGTATTGCAGTGTAGTGCAATACTTACAATAATGTAAACTATTGGAAGCGTTCAGAAATGTCAACGGTATTGCATGAGCCGTGTAATCCTGTGTAGAAGTTTGTAAACTTCAATTTTCGTACACAAATACTATATACGTCAAGGACACAAAACCAATATGAAGTATGAAACTTATGTTAGTACAACATGGATTTTGATGAAAGGTTAGCTAAATTATTACAAAATTATTCAGCTATTTGGAACAGAAGATCCAATGATTTTAAAAATAATAAAAAAAAAGAAAATTCTTATGAAGAAATAGCACTACAATTACGCTGTACAGGTATGTTGTTACCGTGTTTTATTGCTTTCACATAGTCTTTATTGTGCTGGTGTTAGTAGAAACAGTACAGCAACGATATCGATGTATTCGTGAAAAGTATAGAAAGGAAAAACTGAAAATGAAGGAGCAAACACGTAGTGGTGCTGGACAGAAAATATCTGAACCATGGTATTTACTGGAAACACTAAGGTTTTTAGATGATGTTATCATTAAAAGAAAAAAGTAATTATCTTTGAATGTTGACACAGTATCTATATACATACGAGGGAGCGTTTTTATATTCGCGGAATGGGGGATAAGGGGTGGAAATAAAAAAACCGAATTATTTTTATTTTTCAATATATTCACCTGCAAGACGGATACATTTTTCACATCTTTCAATTAATTTATTTATACCCTCATAAAAAAAATGATTTCTCTTTATCTGCAAAATACGCCGAAACTGCCTCCTTGACTTCATCATCGGCAGTAAATTTTTTACCCCGAAGCTCTTTTTTCATTTTCGGAAACAGATAATAATCACTCGGGGCCAGGTCTGCGCTGTAGGGTGGGTGATTCACAATTTCGAAGCCCACCTTATGCAGGGCAGCTAACGCAACGCGGCTCTTGTGGACGGGCGCGTTGTCGTGCAAAAGCAGCACACCTTTCGTCAATTTTCCCCGTCTTTTCTCTTTAATAGCTTCTTTTAGTCGCTCTAATATTGAAGCGTAATATTCTCCAGTTATAGAAACACCTTTATCTTTATAATCAATCAACAATATTCCTTCCGAGTCCCAAAATACCGTTGCCATGAGTTTCCCAGCTGAATGTGACACTTTAAATTTCTTGGGAGGTGCTGTGCCCTTTTTATGCCACTGTATGAAGTCTTGTTTGGACTCAGGTTCATAATGATGAACCCAAGTTTCGTCTGCAGTAACAATTCGACTCAATACACCATCCTTGTCTTCATTACAGAGGTCCAAAAATGTTGTTTTTGCGGCGGCGTGAGCATTCGCGGCACCCATCTTGCGCTGGCCTTAGACATGCCGAGATGATCGTGTAGGATTTTAAAAATTGTTGTATCGGATACTCCAACCATTTCTTCGAGTACAATTTTTTCAACTTTTTGGATAAGTAGTTGGACAAGTTTGGTCACCTCAATGCTCCTGCCCGGCCTCGGGTCGTCTTCAAGGGATTCCCTTCCTTGTTTAAATAAACTATGCCACTTGTACACCATGGCTTTTCCTGGACAAAAGTCGCCGTAAACCAATGACATCTCATTCATTATGGTCGCGACCGATTTTCCTTGCCTGGTAAGGAACTTTATAACGGCACGGTATTCGATTTTTTCCATATTTCACTTTTCACTCCTGATTATGTTACTTGGTTGACGATAGCTCAAAGACTAACTGACTAATAACAATGAAACTTCGTATTTATACTAATTATGAGTCGCTTCACATGCCACGCTCCAAATGCGCCTAATCACCCCCCTACAACCCGTTCATTCCGCGAATATAAAAACGCTCCCTCGTATATATAAATAAAATTAAATTTCTTTTGTACAGTAACTACTAGTAATATTCCAATTGAAACACTACAATCCACGTGTATTGATGAAACTTCTTTCTATACAGAGGAATTACCAAACTCCCCATTCTCAATAATTATGATAGATGAATCAGAACCATCAAGCATAACAGAGACATTAAATGTAACTGTTAGTAATGATAATTAACATTTAATACCATCACCCTCCTTAGAAAAGAGCACTGCTTCAATATCACCTTGTGTCAGAACGCCATCTGTTGGAAGTCGAAATGCAGATTCAATGTGTACAAGAAATTAATGTTATGCAAACAAACTGTTGCTTTAATTATTTTCTCGACATTCTCTGGGAAAGCATGTATAGTTTTATGATAAATTCTCTAACGCGCGCTGCTAATATTCCAAACGTGTTTTCAATGCAACGTCTTGCACGACTTAAGCGATAATTAAAAATTCGTTTGTCATTGCTGAGGTATTCACCACTGTATGGTTTTAATAAATGTTTTTGGAGAGGAAATGCTTCATCTCCCACAAAATAATAAGGAAAGGCAATATCACTATTAGGTAGAGTTGTACTAGAAGGTAACTTTAATGTACCCTTATTCAAACATTGAATTCAAATGAAGATTCTCTTAATACTCCACCATCACTTTGCGAACCATAAGCTCCAACGTCAACATAAATAAACTTATAGTATGTATCACATATACCAAACAATATTATACTAATTTTTTTTTATAATTAAAATATATAGATCGCGATTTATTAGGCTGTTTTATATGTACATGTTTGCCATCAATGGCACCAACACAATGAGGTAACTGCCATCGTTGTAGAAACCCTGTAGCACATTTATTCCAACATTCTTCATCTGGTACTGGTAAATATATTGGTTGTAATGTTTCCCATATTATTTCACATGTTTCATTAAAAATTTTACAAGCAGTAGATTTACCAATCCTAAAGTTATAAGCCACTGATTGCAATGAATCTCCGGATGCCAATAAGCTAAACAGATTAAATAATTTATTGTATGCAGTATTACATTAACGATCTAAAATTACCGTAATGTTAACAACAATCTACAGGCAGGAGGAATAGCTGGACGTTTAGAGTTTCTCCTCAATTTAAATTCAATTAGCTCTAACAGTTTATCGAACATAGTAACACTAATTCTTGTATAATTAAAAAATAAATCTGCATCACTTGTCCTCATTTCATTAACCAGATTATAAAAATGTTCTGCTTTCCGACAATTTATGGGTCGTACCCAGCATCTTCTGCCTTTTCTTTTTCTTCTCATTCTTTTATATTTTTTTAATAAAAGTAAATTTGCAGCGGTAAGGAATTGCCATGTTACGACATTGACAATTTTATAACTTTGACAGTACGTGCCTAAATTAATATTGTGAATATAGTCAAACTAAAAAATGCCAAGATGCCAGATTCATATATGTTGAATGACACACGCCTACTAACAAAAAGCAATGAAATGATGAAAATGAATGGAAAATGTTAATTTTTTGCTATAATACAGTGAAAATGAACGAAAAGACCCCACATGATATACACTACCGCTCATAATTATTTAGGCACTCTAAGTTTGTGGTATAAGTCATAGAAAAATGAGACAAAAATGTACATAGATGTATTTATTTTGTACTTACACATATTCTTATGCAATACACGTAACAAAAAGAAAGAAAAAATTTTCAGAAAGTTTAAATTTTCGATTCATCGACGTGGCCACCGTTCGATTGATCACTGCAGCGCAGAAACGCGGCATTCTTTTTTTTGCGAGTGTGTCTGGAGTTATTTTCATCCAGGCTGATTGTAATGCTGTCCACATATCACCAGCAGACTTTGGAGCTGATTGACGTGCGAGTGGTCGAGTTCATCCCACAGGAACTCAATTGAGTTTAAGTCAGGGCTCTGGGGTGGCCATTCCATAATTGTTAAAACTCCTTCTGACTCCAAATGTTGCAAACAGTCTATACATAGTTTGGACGCGTGTTTTGGATCATTATCCTGCTGGAAGACCAAATTCTTACCCAAAATTCGTGTTCCCGGAGGTATTGCATATTGCTGCAAGATGTTTCGGTAGCCTTCTTTTTTGAACGTACCCTCAATTTTGAAGATGTCGCCAATAGTTATTCCGCCAAAGCAGCCCCAAATCATGACGGATCCACCCCCATGCTTCACCGTGAGGGCAATATATTGTTCGCTTGCACGTTCGCTCGCCGATCTTCTAATAAATGTAAGCCTCCGAGATCCGAAAATTTCGAATTTGGACTCATCGGTCCATAGGACCTTGCTCCAATCTTCCACAGTCCAATTTCGATGTTCACAAGCCCACGAGTCGCTTTCGTTTATTTATTTTTCGTAGCAACAGCTTTTTCATAGCAATTCGCCCATGAACACCGGCTCATTGTAGACGACGTTTAACGGTCGCTACGCTAATTGGATTTCTGCGATGCTCATTTATTTCTGCGGTGATTTCCGGAGCCGTTTTTGCCTGTTTCTTTTGCTGGTGACTATAATTTTACGATCCTCCGCAACTGTTGTCTTCTTTCGCCTTCCACTTCGCCTCTGACGTTGTAATCGACAGTAGCAGAAAGCAACTTCAATTCTCGGGCTACTTCTCGGTTGCTTTTGCCACTCTTATGGGTAGGCGATTAAAAGCGCGCGCGTTTCAATATTTAGTTCTTTTGTTTTCTGCATTTTCAACAACCGTCACACGGTATTTCACACTTAATCTTATCACGATGAATATTAAAACACGACTGATGGTAATTTCGTAATTTTACCCTAAGACTTTCACAAGAGTAGTATAAATTCATTCCACAAAATATAATAAAGGGGTAAATCCTTCCTGGAATCCCCACGCGCTTTTATTGTACTTGCTTCTCTAACGCCATTGCATTCTAAACAAAAAAATGCCTGAAGAACGTAAAAGTCATTTTTGTCAATTTTCATAAATAGCCGAGATATCGTGATAAAACGAAAATGGGAAAAATCGAATTTTCAGGGATAACTCGAAACCGAAAGCCGATAGCCAAATTTGGTTTTCACCATCATCCTCTTCTCGAAAAAACAGACTGAGGATGCGTGGTCCGTTTTTTGATACCTCTTATAATTACCGAGATCCCCTATTAAAACATCGAAATTTGCCCACCCTGTACAGCTATCATTTTCATCCATAGCTTTTAATAGAGGAAGTTCACCAAGTTCAAGTTTGCTGTAGCGATAGTGCTCGATATTACTTGCCCTGTTGCTCTATCTATTTAAATTTAACAAGCCATTTAACCAGCCACTGTCAGTCAATTCATTAGGCTCATGTTTATTAAATGAACCGTGTCAATCTTCCCTACAAACTTCCCCCTATATAGAGGTATACATAGGTACACATCGCGAGATTCCCTCACGTTTGCCAGCTAGAGTTTCTGCAGCACCTATCTATCCATTATACGGGGAAAACAGCGACGGGGTGGCCACCCCTTCGATTCACTCGATTACGCTCTCAAACCCTTTCCTCTTAACTGCCATTTCTTGCAGCTATTTTGCTAGATTGTTGCTCCGGCGAATTTCGCCCCCTTACAATCTTCTGTACACCTTAATTAATTCGATATCGAAAAACCATTTATTACGGGGGGTGTACGCACGTGAAAACGTGTGGAGAGAGGGGAACGGCCAATAGCAGGTAATGCTGTCCGAAACAATAGACGAGGTATTCGGATTATTTCGCTTGTTCAGTGGATTACCGGAGCGAATCCTGGAACGGATAAGGGGTGTAAATTTCAATTAAAGTCGATTATTTTTAAGGGGGGAATCATTCTTTGTGCTGGTGATATTTTTTGGTTAGATATTATTATTAAACTTTAGTCACCGCGACCTGCATGGATCTATTGTAACATTGTCCTTGTAGTTGTCAGACTAGTTGGAGGCTTTGGATGAACCTTAGAATTAATCTGGGATTTTCGTCCTGGATGTCAGAGACGACCTACTGAAGTGTTGATGTCGAGTATGACTGGCAGGATCATATTTACACAAAATGTGTTCTGCCGTCTCTGTATCTTCATGGCATAAACGGCAAATTTAATCTTCAGATTTTCTAAGTTTATGTAGGTGGTACTTCAAGGCCACATGACCTATCAAAAACGTTGCCAGGACTCCAAGGTGCCCTTTGCTGAAAAATAGCAACATTTTTTGCTGTCTTTAGCGATCCTGATAACTGTGCCTTCGCCTGCTTTTGTCCTGGCGTATTCTGCCAGTGGGAGGCCTTTCTGTTGACCTACCATTTCTTAATTGCTTGTTTTAGGTGGCTCTTTTGCAGTCTACAACAGGGATAAGGTCCAATGAATAGCATAATCTCTGCTTCTTTGGTAAGCTTATTTGCCTTCTCGTTTCCGTCGATCCCTTTGTGGCTTGGGCCCCACTGAAGAGTTACGTGGTTATTGTGTCCCAATTGCCTTAAATTGCATATACATACTCTACCGTCCAAAAATGAGGGATCACTGCGGAAATTAGAAGAACGTGCTACATGTTTTGTGAAATTAAAAATATATTCAAAGGGAAACATATTTTTTTTTAAACAAAAATTTGCTTTTTATAAAATACAAGAATATTTATAAGAAAAACATAGAAACGGATAATGTATAATAATATATTTTATTATTCTTTAAAATAACCGCATTTGCATTGTATAACTTTTCTGCAAATATTTGGCAATATTGAAGCTGGTTTTTGGAGGATATCTACTGGTATAGTTTGCCAAGCATTCAGTAATTGTTCCGTCAGCAGTTTCTGAGATGTTGGAGAGTGGTGTCGTACATTTCTTTCCAACTCATCCCACAACAACTTGATGGGATTAATGTTGGGCGATTGCGGCGGCCAAACCATATTTATGAGGACACCTTCTTTTTCTTGCAAATAATTTTTACAAAGTCAGGAGGAGTGCTTGGCATCATAGTCATCCCTCACCAATTAATCTTACGCCCGAAGGAATAGCGTGGTGCTCCAAAAGATCTTCTTTCAAAATTCCCTCAATTCGATGCAGATCCCCGACGCCATTATAGGAAAATGAACCGCAAACAAGCACAGAGCCACCTCCATGCTTAACAGTTGATGCAACACATTTAGGTAGAATTCTTTCTTCAGCCCTCCTTGTAACAAAAGTGCGCCGATTACTACCGAATACTTTCGTCCGGCCATAGCACATTTGACCACATATTCATGTCCCAATATTTATGCTGTTTGGCCCATTCGAATCGTTTCTTACGGTTTTGTGGTCGTAGTAATGATTTTCTGGCGGCTATTCGACCGTGCAATCCAGCCTTCGTTAACCACCTCTTCACTGTCGTGAGCGACACCAAATTTGCGCGGCCTTCATTCAACCGGTAATTTAAACTTAATTGTTCGACGTGAAAAACATTGAAACGCATATCAGAGCTGACATTCAGACTCACTTCACAAAATAACGTGGGATGATGAATATCTTCATTAACAAGTGACTCAACATTTGCCTCAACATTACAGTAAAAACCATCCGTATAAAATATAAGATCAAGCTGCCGCAGGTTGTGATAATTCGCAAAACTATTCAACTGCACAGCTTCATTGTTTATTATACCATTTAAGACATAATTAAAATATGAGGGCACATTAAAATCACCAACAATTATAACATCGTTGCAATCCTGCAGAATGGTATTCAAGAAGTAAAACAGATCAGGATTTCGATTTAAAGGTAAGGATGGTGGAACCTGATATTCTCTCGTTGCTGTATAGTTAGGACATTATTGATATAAATATCACTATACGAAGAAGTTGATTTTAATTACTTTGATGATCTCAAGATGCTTCTAACATGTTCGGCATCAGTTGTCACTACTTTGATCTGTCTTTTCCTATCCGAAACTTTTTCCCTAAACGAAATATCTTTACTCGAGGTTTTTTACGGCGCATGTGAAATATGTTGTGGAGTGGAGTCGCATAGGCACCCTAATGCCTGTCCCCACTCTTTCTATTCTAGAGCCGTCCGTGTACCATGTCAGAATTCCTCTTTTGAGTTGAGGCTCACCGGATGCCCACTTAGTACGGCTTTCGATGACTACTTTGTAGGGTTGGTCGTAGTTGTATTGCATAGAGATCTTGTCGTTTGCAATCAGGTAAATCAGGTAGTTAACGTTGGGATCTTCAGGGAGTTTAAGGTGTGCTCTAATGTCCCCAGGTTTTAATCCCTTAACTCTCTGATAAAAGTTACACCCAGTTTGGGGTTAATTTGATCACATCATTGTTTTGGCATTTACAGTCAATGAAACCCCGTCCGAAATTAAAAAAGATGTAAAATAATTGTTAAGTATCCAACGATTATGTTTTTTTTGGAATAAAACAAAATAAAATGACTCAAAACTTCTAAAATTTATTGTCTAAAACAAAATAAACCTGCACTTTTTACAAATTTACTTTTTAAAATATAAAACTGAAAAATAGTCTCAACTTTATTATTGTAAAATAAATAAAATACATGATTTTAAACGTCCATGTATTTTTCGAACTTCTTAAATGTGTATAGACCTCGGTGGACATGTGAGGGTTTCTGTATTCCAATCACTTCCGATTTACAGACGTAACTTTCGTCGATAACATCGGGAAAAACAACAAAAAATTTTGTTTATTGCCTTTTTTAAATCTTAGAAAGCTGACGGTAATTTGGTCATCGATGACTTCCACAATTTTACCAACAAAATGTTTGTAAATATTCGTGTTGATGGTTTTCATTTTGACCAAAACAAAAGAGTCAGCGTTTAGCTCTTCAGCACATATATTTTCCTTGTTGGCAAGGTCTTCTTCAGCCACATCGTCGTGCACCGTTTCGTCACGTTCATGTTCTAAATTTTCCTCCCCTTCTATAACGTCTTCATCACCATCACGCGTGACATGAGATACACTTTTCCCAGGTTCAGCGTTAATCATTTTCTTTTTTTGTCTTCTAGAGGCACAAGGACTGTTGAATCTTTGCTCTTTTAGAAAATCTATAAGTGTGTTATTAATCAATTCTGCTTCGCCTCTTTCATCTCGAACATAACCTGGAATTTTGACCAAGACTTTATCTGGATCAAACGGATACACTCCGGTAGTGGCAAAACCACTTATTAAGTTCCTCTTAATTGCTCCCATATTTTCGCTTCCATTAGACGCTGATTTGGCATCCATTTCACATAACGTTTGTTGGAGCAATTTCAGGAAATCTTCCTTTGGTAAATTTCCTACCTTGGGATGCTTCATTTTCCATGCGCTAAGAGTTTTACGCCACGCCATTTTCATGGGTCGAAAAAAACAGACGTCAAGGGCTTGTGTTAAATGAGTCGAATGAGGAACCAAACAGACAAAAGCAATATTATTTCGTTCACAAGCCTCCAATACTTCCGTTGTGAAATGTGCTGCCAAATTATCGCCTATGATAACCTTTTTACCGTTAAGTTGTTTTGCATGAGATAGAAAAAGAGTCATAAACCAATCTGTAAAAGTAGAGGCTTCCATCCAGCCATGGTTGGTCCTATTGTATCTTGCACCACTACTACAACATCTCTCCTGGCAGCACGGATATCCCTTCGGTCCCTGCTCAGTCCAAGTACTCCACATACGAGTTGAACGGTAAATTACGTAAGGAGGTAGTAAAACACCTGATGCTGAACCAGAAATCATAATAGTGGTCGCAGATTTCGAAAAATTACAGATGTGTTCTGGATATTTTACGCCTCGTCTATAGATTTTAAATTTCTTGCCGGGGTCATCTGCCATGTTCGTCTCGTCGTAGTTGAAGAGATTCGAAGGAGGGACATCTTCTATAGTCAGCTTTAGATTCTTGAAATACTGTTCCAAGGACTCTAGGGTCACTGTAGCCCTTGCTCTTTTTATGTTTGCAGCAACTCTTTTGCAAATTTCAGTCTTATTTCTTTCTAAAAGGGAGTCCACCCAATCGATACCTGGTTTATTATCTGCTATATAAGGGATGGTTCTGCCTTTATTATCAAGATAATTTTTTGCAAAAAAACACATATCTTCTTTAGATAGTGGGTATCCCCAATCCCCACACACAGCAGCACATTTTACCAAATTCTGTTCTTCTTGGGCAGAAAAAATAGTAGGATGACCAACTTTACGAACGTGAAGGCCTTTATATTTATTATAAAGTGTTCCAAAAGGAATACCGTATTCGGAGGCAGGTTTCCTCAAACTATATTCATTTACTGTTACTTTTTGTAAAGCTTCTTCAAGATTTTCGTCGGTATAATCTCTATATCGTCTGACTCCTCTATTTCTTTTGTACTTCCGAACCATATTTCTGAGAAGGTAATAAAAATGTTGAATGTATTATAATTTTAAATTCCTGAGGTATATTTGTTAAAGATGAGCTTAAGAACAAAAAAAAACACTATAGGCGTTCTACAATTTTTGATGCCAACGTTTCGACGACAAGGTTTTCATCACTGATGATGACAACAGTTTTGTCGTCGAGACGTTGAATTAAAAATTTATAAAAAGTCTGTTACTGTTTTTTCCCAAGCGTGTGAACTTTTTGAACGAATAAAATTGAAATATAAATAACACGGGGTAACTTTGATCATGATCAATGTTGCCCTATTTTTCTTGATCAAAGTTACCCCACAGTTTATTAATTATGTCAAATAATATCTAAATAAAACAAAGTTTTTGCAATGATCTTAATCGCAAGCTAGAATGATATATAATAACATAAAAATGTGTTAAACTAAAAAATGTCAACGAGCATTGACCTCTAATGGAAATTTTACTAGGTTCCTAATATGTTACAATAATAAAATTTAAGATCCTTACCTCGTGGTGTACTTAAATGGGAAGGAACGGAAATGTCGACAGTCACAGGTTAATATCTGAGATGTTACTGACTGGTATAACGGATTTGTAGGTTAAAATATTTCACGCCGACGCAGTAAACTTAGAATTTGTTAGTCAGGGTCGTATTTATCAAAGTTGCCCCGTAATAATCAAATTAGCCCCGTTTGACGGTAGCCTGTTTTTGGATGCAGTGGGACAGATCCGCATCACTCCTGTGACATTTAGACTTACTTGTCTTTGGATTTGTTGAAGTTGTTGTACAACCTTCTGTGTTGTTTTTGGCCACCATGCCAAAGCAGCATAGATGATCATTTGAGGCTTGAGACCCCAGGACTTCGGCATATTAGCGATGCCTTTATGGCCTTTTCCTGTAAGTAGTTGATATGGAAGTTCTACGACAGTTTGTTGTCCAACATAACCCCCAAGTATTTAGCTTCATTACTGAAGAAGGAGAAATAAAATTTACATTAATATGTCTCCTTAATGAAATTATGCATGGATCGAATTAAAACGCGTTTCTCCTTCGACAGTAAATATTATTGCCAAACATTCTTTCGCTTTTAAACAAGCAAGAGATACAAACGTTCTCAACGAGTTTCTCTAAAAATTAACATAGATATGTGAACGACATATTTGCTGTTGTTGGAAAAGACTTTGATTTGAAAAGCTTGCTTCAGTTAATAAATATTTACCAAATAGAATCTTGCTTCTGACTTATTATATATGTGTATACATCAAATTATTGTGATAGATAAAAGATTCTGCCTAAGTTCAAACTCAATCTCTGTAACCAATCACATCCTAATATCTGAGGCAAACATCCTTGAAACGTGGACGACCATAAATTTCTAGATTATCTACCCTGTCTTCGCTTCCCCATTCCACATGGAATTTCGGATCCCCTCCCAACACACACACACGAATTATAAAATCAGTCATTTCATCCCCTGGAGCCGTTTAGATAGCTCAGCTGCTTAAGATACGCGGCGCTAGTAACATCTGAATATTCTTGTTATGTATAATAATCAAGCTGAAGGTATTTTGAACGCATTATACGTATACGTTTCATGTAAATATATAGTATTTAAGTAAAATCTAGTGTAAGATAATATGATATTAACAGTAATATTTACACTTTAAAATTATGAAAATAATATAAAAATAACCAAGTGAATATATCACACCATACAACTAAGTTTCTTGAAAGCACAGTCTCCGTCCTCGTGATTTATTTTGGATTTAGTTTGAGGAAAAATAAGCGACATTTCACTTAGCGTATTCTAGAGTACCTCTAACGTACATTTACGCTGCTGTATGTACATACGTGTTAAATTTTTCACGGAGATGTGCTAGTCGGCTCTGCGGTATGAAGAGTAATCCTTTACGGGACAGAAATAAAAATATCTGCTACCTCCGACCTGAGCATTACACCTGATGTAATATTCAAGCACTGTCATGGGTTGTATAAATATAAATTGCAGACGAATGCTTTTTACACCTCGCCCTGTTTATTTTCCTAATGGTTAAGTGTACCATTGCGGTCAACATTATGTTAACTCAATGTTCATTTTTATTAACAAAAAAGCGATAGCTGCTTCCTTATGTGTATGTGTGTGTGTACATGTACTTCCACCAATCTACCTGTAAACAATGCTGTCCTATTAATTATGTCCCAACAGCTAATGGTAGTCCGATCGGATCCGACCTATCTAGCGAAATGTTGCCACAAACGTCACCGACAAGATCCGAATTTTAGTCGCTCTTATCTTTCTCCTCAACAGTCAGTCTTTGTATCATTTCTTGTTTTTTTTTTAATGTGTGGTGGGTGCTTAGTTGCACTGACTCCGTAAGCTGTATTACTTGTCCGGGTATCACTGCAACTCTTGCGGTGTAGTTTAGTTTGTGTAAGTTGTGTTTAAATGGCTTTGTGACAGCATCATATCGCCTTTTATGATGCCGCGCTGTTAATCACAGCGAACCAACAGCGAATGGCAAGTCGATCCGGGATTAAACTCCCTGAAAAAATGTCACCGTCCTTCCAGAGAATTGAACCCCGGCACCTATCGTCCTCTCACAACAATAGTCAACCGCCTAACCACTGCGGCCATCGACCCGTTAAACTTCTTATTTTGGTATCCTTGCTTCCCATTAAATTCCATTTTCTCAAAAAGTATCTAAAAAGAATCAATATTGTCCTACAACAATACTATTGCAAGAATCGTTGCTTTCTTCTTCATTAATGTCATGGAGCTATAGTGACACTACTTCAGTTAACTAAGAAAGAAGTTCAATGAGCAGTTGTCCTACCTATCGATCTTCCAACTCGTAGTACGCAATCAATCTCCAAATTTCTAAAGAAGTTTAGGATACTTTTGGGGGCTATCTCCTCAAAGTGGTAGCACATTTTCGGAGGAGAATTGGCACTTATCGCTGTCTACCTTGACCATTTTCTTGAGGAAACGTCTCACAGAGCCGTTGTCAGTGGATAAAGCCGAGATGGTGTTAAGATCTATCTTGTCGAAGGATTTAGTCTTAGTGGCTGAAAAAGCAATCAGCATTTTAGATTGTTTTCGTTTTGGATATGAGAGTTTTTTGATGAATCTTCCACTGTTCTTTAAGACCACAATGAGACTTTAAAGTTCAATGAATCCAAGACTCTGTGCCTTTTTTAGAAAGACCATCGGCAGTCTCATTGTCCTCACATCCCCGGTGACCTAGTACTCACATCAGTATGATCCTTTAGCCAAAGCTTTGGAGGTGACGAGACAGTCCCAGATTAGCTTCGACTCAAAGAGACTTCTAGAGCCTTCAATGATTTTTCCACTCCCGTGTTTGCTTTGGTCCTGCAGTTTAATGACTGAACATCTTACAAAAATGAACTAGAAGGGCCAAAACATCACCAGTCCATATCTATTTGCTTCTGATCCACAGGTTTTGGTGTCCTGAATTCTTGATATTCAAACGTTTCAAATAATATTACAAAATCTAGTTTGAAGCATTACTCTGCTTGTAACTTTTTGTTGGATCAGATGTAGGGGGTGGAAGAAAGAAAATCATAAAGAACTCAAAGAAATGATGGATCATCAAACATCTTCAATTTAATTAGTGGTTGTTGTAAAAGCAATTCATACAAATACAATAACTTCAAAACAGCAGTTAACATTTTCTGACATCACCGTGTAGCAAACATTTTAACCCAATTCAACTCTGGTTTATTATTTTGCAAATTAATTCGCGTTTTTTGAGCGTAGACAGTTCGGATAACATATGTGGCTTATAAAGTGTTTGTCTGGAAAGGTACAGCATCGTACATTTAAAACAGTAAGGCCGTATACCTTCGCATTTTTCACATTTCTGTTTCACTGTTTTCACGATCCTCACACAGTGGGGAAAAAATATCCTTCACAGGTAAGCGAGAGAGTATTAAGTTAAAAAAATGGGTTTGCGTTGGTTGAATAATAGAAATTTATGTGTCAGTAAATGGGAAACGTTACAGTGGATGCTGCTACACAACATATTAAGATGAATTTCATAGAAGATTTATATTTACACACATACATACCATATATGTACATAATATAAAATCCATTGACCATTTGTTCCATTAACTCATATAAGGGTAATATTTCAAATTATATCAAAATCTTACTACTTTTAAAATCAATATTACGAGAGAGCGTTTTTATATTCGCGGAATGGGGGATAAGGGGCGGAAATAAAAAAAACAAATTATTTTTCTTTTTCAATATATTCACCTGCAAGACGGATACATTTTTCACATCTTTCAATTAATTTATTTATACCCTCATAAAAAAATGATTTCTCTTTATCTGCAAAATACGCCGAAACTGCCTCCTTGACTTCATCATCGGCAGTAAATTTTTTACCCCGCAGCTCTTTTTTCATTTTCGGAAACAGGTAATAATCACTCGGGGCCAGGTCTGGGCTGTAGGGTTGGTGATTCACAATTTCGAAGCCCACCTTATGCAGGGCAGCTAACGCAACGCGGCTCTTGTGGACGGGCGCGTTGTCGTGCAAAAACAGCACACCTTTCGTCAATTTTCCCCGTCTTTTCTCTTTAATGGCTTCTTTTAGTCGCTCTAATATTGAAGCGTAATATTTTCCGGTTATAGAAACACCTTTATCTTTATAATCAATCAACATTATTCCTTCCGAGTCCCAAAATACCGATGCCATGAGTTTCCCAGCTGATTGTGACACTTTAAATTTCTTGGGAGGTGCTGTGCCCTTTTTATGCCACTGCATGGAGTCTTGTTTGGACTCAGGTTCATAATGATGAACCCAAGATTCGTCTCCAGTAACAATTCGACTCAATACACCATCCTTGTCTTCATTACAGAGTTCCAAAAATGCACGCGAACACTCTACGCGCTGTTGTTTTTGCGGCGGCGTGAGCATTCTCGGCACCCATCTTGCGCTGACCTTAGACATGCCGAGATGACCGTGTAGGATTTTAAAAATTGTTGTATCGGATACTCCAACCATTTCTGCGAGTTATTTCTTCTTTAGTCGAGCATGTTCGAGTACAATTTTTTCAACTTTTTGGATAAGTCACCTCAATGCTCCTGCCCGGCCTCGCGTCGTCTTCAAGGGATTCCCTTCCTTGTTTAAATAAACTATGCCACTTGTACACCATGGTTTTTCCTGGACAAGCGTCGCCGTAAACCAATGACATCTCATTCATTATGGTCGCGACTGATTTTCTTTGCCTGGTAAGAAACTTTATAACGGCACGATATTCGATTTTTTCCATATTTCACTTTTCACTCTTGATTATGTTACTTGGTTGACGATAGCTCAAAGACTAACTGTCTAATATCAATGAAACTTCGTATTTATAGTAATTATGAGTCGCTGCACAGGCCACGCCCTCAATGCGCTTAATCACCCCCCTACAACCCGCTCATTCCGAATATATAAAACGCTCCCTCGTATATTGTCTACTTTTAGAGTGCTAAGACAAAGCAGTTTCAGCGGTGATGTTATGTGTAACAGTGTATTGTGATTATGAAGTCGTTTCTTTAAATATTGTTTAGTTTGAGCGATATAGCATTTATTACAGTTCTTACGATCTAATTTATAGATTACACTACATTAATTTAATCAGTAGCCCTGAAGAAGGAATAAGGATAAAATTTTAAGAGCAAACTAACTTATTGAGACTGCTATTCCAATTAAATATTATTTACTACCTAAGTACAGTAGCTAACTTTATGTATATATTATTATATATGTACCTATATTCTGTATATAATCGTTGGGGATGTTGTGAAGGCCCCATCCAACAGGCAGGTTTTTTGAATGCCAAGATGCCCATCGGTGTAGTGTAACTTTCAATGAAAAATTAGAAGCATTAGGGTACGTTCATAGTGAAGCGACGAAACGACCGACTAGCGACGAGACTAGAGTAGTGACTGAAACAAAATATTGAGATTACTACCCCAGTAGTACAATTTGCAGATTATAATTCTCTGTATTTATAGATCTCTCTCTCTCTCTCTAGATAGTACCTACTTTAGATATTTTTATAATCAGCTGTTTCTGGTATGTAGTGATTTCAATGTTGATTTTGTGGTTATGGTCAATCCGTCAAAGACATTGTAAATTTTCATTTCAATTCATTTAATATGAAGCCACTGATTGATGAACCCACGCGGATCACTTCAATTTCCTCCACACTGCTTGATAATATGTTTAGAAATTTGGAATCTTACATTTATGTCGAAGTTTATGACTCAGAGATGTATGATCTTTGCTATCAGTTGATGTATACAGGTCTGAACTCCCATCATTGTTAAATTTGTTGAAAAGTGTTTATATAGCAACGAGACCATAAATTGATTTCGATTACTATTGAATCAGGAAAACTGGCTCGAAGTTTATCAGTCAAGGCTATTGGACAGATATGACGTGAGAAGCTTATGGACAATGCATCTGAAACCCTGTATTTCTCATTTTTTTCATAAGAATATTATGAACACTATTAAAAGCTTTCGACAGGTCCAAAAACACTCCTGCAGCGCCCTTCTTTTCAGACAGCATTTGTGTGATTTTATCAATGGTCATAAATATGGCTCTTGATGTAGATCTACCACGAATGTAAGCATTTTGCTAAGTTGTTAAGATTTTACAGGAATCAGTAAATTCAATCATTCTCCTCAATATAGTTCTTTCTATGATTTTTGCAATCACTGAGATTAAAGCGATTGGTCTGTAATTGTCAATTGTTCATCACCTTTCTTTGATACAGGTTCGATGATCCGGAAAGATACCATTTCTAAAACATGTGTTTATTATTGAAGACACTTTTGTTGATAAACGGCGTGAAATAATGATAAGTCTGTCTCAAGTTTTCATTAATCTTTTATTGTTGATAAACTTTCCGCTCCACGTGGATCGTCCTTTGCCTGTAATTCTGTTTACCAGCTTCCATGACGCTTTTATTTAGTTATCAGATTGGATAGGAATTGTTTTATTCAGTACACTTTCGTATAATTGACGTTTAATACTGCATTTATTATTATTATTATATTTCGCTATCTATCCAAGGTGGTCTTTGTAGATTTCGTCTCACTGCCTTTTCAGGACAAATTCCATTATAAATTTTAACTATCGTTGAAATAAATAAATAAGTACATTTGTTTGGATTTGGTTCCGAAATTATTGTGTTCCAATTTACTTCTTGCAGGCGTCCGAGTAACTTGGAAAAAACCTAATCTTCTTTAGTCCTTGCATAGATATTTTCACAGTAACATTAAAGTGACTTTCTTGTCCAAAATGATCTGAAAGACTCGTTTTATTTACACAATTTGCATAGGGAATATATTAATACATGAATATATCTAATCTATTGTTCTTGAGTCTAACAGACAAACTGGAATTACTGGAGATTATTAGTGGAGTTGCTTTTAAACGAGCATCTGGTATCGATAAAATTTCATATTTTCTTGTGAGAGCTGTTAGGGCTGAACCCCTAGCTTATGCTGTGAATCCTGCAATTAGTGATGGTTACTTTCCTAACAGATTCAAGATTGGTAAAATAGTTCCTTGTTTAAATAAAGAAAACCAAAATGAAATAGATAATTATCGTCCAATATCCCTGCCACCTGCATTTAACAAGATTTCTTAAAGGGTTGTAAATAGGAGATTGAAAAACTTCCAGAATGATAGGATCCACTTCCCACAAATTAACTAAGAATGTCATTTATAATGCTACAGGCCCTTGAGGCCCTTGGCTTCGATCTTCCTTACTATATCCTTCCACCTTATTCGGTCCTTGGCTGCTTCTTCATAATTATCAATGCTTATTTCAGTTATGTCGCTTCTAACTTCGTGTAGCCATTTTTTCTTGCGTCTTCCTTTCCTCTTCCTTGCTCCTTCGCCTCCATACAATTTCACAATTCTTTGGTTTGGCATTCTTATCATATGACCTAACCACCTCGCTCTTTTAGCTCGTACTACTCGCGATATTTTTGCCCTATTGTACAGTTCCATCACCTCATTGTTTGTCCATCTCCTCCATCCACCTTCCGCTGTTTTCACTCCTCCAAATATTCTTCCTTTTCTCCCAGATTTCTAGTTTTTGCTCGTCTTTTCTTGTCATTATCCAAGTTTCCGCTGCATATAGTACGACTGGTTTTATTATTTTTTTGCGGTGGTACAATAAGCCTGATGGCTGCGGTGTCTACCGTTGATCATAGGTCGGACGGGTCTGGGAGGAAAAAAAAACCAAATCTTATTTTCCTTCATCACCTCTACTCTCATCTCCATGTATTTTCTTTTTTCCTTATTAATCTTGAGTCCAAACTTATTTGCCTCTTTCTCAAAAGTTTCGAGGATCTTCCCTAGTTCTTGTCTAGATCTGGTCAGTAACAGATACGTACCTTATTATGGTGAATTGAGCCCGTGGTTTGGATCTTGCTCTCTCTTATTATGACTTCCAATATGATATTAAATAAGTTAGTTGATCCTCTTTCCACGCTAAACTGGTCTGAATAGATCCCATCCAATAGAATCCGGTTTTTTTGTGTTGATGAGCGTCATTTTCACTAGATTTATTAGCTTCTGTGGAATTTTTAGCTCCTTAAGCGCGTCATATAGTTTTTCTCTTGATATTGAATCATAGGCTT
The DNA here is from genome assembly GCA_023690525.1 of Holotrichia oblita. Lineage (NCBI taxonomy): Eukaryota > Metazoa > Arthropoda > Insecta > Coleoptera > Scarabaeidae > Holotrichia > Holotrichia oblita. The sequence goes on along the minus strand of CM043019.1, from coordinate 21,812,801 downwards.
GCTTGAAATCGATAAATATCATATGTAGTGCTAGGTTACGCTCATAGCTGTGGTTTTGTAGCTGTTTTATTGTGAAGATCTGGTCCACAGTAGATCTTCCTCATCTAAAGCTTTCCTGGTATTCCCCTACCACTACTTCGTATTTATAGATCTAGGAGTGCAATTCCTCTATAGTTCTAACATTGCGCTTTGTCGACTTTTTTAAAAATTGGACATATTAGGGCATTATTCCATTCCACTGGCATTTTTTCCTCTTCCCACACTCTTCGTATCAGATGGTGTACTTCTCCTGCTGTATCATATTCATGGTATGCACAATAAACATGTTATCAATCCTGCTGTTTTCTCCGATCTGGCTCTTTGATGTCTCTAACCATGATCTGTTGTTTTATGGAAAGTTAATAGATTCCATATTCAGCTTGTCAATATACACCTTGTTCTTAATTTAAAAACACCAACTTGCTTCTACTAGACCGCTATTTTGCTGAGTACTACAACATCTAGTGTGAACACACCTGTAATAAATTAGCCCTTAACAAAATTTAAAACTAACTTAATCAAAGTGATGACGTTTAAGCGATAAGAGCCGGGCTTCAATTGTCCGGGGAGATGGTGACATTTTTTCGGAGAGTTGAAAATCCGGATCAACTTATCATTCTATAAAAGGCAGTATGATGCTGTCACAAAACCATTAGAACACAACTACATAGATATAAATATTGAGAAAATATATTTGAAAGAGATAAATTATTCTCACTCAGACAAAAGACGTGTTGAATTTATTTTTAAATTAAGACAATCGCGAATAAACTTCTCTCGTGGAAGTTCAAATTCATTTCAAACTTAAGCAAGAATATCCGTCCGAATGTAAAGCCTCTTAATCGAAATATTCGCCCCCTCTTTCGAATTCCAACATTTCGCCTGTTAAATAATTCAAAATCTAACGAAAGAAGAAAGGGAAAAAGAAACGGTGAATGCTAGTCAAGCGAAACCAAAAGATTTATTTATTACCATAAATGATTAGGTCAGCACGAGAAGTTTTTAATTTTGTCCCCCTACGCGGTGCGAGGAACTCCGCTTCGAAACTTCTGTATTATTAATTGAAAATTCCCTACCAAATGCGATCGGTCGTGTTATTCGAGCTGACAGCTCGCTTATTGTATAATGTGCTAATCGTAGCTTCTCTCGATTTCGTCTGCATTATTGAAATCGGGTTTCGGGAATAGAAAATGCGATGGGTAAGTAGACGTTCTTGATTTCGATAACGTTCCTATACCTATTCGTAATGGAATTGGATGAAAATTTGTCCGCAGAATGTATAGCCAAGAAGGTAGGCGGTAGCATATGTAAAATTTAATTTCCATTTCTTGTACGATCATTTATTAAAGCTTTATTAATAATATATTACAACCAATCGCTATAAATGCTCTATCAATGAAGAGGTATTTTTAGATTAATTGTAGCGAATAAGGAGCTTTATTACTTGCTATATAGAACTGGAGTGAGATTAACTTTTTCGACGTGCGATCAACCAACAAAAAAGTTACTACCTTCGAGTACAACCAGTCTCCATGTGATCATATAATTTTGATTATTTTTCCCCAGTTCCGAAAGAAAGAAACAAGAAACATCGGTTTTTTACGAGTTTCGTTTCGAGGAAAAAAACTTTGTTTTTCACCGTACCATAAACTGCTCGCAGGGGCAAAAAGCAACGATGTCTACGCAATATTATAAAAAATACTGCGAAAAAGAAGATACAGCTAAAATGTATGTAGGCGGTTATAGGTGTAGTTTACTGTATACGATACAGCTACAGCGTTCCTGTAATTCCTTCACGAAGACAATGTTACCGACGCTCACGTCGTATATTCTCTTTGTTAGGCGAACTTCACGGATTTAAATCCCCGATTTTATTGGCGCTCCGTCCCATTTTTTCACGGCTCAGATGCGTTCTATTGCTCCTTGCAAACTCCTCGGGAAGTTTTCTTCGCGATGGTCGGATATACAACATATTTTTATGTGGAAAATGCTTACAAATACGGAGTATCTTAACCAGGAAACTATAAAAATGACAATTTTATTGATATTAAAGTATATTTTATATAAATAATTCCAGTTTATTATTTCTATTTTATTTTATTATTTAAAATGTTTTTAAGTAAACAAAAATTACACTGGCCACTAAATTTGACTGCATTTTTGCGTTTTTTGTTAATTTTGGAGCGCTGAAAACAAAAATGACAATGAAATTAAAAAAACTTAGTTGCAGTTTTCACTAAGTGAGATCTAATAATGGTCTTTTTTATTTTTCTTTTGCGAATTGTGTACTATAATATAAAATCCGTCGTTGACGATTATAATATTAACAAATTTGTTAATCTCATAATCATGAACGAAAGATTTTTTCAATTTATTATTTCAAATTTATGATACTGGATATTGCTATTGCTAAAGGGGATTGATTTGCGTTTTGTTTTTTTGTGCACACATACAGGGTTTCCACGGCCAAGTGGGACATAGGGAGAACACATATAAAATCGGTCTTCGGTGAATATTATCTCGCTAATACTACTTCATTCAAAATTAAGGGCCGCATATTATAACTGGGTTAACAATGAACATCTCCACAATCATAGTACAAAGAAAGTCATTTAAATAAAGCCGACAAATTATTATTTTTAAATCTATTGTTCGTGAATTTCTAATAAGGCTTTTAATACGTTAGTTAGTGCAAGCGTCCGTGGCGTAATGGTTCGTGCGACGGCTTAATAACGCAAATGCAAATTTTAGGGTTCGAATCCCGGAAGATTAGTTTAATTTTTTATTTTTTATCTCCAACAACAATGCTACAAATTCAATAACACTACAAAAATCAAAGATTTTGAAGACTATAAAATCGATTTTTGAGGATTAAGGTATAATGAATAATTTTTAATAACAAAAATGATCACGTGCTATTATATTATTCGATTTTTAATAGTTACTAACGATGAATCATTTGTCAAAATAAACAACAAAACTTAATCAAAAGTTTAAAAAAATATAAAGAAAAAATTCATTTCTCGGATTCGAATCCCAAACAATCTGTGCCTTACGTTATTAAGGCGTCGCGTGAACGTTTGCGCCACGGCCGCTTGCACTAACTGACGTGTTAAAAGCCTTATTAGGAATTCACGTACAATAGGTTTAAAAATAATAATTTTTTTGGCTTTATTAAAATTACTTTCTTTGTACTATGATTGTGGAAATGTTCATTGTTAACCCAGTTATAATGTTCGGCACTTAAATTTGGATGAAGTAGTATTAGGGAGATAATATTCACCGAAAACCGATTTTACATGTATTCTCCGTATGTCCCACTCGGCCGTGGAAACCCTGTATATAAACAATTTAACATAATCTAATCAACATAAGACGAGAAAACAAGACTTAGAACAAGATCTCAGACACGTTTAATTATTAAAGAAAAATTTCGTCGCCCCTTCAGGAAAAATGTTCCAAAATTCAAAATGACTGTTGGATTGTGGTACTCTTACTACTATATGTGTTTGACATTTACAAACGTCATTTGTAAGATTTTGTAACTTTTAATTTTGTGATAGTATTATGTCAGCCTACTCAGTTGTATTTTGTCAAAAAATAGAAAGTAATTACATTTTTTATAAAAGGATTGTGAACAAATGTTATCATCCTTAGCAATTGCTTTATAATACAAATTTAAATTATAACTATAAATGGTACAAATGATTATTAAATATAATATCGGCCATAATAGTATTGTTACGCAGCCTACTTCGTGCAAATTGAAGTGGTCCTTTTCGACAGTAGCAGAAGAAATATACATTTTTCTCTAAAACGGTTGAAGATGAATGGGCACATTTTGATACCAAAAGAAAGAGAATTTAATTTTACATTCAACCCTATAACCAGGTATAGGGTGTCCCATTTAAAAAAACAGAGTTATCGGTATTTAAATGTTTCCAAATGTTGGCACCAGTAACTGTATATCAACAAAAGGATCTGGACGTGTTAATATTGGAAATAGTAAACCAATTCAAGACGTATCAATTTGCGAAAATCAAAATTTTCCACCTCTTTTAGTTTTGATGCTGCAGCTCATTAGCGAGAGCGCTGCAATGGCAATATTTTTAATAAAATATTTTTTATTTTCTCGAAAACAAAAGCACATCTATAGGTATAGGAAGGTCTTAACAAAAGTTACTTAAAATATCATGTAGAATCTAAAAAATATATAATATATAGGGTGATCCATTTAAAATAATAAAGTTGCATACGCTTTTTCTATAATTGGGACACCCTGTATATTTGAAAATATTTTCTAGCAATGCGTCGTTTAAATAGGGACAAATTTTATTTGAACATTTTTGCTCATCGACCTCTAGATGAGGAGCACATTTTAATAACAATATAAATTTTATAACATTCATGATGACGTCACGCCGAAATCAATTTGTATTTTATTAAATAGTACATTTATGTTTTCTGTCACTGTATTGTAAGAAGATGGTGTTTCTAACACATCACAATCACTTATTAAATATTTTATCTAACTGTGTTTGCAATTACAAAGAATGAAATTTGATTATTTAAATTTCGCGGTTCGAAGTTTCAAGCTTAGTTTACCGAAATTTTACGCAACGCATGTTAATGTGTCAGATTTGACTTAAATCACTATTCTACCATTTGCTTATCTTAATGTGTAACTTGCTAAATTTAAAATGTGAAGCGTAAACTATGAAATCTACAAAAGCTACAAAACGATTAATTAATTTTGAACGTTTGTCAGTTCCCAAGTGACATTTAATGATATACAAATTTTGCGTTTTACGCAAATATTTATCAGGTAAATAACAATATTTGCGCTCTTCAAAAATTGAAATATTGGCGGCAATTTCAAAAAGTTGTTGATTTCATTTCTTATTAAAATTGGTCATATTTTATACAGTTAGGCGTTAAAAAATTAGCTGTTTAAGAAATGCACAATCAAAATATCACATTCCATTTAAATAAATGCAAATTGATTTCGGTATGACGTTATGATGAATGGTATAAAATCCATATTTTTATGAAAATGTGCTTCCCTTAGAACTCTATAACTTTACCTGGTCCGATTATCTACTTTTTCTGTATAGTTATCAAAAAACTTTTTAAATAAAAGTTACTTGATAAAATGAACAAAGAGAGGATTTTATTTACTCGTGACCTTGAAGGAGATTTCAAGGTCAACTTTGTTTTTTTTTAATGGATATATGTATTTTTTAATTTTGCTTTTTATTTATCAAAAACTAGTAAATAACTTTTATTTGGCACATTTTTTATTTTACCTTGTCAGTTTTAACACAATTCCGATAAACTTGTCAAAAGCAATTTTTATTAACTTAAAGGAATACGATAATATTAGAATTTAATGAATGTTCAAATTGGGCTCCATCAGCGTGGACACAAGCTTCCAAACGACGTCTTAATCCTCTGTTCCAAGATGAAAGTATCATTTCCTGAGTTATGACCCTGCATCCCATGCGAATGCGATTCGATCATCAAGATCTGCCGACCGAACTTGATATACAAATTCCTTTAAATAACCCCACATGAAAACAAGAACACGCGACAAATCTGGGGAACGAGCAGGCCAATGGATAGAACTTCTGTTTCCAATCCACCCATTAGGCTACAGCGCATTTAAATAATTCGTCACAATTTGCCTATTATGGGGAGGAGCACCATCTTGTTGCCAAATTATGTCTCGTCTTTCATTAAGAGGAATATCTTCCATTAAATCTGGAAGCACATTTTGTAAAAAATGTAAATAACGTTATCCTGTCAGGGTTCCTTCGTAAAAGTGGGGTCCAATTAAATGTCCATTAACCATTCCACACCATACATTGGTTCCCCATACTGTTTGTGTGCTTTCTCCATTTTCATATTCTTGAACTTGCAATCCTGCGATGAAATTCAGGGGTCGTAAATCGTTTAGTCTTAATTCTTGTGATAAATGAACTTTAAATGGATGGTATTGATGCCCGTTAAAATTCTATGTACTGTAGCTTTACTAACCCCAATTTCTTCTGCCAAACGTCGAAGTGAAACATGGGGGTTTACAGCTACATAAGCCAAAATCACGACTTTTCAGTTTTGACAAGTTTATCTGAATTGTGTCAAAACTGACAAGGCAAAACAAAAAATGTGTCAAATAAAAGTTATTTATAAATTTTTGGTAAATAAGATGCAACATTAAAAAACACATGTATCTATTTAAAAAAAAACAAAGTTGACTTTGAAATCTCCTTCAAGGTCACGGGCAAATAAAATCCTCTGTTTGTCAATTTCAACATATCATAATATTAAGTAACTTTTATTTGAAAAGTTTTTGATGAAAATCTATGTCCCATCTTTTTGAAATGGTATGCCAATGAAGATCTATCCGAATTGAAATTCTTTACGTGATACATACGAGGGAGCGTTTTTATATTCGCGGAATGAGCGGGTTGTAGGGGGCGTGGCCTGTGCGGCGACTCATAATTAGTATAAATACGAAGTTTCATTGTTATTAGACAGTTAGTCTTTGAGCTATCGTCAACTAAGTAACATAATCAGGAGTGAAAAGTGAAATATGGAAAAAATCGAATATCGTGCCGTTATAAAGTTCCTTACCAGGCAAGGAAAATCAGTCGCGACCATAATGAATGAGATGTCATTGGTTTACGGCGACTCTTGTCCAGGAAAAACCATGGTGTACAAGTGGCATAGTTTATTTAAACAAGGCCGGACAGGAGCATTGAGGTGACCACGCCAGCACTTATCCAAAAAGTTTAAAAAATTGTATTCGAAGATGCTCGACTAAAGAAGAAACAACTCGCAGAAATGGTTGGAGTATCCGATACAACAATTTTTAAAATCCTACACGATCATCTCGGCATGTCTAAGGTCAGCGCAAGATGGGTGCCGAGAATGCTCACGCCGCCGCAAAAACAACAGCGCGTAGAGTGTTCGCGTGCAATTTTGGACCTCTGTAATGAAGACAAGGACTGGTGTATTGAGTCGAATTGTTACTGGAGACGAAACTTGGGTTCATCATTATGAACCTGAATCCAAACAAGTCCAAACAAGACTCCCAAGAAATTTAAAGGTCACAATCAGCTGGGAAACTCATTTTTTGGGACTCGGAAGGAATATTGTTGATTGATTATAAAGATAAAGGTGTTTCTATAACCGGAGAATATTACGCTTCAATATTAGAGCGACTAAAAGAAGCCATTAAAGAGAAAAGACGGGGAAAATTGACGAAAGGTGTGCTGCTTTTGCACGACAACGCGCCCGTCCACAAGAGCCGCGTTGCGTTAGCTGCCCTGCATAAGGTGGGCTTCGAAATTGTGAATCACCCACCCCACAGCCCAGACCTGGCCCCGAGTGATTATTACCTGTTTCCGAAAATGAAAAAAGAGCTGCGGGGTAAAAAATTGACTGCCGATGATGAAGTCAAGGAGGCAGTTTCGGCGTATTTTGCAGATAAAGAGAAATCATTTTTTTATGAGGGTATAAATAAATTAATTGAAAGATGTGAAAAATCCGTCTTGAAAAATTGAAAAAGAAAAATAATTTGGTTTTTTTATTTCCACCCCTTATCCCCCATTCCGCGAATATAAAAACGCTCTCTCGTATGTTCTTTTTTTAAATAAAATATAAATTGTGGAATTTCTGAGGTTTTTCTTTATACAATTATTGTTTTAACTTAGAAGTGGAAATATAAATATCGGGGACTTAAACATTTCGTAGTGAAGTTACGGTTTATGTAACCATAAAATTATTAATAACACTATCGTACAAAAGAACTTTTTTCGGTATTATAGCCGTTTTATCGGAATTGATGCCGCAAAAAATAAAAATGGCATTATCGTAACCAGAGGCGTTGATGGGGTTATATCTTTTCATTCGTCAGCTGCTCAATAAAGCGGATGATATTGACGGAGCGCTACTAACCATCTATACATAGTACTAAACTTATCGGCAGTTCCCTTGCTATCGGCAAACACTAGTGAAAACGCGTATATTGTATGCCCCTAGCGTCAAATGAAAGCGGCTGTATGTGCAGTACAACTTCATTCGGTAAACATAACTTGCGGTAGTACATTACAACGCTATTCTGGTCCGCTATTAGGACCCTCGGGGCTTTTTGATATGGTTTCCTCCCACCATTCTCAAGCACCGATCTACTCCTACCTCCCTGAAATGTGGCTTTACTTGTAAACCGATTAAGTGTTTATTAATGTACTTACAAAGTAGACTAGTAATTGTTCTTGGAAGGATCGTTGGAACTTATGTTCGGTTGGGGATTTCACGAATAGTTCGTAGACGTGGAATGTGTAATATGGGTATAAGGAGGAACTATGTTTGCCTTATATCGTTCGGATGACTTATGCAGATCTGGATGTAATGTAAGATCCGCTGATACGTTCAATTTTGACGATGCCCCTCTTCAAAGTTAGATGCAAACGTTAATGTTTTAGGTTTCAAGTGTAATTAAGGAGTTTACATGTTCGGTAATATTAATATCTTCATGAATGTAGTATAATTTAGGTAATTTAACTGAAAACGAGGGTATTATGACTTTATACGATAAAATTCGCCGAACATTAAACCGGGGAACGTGACCACTCGTCTATCATCTTCCTCTTCTTTCCACGTTTGTAAAAAAAAAATATGGAGATCTCCCAGGAAAACTCAACATATCTTTTGCAATTTTAATGAACTACCAGCAATTATCCCTGTTTCTTTTTCAAACCTCTTTTCGTTAAATCAACTCGCCCTGTGAAAGGGGAATTTATAGTTTTGTAACGTGCTCACTTTCTTTCATAAAGCGGTAATTAAAAACGGTAGCTTTTTCTTTCAAATTTATACGTTAAGTGGCGCCCTTCACATACAGGTTTCTGGTTAGTCGGGTTGCTGATGTTTAACGTTAACCTTTTCAAGCATACACAGACTTTATGCTTGATGAAAGTATATCATGAAATTTTATCTGAAACGAAATACATTGAATAGTCCACAGGAAGAATGATGTGTCTACACTTTTTATGAGTTCATTTTTTTTGTGAAATCTCTACTTTGAAAGAAAATGTTTTGAGTTTAAATACCTGGAAATACACGAAAACATCAAGCTGTCCAATTAAAATAGAATTACATTTTGCTTGCATAAAACTTGCCAAAGCGTGTATAAATCAATAACACTGGTGAACAGGGTTTTTTGTTTCTTACACTCTGATACGTGTACATTATGGACTTTTTCATTGTAATTCTGAAAATATTTTCAAAAATTGGCTATCACGTCAGGTTTTTGAGAAATGTTTTCTTTTATACATATATGTATTAAAGGTACTATGTCTAAAGATATTTTTTACAAGTACGTTAAAAGAAACTATCAAGTTATTATCATGCTAACGGGCATGTCTGAACAGGATTTAACATGTTTGAGCTTCAATTGTACGTCATAGTTTTTGTTACATATATGTGGAGAATTCACCGTTCAACAACCTAGTCGAAATATTACACCATTAATAGAAAAATCGTACAACCTTTATTTTAAATTAAAAATTACAAATCAAGACAAGTTGTGGACTCCTCACAGTGTCTATACACGATGTGCTGTTACGTTGAGGAGCTGGATAAAAGGTAAGAGCATAGGCATGCCATTTGGTAGGCCTATGATTTGGCGAGAACAAAAGGATCATTCGATAGACTGCTACTTTTGCTGTACAAAGATCTTCGGGTTTTCCAGTAAAAATAAGGATAAAATTACCTATCCCAATTTACCTTCTGCCACTCGTCCAGTTCCTTATTCTGAAGCTTTGCCAGTATCAAGTCCTATGGATGTTTCGAACCAAGAACATGTTGAAACCGAGATAGAAGAATACATTTCAGAGTTTTCGGACACAGATGAAGAATATTTGCCATCTCAAGAGGACACGCCTCATTTAATAAATCAATTGGAATTAAATGATCTAGTTCGAGATCTCAATTTATCAAAAACTCAGAAGGCAGAAATATTAGGATCAAGACTGCAAGGATGGAAGTTGTTAGCTCCGTGTACGCGTATTTCTGTATATCGAAATCGCCAGAAAGAACTGTAACAGTATTTTTCAACTGAAGAAGATCTTTCATTTTGCAAAAATGTTGACGGTTTAATGCGAGAATTAGGTTACAAACACCAATCGGAAGAATGGTGTCTTTTTATAGATTCTTCTAAATTGAGTTTAACAGTTGTCCTTCTACATACAGGAAACATCTACCCCTCCATTCCTGTTGGTCATGTCGTGCACATGAAGGAAACATATGAAAATATGACACGTCTCCTTAATAAAATCAATTACAAAACCAAAGTATTGCTGTTTCCTTTGTGAATGGGATAGTCGAGCGAGAAATTTGCACCATACTGTTAAGCAATGGCCAACCAGAATACAATATACTCCTGGAAAAAAGAACGTAGTCCATAATTCGTTGGTGGAGCCTCATAAAATACTTTTACCACCATTACACATAAAATTAGGTCAGATGAAGAATTTCGTCAAAGCATTGGACAAAGAGGGACCAGGATTTCGATACATAAAACAAAAATTTCCTAATATATCTGAGGCAAAACTTAAAGAGGGGATTTTTATAGGACCCCAGATTAATCTTGAGCGATTTAGAACGGACTGCTTGGGATGCATTTAACAGTGTGACAGCGAATTTCTTAGGAAATCAAAAATCGGAAGATTACGAAGAAATTGTTAGTGAACTTCTTAGAAGTTACCACTTAAAATACATTTCTTGCATTCGCACCTAAATTGCTTTCCCCTGAATCTTGGTGATGTTAGTGACGAGCATGGGGAAAAATTCTATTTCTATATATCCTATTTTTCAAATATCCAAATCGTCGTAAAATTCTGTCAAATATTGGTGTGTGTCTCTGGCCGTGTGAGCAGGTGCATTATCTTGTTGAAACCAGCCATTTTGTAATTCATCGTCTTAAAAAATTCGTTAATATTCCCCGACATCTTGCTGCAGTAATGGTATCGTAAAAGAAAATTGGCCCAATAATTCTTCTTCTCGACATTCCCACCCATATTCATACTTTTAAAGGATGTAATGATGTTTCTACTAGTTGGTGTGGATTTTCTGTAGCCCAAGATCTATAATTTTGTGAATATTTACGTATCCTACCAGATGAAACCATGCAAATCTAGGAGATCATCGTTCATTTGATTATTAAACCATTCACAAAATATAGCTCGATTTTCGTAATCGACTGGATGTAACTAATGTACAGAATGTCACGTTTCAACGTGGATCTTAGATATCTGCCATATTTGTGAAAATAGACAAAAAGTTATAAAGAAAAGTTATCCCAATTTATGTTCTGCATAACCTAAAAATATTTTTAACTATACAGAGTGTCCCAGAAGTAGGTAAACACATACTTGCTCCGTTATTTCAAATGGGACACCCAATATATTTTGGCAGTTTTGAATAGTAAACTGCTAAAAAATATTCCCACTTTATATAAACCACCCTACCCCTATTCCTAATAGTTATGGAGATATTTTATTTTATTTTTTTTTTTTTTGTAAAAACTATCCCGATTCGGTGTTTTTCGTATGCCGCGATAGCTTGATCCTGAAAATAGTTATCGAACTGAAATCAAGAATATGTAAACTATATAGTCCGGTATAGACAATGACATCAACAGAAGATGAATACCTACTTCCGCTTGTCAGAAATGATTCAACACATTTCCGGAACTTCGTTTCCAGATAACTTCATTTTTTTAAATGGCACCCTATATATTTTGTTAGATTGATGGATTCCTCATTCTAATACCTTGCCATTCATGTATATAAGGTACCATGTTTTCTTTTATACTTTTCAAGATATTTCATAGTTTTTACGCAAGCTACAAAAATGTTGTCTCTAATTTCGAAGTATTCTTGAAAATATTTCAAAAACAAAAGAGTATGCATACAAAATGTTCATCAATCATTAAAAAAAAAGAAATTATAATAAATGTTAAAAATTATGCCTTTTTCTCTTACCGAAATATTAATTTTTCTTTAAAAATTGATTTTAACTCTCCTCGACATTTCAGGAGTTATTGATGTAAAAGCTTATACAATTCTTTCTCGCATATTTTGTACAATACTCGGTGGCGTTCGGTGTACTGTCTTTCATGTATGCCCATAAGAAGAAATGATATTTCTTTAAGTTAGGTGGTCTAGTTGGATACCTCCCTTCGTACCCTTTCTTCCCTAACTTCGTACCTAGATAACAATTTTTTTATATGACACTGTATATATATTTTGTTAGATGGATAAATTCCTCATTTTAATACCTTTCCATTCATGTATATATATTAAGCATTATGTTTTATCTTAAATTTTCCAATAGATCTAGTGCTTTTGACATAAGCTACAAAAATTTTGTAAGCAACTTGAGTTCGGATACCGTAAATAAATATCTCAACGGCTATATTTATTTATCGATACCAACTGATGCAGATTGTCAAAGAATAATTCTGTCATAAACGCAATTAACAAAAGGATCGTTATGAGATATTCAAACGAGAAATTTACTTATATGATTTATTTAATTAATCGGTAAAATCTAAGTTCCTCATATACACTACCGCTCATAGTAGTTCGGACAACTAGAGAAATATCGTAAATTGTTATTAGAAATGGGTTTGCTGTTTATATAGGTAAATAATATTATAGTAAGGGATACTTTATCAAGTTTGCAATATAATACAAACAATTTTGACAAAAGATTTCATCTAATAATGCTTGGAAATAAATACCATTCTTAATGACGTTCTATAATGATACTAAGAAGGCCCGATAATTAGTTCAATTTCATTGTCAACATGTGTAATGTGCTTTAGAATGTTACCTGTTGATATCCCAGAGGGTTGTTATCTCCTGATGTCTACTTTAGTAGCTAGATAGATGGCCGTTGTGTGCGTATCTGTGCTAGTGTTTGTTCGACAAGAAAGTGTGTTTAAATTAGGTAAAATGCCTAGAGGAAAGCCAACGTCTCAAGAAAAACGTGCAGTTATAATTGCATTTAATGAGGAAGGATATTCTGAGCGTCAAATTTCGAAAAAGACAGGTGTAAATAAATCTACCGTGATTGACATTATATGGAAATATCAACGCTCTGGTAACATACAATGCCGGCCACGTTCTGGACGACCGCGAACAACATCTCTGGCGGACGAGGAACGTATGAAACTACTCAGAAAACGTAACACAAGGTTGACCGCACCTGAAATTACCGCAGAAATGAATCGCGGCCACCAGAACCACATTTGTGTGAGTACTGTAAAACGACAACTGAAAGCAGCAAATCTGCATGGACGTATTGCGATGAGAAAACCATTGCTCCGCGCTAGAAATAAGCAGAAACGACTTCAGCGGGCCCAAGCGCATAAAGACTGGACAGTGGACGACTTTAAAAATGTATTATGGAGCGACGGATCCAAATTCGAGGTATTTGGACAACGTAGACAAGTTTTCGTTAGAAGATCAACGACTGAAAGAATGCTACCTGCTTGCGTCGTTCCCACTGTGAAGCAAGGAATAGCCTCGGTACTTGTTTGGGGTTGTTTCGGTTATGCTGGCACAGGGTATTTGCGAAGGATTGGAGGTATCATGCGGAAAGAAACGTATCTGGAAATATTGCAAGAAAACGCTGTACCATCAGGTGAACCATGAATTAGCAACAGTTTTACGTTCATGCATGACAACGATCCGAAACATACGGTGTTGATGGTTAAAAATTACTTGAATACTGTGCAGGAAGCTAATACGCTGAAGATAATGGTTTGGGCGCCGCAAAGTTCTGACCTTAATCCCATTGAACTGCTGTGGGATGAATTAGATAGAAGGGTTCGGAAAACGTGTCCTACGCCCGCAGCTGCTCTGTGGAATATCTTGCAAGAAGAATGGGTGAATATGCCGCACACAGTTTTGGAAAAACTAATAGAGCGAATGCCCAGAATTGTAAAAGCTGTTCTTCGCGCCAAAGGTGGTTTTATTGACGAACGCAATGTTTAGTTATTATTGTTGTATATATTGTTAGAATAAAATTTTTTTTTGAAAATATGTTCCAAATATATTTTAATGTTCGTAATATTTTTGTTTATTTTTTTATTTTACTTTAATTTAGATATTTAATGATTTTCTGAATTTTCTCTAGTTGTCCGAACTACTATGAGCGGTAGTGTACATACATATAGGTACTTGTGCATATTAATTATAGGTGAATTCTGAAGAAAATATTTACTTGCTTCTCGTTTATACAGATAGGCAAAGTCCTAGACCAACCTAGGCAACATTATCTGCATTGTCTGATACCAATCCTTGTATAAACATTTTTGTTCAACACCAATGTAAGTAGCCAATGGTGAAGTGGGGAAGTATGGGAAAGTGTTCTAGGACAGTACGTTATTGGACCATTTTTCTGCAAAAGCTATTTAAATAATGACAGAAACAGTATTTTCTTACTACAGAAGCTATTTTGTTATTTGGAAGATTTATCAACAGAAGTGCCAAGGCACATTTGGTTCCTTCATAATGGAGCTCTTGGAGCTAAGTTATGGATTCTAAGAGCAGCATTGCATAACCTCTTCGAGTAGAGATGCATTGGTCAGAGAGGTATAATAGAATGGCCAACTAGATCACTGAAACTTGAAGAAATATCATGTCTTCTTATGAGCATACATGAGAGAGTTGGTACACTGAACGCCACCGAATATTGAACAAAATATGCGAGAAAGAATTGTATAAGCTTTTACATCAATAACTCCTGAAATATCGAGAAGAGTTAAAATCAATTTTCAAAGAAATATTAATATTTCGGTAAGAGAAAAAGGCATAATTTTATTTTTTAAGATTTATTATAATTTCTTTTTGTTTTTAATAATTGATGAACATTATGTTTGCATACTCTTTTGTTTTTGAAATATTTTCAAGGTTACCTCGAAATTGGAAACAACATTTTTGTAGCTTGCGTGAAAACTATGAAATATCTTGAAAAATATAAAAGAAAACATAGTACTTTATATACATGAATGGAAAGGTATTAGAGTGAGGAATTTATCGATCTAACAAAATATATAGGGTGCCATTTAAAAAAATGAAGTTATCTGGAAACGAAGTTCCGAAAATGCGTTGAATCATTTCTGACAACCGGAAGGAGGTATTCATCTTCTGTTGATGTCATTGTCTATACCGGACTATATAGTTTACATATTCTTGATTTCAGTTCGATAACTATTTTCAAGATCGAACTATCGCGGCATACGAAAAACACCGAATCGGGATAATTTTTACAAAAACGTAAAATATCTCCGTAACTATTAGGAATAGGAGTAGGGTGGTTTGTATAAAGTGGGAATATTTTTTAGCGTACTATTCAAAAATGCCAAAATATATAGGGTGTCCCATTTAAAATAACGGAGCAAGTATGTGTTTACCTACTTTTGAGACACCCTGTATAGTTAAAAAGACTTTTAGGTTATGCAGAACATAAATTGGGATATCTTTTCTTTATAACTTTTTTGTCTATTTTCGCAAGTATGGCAGATATCTAAGATCCACGTTGAAACGGGACATCCTGTACAATAGTCACTTTATAAGGAAGACCTACACGAACATTTTATGAATGTTAACTTTGTACAATTAAAAATAAATAGTTTTGCACCTGATTTATGATTTTCCTTTACAAATACAATGTTTGTCCTCAAAACGATGTGTTATATAATATGTCTACGATGTCGAAATGAATCATAATCAACGTTAAAATTTGGGAAGCGTTGTATGAATTGCTCTATACAACTTGAAGCCTTCGGCATCGTGTTCAACGGTAAATGCCATTTTGGAGGCTATACCCTAAAATGAAATTATTATAAAAGAACTGACCAAGTGACTTTTTAAACGCGAAATTAATATAAAAATAATGCAAAGAAAATCTAACCCACACAATACACAAAACGCACAAAACTGTCCTAACAAAACATTACAGTTTACTTATGCAGCATTGCCAATCCAAATGTATGCAACCAATATTGCAATAGGTCACGTGGGTTACAACCTTTTCTGAAGGCTCTGTATACCTACACAATTATTATGTTATTGTTTTTTTATAAATTGAGTTATTTTATAGCAGGTTTAATATATATGGGTGAATTTTGCATAACTTTGTGTATTTTTTCAGCGAATAAAAATTCTAAAATTAAAAAAAATAGGAGGGGCTGGGGGTTGTTTCTCGAAAACAAGAACTATGACAGGCAAACTATTGTCGTTATCCTTTAGTACTCATAAAACAGTTATATATTTGTCTTAACTTTTTTTTTTGATATGTCTTATAGTCTTGGGGATATTAAAGCAAATAGCTAAAGGTAGCGTTGGCTTTAGGGCACCCCATCCCCCGAAAACGGGCGATTTAGCATCAATGAAAGTTAACCGTTGTTCTTACACGGCATCAGTCTACAAACTCATCGAGTTTCATTTAAATGCGTGAGGGACAGCTCCCTGTGTTTCCTTATTAGTTCCTTTGCCGGTGCATGCCCTTGCAGAACAAAGACACATTATTCAGTGCCCATCAGTAATAAATCTTTATAATAAAAGTGTGGTTGGTGTCGACTTATTGATGGCAAGAATGGCACTACAGATTGTTCTTTCATCCAATTGACGGATGAAAGACTCTGGGGACTCTTGTGAACAACCAAAGAAAGACCAACTAAATCTACTGTAGTTTAAAGCCGAAATTGGTGAAGCGTTATGCGGTCGTGGCAAGTTTAATACTCTCCTCTTAACTGTATACATTTATTACAACGAATCCGCAACCCGTCTAGACTTTTGAAACGCATTTTTATCTTGCTCTGCAAACTAGGCCTCAGCTCCACAGCTTCTATTATCATCTTTTAATTTTTTTTTAAGTTGAGGAAAACATGATAATCGAACAGGGACAAACCTGGTGAATAAGGGATAAATTACGAATTATTTGCGATTTGTGTGAAGGGACTTTGTCCTTCAAAAACAAAACATCTTTGTACAACCTGCCGCGTTTTTTCTCCATAATTTTTTCTCGTACAGAAAATCAATCATGATTACTGAAGCAGCCTATCTCCATTCCATCGACTATTGCTTTGTTTCTGGGTCGTAGAAATGTGCCCAAATTTGATCCATAGTAACAATACAGCTTGAGAAGTCTGCATCATTTTCAAATCGACCACAGATCGAACATCACACGCTTCTGATTAACATTCTGATATTTGTGCGGATTCATTTTGCAGAAACTTTTCTCATGTCCAAATCGACATGAACTATATGATGTTCATCTTCATTGGGAAATTGACCCCTTTTGAAGCTTTGCAATCCAATTTTCATGGTCACATACAAAGGACATTGATCGCCAAGAATATTAAGCATGTCTTCGATAAAATTGAATTCCTTACTCAATTTATTAGAGTAAAGAAGTAAAGTAATCTGGAAATAAACTTAGATAGCTGATTATGCTGACTGTCTAACGAATAACTTAGTTGGTAGATTTATTTCCTCATCGTTTGTAAATATCTGTAGATAAATCCACTTCCGTGAAATAAAACCTTTTTCAATTTTAATGATGCATCTTTCACAAACAGCATTATTCGAAAACAATGTGCTTCAGATAAATTGTGCCAATGGAAATCTTATCTTATTATCGTATTTTCCGTAACATCTGCCATTCCCAATTAACTTCGAACATCTTACGACCCCACAATAAGGTATCCGAACCTGTTTATTAGGAAGAAAAGTAGACGAAAACAACGGTTGTAACGACCGGAGTGGCGATGTTTCAGCGTTATAATATCGGCAACAATCTGAAACTTTTGCTCGGCGGCGTAGCAAGTAAGGCGAAACTTTAAAGGCATCGTCAGTATTATGCTTTTTATTGCTTCTCGATTAGTTTCTCAATTAAAAACTTGTTTTACGAAGCGGAAGAAGACGAATGAACAATTTGAGAAATGAGGTAAAAAGAATAATATAAAGACTATGTCGCAAGTTATACGAACGATCTAGTTTCTCCAGCCAGTTCTAATTACTTCTTTTCTAATAAAAGACTTGCTTGAAAAGTCACTATAGAATCAATACTCTTTTATGATGTAACAGAATTAATATTAATGGAAGCTAACTCGATAAGAAAGAACGCATTACTCGTATTGTTTGTAGTTTACTCTTGTTATGATTCGACGCGAAATAATGATCTCTGCGAGGCGCTTTGTGACGTTACAGTACATGCAACTAATAAGACTCAAAAATAATTGGCCCCAGTTGGACTGTTAGTTTCGCAAAGCATATTTTGTTCCAAGCGAACTAGACCAGCCAATTTTACAGCATCTGGTCGGTATACTCTAAAATAAATCTGGGACATTCATTTTTAACTTAAAACTTTTATAAAAGTATTATGTAGATTTTAATTTAATTTAATTGTGTCAAATAGATGTCAAATTCAAACGTCAAAATGACGTTTATTAATTTATCATAGAATTATTTTGGATAACTACAATTCAAATCAGCCTGTAGATATATCGGTTATAAATTGTACATTCGGTAATCGTTAGTGGGATATATTCCCAATTTAAAGCTCCCGAAGGGTCTCGGAGGAGGGGATTATTTCATGGTTTAGAAGTTGCACGGAATCCGTGCTCCAGCATTATGTTGCTCTGTCACCGTAGATCAATTGTACGTGACTCAAATCGAATATAATAGCCTCGGGTTTAAATTTACATTTATCGGTGACAGTAGGGTGGATCCTGTATCAGAAACTTCGTGCTAAAGGACAATAGCAAAAGTTTTGATACGTTCCACGTTTAAGCGTTGAATGATGTTTATCGCTTTGATAAATAAAACTAAAGTGAAAGTTTTCTCCTGTTGTGTGTATAAAAAAAACTTTTCTTTAAATATAAATCTTTTTATTACTGTTATTTTTGCTTAAACGATCGAAAGACGTTCTAGAATTTTTAGAATAGTTATGTCATTGTCTAAGGCCAATACTGAAATTACTGTATTCTAGATAAATACAGGGTGGCCATTCGAAAACGAAACGGCATTGATTTTAGGCATTTAATGTCATGTAAAAATAAAATGCTCGGGCACGTCAACTTTGTTTTTGAGGATCATAATGAAATGTAATGCCATAAACTAGGTAAAGAGAATCGAAAGACCTTTCAATTGAGGTACAACTCAACCCCTCTTTCAGAGCTTTTCTTTACAGATTTTTGGGGTCAATAATTTCACCCTGCCCAAGGGAACAAAGTTGACATGTCTGAGAGCATTTTATTTTTATATGACATTAAATGCCCAAAATCAATGCCGTTTCGTTTTCGAATAGCCGCCCTGTATATATTTTATTCACAATCTTTGCTTTGTTTTCACTTACTAAAGCCATATTAAAGCACTCTGTATCAAATACAAATTATATAAGTCGTTTGAAATTTTACTTTGGTGTTGATTGACAAGAAATAAAACTTTGTCTAGCTTTACATAAATATAAAAACGGTGTGTCATAAAAAGCCCGAAATAGGTCTGTAATAATATGAATATGTTACCATTTTGTGCTGTTTTGAGCGGCAAAAAGAAAATTTTGTGCTTCGATATTAACCGAGTTATAGAGCTTTCTTTTTGACGGGATCAGGAACATACCACCCCTATTTCGAAATTTTGTATTGTTTGTATCATTTTGTGCTTATTTTGGCCCGTTTTGTGCCGTGAAAAGAAAATTGTGTGCTTTCGTATTAACCGAATTCTAGCGATTTTAACAAACATCTTCAGGTGTAAATTAATTAACCAAAACGTTCAAGTGTGCGACGCTGCATGCTGCATTACCGATTTGTTCAACAAAATTAATGCTTTCCTCAAAGATTTCTTCACACAAAATTCAATAATCTTTGTCGATTGCACCGAGTGTCTGTCCAAAGATTCAGTTACAAGAAAAATTGTTTAATGCAATATGTCAACAATTTAACCGGACTTACGACTACTAACCGAACACACCATAACACGACTGTCCAAAATGTGGGGCATTTTATTAGTTATTGTAAGCGAGCAGTTGGTTGGGTGAAATTCAACGATTTGGAGAAGAGATCTTTAAATTGTTCCTCACGAATATCTGTACTAGCGCAGGCCATGTTCTGTATACATACTTTGTAAAACAAGGATATTACTTCTACTACTTTAATCTCTTCAGATCATAAATGTTATTCAACTTTTATTGATCTTTAGAAATTGAAAAATACATAGTTTTGAAATTTTTTGTAACCTGTGAACGTAAAGAATAAGAAGAAATATCTGTCCACGCATGTTGCCAAAGCTCATTGATGAAAAGATTCAAGACACTCAGGGCAGGTATATCCAGTACGTTTTATGCAGTTTTGATAATGACATCTAGGAAGATTTTTTAATTCTTGCTTTTCGGGTAGTGTCCTATTCCATCGAATCGCACTTTACGCAAAGCTTTTGTCCATACCTTCTTTTTCATTGATGGTGTATTTCTATGTGCCGGTCTTCCTGCCTGGTTTGTATTCATTCTAAGAAGACCATGGACAATAAATATATGCCTTATACTCAACCAAAGAGATGCTACAATGTTTAGCTTCGCGGTAGAGGATCCACGAATTTATGATAGCAACGTTTATAAAGTGAAATGCGATTCTAACGTAAAATTTCTTATTTTTCGTTGCATGAAAATAGTGGACAACCATTCTATCTGCCATGCCAACACCACCCATAAATTTTATTGTATAGAATTACTGCTTGTGGTCGCGTTGTTGACGTGCCTTTTTTTGGTTTTGTCCCATCTTCTTACAGTATCTTGCGGTTCCTTACCAACGAAAGATGAAATCATATGTACTATATTATTGTCTACCCACCGAGTCACATTAATGTTATCGGATGAAGTGATAATTGAAGTTGATCCTCTTCCTCTTTTTTTCAAATCTTTCTCGCATACTAATTTCTCACTTGCACCTGCAATTCTATTTTTATCGTATTGTGCCGACAGCATTAATATCACTACTCTTCAAAAACGATATTGTATCAAGAGACGTAAAAAGGTTGTCTATAAATTTCTTGTGGTTTTTTCCTTCAATGTCAGAACATAATCTTGCAACGGTGTCCCCTATAACACCTAACTTAGGTTTTGATTCTGTTTTGCGGCTCTGGTACGTTTCAAATTTTGACACGTATTCATCAGCCGCTGCACGGGTCCAAACCTGGAAACCCTATTTATGAGATTTTGATTTTATATATTGTTTACATTTGCTTCTTCCTTTGAATGGTATAATCATTTCGTCTATTGCCATGTATTCAGTCGGCCTACAAGCATTGGCAAATGTTTCGGCAAATGTATCCAATAATGGTCTTATTTTTATAAAATAATCATTGTTGTCGTGGGGTATGTCTTGATTATTTGTAAAATGTAGAAATCTTTTTATTTCTTATCATATCTAAACGTAGGCCTTGATCGAATGGCCAATACATCTGCTATGAAGGATATTGTATGTATGTCATCCTTATATTTACCGCAATAAACCGTTTTATATCTGCATTAGTGATATTTACATATCTGCCCGATTGGAATGCATACCTGATAGTTTCTGTTCTTATATGTTGAAATAGTTCTTCAGGAAAGATTTCCATAAAAAAGGAAAGCGGAGTTTCACCTTGAATTTTAATTTCACGGGAGGATAAAAAAGGTGGTGGATTGTGAGTAAGATCATTGTTTTTCTCAACACATACTATTCTAGACCTAGTCGGCTGACTGGTTTCTATTCGACGTTTTATTTCCCTCAATGGCAATTCATCTTCACTATCAAAATCTTCGCTTTCCGTACATTCGTTGTCATGAATTTCATTTTCATCATCCGGTATTCTGGACGTACTGGGTTGATCCAACCCGTATTTGTTTGTACGTACATCTTCATCAAAATCTTCTTCGTTGGAATCTATAATATCAAGATCTTCTAAATCTGAATTATTTGGATTTGCCAATTTATCCAGTATAGTTATGGTTGATGCGTCATCTCTTTTGCCATAAAATAATCCACATGAAATTGGAGTAGACATTTCCGAATAACTGAAACAGATATAAAATGTAGCAAAAAGAAGAAAATCAAGTAATATCTGCTTTCACACTTTGTACACAAATGTGTACATCTAAACACACATCACATTTGCAAACAAATATGAAATATTTCAAAATTATAGAAAAATACATGAATGTAAAAGTTGGTCACATTACTTATGGCAACATACGAGGCCATTGAACATTGAAGAATATCTTTACAACATGAGTTTATGCTACAAAGGTCTAAACGTACCATCTTTGGCAAATTAAATGCGACATTTTCAGTGAGGAATTTCCATTTATTAAATAAAGGCTATACTTTGAAGCAAATTTAATTTCTCTAAAAGAGAGTACTGTTTTGATGAACTTCTTTAGAGTAATTAAATTCACTTTAAAGCAAAGCCTTTATTTATAAAATCAACATTCCCCGATAAAAAAATCGCATTTAAATTGCCAAAGATGGTACACATATGTGTATATGTCCTTGAAGAGGTTTTAAAATATAATTAACCATGTTTAATTAAAAATTCGAAAACAACTTCAAATATCTCGAATTTTTCGAAATTTCGACATGTCGAGGTGGTGGGCCTGAGAACATGCCAGTGCTGGACTTAAAAATGCTATAATTCGATTAACGGGTCGATGGCCGCAGCGATTAGGCGGCTGACTATCGTTGTGAGAGGACGATAGGCGACGGGGTTCAATTCTCTGGAGGGACGGTGACATTTTTTCAGAGAGTTTAATCCCGGATCGACTTGCCATTCGCTGTTGGGAGCAAAGTGATTAACAGCGGGGCATCATAAAAGGCAATATGATGCTGTCACAAAGCCAATTGAACACAACATACACACACAAAAACTACACCGCAAGAGTTGCAGTGATAGCCAGACAAGCGATACAGCTTACGGAGTCACTGCAACTAAGCACCCACCACATTAAAAACAAATATATGGAAGAACAATATCTTTTTGCGGCACAGCACAAAATAACCACAAAATGATAGCACATTCAAAATTTGAAAATGCGGCAGTGGCGGAACATGCACTCCAGGAAATCTCCTTTATTTGCTATGAACGCCACAGTTCGATGACCTAGTTTGTCCATAACGCTGTTCAGCATATTGGTCTCTATTCCGTTTTCGTAGTCCACGATGATGTTCTTCAAAATAAATAATTGAAACGGTCGATAGCTGCAAACTTGGTTTCTCATGTAGCCCCAACAGACGAAATCGAATGGTATCAAACATGAAGATCTGGAAGGCCATTGAATGTCTGATGTCCAAGTGAATATTCTGTTTGGCTTCGAAATAATTCTGATCAACTTTTTCTCATGACATTTTTCCTATCCTGTGTCTTAACCCTGTTCCGGTTCAAGTTATTACCTGTCTATATTGTCATAGTACAAAATATGTAGTTTTGATGAAATAACGATAATGCTTGTATTGTCAGTGAACTAATAAAATGCACTGTTTTAAAAATACTTTCGTTAGCTTGACATGACTATTAGCTATAACGTTGATATGACTGCATACAGAGTTGGGCAAATGTTCCGGGACAGCTTAATTACAGGAGAACGCAAGGTAATAAGGGATTCTAATTTTCGGCAATCTATATGACTAGAACTATACTACCTTTCTATGCATTTAATAAATCAGTGACATCATCAGCTGTTAAAATATCGTAACATTTGGAAACTGTTTGGGAAAAACTATTTGACTGTTTTACGTCGGCCACTGGCATTGCCCAAGCCTCCCTATAAGTTCATAAAAGACGTTTTGTGAGTATCAATGAGAGATAGATACTTACGATTCTATTTTCAATGTCTTTAAGAGTCTACGGTTTAGGTGAATACTTAAAAAAATACTTTTTAAACGAACCCAGAAATAAAAATCTAAATGAGATCTGGTGATCTAGGCGGCCATTCAATGCCGCTTCGTTTATCTATCAATCTTCCATATAAAGTTTCGTCTAAGTAGTTTCTGACACGGACACCAAAATGAGGTGCTGCTTCATCTTGTTGAAACCAGAGGTAGTCTCTCAATGTCTAATTGCATTCCTTCATTAGGAAATAAAATTGTTACTTGGGGTATTATGGAATAAGTCTAAGTAGGAATCAGCCATCAAATTTTTACCGAGGAAGAAAGGTCCTACAATATGGCTTATTAAGTCAGGCATTTTATTGCTCTTGAGAATCATTCTAATTGATTTTTCGCTGTTATTATGTAGTACGCCAGACGTGGGAATTGAAGTTTTTGGATCTCATCATACATCAAGTAAAAAGCAAAGATTTTTCAAAACTCGTAGCTGCTTTGCCACATCCCATTTTTAGCAAATTTTTCACTATACCTGAGTGCTCAAAATTATACCAAATTATGAGGATTGTTGACTTAGATATAAAATCGCGGTGAGGAAATGTATGATTGAAGATGTCGGTTGTTTCGCGAAAGAACCTATGGTCAAATCCTAGTATCATAAACAATGTTATACGTTCTCGTTCTGTTAGCTAAACCATAGTAATTTTTCGAAAAATTTAAATCGAAATATTAACTGTTGAGTTCAGCATACTAAACTCTTTAGCTTGTTGTCAAAAACTGGGATCACCTTTTGTTCTCCTGTGATTAACCTGTCCCAGCACATTTGCTCAGCCCTGTATATATTGCAAAATTTTGTTCTGGTTGCTGCTATAATTGGAATCGCATTCCATTACCAAGGCTCCGTTCTGGTCATGGCTTTTGAAGTTTCACATTGCAAAATCATTGTTCTAATTTATCAAATTGTTTCCGTTCTAATTTAAACCAAGTCCGTTCGAATTTATTAAGAATCAGTTCCCTTAATCTCTGTGATTCCATACTTGAATTAAAAAAAAACAGATTCAATTTACTACCGATACACTTCCAATATTGTAACTTTTATATGAAAAATAACATTTGGATTGGAACTTTATATGCCCGCCCTCTAGCGTTTCGATGTAAAAATTATTTATTGCATCCAATTTTTAATGTCGTGTCGTGTTATTACAGTATACACTTACGATATGCCCTGCAGAAATATCGTTTCCATTGGATATAAATAATCCGAGTTTTATATATCCAGGTGTATTTCAATACTGGAACGTTGCCAAAATGACTGTAATTCAATATTCCGTTGCACTGCAGGGTAAATCTATATTGTACCTCAATCGTATACATGTACAGGCTACTGGTGTTTCGAAAAATATTGAAACTCGTCGTATACAACTACGGATTTAACTGCTTTATGCTACGGGTATAATTTCAATACTAATACAATCGATGGTGTTCGAAATTGGTTTCCAGTACAACTTAAATTAAGTCGGATATTGACCAATTAAATTCGCATTGATGTTGGAATTTCGTACTCAACTTATTTTAAAAAGGATACCATCACTTGTTCTAGTTCTGGCAGTTAGTATATAAATTATAATTACTAAGGCTTTACTAAAGTTTCCAATGATGGCACCCTTTATATAGAAAGTGGACATTCTATTCGAAAGTTTCTGCTTTAAATTACCCTTAGTCTAAAGTTACATTAGAAATCCACAAAGACCGAACAATATCAGCAACAATAACAAGAAAGTCGACTAACTTGCTTTCGCCTTGAAACAATTGGCGACATCGGGACGTTTAAAACAATGGACCGAGTACTCCTGAATTAAATTCAAAACCGAAGGTTGTCTAGCTACTTTTTGCATGACGATAATGCGCTCACGTTATGTCAGCCATTGAGTTTTCACTTCCAGATTATCGTTAAGGCTCTTGACAGGAGTATTTGCGTACAAGATGAAATAGAAGTGTTTAACAAAGGGGGTATTGTCTTTCTATTGTAAGAAGAAATTGTACATGTTTCATCTGGTAAATGTTCCCCTAATAAAACTAACTAACGAAGAATTATCTAATCTCATTGTCGAAGAGATAATCGATGAAATCAATGAAAGATATGTAAGGGGAAAAAAACATCAATGATTTTTTGAGTATCTTAGCGGATAATGTTTAAACTTCGTTAATACTCAAATCGATAGATCCGTCAGTTGTCTCTCAACGCTAGTAAATTAATCACAAAGTTATAGTTTCAAAGAGATCATATTGTTGATATTGAAGACGCAGTAGCATACAAGTTTTTGACAAGCCAGATTTGACGAATAATGAAATCCTAACACTCGAAGAGAAATGGTTTGTAACCTGTATTAAACTTACGAAACTGGTTCTATCCTGGAACCTCATCATCAATCTTCCAAATTAAGATTAAAATTAAGATCAATAGTAGGTCGTTAAGGCATTTCTACCTCTCTACATTGCAACCTTGAGGGCTATGACTCTGATGTCAGCCGGTTCTAAGTGCACCTGTTCGAGGTGAGTGTCTACTGTCTACCTTGCCCATCTTCTTGAGGTGATACCATAGAGTGCCATGACCAGTGAATAAAGCCGTGATGGTGCTAAGGTCTCTTTTATTAAGATCCAGCAGAGATTTAGCCTTAGTGGCTGAAAAAGTAATGCATTTTTTCTCTTAGTTTTGGAGTGCTAGTCCAATAGAAAAAATCTTCCAGATGGTATTTTTCCAATTGACTCACTGGACCTAAAGGCTAACAAAATTAAATCTGTATGAGAAAAAAACTTTCATCAATTTTAACATCATCGAAGAATTTATTCTTATTTCAAGAATGAACGCTCGTTACCGGTTTGAATGTCCCAGTGCTAACTTTTAAATGCTTTATCCGATATGTCAGGAGGGAGTTTCGTTGGCAATGACGTAGATGAAACCTCTAAATAAGAGTGCCTAAAAGAATTGAGTGCTTCATATGAGGATAAAATAATTTATGAATCTCCAAAACCTGAACTTTATAAAAGCTCTAAAAGAGTTTAGTGGTTTACATTATATTAATCTAGTATATACAAAGAACATTGATTACTTAGAGTCACAACGTTAACTAAGCAAGTTGAACACCGTTAACACATAATTTAACATCATCAAGAACACGTGAGCGACTCGCGGCGCCACCGAACACTACACAGCACGATTTTCCCTCATTTATGGACAAGCAGTGACATCTAGCAATATTAAACAAGTTTTGAAGGTCTTGATTAATTTTTTGGATAAAAACCAGCACATTTTCAAGAAAAAAGGAAGGATACAACTGCAATTTTTTTTTTAATGTGTGGTGGGTGCTTAGTTGCAGTGACTCCGTAAGCTGTATTACTTGTCTGGCTATCATGCAACTCTTGCGGTGTAGTTTAGTGTGTGTAAGTTGTGTTTAAATGGCTTTGTGACAGCATAATATCGCCTTTTATGATGCCGCGCTGTTAATCACTTTGCTCCCAACAGCGAATGGCAAGTCGATCCGGGATTAAACTCTCTGAAAAAATGTAACCGTCCCTCCAGAGAATTGAACCCCGGCACCTATCGTCCTCTCACAACAATAGTCAGCCGCCTAACCACTGCGGCCATCGACCCGTTTTAATAATAATAATAATAAATAATAATAAATAATAATAAATAATAATAACAATAAAAGTTATGGAAGAAAAACAATTGAGACGTGTAAGTAGAGAACAATACGGGCCCTAAAATAGAGCCTGGAGGTACCCCGCCCTTTACACAAACTATATCCGAATGGAAAGTGACAATAAAAACCCGCTGTTTCGTATCCCTCCATTGAAGTGGATAATACTCATTAAGAGATTATGATTCATAGTAGCAAAGGCCTTGGAGAAGTTTAAAAGAACCAATACTGTAACTTGGGGCGTCTAGGGCGGATGCACAACTGAAACGGGGTCTAAAACCGGCCTTAGCCTTCTGCATCAGAAGTTTCCATAAGGGAGAACCTGTCCACTGCGGGTTTGACATTATACTTATGAAAATTTGTAACATCAGGATCAGGAGGAGCACCAGCATTCAATATTTAATGTAAGATTATATTTTGATTGGTGGCATTGATAGTTTATCTCATGGAAACGTGGAAATAATTTAGCATGGTTTCATAGCTATGGGGTCCATAGTAACAAAGTTGAGTTAGTTCACATAATACGATTTTAGATAAACGGGGTCATGTAGAGGCAATACACACGGATTTTAAGAAATCTTTTGACAAAGTTAACCACCACATACTGTTATGGAAATTGTTGCAAATTGGCTTCTCACCATTATTACTGATGTAACTTAGATCTTATGTGTTTGGCTGAGAGTAATTTGTGGAACATTTTTGTGGAAGTTCAACTAGGTTTTGTCCTTTTTCTAGATTACCACAAGGACCAAATCTTGGTTCTCTTTTGTTTCATTTATTTATTAACGATATCTTCAAAGTTTTTTGGAAGTGATCACCAGATATTATTGCAGATAATTCAAAATTGTTTCGAGAAATAAACGATCTATCTACAAACGATTATATTAACCCAGTTTTGTTAATCACATCAGTCCACAGATACAACCTGTGAGGGTATGATTTATTGGCAGCACTTCCTTCATCCAAGTATGGAAGACACTGTTGAAGGCCTTTTGGTAATCAATCCATGCCACTGATATACAATTTCTCTTGCATTTTCTGGCGTTTTGGAAAATTATTCGGTCGATATTCAAATTCTGCTTGGTTCCAAAGACTCCTCTGAGTCTACATTTTTACTAAGTCGTTATGAGTAGAAACTGTTCTAGGCTTCTTTCTTGAAAAGTCTTGCTAGAGATGCTTTGACAGAATTTTCATTGTATCTTAAGCCTGCTCTACACGGTACTAGATTCGTCTTTTTCCATACTAGTTTCTAGGTACTAGATCTCGACGTTGAAGTTTGAAAACTATAAATCTAGAAATAAAGGTTGCATATTCGAGAAAAATTTTGCAGTACTACCAACAACTACAAATCTGACGTTTTTTTTATATAGGGCGTAGGAAGGCCGTAGCCTCCAACAACCGCCCTTCCTCAACCTCGGTACCGTCGGTATGGACATTTCTTCAAGGGTGATTGGGCTGTCTTTCTTTGATGCTCCGTCTTACTTCTCCCCTCCCTCATGAATGAGGATTAGGAGTTCGGGTGTTCTCGGTGTAGTCTACTCCCCCTCGGTTCCATTATTTTTATTTTTATTCAGCAATGCTGTTTCTTCCCTTCGCCTGCCTCGAAGATAATACTTTCGTTATAAGCGCTGCTATTGTCTTCCAGTTGTCCTCCTTTTCAATCATTGTTGCAATAATGTTACTAGCGTGCAATTTCTTTCCGATCGACTTTTCTATTTCCTCCCTTTCTCTACTCCATTTGTTACATAATATGATTGCATGTTCGGGGGTGTCGATCTCGCCGCAATACACGCACGAGTCACTTTCTGCCAGGGCAAACCTTTTCAAGTATGAGTAGAAGTGCCCGTATCCTGAGAGGAACTGAGTTAGGAAGTAATCCGTCCTACGAAATTTACATTTAACCCAAGGAATTAGATCGGGTATCAGGGTCTTGGTCCACGCTGCCACGGATTCCAGTTTGGTCCACTGTCGCTGCCATATTTTAAGGGTCACTTCCCTCTGCTGCTGTTCTGTCAGTGCTGACTGTCTTCCTTTAGAAAGGAAAATCCTCTGCTGTTCTTGCGCTATTAATGTGATTGGTGGGATACCAGCGATCACCTGCGCCGTGCATCCTGACACTGTTCTGTATCCACTTATAACTCTTAAAATAGTCCGTCTTTGAATTTTTTCTATCGTATCTTTGTTCTTCTTAATATCCAGGGCTCCAATCCAGGCTGGTATTGCGTAGAGTACCGGGGATTTAATCACCGCGTACAGCATTTCCCTCCTTTTGTTTCCCGGGCCTCCTACATTTGGCAGGATTTTTTGTAAGGCTGCTAGGCTAGATTCAGCCTTCCCAGAAATATACTTCACGTGTCGTCCAAAAGTAAGGTTTCTGTCAAGAATAACTCCCAAATATTTTAGTTCCGTTTTAGGGTTTATTTTCTCACCGAGTAGTTCGAAGCTGATATTTGCAATATTACGAGGTCCTTTGAGTATAGCCGCCTCTGATTTTTGGGGGGCTATCTGTAGCTCATTCCAATGCATCTAGTCGTAGATTTTTTCGAATGTTTCGTTTGCCTTAAAAGTCAATTCCCGTGGATCTTCTGCCTGTACCATTACTACCAAATCATCCGCGTAGGCTATAGCTGTGACTCCCTCCATCCATTCCAGATTCAGAAATAAAGGTTGCATATTCGAGAAAAATTTTGCGGTACTACCAACCACTACAAATCTGACGTTTAGAAAGTCTAGATTTTAGGTTATGTTATTTGTTTTTAAAGTGTAGGATATAGTTGAAATACAATGTCTTTTTGTTTTATCCGCTAACCACTTTCTAGCCATGTCCACATATATATTTAAAAACCGTAGATCTCAGAGATAAAGTATATCTAAATTCGCACTTAACCTTTAAATAAATGCAGCTAATATTAACGATCAGCTGATTGCTAGGTTTGTGTTGGCTCACCTGACAAATCTTCTCTTTGCGCACATTCTAGTTTCAATTTAGTATGAAAATTAGGACAGGATCTAGTTTTCAAAATGGTATAGTATGTAATATAGCATTGAAACTATTTTCAACTTTTTTTCTAGTTACTAGAAACTAGTATGGAAAAAAAACGAATCTAGTACTGTGTACGACAGGCTTTAGAGAATGCAGCTCTGGTCATATTTATTAGCAAAGTTTTCTAAATCATTTCAAATAGTTTGGCAAGTTTACAAAATAACTAAATCCATATTTTATGTGCTTAAAGAGAAAAGTAAAACAGGATTAGTTCACCTAGACAAGACATAGAAAAGGATAGAGGATTTTCGGAATACCTAAAGCCGACTACAATTGGACAATTGACAAATTTTTTGAGAGACCGTTTGTGACCAATAATTAAGAAGGTATTTTTAGTCATTTACCATTGCCTTGGGGTACAATTCGTGACCAAGAATCAAAAAGTATTTTCCATATTTTAGGACATTTTATAACTAAAAATTAAGAAGTTATTTTTGCTCTTCTAAAATTTCTTTGGGGTACAATTCATGACCAAGAATCACAAAAATAGGTTCTGAGATGTTTTATGATAAAAAATCAAAAAAATATGTCTTTATTGACAGGTAATTGATGATCAAAAACCAGAAAAAAAAAACATTTCCACTCCGAATTGTTAGAAAAAAATATGTCTACTCTTGAACACATTTTTTTAAATTGAAAATTGAGTTAAAACTTGTATTGGTCAAGACATAAAGTTGGTCCAGATATAAAGGCAATGCCAATAAATTAGAAAAAAAAACAATATTTCTTTATATTAATTTTATTTAAGTTTCTGTGGATCAATTTGGCAAAGCAAGGTATCAAAGATGTTGTTCCAAGACACAATAAACGAAACCACACAAAATTGTAGCAAATCTAAGTTCAGAAAGGCTACGCTTAGCTGCAGAATTAAGTTTAATGTAATTAGACAAAGAAAGTGCGGATTCTGCTCTCAGATTAAAAAAAAAATGAAACAGATCCCTACACCATGATTGGATTTAGATTTAAAATCCAATCATTATTAACAATTGAAAATCAGCAACGAACTTTCTGGATTAATAAATAATTATTAAAAAAAAATAATTAAAAAGCAATTCCAAGATTAATTACTAAATTACTAGGGTTCATCGAAATTAAATCGAGCTTAATTTATGGAAAATCTACAAGCAATATATCCTCATCCAGCCATTTTATCGTTCCAAACTTAATACTATATCTCCGCATTAAACCCCATTCTAAAGACGAACTAAAGTTAGATCATCTAAAAGGACTTTATTACATGGCATTATACTGAAGCAGGTGTAGTCTATCTTTATTGCATTTCCGGTGGAACTAATGTAGAAATGCTGCCAATAAAATTGAAATTTTCATCGTAGTAGTCGGTACAACGTGTACTACCTATGCATATATAGGAAGGAGTAGATTCAAACTTATTTAAAACGTATGCAGGAGCGTCGGGGACATCAGAATCCCATCATTTTTATCGATCTGTTTGCAGTGGGATTCTCCTCGAACTGTTCTCTATTTCCTACGACCATTATTCGGAATGCATTTCGATTTGAAGTGGTAAAAAAGGAAAATACGGACGATAATCGTGATCCAGTTACAAACAAACGTGAGTGGATTTCCACCTGAGGAAATCCAAACAAAAATACTTTCGTTTGATTACTTAAATGTGTTTAAAATATATTTATTGAACAATATGTATCTACTACTACTACTACTACGATACTTGGCGCCTACTATACATTTTATCCTTTCGAAATTGAAATTTGTTACGTGTTAGAGTTGTTAGAGCAACGTTATTGCGGCAAGTGTCTGCATATCCTTAGATTTTAGACGCGAGCAAATTGAATTTATGGACGTAATTTCGTACATTTGTACATCTACGATTAACGACCTGAGCTATGCTCGAACCATATTTTATGGAATAGGCGGTTACTACCGTCAATATGGCCGTCGTCAATTCAACCCAAGTTGTATAACGTGGTTGGAAATTACGACGAACTCTCAAGTTAACGTGTAATACAGGGTTCTTCAAAAATAATCAGACAAGAACCTGAAAAATAATTTCTTCTGATGATGTTCACAATCTACATAGTGTCCAACTCGAAGTGCACCGGGTTGGCAACACAAAAATCCGTGGTTCGATGAAAAATAGTTCAATTTTATTTTTATATGTTGGACAGGTTTAATGATAGAACGTCCAAGCATTTGTCCTGCTGGAAGAAGCTTCCAGCAGCACAGCTGGCTAAAGCTGCCAGTCCTGGCAGCAGGACGCTAATTTTGAACAGTGATTGTCCTACCGGCAGTACATGTATGGCTTCCAGCAGTACAAAACCGGATTCCACAGGCGTCGTAAATAATTATCTCCAAACACAGCCGCTTAAAATCTGGTTTTTTATCGAAATGCGTTGCTTTTGCACAAACTCTATCACCAACAAAAAATCATGGGACATGATTTGTGAATACGCCACTGCAAAAGCATGAAATAATGGACTAAATGCTTCTTCGCAGATATTTCTGTTGCTACTGGTCTGAGCAAGTTGAAACTTGCATGTTAGATAAGCAACTGTCATTATTGTATTTACGTTATTGTTAGTAATTTTATCAGCTTTTGCGTTTAATTAGTAAATTTAATGATGATCAGTATTTAGTTTTTCTAAAAAAAAAGTTATCAATTCAGTGATGGGTAATCATGACATAAAATTTTCATTTTTAACAACTAAACACAATAAGATTGAAGTTACCCA
The DNA here is from genome assembly GCA_023690525.1 of Holotrichia oblita. Taxonomy (NCBI): domain Eukaryota; kingdom Metazoa; phylum Arthropoda; class Insecta; order Coleoptera; family Scarabaeidae; genus Holotrichia; species Holotrichia oblita. The sequence continues at coordinate 21,779,378 of CM043019.1, read as the reverse complement.
GTCAAGGCAGGCAATATTACAGTCTCACCAAATTAAATCTGGTGTTGCAGACCTGCTGCACTTTGTATAGCATTTAATGCGACCTCGTTCCGTCGTAAATTCTAAAATTGACTCATAGATGGCGTCACTAGTACCGAGCTTAGTTAGTAATTTAAAGTTAGAAATATTTTTTTAAAAGTTACACGAAAAATAGAGTTTTGAAAACTCTTTGAATTGAAATTAATCAATTAACCTTAAAATTTACGTCTAAATCTACAGTACTCGTTCTTAATTCGACATTGACGGAGGGTGTTCAAGTTAAAACTTAAATAGCTGCTAACACAGGATAATGTTTAAAATTTTTGTAGTTTAGTTTAAAGTACTTTTACCTTACGATATGCACTGGGTGTCCAAAATTTGCAATCAATTTATTTTGTTTCTTTGTTTATACAGTGAAACGTTTCACTTAATACATGCTGAAACTAGACATTAAGAAGTACATCTGAAAATTATGTTTCACTATACAGGGTGTTCCAAAAATGATGGGCACAATCACAGGACGTTTTTTTTGCATTTTTAGCAGTGGCTGACCATTATCTATACGTGCCTATTTTGTTTTTTTCTTTTTGATGCGTATGTTCAGTGCAATGAATATTTTTGTTAAAAAATTAATATTTACATAGTACAATTAAAAATAACAGTACTGCCACAGATGTGAAGTTCAAAATAAAATAATTGGGGATTCTTTGATTAACAAATAGAAGATGCTTTAGGCAAAATTTGGAACTTTTGCGATATACAGGGTGTTCGAAATTTACTGTCTAACTTTGGAAACTTTGAGCAACAGTTTTAGAGTTTTTTTTAATAGAACATCCTGTATATTTTACACAAACGCCTTAAGAGCTTAATTATGAACAATTTTTGTTAATATAACCCTATAGCTATCTGTAGTCGTTTGATAAAAATGCAAAAATCATAATACGTAACTATTTAATTTAAAAATGAAGAAAGTAAACATGTAAAATATGTAAAAAAAAATTTTTTTTTAAATTATTTTCAGGTATATGTACTTCTCAATGTCTAGTTTCAGCCTGTATTAAGTAAAACGTTTCACTTTAACAGCTAATGAGCAATCAAAGACTCGCCCATTAAAAATTAGTTTTAACCAAGATTGCTAAAGTGAGCCTTCCAGGCTCTGTCCTGGAAATGCTGATCTCTATCATCGATGCCCAACTTGGGTATCTCTCTAAGGTATGGAAACATGCCACGATTGTGGCCATCCCATCTCTTCTCTCCAACCTCTCGAAAATTGCTGAATTCACCATCCTGAACCACCTTCAGGATGACCTTCAGTTAGTGCTAACGCCCCTGAGGAGAGTAGAACGATCCCCCAACTCGATCGTGGCGGAAACGGAGGATTTGGACTCCAATGGACTCCCGCAACGCGTCGCTGTCAGAAGGGCCCAACATGTGTTGGTGCACCAGATTATAACACGTCACAAACACGTAGTCAATAGGAGCTGCATAGAAATGAAGAAGAAAGGGCTTAGGAGTTTGGGGCAGTCCCTAGAAAAATATTACAGACCGACAAAAGCTTTTTAGTTGGGCTGGCTTCCAAGACATTTAACATCATTTTTGAACAGCTATAGCTAGAGTCTCCGTTTTTATCACATCTGCTTACCCAACCTCCGCAAAAAATATTTAATTTAGATTCAAGGATTATTGTGAGCAAGATGCAGAGGTTGGCAAACCTGAAATAGTACCTGGCGTTTGAAGTTACAGTGAATGACATAGATGATGGACGTTGATTTTTGTCTATTATTATTAAGACAAGTTAAAGGTAAAAAGAGTGGACATATTCTAGAATAAAATGTTCAATGTTCAATTGTGTCAACATTAATCTTGATAGATGTCTTTATAATATAAATCTAAAGTAAGAAGTGGGTGTTGGGGGATAATTGAGCCAATATTTATTAAAAAAAATCTCACCTAGAGCTGAATAGCTGCTTCAGCTCACCTTTAGAAAGGTGAAGAAGGACCTATAGGACAATGAAGCAGTTAGGTACTTTATAGATCATTGTCCCAGGAAGCTAATATATCATTAAGTGTCTTTCTTTCTTCACAGAAAATTTCCTCATCTATGCTGCTGTTGCTTCTTCTAAACAGTATCGGTTAATATTTTTATACCTCCAATGGCTCTTTTTTTTCTTCTTTCTGGATTGTCACTTTTGGAAACAACTTTGGAAACTTTTTCTAAAGATATGACCATAAGCGCAGTATGTTGATGAATGTCCTAGAACGACTTCGTCTTCAATCATTGACATTGGTCTATCAGTTACCAAAGAAAATAGCGACTGATCCTCGCTAAAAATTTCTTTATTTAAGGAATGGATTCTTGTATTTTTGAAAGCACTACAAATGTTAAAACAGCAACATTATGAATTGAGAAACTCTTTCTGGGATTATTAATATCCCAAGCATCGAAATCTTAATTCCAGAATGTTTTAAGACGTCCAAATGGAGCAACATGCTTCACAGTAATGCATGATTGCAATCCTTGCTTTACTAGTAGATGGTTTTATATTTTTAATAAAATGCTCCAATTAATTTAAAAAATTGTTCAAATAAAGAAATGGTTTCACTAACCAATTCCAAACCCACAGTACGCGACGACGCTCTGTGTATCATACAATCCTTAAAACTAAATCTTTTTTGTGGTGTTTGAACAGAAAAGCTAAACTGACTTATTCATTCACCTGCCAAATTATTGCTGCTTCCAATTTGGTGGCATTTCCGTTTTATTTGTTTATTTGTTTAGACAAACGAGTCGAGCAATATCCAGAGAAAGGTCGCTTGAGCTCTGGCAGAAGAGATGGGAATCACAAATTACTAAGGCCCAATGGACCAAGAGACTCATACCTGCTATAAGACCGTGGGTACAGTGCAGCCACCGAAATAAAGCACTAACGGCACACGGAATTTAGATCTTTCGCTAAGCGTATTGGGAAAGACAAATCATAGCTGCAATGACCATCAAGAAACATCCATCTTTGTTTGTAATAGATGGGAAAATCTTAACGAGATGCATTCAATGAAGTGGGCTGTACGTTGACGCCGGACACCATGGTGCAAAAGATGATAGAGCGCGAAGGAAATTGGCGAGCCATCCACAAGCTCATCATATAATGGATGAACACGACGAGTTAAGTAGACAAAGAGCAGGAGATAAGGAGAAAAAATGAAGCCGCTGACGTTTCGATGTTATGTCTTACCGACGGTTCCGAAACGTCAGAGGACACTAAAGGGTCTTTAGTCGGAGTAGCGCCGACACTATCTGGCACATCGAACCCGTGCCTAGATGCCAAGCAGTTTCCCCTTATAAAAAAAAAATTATATATCTAGACCGAGTCATACAAAAGCTAGGCCGTTTTATATGGATGCAAAATACCAATTTCAATATCTTATCTGGAAGTAATCTGTAATACCGGATATTGTGTTAACATGGTTTCCATTGTCATGGTCGTTTTTTACTATAACGTATGATGATATTGTTGAAAGTGTTTAGTTTCCAATTCATATTGGATTTAACATCGTTGACATGTGTCAAAAAGTTTTGACATCTGTCAATAGATGGCGAATGTAAAGTTAAAAATGACGTTTATTTATTGCAGGTGTAGTGGACTAAAATCATTTGTGATCTTTATATGAATGAATGATTTTAATAACCATTTTCCCAAATCGATGTAGAAGAATTCGACCGTCGAAATTTATCAAATTCTTACTTCCTCTTTTGCAGCGAACGCTCAATTATTCGACGATAATTGAAGAACAGCAAAAGCAAAGTAAGTACTAAAGAATTACAGTGGAACAAATGGCGTGCATAAAGCAGTAATAGAAACGAATCGAAAAAGTTAAAAGCATCAAAAAAGCAAGGCATTCCTGCGTCTGACTGGCGACTAATTGAAGTCCACTCGAACGGAAATTTCACATAATTAAAATCCATCTTCATTTGGCGTCTTCTCGCCACCACTCGAAGCCGGGGGGAGGGAGTGAAATTTCTATTAAGAAAAATGAACTTTCTTGTCGGTGGGAGTTAATAAATTCCGTGTTTGTAAAACGTCTATTACTTACTAGATAGTGACATAGCAATTTATGTAGTTAAATCGAAATCGACTTCGTATATAATGGCGACAATTCTTTAGAAACGTGATTAAATATTATTCCCCTGATTTACTAGAATAAGATAATTAAATTACCCTCCAGCTATGTGCCGTAGGTAGACACCGTCATCCTCCCATATAGCCTAAATATCAACCGGATTAAATCTCACAACAAATCACCGGAGTAGATTATTTCCGGTTTAATTGCAAGCCGTTCTCCGGTTACGTTTAATTAACTCTCCTGACAAATAGACCTGTGCCTTTCTCTTGTTAAAACGACATAGATATTTTCCAGTAAGTACAATCATATAGAAAAGTTAAATAACTAAAACTACTGTATATTAATGTATCTAGAGCAATACTAGATTAATATTAATAAAAATAAAATAGGGACCCGAAAAAGTTGTATGATAAATTAATAAAGAAAAGAATAAACAAGAAATTGATTCTTGTTTTCTTTGACCTACAAATGGAAAGATATCTTAGATTAAAAAACATTGAATCAAATATCTACTGTATCTTTCGTTTTAATTATGGAAGGTTGTTAGTTCTGGCGTGTGTGCACCGTGAAATAGATGTACCAACTGTTCACCCAATATAAGTTCCTAAACTCACCATTACTAAATATCCCAGCGACTTGCCGAATTACTATTTTGTGCAGTTGTATAATGACATGCAAACAGTTTATGTACTCGTACAATGAGAACGTAGTATAAACTTGACTCGCTTCGTACAAAATTCGCAATAAAATGCAATTGCAGCAGATGCAATACTCGTAACTGCAGTTCCTTTTATTTGAAATATTACTGAAACGTATATACAGGGTGTCCAGCCTAAGATGCAACGGTCCATAGCCGACTTATCGTCTTTATAATGCCGCGCATTTAATTACTTTGCGCCCAACAGCAAATCAGAATCGATCGGAATCCAATTCTCCGAGAAAAATGTCACCTTCTTGCCGGTTCTTATCGTACCACCACAAGAGAGACTGGAAATAGTGACTCTGGTTGGAGGGTTGTCTTACTAAAATGATACGACTGATAGCTTCATGAAGATTAACCTTTTTATTTTCATTGTTCGACCTATAAATGGTATGTGTTTCAATTAACTCTTCGTTAGTTTCTTCTGCCTCATGTTTTCAATATTTCTTTTCCTAACATAGAGAAACTCTGAAAAAATCTGAAAATGAAAGACAAATTACCTTAAGATCAATAAAATTCACTTATTACTTCTAATTCTCTAGTCTAAAAACTGTGTTTAGATATGTTTTCCTTGCATCACCATCACCCCAAAGCATTTATTAGCATCTTTATAGACTCTGTTGTTCAGTTATGATTCCACAAGCAATTTAATTGTAATAATAGATATGTCAGCTTTTTTAGAAACAACATTCGATCTCTCATTACTTAATTCTTCTCTATATATATTTCTTGTGTTAAGTTTATAAGAAAAATACATACAGGGTGTCCAGCCTAAGATACAACGGTCCATAGTCGACTTATTATTAATTTTTTGAAAAAATGTTTCAAATAAATGTTGCCTCGAATCAAATTCTACACATTTTAAAATTAGCATCAGTAATGGCGGACTTCCGGTTCTACTGTAAGTAGATACTAACTTTATTATGTTAAATGGAACACCCTATATATTATTGCAGCTTTTGATTCCTTATTAAATTTAAAGGGCACTTTATTAAGCTTACATTGAGTCTAAGTTGTAACGTTTCCGAATTACGTGACGTTTTTTTAAAAAAATGATATCTGCAGCGTCTTGGATGTTTGGAAATATCTCCGTGACTGCGAAAGTTAGAAACATGCGGTTTTCAGATTTCGCTTAATCATGAAAGAGGTCAAGTCTTTTATTAGAAAATTGTTGCATTTATGTTACAGGGTGATTAAATAGGGATCTGTAATTTTCCAACATTAAAATCATGAATAACTTGATTTTTTTTAAATAGAATGGTATAGCAATTTTTACATAAATGGATGTAAAATTTGATTTTCTTCCGTTTTTATACGGATATTATTGTGTCTATTTCCAACGGTTTTGGAGATATTTCCGTTTTTTCAGTTTTTTACCATCCCCACGTATTGCGAAATGCTGGCACCTTCCTCTCGCATTTACCAGGCTTGGGACTGGCAGCAATACTACTGGCATGCTTAAAAAGTGGCTTCAAAACACAGTAGAACCACTAGAAACAAACAAAATGGTGAAAAATACTATTGAGTTGTTTCAAACGACATCGACATAAAATCAAATTAGGCTTCGAAACAAATTAGGTATCTAACTGTCATTAGTGTTCTAAGTGTCAGAACTGACGTTCAGAGTATTATCTCGTAAGATAAGAATAAAAAATGTCGCTTACTCAAGAAGAATTAGTGGATATGGTTTTCGTTCTCGGTGAATGTAACAGAAACGTTTTGTTAGCGTCAAGAGTTTATGCACACTATTATCCAAATAGAAGGCATCCAGATAGGATGGCATTTCTGCCGCTACTGGATAGGTTTACAGGTACTGGATCTGTAAAACATACAAAACGGAACCGCAATAACTCCGTACTGACGGAAGAAAATCAGTTGCAAGTATTGTTAGCAGTGCAAGAAAATGCAGGATCCAGTGTGCGCGAAATAAGTAGAATGACTAATGTCAGTAAATCTTCGGTACACAGCACTTTAAGAGCACATAAGTATCATCCGTATCGGATCCAGTTGCACCAGAAAATTACTGCAGACGATTTTCAAACCACACTGTTGTTTTGTCAGTGGGAAATTGAAAGAAATCATCATGATGCGAACTTTTTCGAGCGAGTGATGTTTTCAGCTGAAGCTACCTTCCACAAAAATGGATTTGTAAATCGTCACAACTGCCATTATTATGACACACAAAATCCCCATCGATTTATTGCTGCTCATAGTCAATACAGATGGTCAGTGAATGTGTGGGCAGGTATCATTGGGGAACATATTATAGGCCCGTTTTTTCATAACCAACGGCTGACGGGTAGGGTTTATATGGAATTTCTTCAAAATAGTACGTGCGTTTTGTTAGAAAATATTCCACTGGCTACACGTCTACTGATGTGGTTCCAACACGATGGTGCCCCACCACACAATACTGTCGAAGTTCGTCAGTTTTTGGATGTCTCTTTTCCGAACCGCTGGATTGGATGTGGAGGACCTGTCAGATGGCCCTCGAGATCGCCAGATCTTACAAGCTGCGATTGCTTTTTATGGGGTTTTATTAAAAATAAAGTTTATGAGACGCCACCAACAACTCAAGATGATATGCGCCATCGTATTTTAAGAGCGTTTCAAGAAGTCGCGTCAAAAATGCTCAGAAATGTTCAAAACTGTTTGCAAAAGCGATTTCAATTGTGTAGGGCCCAAAACGGACAGCACTTCGAACATTTAATGAAATAAATAATAGTGTTGTACAAATTCTATTATTCTAAATGTTTTTTTCTTTCGAGTTTTGTTTGTTTCTAGTGGTTCTATTGTGTTTTGTTGACCACTTTTTAAGCATGCCAGCATTATTGCTGCCAGTCCCAAGCCTGGTGAAATGCGAGGGGAAGGTGCCAGCATTTCGCAGTACGTGGGGATGGTAAAAAACTGAAAACTCGGAAATATCTCCAAAACCGTTGGAAATAGATATAATAATATCCGTATAAAAACGGAAGAAAATCAAATTTTACATCCATTTATGTAAAAATTGCTATACCATTCTATTTAAAAAAATCAAGTTATTCATGATTTTAATGTTGGAAAATTACAGATCCCTATTTAATCACCCTGTAACATAAATGCAACAATTTTCTAATAAAAGACGTGACCTCTTTCATGATTAAGCGAAATCTGAAATCCGCATGTTTCTAACTTTCGCAGTTACGGAGATATTTCCAAACATCCAAGACGCTGCAGATATCATTTTTTTTTAAAAACGTCACGTAATTCGTAAACGTTACAACGTAGACTCAATGTAAGCTTAATAAAGTGCCCTTTAAATTTAATAAGGAATCAAAAACTGCAATAATATATAGGGTGTTCCATTTAAAATAATAAAGTTAGTATCTACTTACAGTAGAACCGGAAGTCCGCCATTACTGATGCTAATTTTAAAATGTGTAGAATTTGATTCGAGGCAACATTTATTTGAAACATTTTTTCAAAAAATTAATAATAAGTCGGCTATGGACCGTTGCATCTTAAGCTGGACAACCTGTATGTATTTATCTTATAAACTTAACATAAGAAATATATATAGAGAAGAATTAAGTAATGAGAGATCGAATGTTGAGATAGTGCTTTCTAGTGCTTTAACGGGTCGATGGCCGAGTGGTTAGGCGGCTGACTATTGTTGTGAGAGGACGATAGGTGCCGGGGTTCAATTCTCTGGAGGGACGGTGACATTTTTTCAGAGAGTTTAATCCCGGATCGACTTGCCATTCGCTGTTGGGAGCAAAGTGATTAACAGCGCGGCATCATAAAAGGCGATATGATGCTGTCACAAAGCCATTTAAACACAACTTACACACACTAAATTACACCGCAAGAGTTGCAGTGATAGCCAGACAAGTAATACAGCTTACGGAGTCACTGCAACTAAGCACCCACCACACATTAAAAAAAAAAAAAAAAAGCTGACATATCTATTATTACAATTAAATTGCTTGTGGAATCATAACTGAACAACAGAGTCTATAAAGATGCTAATAAATGCTTTGGGGTGATGATGATGCAAGGAAAACAAATCTAAACACAGTTTTTAGACTAGAGAATTAGAAGTAATAAGTGAATTTTATTGATCTTAAGGTAATTTGTCTTTCATTTTCAGATTTTTTCAGAGTTTCTCTGTTAGGAAAAGAAATCTTGAAAACATGAGGCAGAAGAAACTAACGAAGAGCTAATTCAAACATATACCATTTATAGGTCGAACAATGAAAATAAAAAGGTTAATCTTCATGAAGCTGTCAGTCGTATCATTTTAGTAAGACAACCCTCCAACCAGAGTCACTATTTCCAGTCTCTCTTCTGGTAGTACGATAAGAACCGGCAAGAAGGTGACATTTTTCTCGGAGAATTAGATTCCGATCGATTCTGATTTGCTGTTGGGCGCAAAGTAATTAACAGCGTTGCACTATAAAGGCGATATAATGCTGTCACAATAGCGTTTGAACACAACTGCAACCAGCACCCACCAAACATACAAAAAATCAATCAAAAGTCGCTGCAACTAGCTCATGGTTCACTACAGCGAAAAGCATGCTGATGTACCTTTATTAAATAAAGAATTTTTCAAAAAAAAACAATAATATAAGAGGAATTGTTCAAGTCCAAACTTTGCCTTTCTATCAACTGGTTGATTATCTATTGATTTAACGAAGTATCCTAAGGAAGCATTTGGTCGAGTGAATTTGAGAAGGTACAAGGAATCGCAATAAGAGGCTCATAACTCCCAAAGAAATAGTACCAATTTTTGAACCCACACCTGGTTGTTCCAGAGACAAAGATGTTGTAATAGACCCTGTGATACCAGCAACAACACCCACTCGATTCGGGACCAGCTTACGGAGACATTACCCCCACCACACATAAAAAAGAGTCTTTGACGCTTTGCCCAAACGAAAAATTCTATCATGATTTAGCTGAAGATGACAGTATCGTTGTACCCCAGCCACCCACCCTACGCTTCAATCTAGATCTAGCAAACTGTTTCTGTTCCCTAAGTGCACTTTGAAAGAGTGCTGTCTTAAAACATGCGACGAGATTCAAAATTGTGCTTTCGCTATTTCGAAATAAACGTTCCAAAGTTTGATAAAGACGTTGGGAGCAGCAAAAAATTATTCTAAAGACAACAAACCTGAAAAGGTTGTTGTCCTTCCATTCTGAATTAATTGCTCAAAATAAATGGTCAAAATTAGAATTTCGTCCACTTTTCTTACGATATAGATTATGTCCTGAATGCTGCATTTGAACACAATTATACACACACAAAAACTACACAGCAAGAATTGTAGTGATAGTCATACAAGTCGATACAGCTTAAGAATTAACTGCATCGATCAAAACTCGCTGGCACCAGCTCCTGGTTCCCTACAGCAAAAAGCATGCTGATGTACCTTTACTAAATGAAGAGTTTGTAAAAAAAAACAATAATATGAGAGGAATTGTTCAGGTCCAAACTCGGCCTTTCTATCAACTGGATGATTACCTATTGATTTAACGAAGTATCCTAATAAGGAAGCTCATCAGTCTCAAACAAATAGTACCAATGTTGTTGTTCTAATAGATTCTGTGATACCAGCAACAACAACCACTCGATCACTTAGAATAGAGTAGATATGAAAATAACATCAAAGAAAGTGTTTCAACTGTCCTAAACTAAAAATGATAACTGAAAAAGTTAAGAGGCCCCTAAAAGGAAGTAATTAACTCTATAATCACATAATCTCATGTTATAAACAAGATGGGAAAGGAGTAAAAGGATAAAGGAATAGAAAAAGAATTGAAAGACATCTGACTTTTTTTTTTATTTAGGCTGACCTCTATAGATCGAGATAGATGTCCAAAGAATATTTTATCTATTTAAGTTATTGAATGACCTTTTGTGTCTCTGAGCGAAATAGTGGAAATAGGAAAACCAAATTTCAATGTACTCATTCATCACTTTGTAGGCTTTCTCTCTTTATAATATCAAACGCATATTATGTTATCACTTAAGAAAGTTACAACGAATTCTTTTATTATCCCTTCAGGCGATTTCAGACAATATTGTGGCGTAATAAGAGAATAATTTTTTCTCTGTAATTCAAAGCAATATAATTAATTGTAAGTCTATTTTTATTGCCTATTGTCCTCTAAATACAATTTTTTGCTCCTAATACCCCATTCTCTCTACATACAACATTTACGAACAACGTTTTATAAATAAAGAATATACATAGATAGAGGAATATAGATCACAGCTTTTCCGCCAGATGGTTGTTTAATATAACCTCGACAGCTTGAACATTAATACTATGTAGCTGCAGAAAAAGTTAATATCATAAACCCGACTCGACCATTCCTATATCGTCCTATATCGTATAAAAATCGAAATAAAAGGACGTTGTTGTTAGATATAAATCATAGATATGTGCGTAAGGATATATTTTTATTACGTTGCTTCGACGCTTGATGTGGGCGGACGTCATAGTGACGTGTAAATGTCATAGTCGTAAAACGTCATTTTTTAACTTTTTCTAGACGTTATTCTGCAAACTATCATTATTTTTGCATGCAGAATCACTCCCTGAAGTTTGTCGCACTTATTTACTAACACCCTGTATACTTATATACAATATATTTTCGTTGCATTCAACATATAATATCCGTTTAAAAAAATGTCAAAATTTAAAATCTAACATGCAACTGCCAGTGTCAGAACTGAACCATTTTTAAAACTATATATAATATATATATTTTAGTAAATAATTCAGTGTGGTTGAACCTGAGCTTGAATGTTACTAGCTGTAAGTGTTATTTCTAACCAGAGAAAAATTCTGGGTTTATTTTTGGTGTTGGTGTAAGAGACAAAACACTTTTTTAATAATGCCATCGTTTCGGACCCAATTATTTGTTCACTATACAAACATATAACATCTTTGGTCCTTCATCCGGGTTATCTGTTAATTTAAGAAAACAACTATGTATAGAAAAACCTTATACAGGGTGTTTCTGAATTGATACGAAAGATTTCAAAGAGTGATTCTTTAGCAAAAGTTAAGGAGGGTCTTTCATATAACTTTTTGTTCAACACCCTTTTCCCTCCAAGTTACAGCCCTTTAAAATTAATATATCCACTTTGGAAAAGTTTAGAAGAATGAAATTTGGCAGATAACTGATGCTAATAAAATGGCAGTGTTTGAGTATTTTTGTTATCCTAAAATGTAGTCACAAGGGGGTGAAAAAAACAACCACTATAATATTTTACATCAGAACTTTTTAATGCGCCTATATTTTCCTATTTAAATAATTGATTTAAAAAGACAGACTCAATCTGCAACTTTTTTATGTCTTGACTTTTTATCATAAAATTGTTAGTTTGATCACAAAAAAATAAAATACTGCTCAGACTCTTTACCCATAAATTCAGAAAGAGGTTTTTATTTATTAAAAAAAAACTCAAGTAAGCTGCTGTCATATGATGTCATATATATAGTCATATTGTTTTATTGTTTTATTCTTCTAAATTTTTCCAAAGTGGATAAATTAAATAAAAACAATTTTTTTAACCTAATTTTAAAGGGCTGTAACTTGGAAGGAAAAGGGCGTTGCACAAAAAGTTATATGAAAGACCCCCCTTAATTTTTGCTAAAGAATCACCCGTTGAAATCTTTCGTATCAATTCAGAAACACCCTGTATAAAATCACTGATGTTATTCAAAATTACTGATGTTATTGTTATAAAAAACAGTAAAACTTATAAAAATGAATTATTTCAAATTAATGGGATTTTTTTAAATAAAATTTTGTGTGAAAAAACCAAGAAACCCAGGAAATTTTAAGCACTTGAAGATCCAACCCCCCATCTAATTTAAAATACAACCTATTGTTAAAAATATGAAAAAACCAAACTAATCCCGGAAAGTTTCAAGGTCATTCCACTCAGCTTAAAATACTTACATTAAGTGTAACAATTTTGCAAAACTTGGCCAAAATTTTGATTTTTCTCATTAGTTTCTTCGACAGAGATCACACCATACATTGCATTCACCATGTCAAAAAATAAACCGATATATGTATATATGTCTCTACAATCACATACGTCGTATTATTATTTAGAACACATCAGACATGATTAGTGTGTCGACGTATATAACACGTCAAAAATGAGCTAAAAAGGACATCAATTTGGACACAGTTTGTTACCTGGTGTTTATTGCAAGTTGTTTTCACTATTGCTTGTTTGGTTCAATATTAATGGTAGTAGAGGACGTAATCTATATCGTAAGCAAGCTAAGTGGACGAAATTCTAATTTGGATCATTTATTTTGAGCAATTGTTTCAGAATGACAGACTTAAGGACTGTAATAAAACTTCATGGGGATAGTTACAACCTTTCCAGGTTTGCTGTCTTTAAAATAATTTTTTCTGCTCCCAATGTTTCTGTCAAACTTTGTAAGGTTTATTTCGAAATGGCTAAAAATTAGTTTGAATCTCATCGCCTGTATTTACATACCGTCCTTTCAAGGTACACTCAGGGAACAGAAACAGTTTACTCAATCTGGATTGAAGTGTGGGGTGGCTGGGGTACAACGATACTTCCGTCTTTAGCTAAAACATGGTAGAATTTTTCGTTTGGGCAAAGTGTCAAAGACCATTTTTTTATGTGTAGTGGGTGCTTAGTTGCAGTGGCTCCGTAAGCTGTATTACTGACAACATGTGGTTCTCTGGAACAACCTGGGTGTGGGTCAAAAATGTGTACTATTTGTTTGAGAGCGATGAACCTCTTGGTGCGATTCCTTGTACTTTCTCAAATTCATTCGACCAAATGCTTCCTTAGGATACTTCGTTAAGTCAATAGGAAATCATCCAGTTGATCGAAAGGCCGAGTTTGGACTTGAACAATTCCTCTTATGTAATTTTTTTTTGACAAACTCTTCGTTTAGTAAAGATACATCAGCATGCTTTTTGCTGTATTGAACCTTGAGCTGGTTCCAGCGAGTTTTGATCGATTTTGTGTGTATATCTATCTTGCGTCTATTTTGTGTGTGTATAATTGTGTTCTGTGACAGCATTATATCGCCTTTATAGTGCTGCACTGTTTATCACTTTCCTCCCAAAAGCAAATGATTTTTGATTCTCCGAGAAAAATGTCATCATTCTTCCGGAGAATTGAAACTCGCCTGACTATCTTTCCGCCACAACGATAGTTAATCGCCTAACCACTGGGGCTATTTATAGTTTTGTAGAGACTGGAAATAGTGGCTCTGATTGGAGGGTTGTCTTACTAAAATGATACGACTGGCAGCTCCATCTAGATTAGCTTTTGTATTTTCATTGTTTTCTATATGGAATGTGTTTGACAAAGGTGAAGAAACTTGTTTTAAACGGGATTTAAAGCATTGTCAAGGTTAATGTTTGCTTCCTTGAATATTAATCTTGTATATTGTTGGTTATGGTCAGGTCTTCTTTATCGCCAAGGTATCAATTTCAGATTTACTTAAGCCTTCACCTTCTTCCTTTTTAAAGAAAATCTTCTTCTTTTTTTAATGGTAACTTCCTCATGTTTTCAAGATTGTTTTTCCTAAATTAAAATGAAATTACAAATTACTTCTAATTTTCTAATTAGGTATAGATTTTTTTCCTTGCTTCACAATCTCCCCAAAACATTTAGTAGCATCTTTATGGACACTGCATAGCACATAACAACTTGAACTACGAAAGCCTATTGATAGGAGAGGGTGGTGGGAGTTAAAATTAAATGTATCCATTTTACTATTGTCAACTTTTTATATGACAGCAATGTCAGTGACCATGTCAAATACTTTACCGAACCATCAAACCTTATCCTCATGGCAAGTTATAAAGTAGTTTTATAATTTGCCATAGTATTTGACATAACCACTGACATTCCTGTCATACAAACAGTTGGCAATACTAAAATTGATACATTTAATTTTACCTCCCACTACCTTCTCCTATCAATAGACTTTCGTAGTTCAAGTCAGTTCAAGTTATTATCCTGTATACAGACTGTCCCAAATCGGATGGGATTGCATGGACATCTTCCTTATTACTAAAGATAGAGATTAGTTTAAATGGGCAATGTTTTGCAGTTTCATGTGCAGATTTAGAATCTGTTTGAAAAAATTCAAAATATCGAACTACCTAGTCAGAAGTTATGTCAAAAAAATTATTTACTAAAAATCGCCATTTTGTTCTAAGTGAAATATCTCCGTAAGTATAAAAGTTACGAAAAAAAGTTTCATATAAAAAGCAATACGCTCGATCCCTTCAATTCAAAATCAATCAAATCAAATTGAAATGCACGATGGCGGCTTTTGGAATATCCATAACAACTTTCTTAAGTTAAATAGGTACCATATTGGATTTTTACCACTCAATAAAGTTTTTTATTCTTTTTTCATTCATGTACCTAACATAACCTATAATTAAATAACGAAATACCAGTTCAATTAATAATGTTATATTTTAATTTAGTAGATTTACATAAACCCAAACAATATCAAATGAAATACAAAAAAAACAACAAATCTCAATTTTAAGATTCATAGATAATCTTCGAAATGGTGACCATTGTTTACTATTCATAATTCACAACATTTAATAAACGTATTTCGATTAATGCATACATAAGCACGCCTAAGAAAATGGCGATTTTTTATTTTTTTGACATAATTTCTAAATGGTTCGAAATTTTGAATTTTTAAAACAGATTCTAGATCAGCGCATAAAACTGCGAAACATTGCCCATTTAAACAAATCTCTATCTTCAATCATAAGGAAGATGCCCATGCAATCCCACCCGATTTGGGGACACCCTGTATATATATTTCTATTAATTTATAAGATAAATAAGTTTATAAGATAAATGAATCACATTCGCTGTTAATCACTTTGCAGCGAATGGTAAGTCGATCGGGATTTCAACTATCTGAAAAAATGTCACCGTCCCTCCAGAGAATTGAAACTAAAATTAACCGCAAGTAGCACCCACCACGGATGGAAAAACAACTTAAATTTTGTCTAAAGCACCGAGTTAGACCCATAAATTCTTCTTGGGATTTCTTGGCACTTTGGCTTGTAAACCGGATCAAAACTAGCTAAAATCTAATATCCTGTTTTTAAAACTATGTCAGAGGATCTAGTGGACCTAAAGGACGTCCATTCAATCTTCTAAAACACCTATTACCACTCGTTCCATATTTTAACTCGTATACATAAGACTACATTATATCAAGTACACATAAATTTAATCAAAATCGTAGAACTAAATTATAGACTAAAATTAAACGTACCTAACGAATATTTCTACTAAATTATAAAAATAGCTTTAACACATTTTACCTGTACTGCTGTATTTTAATCAAGCTCAACAATACGAAAACCCCAACATACATTCCCCAAAGAAAAACGAGCAAATTAATGGTATGCACGGCGAAGTTCGCATCCATTTCCGTGGCGTATAGTGCCGGAATTTTACTCAGACTAAAATATATCATGCAGATAAATAACGGAAAATAACATTCGCCATTTATACGAACGAATCAAGTTTAAATTAGGTTTCGGATAGAGATAGGGGCACACACATACCTACAAGTCAGAAATTCGATATAGAAAAACAGAGCGAACTCTCCTATGGCTAGTTAGCGTACAGATTGTTCTACGTAGAGGGCGCCACTTGCGAGTGACGTAGCGACCGACCGAAACCCAGTAATCCAAGCTATAATAAGATTAACAGATCGTTTGCGATACATTTCTCAGCGGCAAATGGCGCACAGTATAGGCTGACAGGCTTCCTGCTCTAGCTCTGCTCCAGCCGTAATAGTAAACGACGCGTTATTTATGCATTTTATAAGTCTGACGTTGATTAATTTTTAGTGTAAATCAAGTGGGTAATGATCCTCTTGTTCGTGCGCCGGTTTAATTGCCGATTCGAGCTATACAAGAGCACTTAGCTTACAGCCCCCGTAGCGTAAGGATTTGATATATTTCAATGGTGGAAGATTTTAGAAGAGAAACGGTTATATGATGTTGTCTTTTAATTTCAGTTGGATATATTTGTTCATGGTTTGAAGTTAAACAGATTATCGTAAAATCCAATTCCTTCATTCCTACATTTCACCGGGCAACTGATTCGCGTAATTACATTACATTTCAATCCGCACATTAACTTAAAATCTAATCTGAATATCCGCAAGAACGACCGGAGAATCTAATTCGGAAAACTTCTCTAAGAACGGCAGAGATGGCGCTATTAATCATCGAAGTTATTAGATATTATGTCGTCGTAGTTGCGAGGATACCGGCGATGATATTAGTGCATCTCACTGCAAAACCTCCCTCTTCGAAAATGAGGTATTTCTCTAAGCGGATTTCCAGCTCAACATCGTCTCAACGTCCGATGCGAATGGGTCCGCTTCTATACGTAATATTACCCTTCTAATAGAGCTTGGGAAAGAGGCATAAATAAAGGCGATACTTAAATGTATCTTACCGACAATCAGCAGCCTAGATATCTCTTAACGAGGTATAAAGTTATAATCGATTAGCTGGATGTTTATATATAAGAATGGGATAAAGGTGTAATGAAGTTTAAGATTTGTTTTGTTAATAAGAAATAAATTAATTAATACTTGTATAAAGAAAAACCACTAACTTTTATTTAAATTTCTTATTTCGTCCGGAGAAGTAGCAACGTTTATTCGGTGGCGCAATTTTTTCCTGATGCATTAATTGGTTGATGTTAACTTCGCTGTCGATGGTGATTGTTATCTGTGCCGTATGGACATGACGTACCAGTATCTGTTCCACCCCAAGAAATTGAAGCAATAGTTTCATCTGTCTCTGATGAGGATCCATATGATTAGAAAGACATCGACTTTAATCCAGAAGAATGTATTAAACCAGAACTGTTTACTCAAAATGAACTGAGTGATTTGATAAGAGATTTACATCTTCCTAAAGATGCATCAAAATTGTTGACATCCAGACTTCGTGAGAAAAATTTGTTGGCTCCTGGAACATCAACCAATTTCTATAGAAATCGAGACTTGAGCCCTTATTTCAGTTCAGATAGAACTTTAGTATATTGTAATAACATTCCTGATTTACTTACGAAGTTGGTATGACAAAGGAGAATGGCGTCGTTTCATCGATTCAAACAAAAGAAGCCTAAAAGGAGTATTACTACATAATGGTAATGTGTTGAGTTCCATTCCTGTCGCACATTCGGTACACCTTAAAGAAACCTATCAAAACTTCGAGCTTCTGTTAAAGAAAATTAAGTATGAGGAACATAACTGGATGCTTTGCGGAGAACTAAAGGTGCTTCGTATGCTTCTGGCTCAGCAATCAGGATTTACAAAGTTCCCCTGTTTTATCTGTGAATGGGATAGCAGTGCAAGACACAAACATTAGGCTGACACACACGAATGTGGTTGCTGGACCCCAAAGAGGCACCCAGCTGCCGACCGACCGTTAGGTATGCGGCATCACGGAAAATGCACACACTCCTCAGGACAAAGGGGTAAGAAACCAGTTGCTCGCACGAGACCGACACCTCGCGGAGAGGCCCGGCGAACCGGTGGGCTCCTCTCCCCGTGCTACCCATGTTAGACAAGTTTTCTTGTCAACGTTGGATGGGTCACCGTTGGAGACGCTTTAGCGAACTCCTACCTCACATCTAACCCCACGGGGCCTAGGCCTCCTTGCGGATGGCTACTATCGGCCAAGCATGGGAAACGGAATCTGGCCGTGAGGTACAACCAGCCCGTCCGTCCGCCCTACCCCAAAATGCCAACCGCGCCAACTCTTTCGCCTCTCCGGCGATCAAGTATCCGCGGCAGCTACAGTGAAACCGTAGGGTCCCAGAATCACCGAGTTGTTTTAGGATGAAACCGAAGGTTTCCCAACCAGACAACCAGCGGGCGGACTACTCCTCAGCGAACCGACTTTTATCCTCCCCTACTATCTTCGCCAAATTCTCTCGCCACGCCCGTTTCCCTGAGTGTGACCACCAAGGATGGGGTAGTGCAGCTGCAGAGTTCTTTAGGTAAGCGCCGTAGGGTGACTCACTTACCCACCGTATATTCCGACGGTTAGCGGCCGGTCACCGGAGCGTATGCCCATGCCTACGCCCAAGCTTCCTTCCCTATATACGAAGTCTACTCCCGCCACGCCCGTTGCCCTGGAACTGTGAGGCCAGGGATTGGGTAGTGCAGCCGCAGAGTTTTAAGCGTCGACGCTATAGGGTGAACGCCGACCCGAAGGTTGACACACAGTAGCCTCTTCGGAAAGATCTTGTTCAGGTACGAAAAACACAACGTACTAAATTGGTGGATCCTACAAAAATCCTTTTACCTCCTCTACATATAAAGTTAGGTTTAATGAAGCAATTTGTTAAGGCTCTTAACAAAGAGAGACTGTTTTAAGTATATTTGCAACAAATTCCCGACTTTATCTGAAGCAAAATTAAAAGAAGGAGTTTTTGTAGGCCCTCAAATAAGATCGCTTTGTAAAGATGAGGATTTTCTCAATTGTATGAATGCTGTAGAAAAAGATGCGTGGATTACGTTTAAAGAGGTTATTGAAAAGTTTTTGGGGAATCATAAAGACCCCGACTACGAGAATATTGTCAACAACATGCTAAAAACGTTTGAGCACTTAGGTTGTAATATGAGTTTAAAAGTGCATTTCCTATTTTCACATTTGGATCAGTTTCCAGAAAATCTCGGTGCAGTAAGTGAAGAACAGGGTGAAAGGTTTCACCGGGATATACGGGAAATGGAACGACGATATCGAAGTAGATGGAGCATATCAATGATTGCAGCCTATTGCTGGATGTTACAACGCGATAATCTCGAACAAACACATCACAAAAAGGCAACTAAAGGCAGTTTACATACCAAACGTAAAAGATATTAATTTAACAGGAAACAAAATCACATGTTGTATTTTTGGAAATAT
Source organism: Holotrichia oblita (assembly GCA_023690525.1). NCBI lineage: Eukaryota > Metazoa > Arthropoda > Insecta > Coleoptera > Scarabaeidae > Holotrichia > Holotrichia oblita. The sequence continues at coordinate 21,759,550 of CM043019.1, read as the reverse complement.
GCAATAAATGTACACTATCTCTATAAGTTCTGTTCTTTTATTGTAGTTTGTAAAGAATAAGAAGAAAATTCATAATCAGGGCCCCGAAATCGTATAAAAGTAGTTGTTGAATTTAAAACATCTTTCAACAAAAAAATTGTTGTAGTCCTGTGTAATCAACGGATTTATGATTACATTACCGAAGGATGCAATATTAAAAAAATTATTGTTTACAGGTGAAAATGTTTTGAATTTGACTTCTAAAATTGAATTTGACAACGTTCCGCGTACATTTATCATTAATTCGTCGTCGTATCTCTTTTGTGATTCCAAGTAATCTCATCTATCAGGTTCTGAGTATATAAGGTGGCGCCCTAGGAAAAAGGTTTCGAATTAACCGGCCATAGATAGGTAGGCTTGATAGGTTTAGTAACGTCGGTTCCCTATTGTAATTCTGAGTTTAGTTTTTTGGTTTGGTGTTAATCATTTAATTTTTTCTCGTTGTTCAATGCCGGTAAGTGAGAAGGCCAAGTTAAAAAAAAAATTTGTGAAGTGGAAACAAACTCTTAAAGAAAGCAAAGATCAAAATCTCATTGACTATCAGCCTTGTTAGGGGATCTCAATATCGTTAGACCACGGAGTGATCGTGCAAGGATTAAATGAGGAATGGCAGGCTACGATGTAGCCGTGAAAGATTTAATATATAGACTGTTTTAGCAATCTTGTAAAGAAGGTTAATTCAAAGTCTGGTGTCCCTATCAATGATCAAGATAAGAATCTCTTATCTATCCTTCGTGGACCATCATCCCAAACCCTATCCAACTGATATAGTGGTAAATATTTTTCCGGTAGTTCTGTCAGTAGCGTCCTTGCTCCTAAAAGTGGTAATCTGATAAGTTATCTCCTCGTCCTCGTTGTATAATCTACAAATAGACTCATCTTTAAAGATGCCAATTTTCCGTAGGCATCTGCTGTTAAATGTCTTTATGGCTGGTCCATCATCCGTTTGCTATGTATCTGCCCTTCAACATTGTTGCAGTGTACCTGGAGTGATTTTGTGATCCACTCAGCCACTGCACCACGTATCGCGGTCTTGGTTATCGCCAGACCCGGTTCAGATCCAGTAAATCTTGTTGCAAAACCCTTTATTGCCAGCTTGTTTGCTATTTCGTTGCCTGGCATGTCCTTATACCTCGGTATCCACACCAAAGTGATTTTGTTGTGTTGGCCAGGGTTCTTAGGTTTTCCAAGCAGTACCAAGCTAGTTTCGAGATTATCTGAAAAGATGCTACCGTCTTCAGGGCCACCTGGCTATCCGACAACACTAGTATCGTCCGCATACTGCGACAAAACACATGAATCAATGAAAGAATCCCGAACATTAACATAGATCAACAACAGAGTGGGACCCAATATGGAACCTTGGGGAACTACATACAAGAAAACTCTTGTTGAGAAGTAAAATGGTTTGTATACCCCATTTTCACTGCCCATAATTGAAACTAGCGTCTTGCGATTAGTCAAATACGATTCAAATAGCTTCAACGTAGTACCACGTAGTCTAGGATATCAAATGTTTTCGTAGGGTCAAAGAAAACCATCTTATTGCTCTTATTAAGTTCACTGTATTTAGGTATACGCCCTAATGTCATATGTTCTTTATGATTAAAGGGTTTCACTATACTCATATATATCTGCTTCAGAGTCTGTGGTTCTTTTTGACCTATCTCCGTACAAGATTTGGTTTCGAATTCCAAGTTTCGGTTTCATTCTCTACTCATACCAATCCAGGACGACCTTGAAGGGTTTTTCGAAGGAAAGTTTAGCAGTCATCGTATCTCAGCCCTTTTCAAAGATAGGGTTTGTGATATCAGTCTCTATTCTACCATACCTCGAAGAATTCTGGACTCTCTAATTTCCACCAAACTGGGAGGGTGGGAAGGGAAGAGGACAGGTTCCATAACATGACGTCTGGTTACTTACGGTTATGTTTTTATTATAAATTTAAAAAACCTAAGAGGTGTTATATATATCGTTAGTCTACTGACTAATCATGATCATGCAATAATTAAGCAAAGATTGGTAAGCAACGATATAGCCATGAAAGGTTTAATAGATCGTTTTAGCAATTTTATAAAGACGGGCAGAATCGCTCATTTGAAATTTTCATTCGAAATCTGATGTCTCTATTAAAGGTCAAGATAGGAATCTTCTATCTGTCTTCCGCGATTCATTATTTCACGTTCTATACAACAACGCTTTGAAAATACATACAATGGAAGAAATACTTACAAATTATCTTGAAACAGATTGTAATCAGTTATAACATGACATGAATAAAATATTTACAGAAGACGCAGTTTGTTTGTCAGACGTCATATCCGAACAGAGTTAACTTTCTTTACATCCACCGTTATATTACGAGGGAGCGTTTTTATATTCGCGGAATGAGCGGGTTGTAGGGGGGTGATTAGGCGCATTGGGGGCGTGGCCTGTGCAGCGACTCATAATTAGTATAAATACGAAGTTTCATTGTTATTAGACAGTTAGTCTTTGAGCTATCGTCAACCAAGTGGTCCAGCATGGCCAAGACGAACTTTAATCAGCTGGAGGTCTTACAGAACTGCACCCTCCGACTCATAACCGGTGCCGAATCGGCAGTTGCAACAAGACCTATCCGTCCCAGCGCTCAAGGACCATGTCCTCCAGCTTGCGAACAAGACCTTAGAAGGGATCCGAAAATCAGGAAACCCGCTGATTGGCCAGCTTGCTGACCTGGACCTGGACAGACCGCTGCCTAGGGTCTATATTAGGAGAGCCCTAGCCATAGAAGACGTCTGATCACTCCTGATGGACACATGTCACTCCTTTTACCGCTTCAGAGGACCAGCTTAAAGACCAACCCTCCAGGCAAGAACGAAGCCAATCCTAGAAGAAAATAGGGCCCAGGAACGTCAGTTCGGCCTTGGGAAAGCGCAAGAAGAAGACCACAGTTAGACAGTTAGTCTTTGAGCTATCGTCAACCAAGTAACATAATCAGGAGTGAAATGTGAAATATGGAAAAAGTCGAATATCGTGCCGTTATAAAGTTCCTTACCAGGCAAGGAAAATCAGTCGCGACCATAATGAATGAGATGTCATTGGTTTACGGCGACTTTTGTCCATGAAAAACCATGGTGTACAAGTGGCATAGTTTATTTAAACAAGGAAGGGCATTAAGGTGACCACGTCAGTACTTATCCAAAAAGTTGAAAAAATTGTACTCGAAGATGCTCGACTAAAGAAGAAACAACTCGCAGAAATGGTTGGAGTATCCGATACAACAATTTTTAAAATCCTACACGATCATCTCGGCATGTCTAAGGTCAGCGCAAGATGGGTGCCGAGAATGCTCACGCCGCCGCAAAAACAACAGCGCGTAGAGTGTTCGCGTGCATTTTTGGACCTCTGTAATGAAGACAAGGATGGTGTATTGAGTCGAATTGTTACTGGAGACGAAACTTGGGTTCATCATTATGAACCTGAGTCCAAACAAGACTTCATGCAGTGGCATAAAAGGGCACAGCACCTCCCAAGAAATTTAAAGTGTCACAATCAGCTGGGAAACTCATGGCAACGATATTTTGGGACTCGGAAGGAATATTGTTGATTGATTATAAAGATAAAGGTGTTTCTATAACCGGAGAATATTACGCTTCAATATTAGAGCGACTAAAAGAAGCCATTAAAGAGAAAAAACGAGGAAAATTGACGAAAGGTGTGTTGCTTTTGCACGACAACGCGCCCGTCCACAAGAGTCGCGTTGCGTTAGCTGCCCTGCATAAGGTGGGCTTCGAAATTGTGAATCACCCACCCTACAGCCCAGATCTGGCCCCGAGTGATTACTACCTGTTTCCGAAAATAAAAAAAGAGCTGCGGGGTAAAAAATTTACTGCCGATGATGAAGTCAAGGAGGCAGTTTCGGCGTATTTTGCAGATAAAGAGAAATCATATATATAAATCAATAAATAAATTAATTGAAAGATGTGAAAAATGTATCCGTATTTTTTTGTAGTTTTTTTTATGGAAACTTCGCTAAAAATGTTAAGTAATCTACTTTATTTGAGTGCCTTTCTGTTTAGTGTGTAATTTTCACTTTTGTATAATAGTTCCAAAGGCTTGTTGTTTGATACAAACGAGCATGTAATTGAATTTATAATTGAATAGCATTTTCCAGGCTGCTAACTGAACATTCTAATCCATACACAGCAGCTCACTGACTGAAACATACATATGTATATGAATATTGCTAGTATTATGGAAATTAGCTATTGTTATTTTTAGGATTAATAAAATGAGAATTTTGATGGAAACTTTTCAGATAATTCAGGTTATTCTAATAAACAGCTACCAATTCAACTGTCAGATTTACCGTTCATATTTTCACGAGATGAAAATTTCAGCATTTAAGAAGATCTATCCAATAATTCGTGCACAGTTAATATAAATAACAAGTAATAAGCACTTAATAACAGCCTCAAATATACTGACTTCCAGAAAAATTGCAACACCTAGAAGTTGTCGAATGATTTTATTGAAATTTTCAGGAAACGTTTATTTTCATTAAACAAATTGATGATTAAAATTTGAATAAAATCTAGCCAGTAGTTTTTTTTTGCATGTTGTTTCCATAGCACATAGTAACTATAAATTTGAAGTATTACACCATTTAGTAACTGTCAAGTTAATTGTTGTTGTTACGTCACAATTTCATTCTGCACTTGATAACAATGCCGAGAGTACGTCAACATCAACATTTTGTCCAATTAAGTGATTTTGATCGTGGCCGTATTATTGGTATGAGAGAGGCCGGACTTTCGCTAAGAGAAATTGCTCGTCGTGTAAACCGAAATGTTTCAACGGTATTGAGGTGTTGGTCCAAATGGTCCGAGGAAGGGGTTCAACATCGTCGCCGTGGATCTGGACGTCCTCGAAGGACTACAGATCGCGAAGAACGTCGCTTAAGACTTTTGGCCACAAGAGATAGATTTTCAACAACTCGATCAATTGCAAATGATTGGATGAGAGGTACAGGACTCAGAATGTCAATGTCAACTGTTTATCGCCGGATAAGATCTTATGGATTGCGTTCATATCGTCCATTTTTATGTCTTCCTCTTACATCACTTCACCGTCTACGCAGAGTAGTTTGGAGTAACTTAAGGGTTAATTGGGCGCAGGAATGCCATCAAATTGTGTTTTGTGACGAGTCCCGATTTTGCTTGTGGGCCCACGATGGTCGTAGGAGAGTCAGACGGATGCGTGGAGAACGTAAAAATCCAACATTTTTTTGTGGAACGCAACACAGCCCTCACTCAAGGAGTTATGATATGAGGTGCAATATGTTATGGTAGCAGATCACCCTTGGTCTTTATTGACGGCAACCTTAACGCACCTGGTTACATTGCTAAAACCAGTTGGCCTTCCATATCTTCAAGGGATGCAAAATCCCATTTTCCAGCAGGATAATGCGCGCCCTCATACGGCAAGGGCTACAACACGGTTTTTGGAAGAATCTAACATTGTCGTCCTCCCATGGACTGCTCGGTCGCCTGATTTGTCGCCCATTGAACATGTATGGGATATGATTGGTAGGCGAATAGGTAATTTACCGCACCCTCCAGATAATTTACACGATCTTCAACAACGGATTCAAGAAGCTTGGGACGATATACCACAAGCAGCGATAGATCACTTGATTAATAGCATGCCAAGGCGTCTAGATGAGTGCATTACAAATCGTGGCGGAGCAACTCATTATTGAAAAAACTTTTAAAGCTTTTATTCTTTTGTTTTTAAAACTTAATCATAACTTTGTTTCATAGAAATAGACGTTTTCTGAAAATTTCAATAAAATCGTTAAACAGCTTCTAGGTGTTGCAATTTTTCTGGAAGTCAGTATATATAACGTATACCAAAATTTATATCCCATATATTAAGGTAAAAATATGTCGACAATATAATTTATCAGCCTCCCCGTCATATTTGTAGAACTTAACGTTTAACAAGGGAATACAACGGCACATAATATGTCTTCACTCGAGTTTATACGGAACAAATTCGTACGAATTTGTCTCTCTTATTTATTTCTGTTTCGCGGCGTTTTAACACAAGAATAAATCCTTTCTACACTCGTCTTGTTAATGCCTCATTATATCAAGCACAAAATATCTTTTAACTACAGATCCTACACACAAAGCGACATGGTATAGAATCACAAAGGCAAACCTAATTTCTTCTTTCTAGAATTTCCCGACGTAATATCTATACGAAATAATCTAGATAATTATTCTATTCACTTTCAAAATGGTGATACGCATGAGGATGTTTTTGTTAAAATATACTCCGTAATCCTTTTAGGGAAGTTTTCAGACCGTTAATCTAGAATCTTTAGATGTTTGAGTAAAATTCGGAAGGGGATTCGAATCTGGTTTCGTTTGTTCCAGCAATAATATATGTAAAACTTATTAAGACGACTAATTTATGTTTTTCTCGCCCTCAAATTTTCTGTGGAACCTGCAGATAAAGTGGAGGCTGTTTCGAAATTATAAAACTTTCAGATTAGTTTACCAATTAATTCAGAAGCACTCTAACTATTAACGAACCTCATTAAATAAAGGCTTTGTCAGAGGTTCCACCCATTACGTGGAGTGTGATCTAAGCATATAGAATATACATATGTATGTATATATAGGTATCTTACAACCTGAGTAACGCATCTATCCTTACATCAAAGTCCCAAAAACACTTTGTAATGCTAACTAGTTATAAAATTTGTGTAATAATTCCAGGATCTAAGCGAAATTCTCTCTACGTACAAGGTGTAAATTGATCCTATGAAAGACAATCTGTAATGTATAACTTGCAACTTTTGTCCCCTCACGTTGGGCGTCAAATTTCTTAATTATCTCTTAAAGATCCCATCTTATAAGTTTCTTATCAAAATATTCATACTATATCCTAAGAAATTCACCGTTTATTCACCTCCTTTTCAGCTTTCCATCTTCCTTTAACAGGCACGTCGTCATTTTTATATCGTTTCCTTTCGCTTCCGTTTTCTCAATTGTTTGGCGAAAATTGTGTCGTTCCATTTGCGCTCCTTCCCTCCGAAAAAAAAGATTAATGCGAAGCTTTCGACGCACGGAGCCTATATATTGCCGAAACCTAAAAACGAGGAAATCACCGGTCCAAGAACAAAGAAGGCGTAAATTTTAATGCAACACCGAACGTAAAAAAAATCACAACGCCATTCGTCAGTAGTAGCGGTGACGCTTTATTTCGTCGTTTCTAATTTTACGTGGGCGCTTTCCAGAAAAAAATCAAGCTCGTTTAATTTTTTTTTCTAATGTAATTGTATTTTTATGTTTCCCTTTTTGCACACATAATTTAAAAAATGTTGTTTTAATACTCCCAAGATATTACCACCACCAGATCAACGCATGGCGCCACCATCGTAGCCACAAATATGTAACGAAACCGTTCGATAGGGTCTGGAAAACTCAAGACCGACACAAAATCCATCATCTACGCTAATGACATCCTTATATTTTTCCAGTACCACCACCCCGAAACTTCTCTTCAGAAAATTAACCATCAGCTCCTCCACATACGAAGATTCCTTTTCAACTGGAGAATGTCCCGAAATACCAACAAATCTGAACAGCTGCTTAGCTCCGAATGATTAATACAATCACAGCTGGAAAGGTCAAGCGAATCGGTTCCTAGCAGAAAGTTCAGATCTGACAAAAGGTTTTGATGCTGGCATACGAACTACCACACTCGTTTGCTTGCACCTCTTGCTAACATGCCAGCTATTTCGTTGCCTCTAATCCCATAGTGACGTAGCACCTAACTCGTAATACTGTGATGTTCAACCACTTCTTTGGAATCGAACTTGACAGCTTACGGTCCTCTAAAGGCCGGTTGACTGTCAGAATTTCTATCGATCCACTTTTAAGCAGCCAGTTCAAAATGTCCTGTCTTCAAATCTAGATAGCAATTACTTCGGTCTGGAAGACGAAAGGGAAGCTTCCTAAGTTGATCGGGGTCTTCATCTTTTCAAATCCCAATGCGAGTGCCATTCAGAATTTTTGACACATCCACAAACCATTGGGTGATTCCTCGTCTCGATTTGTGGACAAAGGTTTTTTGCAGTCTCACTGCCGAAAATGGCGACATTGTATGCCCTAGTAAAACTGAAGACGGACACGATCTTATTCGACCCACTGATTGCTAATGATGAAAATCGCCTAAAATTGTGGAGAGAGTTAAACGTGAGGACCTAGCTGCTCTAGAACACTGCGAATATGTTAGTATTGTGAGATCTGGCACAAGGACGCACGCCAGTTAGCCTTCTTCTTTAGTCTATTGAAAAATTTAGCAACGGATATCACAGCCTAGCGCAACAAGTCATAATTTATAGTCCAACCAAAATAATCTAGTAATCTAATCTGGTAATTTAATTTCGCAGTCTGATAATAGCCAAGTGATTATAAATATTTGACACATTGATGTTGTTTTTTGGCCGTTTTTTTTTTGTAAAACAATAAAAAAAATTACGGGTTTTTCGGTCCTTTAGCAAATAAAATTCTTTATTTTCAATATTTCGTCATAATTCTGTGACTTCTTCGGGAAATTATATTAATAATAAAAGTATAAACAATATATAAATTATACAAATGTAAAAATGTTTATAAAAACAAAAAGAATTTAGCTTAACGTCTAGTTTGAAGTAATTCAAAATTTTGTCAATGTTATCAGAATTGTTTTAAAATGTCAAACTACATACAAATTTTTAATTAATCAAGGAAATTACAGTACAAGCAATAGCAAGATATTAAATTATATTTCTATTATGCTTTAATAAATTACAATATACAGGGTCCGGCAACGAAGCGGGGACGAAAGATTACACGCTTGTTTGAAAGTTTGTCAAATTTTAGTATCTGTTTCTTCTGCACCATCAAGTGCACGTTTTAAAAGTATTTTGTTTTATTTTCCAGATAAATATTTATATTTTTAAAACACTGTATTTAATAGAAAAAACCTATTTACAACTATATAATGTTGTATAGGTTCTTTAAACAATGATTTTACTAAAATTATTAGTATTATTCTGCATAGAAAAACAAAAGATTCGAAACCAACAGAGTAGAATATTTTTTACTAGTATGGACTGTCGTTACTATGTGAAATAAATTCTGCACAAGAAAATCGAAGAAATCTTTTTTAAATGGAACAGTTCTATTGGAAAGCCCTTTTACTACGCTTTCTATTGATACCTCATTTGATGCACCTAATTATTTTCTAATTATTTCTTCAAAGTTGGATTAATGAGAAATGTTTATATTTTTAGTAGCTAATTTGCACTTCAAACCTACTGTAATTGGATATTCAACAAATAATCCATAAATGACGTTTAATGAGAAACAATTGATTTTCATTCATTCTAAATTCTTTTTGTAAGTTTTTATAAACATTTTTACATTTGTATAATTTATATATTGTTTATACTTTTATAATTAATATAATTTCCTGAAGAAGTCACAGAATTATGGCGAAATATTGAAAATAAAGATTTTTATTTACTAAAGGACCGGAAAACCCGTACAAATTTTTATTGTTTAATATTTGACACACCATCTATTCTCAAACAATCGATCTGTTGCAATATATATACAGGCTGTAACAAATTCGCGGGTCACCATTGGGATCTCGAAAACGGTAAGAGATACAAAGTCGGTTAAATTGGGGCAAAGTTGCGGTTTTTGCTGCTGAACAATAATCCGTTTTAAAAAAATTTCTATGATTTGTAGTTTTTGAAATATTTCCGAAAGACCGAAAAACACACTTTTCTTTTTTCTTCTGTTCTGAAATTATTCTTGTAGGGATCAAAACAAGATTAATACACTCTACAGGCACTTTTTTGATCTCTTTACGAAGGTGATATTAGATTTTGCTTAAAGTGTTTCCTCTCGCTTTGACCACCATCAACTTCATTTTTTCTTATGGCCGCCATATTAGATCTCGATATCATTAAATAGATCATTTTTTTCTGATATTTTTTTATGTATCACGTATCCTCATTAAAGAAAGTTAAATGGCTATAAATGCAGAAAATGTTAAAAATAACAGTACTAAGAAAAATATGGTGTGCTGTGACGACAAAAAGTAAACGTTTTGACATATCTCCTCATAGTTTAGTTTGTTTACTGTTCAACTCAAATGCAATTCGTTTTAAACTTATTCAAATGATGAAAACAACGCATAACAACGTGACAACTTTATACAACACAGTAACAGCGAGCGAAATTTACTTCCAACAGTATCCATAAAGACGTCGACCAAATAGAACATTGTTTGGTAAATTAGATAGAAACGTTGTTCCTTATGGATCTTTTAGTAAAATTCGAAGGAAGTAGGAATTTCAGAATTTCAATATAAATTCAGAAAACAACAGTCATATTAACAACTTTTAATATCCAGCTAATTGCTGAAAAATTAAGTAGGTATTATAACATTCACAAAAAGAAAAAAACCCAAAATATGTATTACAATGTCGATACTGTAGTCTGTTTCTTTGAAATTCTGAATAAGTTATATTTTAAAATACTCGTCACATTGCATTGATACCAAACGTAACCAACACGAACGAATTAAACTAGAAAAAATAACGGTGTACTCGACAGTTCTGAAAGTACCTACTTGATAGACATATTCATAATTATTATAGTCTACAAATTTAATAGTTCACAAACAAAACAAAATTTTCAGATTAGTAGTAAAGTAACTGGTTCAGCATAAACTTTATTTTTCAGAATACCCCACAAAAAAAATCTAATGGCGAGAGATCCGGTGACCTTGCAGGCCAACGTACTACTCCACTATTCCCAATCCACTAATTTGGAAATTGTTCGTTTAAATGATCACACACCGCCCTTGCATTGTGCGCTGGTGCACCATCATGTTGAAACCATAATTCTGGAAGCCTCCTTAAATTTATATTGTCCAAATATTCGGCAAATGTAGTTCTAAAAAAATTTAGGTATCGTTCTGAGTTTAGGTTTTCCTATAGGTTTCTTAGGTTTCTTAGCAACTTACTTGTTCTCCCACAATTCACGCCCAAACATTGAAGCCAAATCTAACTTGATTTCGAACTGGTCTATTGACTCTTGGATTTTCAAGCGACCAGACGTGCTCATTATTTCGATTAAATAATCCACAATTTGTAAATTTACTTTCATCCGTCCAAATAATGTTTTTTTTTAAATTGCCGTCTCTGTTGCTAAGCCAATGACACCATTCTAAACGTCTTTCGGTATCCCCAGGAAGTAAAGCGTGGGAAACGTGTATTTTGTAGCATTTGTAATTTATTGTTCTTTCTCAAGAGTCTTCAAATTTTAACATGATGCCCGATGCATCGATAGTGTTTGCAACTTGTCGGGTTGAATTGCAAGGGTTATTGTTAATCTAAAAGAAGAAATTATAAAAGAAAATTGAAACAGTTAAAACAGCTCTTGACTGGACTTTTATTTAAACTATACGTTTTTATAAATAAAGTAACAATTAAGAGAATATTATGTATTTAAAAAATAAAAAACTATTAATTACCTCTTCTAAAATTTGTTCATTCTCATTATTATTAGAGCGATCTCCATACTTCTTTCGAATTTTACGAAAAGATCCATAAAGAGAAATGTTCCTATCTAATTTAGTAACGAATGTTCTATGTGGTTGTCGTCTTTCTGGATATTGTTGAAAGTAAATTGCGCTCGCTATTACTGAATTGCTGTAATTAGCATAATAACACTTTAAGATGTCGCGTTTTTCTTCATCGGAAAAATCCGTTGTAATAAGTAAAACGATTTTCAGTAGGATTAAACAGTAAACAAACTAAACTATGCGGAGATATGTCAAAACGTTTACCTACTTTTTGTTGTCACAGCACACCATATTTTTCTTAGTACTGTTATTTTTAACATTTTCTGCATTTATAGACATTTAACTTTCTTTAATGAGGATACGTGATACATGAAAAAATATCAGAAAAAATTGATCTATTTAATGATGCCAAGATCTAATATGGCGGCCATAAGAAAAAATAAAGTTGATGGTGGTCAAAGCGAGACGAAACGCTTTAAGCAAAATCTAATAACACCTTCGTAAAGAGATCAAAAAAGTGCCTGTAGAATGTATTAATCTTGTTTTGATCCCTGCAATAATAATTTCAGAACAGAAGAAAAAAGAAAAGTGTGTTTTTCGGTTTTTCGGAAATATTTCAAAAACTACAAATCATAGAAATTTTTTTAAAACGGATTATTGTTCAGCAGCAAAAATTGTAACTTTGCCCCAATTTAACCGACTTTGTATCTATATAGACTTCAATTCAAAGTTCTCCAAATTTCGGGGGCTTTCACTGCGGTTTGAAAGTAAAAGATGAAGGATTGAAAAAATATATGAACTACCAGCTAACACATTATAAACGTCATGAGAAAGATAAAGAGCACATTTTAAATTCGATTGAATTTGAAAGTGTAAGTGGCCTTCAAGTAATATAAATGAGAAACAAAAAATGCAGTATTATTACGAGGATTTCAAGCAAGCAGAGATATAAAATGCCAGTTATTGGAACTGTGGTTAATCTTGCTTAACCACGTATGGTTACAATAATTGTGGAAGAGATCGGAATCTAGTTTGGCCTCACAGCAGCAATTTAGAATCCAAGCTTGCTAAATTTGCAATATTACTAATTTGATTAGGGATCTACTACGAATCCTTAAGATCCTTTTGACAAACATGCCATACCTGAATCAGCATTGGCACCAACCTTTGTTACACCTGTTGAAGAAGCAATCATAGAGTAGACAGAAAACGTCGGTGATAATGTTTCCGCGTTCTGAATCCGTCAGAGGGCTTGGTAGAGGAAAAATATCTTAAAATTTGCTAAACATTATGTTCATCATCCTTAATATTCTTCTACGGGGCCTTGCCTATTGCTTCTCGACAATTACCATTTCAATATCCCATTTGAGGTGTTTGACTATTTTAAAAACAATAGCACGATACTCTTGTCGTTGTCTTCCCATTGCAGCCACAAGCTTCACATCCTTTAACTACTGAAAACATGTAGCCATTTGAAAAAGCGAGGACCCGAAAAGCAAATCATAAATCCAAGATAAAGAAACAAACTTAGAGACTTATCTATAAAAAAAATGGTTTTAAAGAATAACCGGATAAGTCAAAAAAGAGAAAAATTAATTCAACGCCTCCTATCAAAAGAAAGATAGCAAATCCCCACCATAACCTTAAATCAGCAGTAGGAACTTGTACAAGAAGTCAAAAAAGAATCCAAAAAACATTTAGTTTTGGTCATCAATAGATTCAATGTTGCCAGTTCAAGAGATATCTAATTCCAATACTTAGTGGGTAACATCAAGCACAAACTCTACGAAACGAACTGATAAAATACAACAGAAACAATAATAATAATTGAAACAACGAACGCCTTAAAGAAACACGATAATAAGAACGAGAGAGGCCTGTTTCCACTACTTCGTCAAAAACCCCATCCCACCTTGGTAGGCGTACTACTTTCACCAACCTCATCAAGTATGCAAATTTCGCAATTACAATTCAAGAAATTCCTCCCGTTTGAACAGATGTAACGTTTCTTTTGGGATGGTCGTTGACGCGCGTGTCTTTCCGAAATGGAAAAGTTTGTTTACAAGTACGGCGTACTAAGAGATTGTCATTTCCTTTATCCTGCCGTCTCCACTCCCACTACAATTTCTCTTCCCATCTCTACTGCGACCATATCTCCCTGTATCCTGTGGAGGCGAAACTCGATCTGATTAAAATCCAATTTGAATGCGTATCTCCCAACATTAAATCGCATTAATTGTCACTTAGATGTCTTATCAATTATAGTAAAGTTTGCTAGCGGGGGTGGAAACGTACCGAAGCGAGAACAAACTAGTTTTGAAGTGGTATGGAGTTATACATACGAGGTGTGTCGAAATAAGTTTGAAAGTACTACAGAGAAAGAGAGAGATGGAGAGAGAGTAGGGAACTGCATAATATTATTACGACCATTCAAGAAAATCGATAGTAAATATCAACCGCAAAGAGAAACGTCATGTTTGCATAATACAACGACTAAACTGAATGCAATTGAATACAATTTAAACATCTAATGTTGTTTTGCATCACCGAATGCAACCGAATAAATGAATACGCTTACGAACTTTTCCAAAACACTCGAACATGTCATGTCTAGAGAAGGATAATATTTTGATTTATTATGGACGCGTTACAGCATGGAAAACGCTTTTGTATTAAACATCGCCCGACGTAGCTGACGTATGAATTATTCAAACTGCCGAAGTATTTGCGATGAGATGAAACTTGTGGTAATAACAACATGAAGGCATCGATAGACGGTATATCTTTATACGTATGTACAAGGTGCGATTAAAAAGTTACCAGTATTAAATAAGAGCCACATAATTGTGACAGCCATTTTGATGAATGATAAACATGGCAGGAATAACTACATTCAGAATTTGACAGCTGTCATAAATATTGACGGCTTAATCTCTTAAAAGTATAAAAATAACTGTTTTTTACAGTGTGACAGCTGTCAGAAGTATTTCAACTTTTACAGCTACCGCAGCAGTAAAAAAAATAATATCTGTCAAACATCGCATTCTCATTTCTATCATAAATATTTTGTTTTGAAGTATCAAAATGTCAAAAAATAAGCCGTTTACAGAAATTAAGTGAAGTATTTTTCATATGTTGACAGTTGACAGACGACTATATGATTAAGATGTGAAAAATAACTATTTTTAGAGTTTGACAGCTGTTGCAAGTATTTTGATTGCTACACTTACCAAAACAATACGAAAAGTGCTCGTGCAATATGACAGTCATCACAAACTTTATGACGCCTTCACATAAATATATCTTTGCAATCCAACAGCTGTCAGAAATAAATGGACATTTAGAAGTGTCGAAACAGAAGAGTAAAATATATTTGACAGTTTTGACAGCTGTCAGATATTTCTTGGCTGTTACGACTCTTGAAATTGCAAAAATGATCAACTGTACGGTTAACACATGTATTTTAACACCTAGAATTATCAAATTATTTGAAAGTTGTCATAAATATTGTACAATTACAATTATCAGCACTCTAAAGAATAACTGATTTAAGGGCTGTCAAAAAAAAATTCTCTTACTGGTTATCAAGTGCAAGACAAATGCCACTTTTCGTAGTTTTAACATTTGAAGACGTTATAGTTTTTCTGAAACCTGTTAAAACGAAGTGTTTTCATATTTTCTTACCTGGTTTGACATTTGGGTAGATTTAGATTTAGATATAAGGGTGATATTGCACCGCGACCGTGGGTCTATTGTGCTCTTACATGAGGTGTAAGCTGCTGGGTTTTGCCCGCAGTCACAGCTCCCCATCCAGCCTGAGAGCTTTAATAAACTGTAACAGATGTGATGGTTTCAGAGAGGGTATTTCTTCCTCGTCTATAACGCCTTTGCCAAGATAGTTGGCGCGAATTTCTTCAATTTCTGTGCAGTTGGATATCAGGTGTTCCGGACTTTCATCTTCCGCCCCCCGCAGAACCTGCAGTCGCTATTCTGTTTCAGACCTATTCTCTTCATGTGCTCCCCGAGGTGACAATGCCCTGTAAGGAAACCTGTGAGAATGCGTAATCTGTTCTTGTTTAGTTCTAGCATGGTTTTTGCTTTCTGCTTGTTGAAATTTCCAAGGAATACCTTGGAATGTCTCAGACCAGGAAGATTGTGCCAGAGGGAAGCTCTGACGTCCTCTTCCCTGTCTTTAAATTCTTTCTTATAGGCGCTCATCCCTATTCCACAGAATGGTTCCGGTCCCACAAACGATGTTGTGGCGGCCTCCTTTGCTAATAGATTAGCTTTCTCATTGCCACTGATTCCAGTGTGTCCTGATACCCAGCACAATGCAACTTTGTTTTCTTTGCCCAGGTTGTTTAGTTTATCCCGGCATTCCCAAACTAGCTTGGAGCTGATGGTGTTAGAACTCAGCGCCAATAAGGCTGCCTGACTGTCGGAGAAGATTGCAATATTCTCCTTCCGATAGTTCCTGTCAAGATTCACCTGAGCACATCTTCCAATCGCATTAATCTCTGCCTGGAAGACACTGGGGCATATTCCCATCGGCTCTGAGTATTTGGTTCCTGCCCCGAATACCCCTACACCTGTTCGTTTTTCAGTTTTGGACCCATCCGTATACCATTTGATGGTGTTTGCTTTTAGAGAGTAGGTGGAGGATTCTCCTTCCCACTCTCTCTTGTTCCTCAACTTCGTTGAAAAGTTCTTTTCGAAGCTGTATTTCCTAACCATTTCATCGCTTGGCAGATCCGAAAGTGGGGAGAGTCCCGCCATGGATGACAAAGCTCCTTGGCATAAAGTCTCGCGCCCTCCCGTCCGTGCCCTGGCTAGTCGGTACACTGCCGCACGGGCCACTCCCTCCACTACTAGATGTAGAGGTGTGAGGTCTAGGATGACCTCTAGGGCAGCGGTTGGGCAGGTTCCCATTGCTCCGGTAATGCAAACTTTATGACGCCTTCACATACATATGTCTTTGCAATCCAACAGCTGTCAGAAATAAGTGTCGAAACAGAAGAGTAAAATATGTTTGACAGTTTTGACAGCTGTCAGATATTTCTTGACTGTTACGACTCTTGAAATTGCAAAAATGATCGACTGTACGGTTAACACATGTATTTTAACACCTAGAATTATCAAATTATTTGAAAGTTGTCATAAATATTGTACAATTACAATGATCAGCACTCTAAAGAATAACTGATTTAAGGGCTGTCAAAAAAAAATTCTCTTACTGGTTATCAAGTGCAAGACAAATGCCACTTTTCGTAGTTTTAACATTTGAAGACGTTATAGTTTTTCTGAAACCTGTTAAAACGAAGTGTTTTCATATTTTCTTACCTGATTTGACATTTGGGTAACAGTCAAAATATTTCTAGTAGCTTTGTGTGTGGTTTTAATAACTGTAACTGCCAAAAACAAAATTTGACAACTGTGTAATTGTAAAAGCAATAACTATTTCAGGCTTTATCGTTTTACAGCTATCAAATATTAATTTTGTGACAGATAGTAAAAACGACTGTCTTTACAATTTGACAGCTGTTATAAATAGTTTACAATTAAAATTAACCAAAATGATAAAAATAACTGATTTTAGAATTATACAGCTGGTAGATGTATGTTTACAGCTACACTCGTCAAATCTGAAAAAAAAGCAGTTTGACAACTGTCACAAATATTTAAACTGTTAAGGCCACCTAAATAGTAAGAAAACAACAGTTTTTAGACTTTGACAAGTTTCAGAAACATTTGTGAAATATAATCTGACAGTTGACAGATATATTTTGATGTTTGTTAATGTAAAAATAGAAAAGATATGTTTGCACCATTTGATGATCGTCAGATATTTTTGTGGTTATTTGTTTTATTTATTTATTTTAAACCAGAAAAATTTTTACATCGTAGTAAAATCCTATAGAGGTATTGAATATACTTGTACTTAGGTCCGGTTGTAGAAAACTAAATAAAATCTATAGATATATATAATCGAAAGAAAAAGATAAATATCAACAACAAAAAAAAGCTAAAACAAAAAGATAACAATAGAAATCTGTTGTAATAAGTATAAATATTAGCTAATTAAATCTAAATATTAGCTCTAACCCTCCTGTTAAAAACGAAGTCTTTTAATTCTTTTGGTAAAGAGTTATGTACGTAGATTGCCACATAGAAACTATTTTTTTTCCAATATCCAAATTGACTTTTGGCAGTATCAGAGATTTATTTCTAGTATTACTTTTAGAATGCACTAAGAGTCTCCTCAGAAAGTCATAGTGGTGCTTGATCGACTCCAGATTGAAAGCTTGTCCAATATATTTAACGGCATCTTGATTTCTTCGTCTTTCTGTCTCTTAACAGTTTTCAAAATTTTATTTTATAGTCTTTGCAATATAGACAGGATATTATTATATGCACCACCCCACGCCAGTATACCGAAGGTAGTATAATTGTGAAATAATACGTAATAAACAGCCGTTAAAGTTCTTCGATTCATGACCCGAGAAAGTTTTGCAAAAACAAAGGCTAAGTATTTTGTTTTTTTTCACATTTTCCCATCTCAGTTTGAAGTCAAACACCACCCTCAGATATTTGCATTCTTCTACTCGTTTGATTGGTATATCACTTATTCTTATATCAATATTTTCTGGGACACTAGTATTATAGATCCCCAAAGCCATGAAAACAGTCTTACGTACATTCAGAGATAACTTGTTTAAAGAGAGCCAAGTTTCGACCCTTCCAACATTATTATTCATATCCTCAGCAGAGAGCAAGACTGTGTCGTCAGCATAAGCAATTATTGAGTCGTTAGGCATGTCATCTAGTAAATCATTTACGTATAATAAAAAGAGAAGTGGACTAAATATTGTGCCTTGCGGCACACCTGAAGTAACTGTCCGAAATGGACTATAGTGGTCAAATGGTCAAATGAATGTTGACAGCTACAATCGTCAAATCTGAAGACATACTGTTTTAACAGTTTGGCAGTTAAAAATATTTTAACTGTTGTAGCCAAATAATAAGAAAATAAGAGTTTTTATATTTTGACAGCTTTCAGAAGCATAATAATGCCTACAAGTTTCAACGATTTGTAAAAATCTCAATCTATTAACGTGCTTCATTTAGAAGCTGAAGTGGAGGATATTAAAGTATTAATAGAGTATGTTGAGGGAGAGAATGCAGAAACAATACTAAAGAAATTTACTGTACAGAGATCAGCTGATGTGTTCTCCAGTATGAATAAATATTTTTTTATAGATCATAATATAAATATATTAATTTTTTTTCTATAAAATCGATTTAAATAAATAAAATATAAATAATGGTATCTACCTGTACGAAAATTGGATACATTATTTGGTTAAAATAAAATAGTCCTAGTTGACCAATAAACAAAACACAATTTTGCCAGGGGTTTGTATTAATTCGCAATTGTTATTGATAAATTTTCCTCGCCAGAGCTATAGGGATAAATCAACTTTACCAGTGCGTTATATCCTCGACTAACCGTTACGTTAATTAATGTAATTAGCAATCACTTTAATAAATAATTCCGAGTTAATAAATATTCTGAAAATTAAATCGGTATACCAGGGACGAACATTAGGTACCAACAATGGATTATATTTATGAACCACTGGAGTAGTAAATACTGGACTAACCTCCGGATCGTGCCAGTTTTGTGGGAAATGTGTGTTAAACTTATGCGCTAACGTAAATTGTTATTTATGTCTGTATAACATGTTGTATAGACTAGAATAATATTTACGTTCTATTACTTGATAGTGTAATTATTGTTATAACGGTGGTATTATTCAATTGATTGAGTAGTTAAAATTATAGCTTTGACAACTAGCTCTTTTAATAACAAATGTTAAAAATATATTTTTCAGTCAAGGTTCATTCAAATCTGACGTTTTAGACAAACTGAATGAAACTAGTAATTCCTTGTTACAGTCTAAGCTTTCGTAAAATTTATTTACATCATCATGAGATCATTAAATCAATTGGAATGTTTTAAACAAGTCATCATAAACAAACCGATGGTCATCATCACAATGGCGGGCTAGATGTAATTTTTCAGCTAATCCCTTTACAGTAAATTTATTTTGTGTTTCTTCCACACTTTCCTTTACTAGATCCTCTTCCGGGAGCACTTGTGCTTCCAATTCTATTCGTTTGCTAATTCTCCCTCAAGATACTCTACTAATTCTTCAATAGCTTCCACTTCAGTTCCTAAATGAAGCATGTTAATAAGTTCCAGTACTTGTACCATATGTGTGGCGTTAATGTACTCGTCTTCGCCAAAATCTAAATTATTCGTGAACACTTTCTGACTGTAGCCCTAGAGGTAATTTTAGTCTATACACCCCTTCACAGAATAGTGGAGGGAGTGGCCCTTGCGGCATTGCACAGACTGAGAAGAAGGCAGGACTCCGCACCAAAGGACTTGGACATCTCAAATGGGACTCTCCAGACTTTTAAGTCTACCAAACGTTGAAATGGTTATGAAATACAGCTTCGAAAAGAACTTTCTTGCAAAGTCATTTAAGTAATAAGACAGAATGGATGAAGAGAATAATTCACCTATTTCCTAAAAGAAACTACCATCAAATGGTATGTGGACGGTTCTAAAACCGACAAAGGAACAGGTGCAGTGGTATTCTGGCCATAAATGTTGAAACACCTGACATCTAGCTGCACCATTATTACGGACACTCGAGCGAATTATCTCGACAAAGATGTCACAGACGAAGAAGAAATTCCTTCTCTGAAACCATCATAGTTATGGCAGATTATTAAAGCTCGTAGACTGGACGGGGAGCTCTGAGAGTGAGAAAATCCCAATATTATTCTTCTCATTTAAATCTAAATCTAGACACATTTGGATGTAAAATGGCCTGGTGCATTGTCAAGCAGAAGGATAATTTTAAATTGCAATTTTCAAATAATTCTAAAGGAAAGATTGTCTTTATTAACATGCTTGAATGCTTGAATGGGTTTTCAGAGCGATAGATGAAAAAAGTTTTTAACTTCAATCTAGCGACATTACTTCCCCAACAACAGCAAAATTCTATCTTTAAATGCCTTAAAATAGAGCATTGTTTTCGCTTCTCGGTGAATATAGACCCTTCGAGCATTTTTATTTTTCTAAAAAAGGACCAGCTTCATCTTTCAATCTGTTCCGGGGGTGGTAGTTTCCTTCTTCAGTAATTTTATCAAATTGTTCAATAAATTGTTTCCATTGCTTCTACGTTTGCTAATACTCCTATTATGCAGATTAAATCTCCGACGAAACCATTGAAATCATCTAAGACTTGCCGTAAATCTTTCTGTCGATTCTTCTCGAATTTTTAAAGCTTCAAAGATAGCTCACATCTTTGCCTGAATAATTAGTAGGCACATTGGCATTCTTTGTTGTATCTGGTCATCAAACCAAATCGCAAATGGCTTTTCCATCTCATAAATTAGACCCTTCTGCTTTCTTTTATATTAATCCTGTCTTTCAATCAATTGTAGAAATTATTGAATGCACCAGATCCAAGTCACTTATTGATTGATTGATTAATATCAAGACAGGGCAGTCTTTGGTTATCCCTTGCGGTCCACTTTTTACTTAAACAGGTTAGTTCCCTTGATCAAACTTAAGAGCCTATTCAGTAGATCTTTCTCCGTTAGTAAATCAAATGCGGTTTGCATAGCAACTTTACGTTAACTTAGTGCTGCTCATTCGAAGATAATATGAGAGGCTGTTTCTTCTACCTCATTATAGAGTCTGCATATAAGAGTTCATCTTTATAGATCCTCATCTTGTGCAGCCATGTCCTGTTAATAGACATGTTTCTGGCCTAAGCTGAGGCATGTTTAATGAAAGTACGTCGGCAGTTAGTCATTGTGACAGTCGTTCCATTATCCGTTTGCTGTGCCTTTATCCAGTTAGATACATGGTCCCAATTCAATTGGTGTTGTTGCATAATCTACTCGTTAATTGTACCACATACTGAACTCTTTGTAATACCTAGACCGGGCTTCGGTCCGGTAAATTTCATTTGGGAACCCTTCCTCATTAGGTGGTCTGCAGTTTCATTGCCTGCTATACCCCTGTGTCCTGGCACCCAGATCAAGGTGACCTTGTTATGCCTGGCTAGAACATTTAAGTTTTGCAGAGATTCCCATACTAGTTTGGAAGCTATATAGTAGTTACAAAAACATAGACTGCATGAACGTCAGTTAGTTAGTTGACAGTTGTACAAGATTAAATCGTCTGAAAATAAAAATTATATATTACGATAGTTGCGTATGATTCCAAGTTTTATTAAGATAACTGGGAACTAGAACATGGCAATCAATAAACATTCGAAGGAGACAATGTGCTGGAAAATTATGAAAATTTTAAAATGGGATGGGACATATTTTATGAATGTGATATGAAGTCATTGCCCGTGGAAGATAATCAAAGGAAAGTTAACTATTTATTGTCAGCAATAGGTGCAAAAGCATTGAAGAAATATGATAACTTTCAGATAACTGATTCAGATAAAACATCAGTTGATAATGTATTGAGAATAATAAAGAAGAAGATTATTGCTAAGACGAATAAAAGATACAATAGGGCAATGTTTAATTCATGTAACCAACAAGATGAGGATAATTTTGACATGTATCTTTTAAAATTAAGAAAGCTTGTTAAGAAATGTCAATATGGAGACATGGCAGAAGAATTGTTGAAAGATAGATTGATTGTAGGTATTAAGAATACTTCACAGAGGTCTAAATTTATTATAGTGGACAACATAAGCCTTGACGAGGTAATAAATAGCTGTCGAGCCAATGGAATTGCAGAGAACCAGTTGAGGAAATTATCAGAAATTGATTCAAATTCCAAAGTAAATAAAGTCAGCTTAGACCAGTTAGTAAAAAAGAAAGCACTTTGTAAATTTTGTCCAGAATAGTATGTTTTCGATAAGAAGAACTGTAAAGCTTTTGGCCAAAAGTGTAATTATTGCAATGGAATGAATCATTTTCAAAAGGGTTGTAAAAAATATCCGAAAGGCAAGTTTTATAAGAAGAGAGAAAAGTAGCAAATAAAACAAGACATAAAGCAGTGAAAGAGCTAACAGGATGTGAAAGTAGTTCTTCGGAAGATAATGCTGAGTATATAGCCAAGATACGAAAAATAGTAGATGATAGCATGATAGCGGAGGAAGTTTGGAAGTTTAAAAGTGATATGCGAAGAGAAGTGGCAAACTGTTCGTATAGATATCTATGTGAACTATTTGAAGATAATCCTCGGTTAAGAAAATCGAAATTTAACCTTAAGTCGTTTGTAGGTAAATCGATTAATATTTTTAATATTAATTGAGAAAGAAGAAGTATGACATTTTGCTACAAGTTGTAGGTGTAGATTATAAAATGTTGCTAGATGTCTGCTTTGCTCAAATGAAAGGAAAAAAAACAGACAATTTTGGTAACGGTAGACCATTGTTCAGACTTTTTTGAAGTAAACTTTCTGAAAGATTTGACACCTAAAAGTGTCATAGAAGCCTGTACTTAAATTAAATTTTAGTAGACATAGAGTACAAGAAAGAATATGTACAGACAATGGGCCAAACATGGTGAATAAAGAGATGGAAATCTGAATGGGGATTTAAACACTTCACCACATCACCAACAAGGTAATGGTAAAGCGGAGACAACGGTTAAAACGGTAAAAGAAAATAATCAAGAAAGCTCAGGAGAGCAATGCTGATTTTGGGTATGCTTTACTTCATTGGCGAAACACTCCAAACAAAATGGATTCTAGTCAGCTCAAAAGAATTTTTTGTCATCGAACAAGAACAGGAATAGCGACTGTACATAGTAATTTAAAGCACGAAATTTTCAAAGATGTTCCTGCATCAATAGAAAAAAGAAGATCAAATAAATATTTTTATGATAGAAAATGTACTGATCAAAGACCGTGAGAGACTGGACAGCCCGTATTTACAAAAGTAGATCCAAATTCATATATATGGAACAAGGGAATAATGGAAGAGAATGTAAAGGATAGATCATACACAGCGTGTCCAGCATAAGATGCAACCGTCCATAGCCGACTTATTATTAATTTTTTAAAAAAATGTTTCAAATAAATGTTGCCTCGAATCAAATTCTACACATTTTAAAATTAGTATCAGTAATGGCGGACTTCCGGTTTTACTGTAAGTAGATACTAACTTTATTATTTTAAATGGAACATCCTATATATTGTTGCAGTTTTTGATTCCTTATTAAATTTAAAGGGCACTTTATTAAGCTTACATTGAGTCTAAATTGTACTGTTTCCGAATTACGTGACGTTTTTCGAAAAAAATGACATCTGCAGCGTCTTGGGTGTTTGGAAATATCTCCGTAACCGCGAAAGTTAGAAACATGCGGTTTTCAGATTTCGCTTAATCATGAAAAAGGTCACGTCTTTTATTAGAAAATTGTTGCATTTATCTTACAGGGTGATTAAATAGGGATCTGTAATTTTCCAACGTTAAAATCATGAATAACTTGATTTTTTTTTAATAGAATCGTATAGCAATTTTTACATAAATGGATGTAAAATTTGATTTTCTTCCGTTTTTATACAGATATTATTGTATCTATTTCCAACGGTTTTGGAGATATTTCCGATTTTTCAGTTTTTTACCATCCCCACGTACTGCCAAATGCTGGCGCCTCCCCTCGCATTTCACCAGCCTTGGGACTGGCAGCAATAATACCGGCATACTTAAAAAGTGGCTATCAAAACACAATAGAACCACTAGAAACAAATGAAATGGTGAAAAATACTATTGAGTTGTTTCAAACGACATCGACATAAAATCAAATTAGGCTTCGAAACAAATTAGGTATATAACTGTCATTAGTGTTCTAAGTGTCAGAACTGACGTTCAGAGTATTATCTCGTAAGATAAGAATAAAAAATGTCGCTTACTCAAGAAGAATTAGTGGATATGGTTTTCGTTCTCGGTGAATGTAAAACAAACGTTTTGTTAGCGTCAAGAGTTTATGCACACTATTATCCAAATAGAAGGCATCCAGATAGGAGAACATTTCTGTCGCTACTGGATAGGATTACAGGTACTGGATCTGTAAAACGTACAAAACGGAACCGCAATAACTCCGTACTGACGAAAGAAAATCAGTTGCAAGTATTGTTAGCAGTGCAAGAAAATGCAGGATCCAGTGTGCGCGAAATAAGTAGAATGACTAATGTCAGTAAATCTTCGGTACACAGCACTTTAAGAGCACATAAGTATCATCCGTATCGGATCCAGTTGCACCAGGAAATTACTGCAGACGATTTTCAAACCAGACTGTTGTTTTGTCAGTGGGAAATTGAAAGAAATCATCATGATGCGAACTTTTTCGAGCGAGTGATGTTTTCGGACGAAGCTACCTTCCACCAAAATGGATTTGTGAATCGTCACAACTGCCATTATTATGACACACAAAATCCCCATCGATTTATTGCTGCTAATAGTCAATACAGATGGTGAGTGAATGTGTGGGTAGGTATCATTGAAGAACATATTATAGGCCCGTTTTTTCATAACCAACGGCTGACGGGTAGGGTTTATATGGAATTTCTTCAAAATAGTATGGGCGTTTTGTTAGAAAATATTCCACTGGCTACACGTCTACTGATGTGGTTCCAACACGATGGTGCCCCACCACACAATACTGTCGAAGTTCGTCAGTTTTTGGATGTGTCTTTTCCCGACCGCTGGATTGGACGCGGAGGACCTGTCAGATGGCTCCCGAGATCGCCAGATCTTACAAGCTGCGATTTATTTTTATGGGGTTTTATTAGAAATAAAGTTTATGAGACGCCACCAACAACTCGAGATGATATGCGCCATCGTATTTTAAGAGCGTTTCAAGAAGTCGCGTCAAAAATGCTCAGAAATGTTCAAAACTGTTTGCAAAAGCGATTTCAATTGTGTAGGGCCCAAAACGGACAGCACTTCGAACATTTAATGAAATAAATAATAGTGTTGTACAAATTCTATTATCCGTGCTAGGTTAATCTCCAATGTTTCAACACATTTTTGTAAATTCTACTTGTTTTTCTTTCGAGTTTTATTTGTTTCTAGTGGTTCTATTGTGTTTTGTTGGCCACTTTTTAAGCATGCCAGTATTATTGCTGCCAATCCCAAGCCTGGTGAAATGCGAGGGGAAGGTGCCAGCATTTCGCAATACGTGGGGATGGTAAAAAACTGAAAAATCGGCAATATCTCCAAAACCGTTGGAAATAGACACAATAATATCCGTATAAAAACGGAAGAAAATCAAATTCTACATCCATTTATGTAAAAATTGCTATACCATTCTATTAAAAAAAAATCAAGTTATTCATGATTTTAATGTTGGAAAATTACAGATCCCTATTTAATCACCCTGTAATATAAATGCAACAATTTTCTAATAAAAGGCGTGACCTCTTTCATGGTTAAGCGAAATCTGAAAACCGCATGTTTCTAACTTTCGCGGTTATGGAGATATTTCCAAACACCGACGACGCTGCAGATGTCATTTTTTTCGAAAAACGTCACGTAATTCGGAAACGGTACAACTTAGACTCAATGTAAGCTTAATAAAGTGCCCTTTAAATTTAATAAGGAATCAAAAACTGCAATAATATATAGGATGTTCCATTTAAAATAATAAAGTTAGTATCTACTTACAGTAGAACCGGAAGTCCGCTATTACTGATACTAATTTTAAAATATGTAGAATTTGATTCGAGGCAACATTTGTTTGAAACATTTTTTCAAAAAATTAATAATAAGTCGGCTATGGACCGTTGCATCTTAGGCTGGACACCCTGTATAGTAGAAGTCGAGGAAAAATCTTATAGAAGAAATAAAGAGCATATAAAACCAGTAAATTTGGAAAGCGAAAAGGAACACAATGACAACGAAAAAATACAACTCGGAGAGGAGATGATAGGAAATTCGGGCGAATTAGAGATTAGAATTAGAAGATTATATTCTAACTTAAGCTATATTTTGTTACAGTGTAACTGCTATTTAAAAAAGGGAGGATGTTGTATTATATTGTAATGTGAAATTTGATTTATAATAAAATCAAGAAAATGTGAGTTTTACTCTTTAAATTAAAATTTGGGGTTTAAAAAAAAAATTAATCTCAGGGGTTCGTGAATTCTTAGCTCTACAGCAGGTGTAGAGAACAGAATACGAGAGCTTACCGTAAGTGAAAAAAAAAATTCTAAGTTAAAAAATTTTACAAGACAAAAAGATGTTTTACAAAAAAAAATTAATTTTATTTTCTTCAATAAACCTATAAAAATTTGTTTACACTGTGCAGAATGACGTAGCAAGCACCACAACTAAATTACTCCTTTGAATTTTTTTTTTATTTGTTTAATTAAAATAAATAAATTTTACCCTTTAACTCAATTTACTAAAAAAAATTATTTCTAAAAAAACCACTAAAAAAAAATTTAAAATTTTTCGAATATTATTTTTGTACTTTAAAATTTACTGTTTTAATTTTCAAAAAAAAAATATTAGCTGGAGGAGCCTAGACGGATGTTGGATGGACGACGTCCTCTTTGTAGGGGTAATTAAATTTAAATTAGGTGGAAAATTTTGATGTTTAAAGTACTTCTTTTTTGAAGATAATCGTTGATTTGGGCCCACGGTGCACCGGGGTAATTTTAATAAAATTTACGTAGGAAATAAACGCTTTGTTCGACGATTTATGCAAAAAAGCGGAAGTTTGTTGCTCTCGCACGGCTTTTTATAGGTGATTCGCAATTGTCTCTAAATTTCATCAGAAATACCTTTTGATAGTCATCTGTTAATCACGGCAATCAACGATCGTTGATGGATTAATTTATGCACGTCCGATCGAAAATTTGTTGTATACAGGGTCACCGAAAAGTTGTAGATTTTAATTACCACCTACTTTTTCTTCTTAAAATGCCCGTAACTGGCTGGTCTTTCTTCTTGTGTGTGTGGAATTTAATTGTGTGATCTGGTTATAATATTGATGTGTGTTTGTGTACAAATTAAATGATATAAAATTTATTAATTACCTTATAAAATATGAGTGATAATATTGTGGTGTATTTAACATCTTTCTGTCTTTGTCGCTGGCTGGACTTAACATACGATCTCTGCTGAGCAACACCCCCCTTCTGCGTCAGATGGCTACTGAGGCAAACCATGACATCGACTGGCACATATGCGAAGAAAATCCAGATGGTGCCAACTTGAAGAATTGCGCATCCTCTATCATTTGATAGTGTTGAATTAGATTTACTTTAATGAATTCTAAACAAGTACCTCGCATGTGTGCAAACATGTTAATGTTACATATTTTATAAAATAGAATTAAATTGAATTAAAGAAATACACAGATCAGATAGTTGGTTATAGTTTAATGAATATTAAATTAATTTAGTGTTTTTTTATCTTTTTAGATTACCTACAGCTGGATGATCATCTGTCAAGTGACAAATGGAATTGTAAACATTGAATAAAATGTAATATAACATTACAATATACAGGGTGATTGGTGAGAATGGCCTATTAAAAGTATTACACAAACGGATAGGAATTTTAAAACAAAATTTTGCAGTTGGATATGGTTGAATATGAACTATCACGTGAAAATATTTTTGAATAAATATCACTTCCGGTTAACCGGAAGTGGACATCAACTTCGATTTTTTAAATAGCATGCTATAAAATAAATTGCAAATTTAGCTTCTATGATAAATTTTATACATATTTTATGTATATTACCCTATACCTAAATATCATTCCTTCTGAGTTATTCGCAATTAAAGAAAAAAAGTGACAGATACCGATCTTACTTTATAGTAATATTACTTCACGTAGGAGTAAATGAGGCGAATGAAATTTTGCATATGCACAGCTGATATTATGTAGTTATACAGCATTTGAAGTTTTTTTCTCTAACATTATACAGGGTGTTTAAAAACTTAGTTGCTTATAAATAAGTTCAATCTGCGAAAAGTAGATTTTCTTAAATGGAAAGGTATATATTTTATTAGATATTATGATTCTACAAAATATTCTCTTTGAATCCGTATTAGGTGTTCCTATACCTAAAATGTAAGGTTAATAAGTTATAACCATTTAATTAACCTCCGTACCTAAAATGCTCAAATATGTCAATTTACAGAAGCAAGTGTGCTTAGCTCATTTGTTTTACATACTTACTTGCCACTTATTTTGACGTCTGTCATTTTGTTAATCGTATTTTCGAAAATTCTTCCCATTGAGTTATAGGAATAAGGGATCCTTTAGGCAAATAACACCAGATGATTAGCAAGAATTATAGGAATACGTCTCCGAATATAGAATGCCTCAATTGAAACGGTTGCCATGTCGAACCATTTATATAACTTATTTATTTGTGTTATTATTATTGTTGTTCTTATAATTTTTCTACTGTAGGTATCTTTTATACCTTTTTATTATCTTTTTTATTATTTTAATTTTACCTAATTTGTTATTACTAATTACTTAGACCTTTGATGTAGATTTACTTTATGTTGATTATAATCTAAATTTTTTACTGATATCGTTACACATTGGGTTTTACTTTACACTTTGGATTTTACTTTTATTTTGGATACACACAAGACTCTTCAATCAACTAATATTTTATTGAGTAAAAAAACGTTCAACAAAATATTTTCTTTTGGACACACTACAACTGTTTTTTAAATATCTACCTTCTTAAATAATTATAACTGTTATTATTACTTAACAAGTATTGTCCTTTCACCATTGTGCTACGAACATATCGGTCGCTAAAACTTTTTAGGTATATATTAAAAATTCTTAGAAATTTTTGCTGATCATTGGTTGTAAATGTTAGTATCTTTCACTAAACGTTTGATACGTTTATTTCACTATTTGATTACATTCACTTTGCATAATAAATAAATTCATGATTACCTGATTTGGTCTATTCTCAATGCTAATCCATTCTAACACAATATACTGAGAAAAATGTATTGCACAGAAACGAAAACAATGTTATTACAGAGGTAAAATAAAAATTGTAAAAAAATACTAAGATAATATGTTTTCGGCTACTCTTCGGTTCTCGGGTTCTCTGCCGTGTAGAAAAGTTGTGGTACTTAACGTTTCGATCATCTTGTCGTGATCAAGTTAAGTACCACAACTTTTCTACACGGCAGAGAACCTGAGAACCGAAGAGCAGCCATTAACAGCGGCCGTGAAAGCCTGAAGACTACATAATATATTTTGTAACAAATAAAATAATTTTTTGTTATAGTAAAGTAAATACTCGCATTGGTTACCCTAATTATTGTACTGGTGCAGATCTATTTCTCACAGTGTACGTGAGAACAACTAACTGACAGACGTCAAAATAAGTGGCAAGTAAGTATGTAAAACAATTGAGCTAAGCACACTTGCTTCTGTAAATTGACATATTTGAGCATTTTAGGTACGGAGGTTAATTAAATCGTTATAACTTATTAACCTTACATTTTAGGTATAGGAACACCTAATACGGATTCAAAGAGAATATTTTGTAGAATCGTAATATCTAATAAAATATATACTTTTCCATTTAAGAAAATCTACTTTCCGCGGATTGAACTTATTTATAAGCAACAAAGTTTTTAAACACCCTGTATAATGTTAGAGAAAAAACTTCAAATGCTGTATAACTACATAATATCAGCTGTGCGTATGCAAAATTTCATTCGCCTCATTTACTCCTACGTGAAGTAATATCACTATAAAGTAAGATCGGTATCTGTCACTTTTTTTCTTTAATTGCGAATAACTCAGAAGGAATGGTATTTAGGTATAGAGTAATATACATGAAATATGTGTAAAATTTATCATAGAAGCTAAATTTGTAATTTATTTTATAGCATGCTATTTAAAAAATCGAAGTTAACCGCAAGTGATATTTATTCAAAAATATTTTCACGTGATAGTTCATATTCAACCATATCCAACTGCAAAATTTTGTTTTAAAATTCCTATCCGTTTGTATAATACTTTTAATAGGCCATTCTCACCAATCACCCTGTATTTATATGTAATATCTAGTTAGATTCCGAGTTTTATTAAGATGACTGGGAACTAGAACACCTTTAAAGCGCGAAGCAGAAGCTCATTTTGAGTTTAAATTAATCTAATTTATAATCATTGTCCTTTTTCAAAATTGACAACTATTAAATGTCAATTTATTCCATTGTAAACGTGGAACTATATCCGGGATTAGAAGAAAAAATTATTGTTTGTAAATAAAAATTAAATAAGTTTAGGTTTTCTTTAGCATACAATGCATGTAACGATAATTAAAGATTTAATCGTCCGCTATATAACTTACAACAATTATGGAAGTAATCCCATAATCCATTATAGATGATCCTGTTGTAGCTATAATCCATATTGATTTAATTAGCGTCTGACTTACAATCAATTCCCTGTAGCTGTATTAATATTAAGAGGCTACGCATTATCGTGTAAAGCGTATTACGTTATCTATATACGAGATGTATCAAAAACATTAACGTAATCCTATTACGCGCTAAGCGCTTTAGGAAATTTTAATTAATCAGGACCCTAGTCTACGTGGCCGGTATAGAGAACGCATTAAGCATCTTAAAGCGCTCGAATAAAGTCAGTAAGTTCGTTAGTTACTTAACTGCGCACTCGTACATTTCCTAAATAATCGAATTAACTACGTATGAAGTTAAGGTATCATATGAACAGAATTTTCATTGAAGATTTAACATTATTAAATTTTTTTACCAAGAAACTGCCATCAGTAAAATATTTTACATTTCTTTGCGTGTATAATCATTTTAAAATAAGAAAATATATCAGTACGGGGCTAAAGGTAACTGCACTGAAACTGGCAAAATAAAGGTAAAGACAATTAAGTTTTGCACGAGAGGATAAATTGGATTTCAAATTAAATTTCTAGTCACAACCGAGGTACGAGTGCAGGCTATTGCCCGTTCGTCTTGTTTACCTTCGTCGCTTTCTTAATAAAATTTTCATTACTATCATTAACGTCCGTTACGAGTATAAAGGAAGGATTCTACTCTGCCCGTGCAAGAAATGTAGTCGTTAATCTTTTACGAAGGTGTAATAGCTAAGGGATAATCGCGAAGACATATTGCATTGTGTCTCATCGCGCTACGTCTCTTCTAACGTGATATTACTGAAATCCATATTTAAATTTATACCTGCAAAATTCTGTGATATATGATTCGACAATTTCCCCGTCTACGACTACGTCTACGTATCAATTTTTTTGACGCTTTTTTGTTTGACAGATTTAGTCGTTCCACTTGTTCGATTGTTCCAAACTCTCTGATCTTTTCGACATTTTTACCATTTTCGTAACTTTTCATGATTTTTGAGATTTGGTTCATATTTTTAAC
Organism: Holotrichia oblita; assembly: GCA_023690525.1. Taxonomy (NCBI): domain Eukaryota; kingdom Metazoa; phylum Arthropoda; class Insecta; order Coleoptera; family Scarabaeidae; genus Holotrichia; species Holotrichia oblita. Next base: position 21,727,401 of record CM043019.1, on the reverse strand, counting down.
TAATTCGATATTAAAAACATCGCAAGACTCCGCGATATTATCACAGAAGGCAACTTTCTACCCGACGCCCAGTTCGGTTTTTGGGAAGGCTTATCGGCTGACTTTCAGCTTCTCCGGTTGACGGAGGAGGTGCGCAACGCTTTGGAGCTGAGACACTCCACCGGTGCTGTATTTCTCGATTTCGCCCAGGCATTCGATTCGGTGTGGCATGATGGTCTAGTGTTCAAAATGGGAAGACTGGATATCAATACTAACATGATATCCTTAATCAGATCGTACCTCGCTCACAGGACTTTCCGCGTTAAGAGATTTGGCGAATATTCTACGACTCGACGTGTCAACGCTGGTGTGACTCAGGGTTCTCTATTAGGCCCTGAACTCTTTATCTTATACACCAGCGACATCCCCTTCAACATCGATACCCGCCTGGCAATATACGCCGACGATACGGCCATATACACGTCGTCCAGAAACGATGCACCGGTGTGCAGAAGGCTGCAGAGGTCCGTAGACGAATTGTGCGAGTGGTCTCGCAAGTGGCGGCTGGTCATCAATCCTGACAAGTGCGTAGCGATCCGTTTCTCCCGCAAGCGTAATCCACCCCCTCCAGGATCGTCATCGAGGGACGGGAGCTGCCCTGGAGTCCCCAGGTGCAGTATCTCGGGATGGTTCTCGACACGAGGCTCACCTTTAGACACCACTTTTTTTTGGTGGCGTCCCGATTTATTCGGGCGCGTGCGGCTCTGGTTCCCCTGATATGCTGGAAGAGTTCCCTCAGTTTGAGGATAAAAATGATTATCTTCACGGTGTTTCTCCGGCCAATACTCACTTATGGTGCCCTTACCTGGTCCAGCGCTTGTAAGTCGCAGATCAAAAGAGTCGATACTCTGCAGAACAGGGCGTTGCGCATCATTGTCGCAGCGCCCTGGTTCATGACCAACCTACAGATCCATAGGGATCTAGGAGTTCCAACTCTGAGTGATCATGCGCTGGCGCTGGCCAGAAAAACCCTGGAAAGGGTTGCTCGGTCGGAGAACCCGTTGGTCCGGCATCTAGGGGAGCTGGATCCTGACAGGCCGCCACCTCGTGTCGAGACGAGGCGGATCCTACAGCCGTTGGATTGACCCGCCGCCATGAAAGGGCCACCTAAATGAAGACCTCTGCAGCAAAGATAGCAAACCCTCCGTGGCTAGAAAACGGGCCACAATAAAAAAGAGACAAAAAGGTTCTAGGGGCAAATTGTCCAACCTTGGAAAAACGAAGATCTCAGTGTATTAAAAACATTCATACATATTCATCATTTTCTACTCGCCCAACATACAAAAAAGGGGTTCTGGAGCTTGTTCGTCAACGACTTCGACCGACAACAAGCGGAAGTACTCTCTCGGACGTCACTCAAGATGTCTGATCATACACTCTCCTCCAAAAGTCCTGTATGTATAGGTATGTTCAAAACTTATTATTTCAATTTTGAAAACAAAATCCAAAATTTCTCTTCTAGAATTAATCAAAACAAAATTATACAACAGAAATTTAAACAACAATATTACAGCATCACTTCTGCCATTTTCAACATTTTCGTTATTTTTCTCTATTACCAATATTTTCGATGTAATTTGTCGCCACTTTTGTTAAAATTTTGGTAATTTTCGACATTTGCGTCATTTCCGCCATTTTCTTCGTTTTGCACATTCTCCCACTTTTTTTTAAACAGCATTAAATACGAGAACTACGTTAGGAACGTCATTTTCAGCATTTTAATATTTTTAACACAGCCGACATTATATTCGTCATTTTCGTCACTTTTGTCGTCGTTGTTGGAATTTTTGTAATTTTCGACGTTTTCGTCATTTTCTTCATTTTGCACATTGTCCTATTTTTTGAACAGCATTAAATATGTAAGACGCATCGATAGCCGCAAAGACTGGTCGATAGCCGCATTGGTTAGGCGGCTGACTATCGTTCCGGTGGGACGATAGAAGCCGGGTTTCGATTCTCTGGAGGGACGGTAACATTTTTTCGTAGGATTGAAAACCGGATCGACTTACCATTCGACTTACACACACAAAACTACACCGCGAGAGTTGCATGATAGTCAGACAAGTAATACATCTTACGGAGTCACTGCAACTAAGCACTCACCACACATAAAAAAGAGCTACCATAAAAACGTCATTTTGGGCCTTTTAATTTTTCTTCAGAATTTTTTAGTAGCATGAAAAAGTGACAATAAAAACATCATTTTTGGTCTTTCAATATTTTTACACACTCGACATTATCAACATGTTCGTCACTTTTGTGTCATTTTCTTGTCTTTTTGTTGATTTTTTTATAACTTTCTGCATTTTTCCATATTTTTGTCATTAGTTTCAATAGCATAAGAAATTTGATTTACAATAAAAATTTCATTCGGCCCTTCTATATTTGTGACCCACTCAATACTCTTATTTTTAATATATTCATTTTCAAAATGTTTGTCTCTTTTGTCGCCATGTTTGTCACCTTAGTCGCTTTTGTGTCATTTTTGTGTCATTTCTATCGCTTTTTACACCGCTTTTCCATTACTTTCGTTTCTCTTATCAAGTTTCTTGTCATTGTTGGTCCTACTTTTGTAATACATTTGCATTATTTCCGTCATTTTTTTGAATGGTATGAAAAATTTGATTGATTGATTTTTGACTTTTCAATATTTTTAACACACTCAACATTATCAACATTTTCCTTTTCAACAGTTTCGTTGTTTTTGTCGTCATTTTTGTTGCAATTTTTGTAATTTTCGGCATTTTTGTTATCTTCGAATTTTGTTATTTTGCTCATAATTAAAGATCGCAAGTGTGGTTTGGTAGCAGAGGCGTAACGGCATAGCGGCTTTACCAACATAAAAATGGGCGTTATTTTTACCAATTCTTGCGACCTTTCCTCATAATTAACAATTCATAAGTGACGTAAGAATACGTTTAAAATTACCTACATAATTAGCCTGTGAAATTAGGTTGCTACTTTTTCATCAATTTAATATCATACGTTAAGTGAATATGATTGAGACGATTGAATAACAGGCAACGTCATAAAGATGTGGTTGCATTTTTGAGGCCATATTAGTTTAAAGACAAACTGTATACCGAGTAATAATATGCTTCAGTCAACTACAATCGGAGTTCGTCAACCGATTACTTTTACCTTCTCCGTTTAATGAAGGAAACCCAAGAAATACACGTCCATTTCTAAATTAATATACGTGCACATGAAACAAAAGTTTTAAAAAAAGTAAGAAAAGGAACGAAACGCCCTGCAGGTAAAGCTTCCTGATGATACAATGCTTCCCTTTATTAAAATGCATCAGATTAAAAGTACTCGCAATCTAGGAGGCGTTCTTTTAACGAGTTTTACGCCCTCTATAAGTGCGGACTGACACCTTTGAAACTTTGCGCCTTTCGTTTTTGTAATTATGTTTATTCCTGCCAGAGGGCCTGCTCCTACCTTGCAGTAAAACGTTCAAAATGTGTACAGATGCACGTATAAATGAAAAAGAAGAAGAAAAGAACGAGGAAAACAAGGGCGAACGAAAATAAAATGTTATGAGATGGAGAGGAATTTTTTAATATGAAATGAGTTTTATCAGGGTAACAATTATGGAAGATGTAAATTTTTGTATAAGTTAAGTTTACTGCGTTCAGAAATAATTCCGAAGAATAAATGTTTCCTAGTTTGAAGCGGTAGTTGGGCGCTTCATTATCCAGGGGGAAAAAAAATGTTCTGAATTTGCAATCCTAATTACCGCGCAACCAAAACTAACTAAATGGTGGGATATACGCATACCAGGAAGCTAAACTATCGATACGATTCGAGGACCTCAGATGGGAAAGGGCGTAACAATCTGAATTAAAGCAATTATCATACTAATCAACGTCTGAGCGGATACTTCAACGTCGGTTTGCTGGAGGAACTTGGACATTAATATGCAAATACGTGATGATGTTCGGCCGTATTGCTCTTAAGTGCGCCCCTACTTAATCTGGTTAAATTTCAAATTGACCTTTAGCGTTGATTAAGTGGACCGGCAGCCAACCCAGCGCGATAAAGCCTGAACTAATAATTTATAGAAATGTTGAGGTAGCAGGGCGTGAATAGTACTTTAGCATAGTAATTAATTTGTAATGACCCTATATGGTATTATACGTGCGCGTTATGGTAGCTTATACTGAAGCAGATTCCCTTTGTATAAGACCTCAGGCCTTCAATGTGTATACCTATGCACATCTGACCCTGTATTATCCGGGTTTAGTACTAAATATTGGTGTACAATTATTTTATAAACCCTTTCAATATACACAAACAATATTTGACGCTTTTATTGCAACTAAAATGAGCTTTCGCGCTACTGAAAATGTAGAAAATATTGAATTGGTCAAGAATTTTAAATGTTTTTTCCTAGTCCTTCAACAGAAGAAGAAGAACAAAATCACAATTATTGTGGTATTCAATAAGATATATAGGATAAAACTAAGCGCCAACTCGATTATTACAAGAAGGTGAAGGCTGAACTGGATACTCGCACCGCCCAGGGATCAACAAATCTTAAAATCAAATACAAAAATGGTGTTCCTAAAATCGTATCTTTAAACTAGTATCGCCCAATACTGACATCATATTTTACTATCAAAATGTTCGTGGTCTGCGTACTAAAACTAATGACTTTTATATTAATACTTCTGTTTGTGAATTTGATATTATATGTCTTAGCGAAACATGGCTCTCTGACGACATAAATAATAACGAATTGTTCCCAAATGTATATTCCGTTATCAGACAAGATCGCCAATTTAATGTTGTTAATAGAAAACGAGGTGGTTCTTATAGCTCTTAGGTCTAGCTTTAGATATGCACATTTAGATCTTACTCTTATTATGAATGTGGTACCATTGATAGATATAGTCGGTTGTTCCATATATTTAAATGCACTGAAAGTTTCTATTTATGTTATATATGTTCCCCCTGATGTTTCGCTAAATGAGTTTGAGACCTTTCTGCAGCTGTTTGAGCAGGCTTGTGCCTATCAGGGTTCCAATGTTATAGTTGTGGGTGACTTTAATATAACACGCTTCCTGGATACTAATTCCAACGACAATAAGAAACTGCTTATGTCTAATTTTTTAAACTTTGCTGGTCTTACGCAAATTAATAACGTTACTAATGCTAGAGAACGATGTCTGGACTTGGTATTAACTCAGTTACCTAATATTTCTGTAGAAAGGGAAAGTTTCCCTCTAGTGAATGAAGATAGAGACCATCCCAGTCTAAGATTGTGTTTTGGAATCTTGGGGCATACGGAATTCGGTATTGCAAATAATACTAACTGCAAGATGTACAACTACAGAACAGCGTATTTTATAGGTCTATGTATATAGAGCTTTCCTCGCAATTGATTGGTCATTTCTGAATACTTATAGGGATGTTGATGCTGCTTGTAAGATTTTTTATGAGAAGCTTTTTGAATGTATTGATCAATATGTACCAATACGACGTAATAAAACCACCTATAGTTACCCTTTATGGTTTACCAAGGAACATATACTGAAACATAAATCCCGTCTCAAATATAAAACTACTAAATCTCCCAATGATTTCGTCGCCTATAAAAATCTACGACAGAAAGTTAGAACCAATTCAAAGGTACTATTCAAACATTATATTTAAACTGTTCAGGACTCTCTGCAGAATGATCCTCGTGGTTTTTGGAAATTTATTAGACAAAAGCGTGACTCTACTGGGATACCTAGTACTATGATGAATTCTGGTGATGATACATTTGCGACACCTACTTCTATTGTTGAAGAATTTGGCAGATTTTTTCCAATCGGTGTTCTCAGTCCCCTCAAGCACATCAGTACATGGGAATACGCAAAATGTACATCACACAGTTACAACACTTTTCAGCTTCCATGAACATGAAGTATTCTTAAAACTAAAAAATGTAAGGGATAGCTTTACAATGGGCAACGACCTTATTCCGGGTTTTATACTTAGAGACTGCGCTGGAGTTTTTGCATATCCTCTGTGTATTCTTTTCAATTTATCACTTAATAATGGAATATTTCCTGATTGCTGGAAAATCACCATTCCTGTTTTTAAAAAGGGTGACAGTCATATTATAGAAAATTACCGCCCTATAGCTATTATAAATAATTTCGCCAAAGTGTTTGAGATGTGTTTATTTGCGTCTATATACCCACAAGTTAAAACATCTTTATCCGTCGAGCAGCATGGTTTTGTTCGTCAGCGTTCAACCATCACTAACTTAGTCGCCTTGACCCAATTTTTGTCAGAGCAATTAGATATGAATACTCAGGTGGATGTAATATACACTGACTTTTCAAAGGCATTCGACAGAGTAGATCATGCGTTGCTGCTTGGAAAACTTGAACTTATGGGTTTCTCTCCTGCTGTTGTTTCCTTATTTTCATCATATCTCTCAAACAGATAGCAATTCGTGGTATACAGAAGACATAGGTCCAGATGTTTCACGTCTAAATCTGGAATTCCACAAGGGAGCAATCTCGGACCTCTTTTGTTCCTATTATTCATCAATGACGTGTGTGAGCAGCTGGATTGTCGGAAGTTGTTGTTTGCAGACGATTTAAAACTATATACAGCTGTTAATGACATTCATGATTGCATCTCGTTGCAGCAACAACTTGATAGATTGAACACATGGTGCCTCAACAACAACCTGGAACTAAACATATCTAAATGCAAAGTACTGACTTTCACTAGGAAAACGAGCAGTATTACCTATAATTATACTATAAATAATCTATCTCTTGATAGATGTCAATCAATAACTGATCTAGGAGTTAATTTTGATGCGAAGTTATCATTTAACGAATATTACTAGTTCCGCGTTGCGAACTCTAGGTTTTATTATAAGAGCCACTCAACAATTCTCTTTAGTTGAAAGTATAATAGCAATCTACTACGCTTTTGTGCGGTCCAAACTTGAATATGCCTCAATAATATGGTCACCGTTATATAAGACTAATGTACATTTACTAGAAAGTGTTCAAAGGCGATTCTTAAAATACCTGTATTATAAACAAAACCATATTTATCCGCAACAAGGCTTCAGTCATGTTCGATTACTTGAAACATTTAATATGGATACTTTGGAGCTGCGAAGACACCAGGCTGACATTAGATTTCTATATAAACTTCTTAATAATTGTATTGATGCTCCCGATTTGCTTAATCAAATCAATTTTACGGTACCTGTAGTTTTTACGCGAAAGGCTAATACGTTCTATTGTAATGCTGCTAGAACAAATTTGGGATTAAAATCACCTTTGCATAGACTCTGCTCATATTTCAATTTTATTGCTGAACCGGAAACTGATATTCATTTTACCGCTTTGTCGACACTTTTGCGCAGTTGTACCACTCACTACCATTATTTGTAGAGCTGATGTTATTTGGTTAGAATTAGGTTAGATAGGTTAGGTTGTTCTTTTTTTGTATCTCTGTTCTCTCATTAGATGTAATTATATTTAGGATATGCGCAAGCAAACTTAATTTGTACTTTGTCCTGTAATTAGATGTTAGTCTGTTGGGCAAATATACTATTATTATTATTATTATTATTATTATATTGGAATTTTCACATACAGCGAGGTATAAATGTGAAACGACAAAGCAGAATTACATCATCTCTTTCAATATTTCCAGTAGCTTTTCAATTTTTTCCCCCAGTAGGATACATCCCTTACGGATTTGCGCGTTGCATGCGAAATTTTATATCCGTTCGACTGTTACGGTTTGAAGGGTAAAAGAACACCGGTACACGAGTTATCTTGAAACTAGAAATCGACAGAATGAAAAATTGGTGCAGCCCCAGCGGAAATGTAAGAGAAAAGAAAGAAACTAGTTTAAACTTCAAAGTAGATTTAAACGTATATATATATATATCGGAACAAACCGAATATATCTTACAATTCCGTAAAAGTTACGAATAACAAACGGCTTCATAAACTAATAAAGCGGAAAGGTTATTCCACTCTCAGTCAATTCTATACCAAGGCATCACGTACCACTCCACACGGATATCCTCTCTACTACATATATATAACATACATATCCGAATTGCACTCACTTGGATTTCAAACCGGAGTGCTCTCAATTCGCTCTGAAGTTCGTAAAATCCCAATACTCGCGAGCCGATCCCATTTCTTCCTCCGTTTCATATTACCGGCGTCCTACTCATTTTTTTTTTCCTCCGCCGGTGTTCTATTGTTTCAGTGGGGTTCCTCTCTACGGACTTTCTGATATTTGAAACAGGTGTTTGCCGTTGAGCTTTGTCAATGCGAAAAAATAGCGGGAATGTAAGAGGGAATATAATGAGGATGGGAATATTCACGATCCGTTATGTAATCAAAACATAATTGGAAATTCGAGTGCCGTAAAATATGATGAGTGACTCTAGATTATACGTTATGGTTCTAGCTTAGTTAAAATTTAAAAATATCTAGACAATAGAATATGCGATAGTATGAACTCTCTGCACCCACAAAGCACTAACTGTTATGTCATCTCCAATTAGAGCCACAGCCAAGATTTAACATCACATTTTCCAAGAAAAGGGGAAGTTGAGCAACAGGATATACCTACTTAATGAACAGGAAGTTTTCAGAACAGCATAATCTTATACTGTTACAATCCTCGTCGCCTATGAAGAAAGACGATTTAATTTAATTAAACATGTTTTGGAAAAATTATCGCTGATTGAGAGGAGACAACCTCACAAAAAAAAAACCTAAATAGAGGATTACCCTGTGGGGATTTCAACCTTGGGGCACCTAGGGGAACCCCATTGTATTTACTCCTCCATCCTATTTGCGGGGCTCTGTAGAGGTGGACTGTTATTTCCGAGATCCATCATGGATAAGATGAAACAAAACAAAGAGCGGGGTGTTACCGCACAGACTACTGGAACTGCTGATAGAGACAAACCCTCTGCCAGTGCAACCGGAACCAAAGAACTTCCAGGACTAGGACAACTTGGAGGCCTGGATACAAAAATGGAACCAGTGCGCTTCCTTAAACAGTGCTTAACACCTGAGGAAGCTAGGGCAAAGGTTGATCGGTGACAGTAAGAAAGGGAGAAGGCTTCACCATCAGCAACGGCAGGGATAAGTAATGGAAAACGGAGCAGTGAAAAAAGCAAAAGAGGAAAACCAAACCTTCTAACTCCGGTGCAGCAGGCACAGTTGAGCGAGTCAGCAACTAGTACCAGAGGAATACCCTCAGGTATAGATGAACGCTGCTCTGCTGTCTTCGCTGAAGGAAGCTCTAGTGGAGGCAATGGCGGAGATTAAAAAGGTTTGGTTTTTTTGTTCAAAAGCTACTTAACAGATCGTTCTCAGCAAGTTAAATTGGGTGAATGTGTTTCTGGGATACTGCGGCTCATGGGTGGCGTTCCTTAGGGCAGCATATTGGGTCCATTGTTGTATGTCTTGTACACAAGCAATTTTTGTACCGTTTCCGACTGTTATATATATATATATGTTTCCGACTGTTAAAACTCTGCGGCTGCACTACCCAATCCCTGCCTTCATAGTTAGGATGCTTGGGCGTAGGCATGGGCATACGCTCCGGTGTCCGGCCGCTAACCGTCGGAATATACGGTGGGTAAGTGAGGCACCCTACGGCGCTTACCTAGAGAACTCTGCAGCTGCACTACCCCATCCTTGGTGGCCACACTCAGGGAAACGGACGTGGCGAGAGAATTTGGCGAAGATAGTAGGGGAGGATAAAAGTCGGTTCGCCGAGGAGTAGTCCGCCCGCTGGTTGTCTGGTTGGGGAAACCATCGGTTTCATCCTAAAACAACTCGGTGATTCTGGGACTCTACGGTTTCACTGTAGCTGCCGCGGATACTTGATCGCCGGAGGGGCGAAAGAGTTGGCGCGGTTGAAATTTTGGGGTAGGGCTTTTGCCCGGCCGTCCCCTTAGTTCAGGCTTAATTCACGGGCGGGCTGGTTGTACCTCACGGCCAGATTCCGTTTCCCACGCTTGGCCGATAGTAGCCATCCGCAAGGAGGCCTAGGCCCCGTGGGGTTAGATGTGAGGTAGGAGTTCGCTAAAACGTCTCCAACGGTGACCCGTCCAACGTTGACAAGAAAACTTGTCTAACATGGGTAGCACGGAGGAGAGGAGGCCACCGGTTCGCCGGGCCTCTCCGCGAGGTGTCGGTCTCGTGCGGGCAACTGGTTTCGTGCCTCTTTGTCCTGAGGAGTGTGTGCACTTTCCCTGAAGCCGCATACCTAACGGTCGGTCGGCAGCTGGGTGCCCCTTTGGGGTCCAGCAACCACTTACGTGTTATAAGATATATGCTTACGCTGATGATACACAGCTGTTGTTCAACATTTCTCTCGGTGACCAGCATGGGACAAGTCTTGCCATAGATTCCGAAATGAAAAACATAAACACTTGCAAATGCGCACAGTCTAAAACTAAACGCATCCAAATCTTCTGCAATTTTATTTGGTTCTGATTCTGCTGGGCAAACGGTGAAAACATCTCAGTTGATGGTTGTGGATGGCTGTATACTAGGCTTCTCCAATTCTGTCAAGAGTCTAGGCATGATTATAGACAAAGAGCTACGGTTTGAATATTTAAACAGTCTTATACGTAAATCTTACCCAATCATAAAACGTACCTACGCGAATAGACATTTATTAAATCTGAAACACAGGGTGTTGTTATGCGAATCCCTAATTCTTTCACGCTTTAACTATTGCGATGCAGTGCACGGCTCCTGTTTAAGTTATGAAGGGAAGAGAAGAGTACAGGTGGTGCAGAACACTTGTCTTAGACTTTGGTATCTTTGGTATCAAACGTAGAGCACAGATTTCAAATAAGCTCGATCAGGTGGGATGGCTAAACATGTCTACATTTTTCTTGTCTCATCTATAAAATCATACACACTCGCAAGCCCCCGTATCTCTATCACAAAATTACATTTCGTACTGACGTTCACCATATTCATCTAAGGTATAAAAATACAATTACTATTCCACGTCACAGAATCTATTTTTATCAGCGATCCTTTTACTATCGTCTGACGTCAGTTTGGAACTCCACTGAAGAGGAAGCGAAGATCAAATCTTTCGCAGCGATTTGTTCGTGTGCGATTAATGACCGAACAAGAATCGTGATCCTTTTGCTTGTAGTGCGATACTGCTTGTTTATTTTATTACTTTTCTCTGGATTTTATTTGACTTGTACGGGTCATCCTTAATAACAGGATACCTATAAGGGTGTTTTATTATTTATCTAAGTCTAGATGTATATTGTGGTTTGCCAATAAATTATTATTATTATTACTGTGCGGGGTCTGCAGTTCGCTGGCATACATTTCCATCAAGGAATAATGTTGGTAGACTGTGAGACTGAGCAAGTAATTAACTGGCCCAACAAGGTAGTAAGCTGCCGTCTGTCGTGGAAAGAACTAAAACTGGTGACAAGGAAAAGTAATAACCGCCCTAAACCCTACGTCATGTTGATATTCCTGCCGAGGGGTAAAAGCATGAAAGCAGACAAGCTGCTCATAAACGCCAATGAAGAAAGGCATAGTTCTCACCATTAGAATTGACCTCAAATCATGTGAAGCGATTCTGGCGATGGGATGCACCATTCATTATAGGTTTGGTAGAATCCCCGTGTAGGAACTCAAGAGGAGCCAAGAAAAACCAGAGAAGAAAGAAACTGCCTTTGACATCTTTCAGACCATAGCAGAGCCTCTCGAGGTACACTTAACGACATCAACCTAGATCTCGTCAGGATCGAGTTTGAGTCGGAAGGAGAAGATACTCCAACACCACAGCCAGCTGCAGAAATGGTGGCACTTGGCTCTCCATCCGGCTAGCCATCTTCACCAGGTTAATGCAAATCAACTTGCAGTATGCGAGGAGATCCTCTGCTGTGGCTGCACGAATGTTACGCAAAATACAACCTGGGACTCGTAATGATTGAAGAACCTTGGATCAATCGAAAGCAGATCAAAGGTTTGTCATGTATATACTCAGAGGTAATATGGGATTGCAGGCAGGATCGCCTTAGAGACCTAATTAGAGACAGCATAAAATATATTTGTTTCAGAATTTATGACTGTTAGGTTCCGACAACAGTCATGAACACCACGTCATATCTCTCCTCTCATAATCTTTAAATCCTTAATGTGGGCAAAGAAGCAACGTTTGTAACCAGGGCAAAGAGGAAAGTACTAGACATTCAGTAACACTCAGTAGCTTTTCTGGCAAAAGAGAGGAAGCAGTGGTGATTTGGCTATGAAGAATTTTGAGCGGATCTTTTGTATATGCCGCTTGAACGTCAGAGCCTTGTCCAGGACCACTCTTCGGAGTAGGATCAAATGACTACCTCCTCACATCTGGACTACGTGTAACACATATACAACGTGTAACATTTCTGATAGAGACCACCCTATATACAACTTCAGGATTACAACAATGAACCCAGACATTTCGTACATGTCTTTATCCAAATCAATAATCGAGCGAGTTCAGAACTAAATCTATTATTCAAGATGCTTTTCTTCACTTATAAATCCTCGACGGAACTAATTAGCACTTCTCATTTTCCTTTATTCACCATTAAAACGAGTTCGCACACATTCGACGACACTATACTTTATTATTTAATATATCGCAGCTAGCATCGTAACGCTAGTGCAATTTGTTTGGAAATTCGCCAGGAAAGCAACAACCTTTAGTACAACCGACCCACCCCCGAGTTATTCCTCTATTTCGAACGGGCTAATTAGAATATTTCAAAACAGGTGTTTACCCGGACAGGAAATCGTTTCGCGTGGAAGGTCTGAAAAGTAAATTTAACCGGCCGATGAGGAGGCATAGTAGCGTCCATGGATTCAACGGCTGGTCCGGCAGTATAATTGAAAACTGAAATTGCCTCGGAATCATTAAATTAAGTAAGGTCCATTTGTATTTCAGCATTCGACGTTATCATGCCGGCCACAGTAAATGGCTCCCGGGACTCTCTAAATTGTGAAACACTGTATTTAATTGCGTAGGGTTGGTATATTTGTATGTAATATATAGAATTTGGATTACATAGGATGTTTGTATACATACATAAATACCAAGATAGATATATAGAATAATAGTGAAAGGTATTTAACTCGATACACTCCTAAACACCACCTCACTTCATTGCTGATGGAATTTTACATGAATATAAACAGGTACACCTTCCGATCGAACAACACCAGCGCCTCTAACGGAATTCTGAAAACGACAAGTAGGGATACAATTCATGTGAAAATAACAGCTGGGGGGTTATTCTCGAAACAATGGAAAAATAGCACTCCCAGGGAGTAACTTTCACCGCTCACTCCTCGATACTACTCGTTACGAAAAAGTGAGAAAGTCAACTCCAGAATAGGAACTATTGAAATTGTAGGAATTTTTTGACAATTCTCTTGAAATTTCCATTCCCTCAGATTCGAGAATAACCCCCCTGATCGAGGACAATTAATCTCGATACGCAATTAAAAAAAAAACGCAATTTAAATTTGAAAATGTTACTTAAAAAAATTTTGAATTATAGGAATCTGCAGTGCAGATAAATGGACATCAAATAGCAATGGAACTAATACACTGCCAAAGTCTGTTGCAAACGGAAGCCAAATTTACAACGTTTAAACGTCAATTACAAAATGTTCAAGGTCATAATTTGGTAAGACTAATGTTGCTTACATTGACTATATAACTTCATTGTTGCTATCTGTTTAGTTGTCAAAAATCGACATCTAAAGAAATAAATGTACAGCAATTAAAATACATAATTCATAGCCCACACTTGCATTTAGTAGCTGCTTTCTTGGAATATATTGAAGTTATCCCCAATTAATTAATGATACAAAACAAAAATGTGAAGAGAAAAATTCTCTCGACTGGAGAATTGAAAGAAAAGGAAGATACAGAAAATGCAAAGAAAAGAGAACATTTTCTTTGTTAAATGAAAAGGAAAATAAAAAGATTGTTTGTATTAATATTACTGTATTGTCACGGTCCCTGGTTAATACGTCTTTTTCGGACTTACCGTGATCTGGGGCGTAGCTCCGTTTTCGGGGGTGCTCTGTATCCTTTCTTAACACTCAAACACGTACTTTACTCAACACTTACTTTATTATTTTTTTCCACAAACCTATACCTACTTAAACCTCTAGAACTTACTTATTCTAACGCTATTTTCTAACAAATCTGACTTATCGCTAGATCGTCGGTCAGTCCCCTGTCCGCGATCGCCTGTCAGCACATCCGCTGTTCGCGTCGCATCCGTCGCGTGAACCTGCTGACAAGGTCCCGGTAATCTGATCGATGATCTAGTATTCTTCTATGTAATGGAACTTTCCGTGACATTACCCTCCCCTTCCAAAAAATATGCACCCGCATATTTGAAAAAAAGTTTTGATCGTGGCGCTGGCACCAAAGTTCCATTACCCTAACCTAAACTTAAATGTACTCCTCAATCAGCAGTTTCAATTTTCAGGTGAATCCTAAAGAAATTGAATTACAACATTTATTTAGATTGAAGATCCCAAAATTGATCATTTATCCTAAAAAACATTATTATGACTATACCTTACGTACTAATAGCGGCACTCTTTACAATAGAAATTACATTACATGCTTCGATGTTCATTGTTCGACTTTCTTCCAGTGTAACACCATTTCCGAATCTTCCAGCTTTGCCCGTTGTAGTGATGTGATGTGGACGTGCCCGAAGTTGCATCAATTAGCTTATGCGGAAAAGTCTTTTAAGCGGTCTTCTTTCTACCCTACTCAGTTCAGGCAGAATATCCGCGAAATCGCTGCAGACCTTCTTCTGTCTTTCCAAGATGCGTAGACCGATCTCCTGGCATGAATATTTCTGACCCTACTCAGTTCAGGCAGGATGCTCATGATTGGTGACGAATAGTCCGGTTAGAGAGATTTTCCACGTAGCTCCACACCACTATGTACTAGTAAAGTTGGGCATCGCTTTAGGGAATATAGGTGCTCCAAAGGTTGGTGTCGACACATGTGACAATGAATTTAAACAACTAATATCATGCAATAACAAAAATTTTAAACAATAGCAGAAATCTAGTTTTTGGTAGCCTGCTTCAGATCTACCTTACAACATCTACCATCTGGTAGTACAAAGGTTCCTTCGTCGTATGACTTTAGGTTTACCTTACCGTTTTTATATTGAACGGTGACCGCTTGTCGATTCCGTCTCTTAATCCTTTTCATTACACCTACTACAACTAATAAATTACAAAAACAGACTATAATGTATAGAACTACTCTTTCTGAAGTACCTTGTACATCTTTCCGTTTCTCTTGTTGTAGTTTTGCAATGTCTTTTTAAAACGCCTTCTAACTCCTTTTTATTTGAACTCAAAGACTTTTTATCACTTAAATAACTAACTAAGTTTTGCTGATGTTCTAACGTTAAGTCGCTAATAATAAAATTTTGATCTGAATTATTGTGGCTTGTTGCCCCTTTAACATTAAGTGGTTTCACATAATCTAAATTCAAGCGTGATTCCCTATAATCTAACGGTGATAAATGTACATGGTTTGAAATAGCGTAAAAATACTCTATAAGGGATTCATTTGGGCTTTGACGTCTATTTAATAGTCGTAAAATTAAATCATCGTCATAATTTGGACCTATGAATTTACTTTTGAATCCTTTTAGAGTTTCTGACCATGTTGCATTCGGGTTACGTTTTGCAAAATTTCTAAACCACACAGCCAGGCGCTGTTTTCAAGGGAGTTCACAAAGTAACATAATTGTAACACGTCGTTCCACGAATTTGCCCGTGCTGCTACGGCATAATCTTTTAAAAAATCGACGGGGTTAGTCTTAGATGGGTCAAATCTAGGAGGTCTTGTAAACTTTGGTGTAATGGAATCTTGCATGTCCTGAATTTCCGAAATTGTATTACCTAACATTACAAAATTAGTCTGAGAGGTATTCGTGGGACGAACTGTCGGATAAAGTGGTTCATTTATTGAGACCCTTTTATGAGTTCGAAAGTCTTTCGTAAACTGAGGCCTTGATGGCGGAGCAGGTTTTGATTGGTGATGTGCTGGTGTGGGATCATACTGTTTGGCAATTGCTCCTCGTGATGTTGCGTGAGATACTAAATTAACTGTTTGATTGCAGGGATCGAAGACTCTAGAATCATCTGCATCATCAAAGGGTATTTGAGTTGGCAAAATGCCTGTAGTAGAGGTAGTGGGGGTGGTGGTGGTGGTGTTTTTGGGGTGACATACTCCGGGCGGTGGCACCTAGGAGGTGTCCCGTGGCTGTATTTGTTGGCAGATGTTCTATTTTAGGAGGTGACGTAATCTGGGCTGTGGTACCTAAGAGATTTCCGGAGGCCGTATCTGCCTCAAAATTAAAAGGGGTACTGGCATTTACTGGTGATCGAGGTGTGAGGGAACTTCTACCGAAAACATTTGGATCTAATCGAACTTCTAGATCGAATTGTTTGTCACCCATAATGCATTCTTTCTTCTGCTGCGCCCGTGTTTTCATTTGATTCATTTCGCGGCCTTATTATTATAACTAAACTTAATTTTTTTTTTTACTATTTATAAATCTAATAAATCTCCTATAAATACGATAAAATTTAGCGCCTTCACCACTATGTCACGGTCCCTGGTTAATACGTCTTTTTCGGACTTACCGTGATCTGGGGCGTAGCTCCGTTTTCGGGGGTGCTCTGTATCCTTACTTAACACTCAAACACGTACTTTACTCAACACTTACTTTATTATTTTTTTCCACAAACCTATACCTACTTAAACCTCTAGAACTTACTTATTCTAACGCTATTTTCTAACTAATCTGACTTATCGCTAGATCGTCGGTCAGTCCCCTGTCCGTGATCGCCTGTCAGCACATCCGGTGTCCCGACGCGGACACCGGATGTGAATCTGCTGACAAGGTCCCGGTAATCTGATCGACGTTCTAGTATTCTTCTATGTAATGGAACTTTCCGTGGCAGTACACATGAAAGCCTAAATGACTTTAAATCGTCTAACTAACTAAATAGAGTCTGTTAGCTATTTAACTAACACAAATCATTAATAATCAATTAACAAATACCTAATCAAATTCCTACTACAACTCTGAACGCTTATTGGTTAGTGTTGTGACGTTACAAAAATGCATGTTTACGATTGCGTTATTGCAGTGTGAAAACAAATTTTTGGAGAATAATATTTTTATAATTGAAGGTAGAAATTGTCTATAAACACCTAAATACGTTTACCAATCGCAATCGTACCGTGAAAAATCGTTAATAAACGCGCCTTGAATAACAAAAGGAAAGTGTTCAGTACTTTAAAGAGCTTCCGATGTCTACTGTACTAAAAAAATCAGATGCGCATGCGTCTGATAATTCACTTAAACAAAATACGCCAACCCTTCCAGTCGTTTGAAAATCGTTTCACTAGGATTTGAAAACTGCAAAAACAAGAAACGGTTGGTCAGCGTTTGATAATATTTGTCTGCCCGAACGCTTTTATTGTAATGCGCATGCTCCTGATACTTCCAACCGTTGGAAACGGCTGCATGTTCAAAAACTTTATCACTTTACCAACTGCAATAGTGTCCAAATTTATAAGAGACAACCAGCGTTCCATGCAGCCGAGTTCGAAGATGAAAAGCTCATGAAAAGCTATACAGCGCAAACGTAAGTACAAATAGATATTTACTTAAATTTACGGAATCGTTTCTCGACTACAACTGGATAATTGACTCTCCAATGAACAATATTTATCCTTGAACAATTACCTCCGGTTTGATTGGCCGTTATGATTTAATATCGTGACCGGTGAATATAAACATAATAATAGACATAACATCTAAAACTTAAGTTAGGTAGCTTCATTTGTTAGGTTTTGTTTGCAATAAATTAAAATTGAGTAAATTTTAATTATCGTAAATGAATCGGAAATTGTCAATTTTTAGTTATATTACTCTTGATGCTTTTATTTATTGATTCGAAGCATCAATTCTCGATTTCAAATCAAAGTTTCCGATTAGAGCTGATTCGGGTTGATCACGTGTCAGATCATTTGACTTAATTGATAGATTAATTCGTAATTCAGTGAATAAAATGAAAGAATTGAATTATAAGTTAGTACATCCAGAGATAATTAAAAGACAAAGCGCGGTATTAGAACAACAAAGTAGTAGCATAGAATTGCTGTAGGAAAAGAAAAAAAGGTAAGGATGGTAACTATAGTGATAGTGACCTTGACAAAATCAGTTCGGCGAAAGGAGCGCCCAATAAAAGAAAAACAGTGAAAAACAAATCCGGTGTCTGGTAGCAACATCTTAGTGACTGAGCTTTAGACTTAAGGGGCTATTATCAGTTGTTGGTGGGAAATTTGAAATTGCGTTATTTTTACTTGCAATAATTTCTGTGAAGAATGATTATAAACAAGAAATTATTACTGGAATATTAACATTTAATTATAAATTGGTGGACGAATAGTAAGTGACAGAAGTTACGTGTTTAATAAAAAAGAATTTTTTTTTATTTTTTAAAGTATTTCAATAGTTATAAACTTATTCGTCCGCTAAATATGAACGGGAATAAGCATGGTGTACATTATAAAAAGAAATATATGCTAAATAAAAAAGAGTATTGCAAGAAACGTATCCGGTAGTAAAACAGATAACTGTAGACGTTCCAAATGGTTTGGCACCTTTCTAAAAGAGGGGCACATCATCGCCGTAATTACTGCAATTCAAATTTACTTTATATTCCTTTCTACGTGCTTATACCCTTTTCACGACATGTCTCTATGTCACGATCTTGCTATCCCATTTTGTATATTGCTGTCTTTCAGCTCGCAGTATGATCGACAACTGGTACTATTAGCTCCCTCTGTTATCCAATTTATTTGTAATGACAGCCGATGTTAGTATAGGATGTGCTCGCTAGGAGTGAAAATAGAACCTTAAGCTTCATTTACATAGAGGGTAGTGGCAATTGTACTGTAAGTGTAGTGGAAGGTGTATAGTAGTGCAGAATAATGCATTTACATAAGAAAAGTAGTGGCGATGCACCTGCTTTGTTGCGCATGCGTAACGACACATCTGACAGTATAATTGATGTATAGTCCACGTATAGTCAGTCAAATGTAAACACAACAAAACAGCTGTTATCGGTAGATTGTTCTGCGCAGGCGCAATGGTATAAGTATCGCTAGCTTTAAGCTTCATTTACATAGATGAATGATGAGTGACGCTTAAAGCTTTACATTGATCAATTATCAACTGTCAAATGTGAACTGAAATAAATGTTTTATTAGAATTTATTAAACTTCTTGCTAGCCATTGGATTTAAATGTTGATATTTTTCGTTAAACGTTCGGCATCTTCGTTCTATTACTTTCGTACATTCACCATGTATACCTAATAAATAAACTCATGATTTCTTCATTTGTATACGGTCTATTTTCCATAATTTAGTTGCAACAGTTTACTCAAATACGATTAACAGAATGACAAATGTCAAGTAAGTATGTAAAATAAATGAACTAAGCAGCTTTGCTTCAGTAAATTGACATATCTGAGCATTTTAGATACGGAGGCTAATTAAATCGTTATAACTTATTCACCTTCCATCACCTAATACGGATTAAAAGAGAATCTTTTATAGACTCAGAATATCTAAGAAAATATATACCTTTCCATTAAAAAAAAACAACTTTTCGCGGATTGATCTTATTTATAAGCAAAAGCAAGTTTTTAAACACTCTGTATAATGTTACAGAGAATAACTTCCAATGTTGTGTAATTGCAGAATATCAGCTGCGCGTATGCAAAATTTCATTCGTCTCTCTTACTCCTACGTGACGTAATATCACTATAAAGTAAGATCGGTATCTGTCACTTTTTTTCTTTAATTGCGAATAACTCAGAAAGAATGGAATTTAGTTATAGGTTATGATACATGAAATATGTGTAAAATTTGTCGTAGAAGCCGAATCTGTAATTTATTTTATAGCATGCTATTTAAAAAATCCAAGTTGATGCCCACTTCCGGTTAACCGGAAGTGATATTCATTCAAGAATATTTTCACGTGATAATTCATATTCAACCATAACTAGCTATGAAATTTAATAGGCCATTCTCACCAATCACCCTGTATATAATATACTAATATAATATAGACAACCATCTAAAATTTTTAGCCGGGAATGCGTTAACATGAAAAGTTGTTACATACAAATAATACAAAGCTAAAACAGTGAAATACGATTTTATTTGTCTGAAAATGTTTGTCAAAAAGGTGGGAAGCAGTACACTGCAGGGCAATACATAACACAAATCGGCTTCCCACCCTGCCCAATAGAGGGCATTGGGTTAGAATTAGTCCATTGTCGGAGGTATTATACAGTTCACGTTGTGATGTGAAATTAGATCTTGCATTCGTAGTTGCACTGATGAGACCTAGAAGATCGAAACCACGTGGTCTCTTCTGATGCTTGATCTATTTTCATTGCATTCATTCGCAGGGTGAATTCCAAGAATATACCATGTGCGCCTATTATAGACATTTGTTTGGTTATCTCCTGATGTTACGTAAAACACAGTCAGCCACAATGGCTATCACAGTAAATCTTATATTTGTATTTTCAAAATGCTTGCAGCAATCATTAGTAACATCGATAACATCAAGAAAACCTTGTTTGCTATGGAAATTCTCTCAGATATTGTTGTGGACACTGATTCATTTGTCCACTTAATATATTGCAAACTAAAGTTTGGGAAAAAAAAGGCACACAAATACTAAGGCAGTGTTTCTAGTGACATTAAAGTGATCTTAAATTTGTCAGAATAGTAGTTCACAATTTTCCATACCCCACTAATTGTAAGTTAAGAACAGCTCTCTTATTTGCTGGTAATTCCCTGTCCTAGGAGGAAATAATGCCTCATAATACCAGAAACTGTTTGCCGAACTGTCTGTAAGCAAATAATTTACAGCTTTTCAACTACTCTCTGTCGATGCTGACGCCTTTTCTAGTAGTGCGGAATTTGCATAACTCACAATAATATTTTGCTAGTTTGATGATGATATCCTTCACAATCATATTAACATCCAATTAATACAACACTTACTAAAGGGAGACAGGACGTTTATTCTTAGTGCCAGTGGAAGATCGAGGACCCGAAAGACTGGATGTTACCAGGCACAATAATTATCCCGAATTATTGAAAAGTCTACGGCTGTCTTGATGGTGAGGGATACACTCATTGAAGGTATGTTCTAAATTTCACACAATTATTACTTAACCGGTTATCAGAGTGAACTTGCTACGTTGTATAAAAAGTGATCTTTGTCAAAATAAAAGTAGTGAATGGAAGACATATTAAAGAAAGGGAATTTGATGGTGGAGCCATACAAAGAAGAAGGTGGTGAAAGCAAACTGTTTTCATTGGTAAAACTGAACTTACAGTTATGATATTTTGCATACATGATGGTATTATTGATTTCGAATAGCTGATTCATATTGTTATATATGAACACGTTACTATATTTACAGTTATCATTTGTTATAATGAAATAAATAATAAGTAGTTAGTTGACATACAAATTACGTGTCATTATTTCGTGAACACTTCTCTCCCAATTCGTTACATACACAACAGTTTGGCGACGAGAATCATTGAACCTACGAACTAGTAGAGCTAGTTGCTTACAAGAAGTATAAGAAATAGATATTATGCCTAAGACGGATTCTGGATCGAATGCGGTACACGCAGTACATACGGTTTTCTCAATCGAAACTTTTGATACTTCAAAGAATTTTAATAGATGGTTGATGAGGCTGGAAAGTGCATTTGATGTTTTTGCAGTGCCTCGAGAAAAAAAGCAGCTTATTTACTACATTACATGGGTCCAGATGCGTATGATGTTTTATGCGATAAGATATCACCTGATACACCAGGGTTGAAAACATATCAACAGTTAGTTGATACAATGAAGTTACATTATAACCCGGAACCTTTGGAAATTGCTGAAAATTTTAGATTTTTACAAAGAAAACAGCAGGAAGGGGAAAGTGTTCAAGAGTACTTAACGGCGTTACAGAGAATGGCAACAACGTGCAAGTTTGGAGATTATCTAAAAAAAGCTCTGCGTAATCAATTCGTTTTTGGTTTGCGAACTCAAAATATTCAAAGCAGGTTACTTGAACAGAAGAATTTAGATATTGACCGAGCCATTGAGATAGCCATGAGTATGGAGACGTCGGCCAGAGATGCAGCACAACTACATAGGTCAAACATAACTAACGTATACAGTGTTGGAAATTCTACAGGTCGAAAGAAGAAAGTGAATATAGTGTCAAATCCAGTGACTTTTCAAAATGTCAAAAATACTAATAATTCCCGTAAATGTTTTAGGTGTGGTTCTGAGAAGCACTTAGCAACAAAATGTAATATGCAAAATTTATCTTGTTTTAAATGCAAACGGAAAGGTCATTTGAGCAAGGTGTGCATGAAGTCCATAGATACTGGCCGAGTGGATCAGATAGATGAAGTTTTTAATCTACAAGCTGAACATCATCGGTATCGAGAGAAATTCATGGTAGAAGTGCAAGTGAATGAGGTAAAACTTACATTTGAATTGGATTCAGGCGCCTCTGTCACACTTTTAAGTTTAAATGATTTTAAGAAATATTTTTCTAATTTACAACTAGAGAAAACAGAGATAAATTTGGTTACATATAGTAAACAGTCAGTCGATGTTTTAGGGTTTGCCCAAGTACAGGTTACCTATGGTAGTATTACAAAACAATTAAATTTACTTGTGGTCAATTCTGATAAACAACCACTGTTAGGTCGCGAGTGGATACGTCAATTATACATTGATATTAAAAATTTATCAGATGTTGCATATGTGGGTACTAAACCGCGTCTTCAGAGTATTTTAGATAAGTATCCCGTAATTTTTGAAAAGAGTATGGGCAAAATTACAGGATTACAGGCGAGTCTGAAATTAAAAAAAGATACACAACCATTTTTCATTAAAGCTAGGAAAGTGCCTTATGCTTTACTTACTAAGGTTGAAAAGGAACTTGATTACTTGGAAAAGGAAGGTGTGTTAGAAAAGGTAAATAGCTCAGAATATGCGACACCGATCGTCCCTATTGTCAAAGCAAACGGAAATATTAGAATTTGTGGTGATTTTAAGTGTACGTTAAATCCAAATTTAGTTATCGATGAATATCCGTTACCGTCGATTGAAGTTTTATTCTCTTCAATGGCCGGTGGGGAAAAATTTTCGAAATTGGATTTACAGCAGGCTTATTTACAAATGGAAGTTCGTCCGGAAGATAGAAAATATCTTACTTTAAGTACACCAAAGGGGTTATACAGAAGTACCAGATTAATGTTCGGAATAGCAAGCGCACCTGCAATTTGGCAACGCGAATTTGAGAATATTTTGAAAGACATACCAGGTGTTTCAGTATTTCTCGACGATGTAAAAATTACAGGTCCGGATGATGATACTCATTTTAAGAGGCTAGAAGAAGTACTAAGTCGTTTAGCAAAGCATAATATACGAGTAAATTACGAAAAATGTATTTTTTTTTGCGGAACAAATCGAGTATTGTGGTTACATTATAGATAAATTCGGTATTCATAAAACGAAAGATAAGATGGAAGCTATTCGGAAGGCTAAAGTTCCTAGTAACAAAACAGAAGTCAGAGCATTTGTGGGGCTAGTAAATTATTACGGACGTTTTCTTAAAAACCTTAGTGGTACATTATATCCTATTTACAATTTATTAAGGGATAATGTTGCTTTTAAGTGGGACAAGAAATGTGACGAGGCATTTGCGGCTGTTAAAAGTGAAATTATGTCGGAACGCGTCTTGGCACATTTTGATCCAACTTTTCCGTTAATATTGGCAACGGATGCAAGTCCATACGCGGTTGGGGCGGTATTGTCTCATATTTATCCTGACGGATCAGATCGATTGGTGAAGATACTCCAGTAAGTACAAGCAGTAATACATCAATACCTGTCTTGCATGATAACCAAGTTACATTCAAATCCGTAGGTAGTGTTAACATTCATCCCACTACTGAAGTTCTAATGCCAAATTCATTTTATAAAGACAGAAAATCAGAACAGTCAGCTGATCCAATTCAAATGTCGGCACCTTCTGCACAAGTCCAACCTGCTTGCTCTAGTAGCACTTCTGAGTTGCGAAGATCTACACGTGTAATTAGATCTCCTGTTAGGTTAGACTTGTAAAATTGTTTGTTTTCTCTGAGAAGGGAAAGAGTGTTATATATGAACACGTTACTATATTTACAGTTATCATTTGTTATAATGAAATAAATAATAAGTAGTTAGTTGACATACAAATTACGTGTCATTATTTCGTGAACACTTCTCTCCCAATTCGTTACATACACAACACATATTATTAAGTCAGTTTTCATATCTTTTTTCGCGTTATTTTTCCCTTTTAAAACGCGCAGCGCTTCATAAACATTATATTTTTGACAATAAATCGTTGTTATTAACACATATCTAACCTAAAATCCATCCTTCACGGTCATAAGCTGGTATTCGCACCCATTCCTCAATTCAAAATGAATTCAAATTCGGTACTTTCATTGGTGTATTAGTTCGAAAGCACGAAGTGATCTTCCGATGTATGGTAGGTGGATCAGTGCAGCGATGGCAAAAAACGTTTTAGATTAGTTATGAGACGACGTTGAACTAAACTCGAACTGATCCAAATGCTAAATAAAACACACCTAATGGGAGAACCATCTCGAGTGACACAAACAACACAAGACACCTATTGCCAATATCTCTTCAAACATGCCTGTGTATTCTATCCACGGATATGTATCAAGTTTTCCTGAGCTATTCTGTAGTTATTACGAACTAAGATTTCCTGAACAAGAAATCAAGAAACGTAAACGTAATAAAAAATTAAGATCAGAAATAAAAGAATTAGATGATGGGCCATACTTCGATGCTCTTGCAAGTATGGCCAATACAACTAGAAGCAATGCTGTTTATCCAAAATATATTAAATATAAAAGAAACTTTTATAAGATTGCCTTGCTAAAACACTGAATAACAATCATGCCTACTGGATATCGGACTTCCCCAGGAATCTATTCTTAGACCACTATTGTTCATTACATACATATATGAATGACATAGAAGCAAATAATACAGCAGATCGCATCTACTTTTATGTAGATTACACGTTTACGTTTATAAAAGCATCCTCAAAACTTGATAGTGAATAAGCAGAAGTAGTCACAGGCGAAACTAAATAGTTTCGAATGCAGCACAACTCTGATGCTTTCATTTTTTTTTGTTTTATATATAACGTGCCATCGAAAAAAAACATACATAATTGGTGTAGGCTATGTAAATGTTTTTGATCGTTGCTTTAGCCACTACCACATAATGACATTTATTCTTTGACATTTCATTGTAACCAAAGTTTATAACCTCAAATCAAATGTCAAGGAATAAATGTCATTATGTGAAAGTGGTTAAAGTAACAATCCCTTCACATAGCCTACTCTAATTATGATTTTTTTCGATGTGTCTATATTTGCATCAATCCTATGGCCCTCTCTTTAATGGCACGAGAACAATTTAAAGCTGTCAACTCCCAGCTGGCCGCTAAGATTCGTATTTTTCTTTTGGAAACAAATTGTACATAATCGTGGTCTTGTCACCAGATCGTTAAGCTTTATACGGCCGAGTATAGCGGGTCGGAAATTCGTTATCAACAACAGAATATGCTCTCAGAAGATTAAGCTTTCGACTGGAACAAGGAAAATAACATTACGAGCCAAATGGGAACCGAGTTATTATGCAAGCCGGCACCGCACAAGTAGGATATTCTCGGGAAAAGATATCCACTCCACACATACATATACCGGGTGTAACGACAAAGCCGCGACAGATTTTAACGTTTCGCGACGTCACACTACATAATTTAAACCAACCGTCCATAAAAAAGCATCCCTACATCATTCGTAATGGTCGAAGTTTTTCTACTCGTTCTAATCTGCATTTATCTACGTCACATACTGCTCGAGACGATAACAGTGGGAAGTTTTTTTGTTTTCGGAAGAAATGTTTTAGAGCTTTTCTACTGGATTGTGCTGGATATAAAATGAAGATGAATGTTTGTTATAAAAACTATTTTGTTCTTTAAATATGTATATAATTTGATAAACTAGGAATGCATATATACTGCTTCGACATACAACAAAGTAAGAGGCTTAAAGTATTATATTTGAACTTTTAGTTCTTCATTTAAATTAACAAAGATACGGCGAGGATACTTTTCCGAATAGACCCTAGTTGTATATAGCGCAACATAAAAGAGAATGAAGAAGGGTTTCAAACTGAGCCGAAAGGAGCTAACTTACAAAGTCTGCGCAACTGGTAGCCAATTTATATACGTTAAGAGATCGTAGCAGGCTTTGACATGGCGCTTGCGAGATCCTAGTTTGTTCTAAAAAGAATTCGCAAGTAAGTGTGCTAGCGCAAAAGTTTCTGCATAATAGCAACGTTGTGTTCATTTCAATAGGATTCGCTGTTGATATCTGTAAATGTGTTAAAATGTTTTACACTTTTTTTTCTTTCTATAAAAATAAGTGCTGTTTATATGATATGTACATATTTCGTTTTCATTTAACTCATAAGGTTCGTATACAGTAAAACCTTGTTAAATCGAACCGATTTAAGCCCTAATACGACTCTTTTACAAAAAATACCCTCAACTGTGGAACTTATACATAGATTTCAATTTTGTGTTCAATTTTACCCCACGTTGTCATTTCTCAATGGTCCATCTTGACTCATTCCAAGGCTGAATTTATTTCCTGGGCCCTTTAACCTACATATCTCGAGGCAGACCATGTTGGCTACGAGATGATTTAAGGAATTATACGTTATTCATATGACGTCCCTGCCGTTGTAAGGAGAAGGAGTTTCGGTGCTGCTGCACAAGCATTTATGCCCTTTTTAGAGTCGCACAGGGTGGAAGCCCATAAAGGATTCGGCCGCAATTGCATTGGCCGATCTTCCTATTCTCTCCAGAATTTTTGCAAAAAAAGGACTTTTAGGTTTTGTCAAAGATCACTGTTTCGGGCAAACCATGGAGCATTTCGAATGATTCTAAGCATTCGGTTTTGTTGTGCTTCGGGTTCTTTAGTGTAGATACACTTTCGAGACACAACCATGAGAGTCCTCGTGGGTGACTATGGGGCGAATAAAAACAATCAATTATTAATTTGATCCTTAATGTTATCTCTGCTGGAGAAGATGGACAAGGTGGATTGTGATAAATGCCGATTCCGTTCGGAACACAGCGAGATGACGGACACATTATGTGCAACTGCGAAGCAGTGGCCGGGCAGAGGTTCCACTACCTGGAACAAGAGCTAGTATTAGAACTATAGCCCTCTCTCCCCTCTCCCGCTCTAAAATCCTAGACTTCTTCAGAAGTCTGGAGATCAATTGAGGCTAAAAGATTAAGAGTGGGTTTATTAATGTGAGGATAAAAGTGTTAGTTAAGTATGTATGTATGTGCTATGGGGTAATATCGCACTGCGACCTGAAAGGTCTATTGTGCCCCCCCCCCCTCCCTTTCTTGCTGTGAGGTTGAGGATTTCTCGTCTTCATAGCTGGCTTGCTAGGCCTATCTGCTTTAGATAATTTAGAATGTGGGATGGCTTGACTTTTGGCAGATCTCCCACTTCTATTTCATAAGACCCTAGGTGCCTGGCCCTTGAATTACGTAGTGCTACGCACGCAGAGAGGATATGTATGGAAGTTTCGTCTTCCTCCTCGCAGAAACGGCATTTTGCTGTCTCTGCTAGCCCAATTGTTTTCATATGGCTTTGGAGCCGACAGTGACCTGATAGGATTCCTGTCAGTAAGCGAAGTTTGTTCTTGCTCATGGGAGTTCGTTGAATCTCTTCTGGTTATAGGTTCCCAAAGTCGTTTTCGCTTGTCTCATTCCATGTTGATCAAACCAGTGCTTGGTTTTCCTTTGATCAACTTCTCTTTTTAGTTTCTCTAATATTGTACTCTGACTGATCCCGCAAAAAGGTTCAGGGCCCAAGAGAGATGCACTCGCTACCTTTTTTGCAAGTTTGTCAGCTTCCTCGTTTCCTTCTAATCCGGTGTGTCCCGGCAACCACATGAGAGTGACTTTATTTTCCCTGCCTAGCTCGTTTAGCTTAGACAGGCAGTCCCAAGCCATTTGTGAGCTAATTGTGTAGGAACTCAGCGTTTTGATGGCTGCTTTACTATCGGTCAAGATGATAATCTCCTGTTTCCGATACTTTCTTTCTAGGTTAAATCGGACGCATCTATCTGTAGCGTGTATTTCCGCCTGAAGGATGCTAGGGAACTTCCCTAAACTTTCAGAGTACTTGGCTCTGGGCCCATATACTCTGATTCCAGTCCCTCCGGTTGTCCTAGAGGCATCTGTATACCATAATATGGCATGCTTGTTCAGTTCCTTTATGGTGTTTTGATTCCAGTCGCTTCTGAAACCTAGCCTCGTGGTGAAGTTTTTTCCGAGGCTGAATTTCTTCGACATCTCATCGCGGGGCATGTCCCACAATGGATCATCTCCTAATAGGATTTTTGATTTCTGCCTGATGGGGCCTTCTCCCATCAGTCTGTATGTGGTTTGTCTAGCCACACTCTCCACTAAAATGTGAAGAGCTGTGAGATTTAGTACCACTTCTAAAGCGGCCGTTGGGCATGTGCTCATTGCACCAATAATGCAAACGCATGCCAGCCTTTGTATCTTTGCGAGTTGCATCCTCGTTGTGGTCAGACTGGCACGTTTGCTCCACGCCACTGCCCCATAGGTGATGATTGGTCTCACTGTTGCAGTGTACATCCAGTGCAGAATTTTTGGGTTACATCCCCAATTTTTCCCTGCAAACTTTCTACAAACCATTAGAGCTCTTTTGGCTTTGTTGGTTACTTCTAATTCGTGCTTGTTCCAGAGAAGTTTATTATCTAGTGTAAGACCTAGATATTTAGTCTCTGTCTTCCACTCAAGTTAGTTAAGTAACTAACAGATATTGCTAACTGGCAGATAAAATTTAGCAACTGGTCATCGTAATGCAGTTAATTGCAAGTTCAAAAACTGTAAGTTTGTCGATAGTGGCTCATACTGTTAAATAAATAGCGCATTCTGATTGGTTATCAGAAATCTTTGATGACTTTTATTATATGTATAGTAACGTAGTACATAAAGAGATAAATTTTAAGTTAGTGACATTTTATATCCTAAATTGCAATGGATTATTTCGTTGATTACTTACTAAGTAAACAAAAGAAACATTATTTAGAATTTCCCACTGACAGATAAAAATGGTTAAAAGTAAACAACAAACGATACAGATGAAGTTTGAGGTTAAAGTAAACTCAAATTTGTCGTCATCTGTATGGTTCCACAGATGGCGTAGTTTATAATCCGTCAGTTACCCCGATATCTTTAAAATAAAGCTGTAGATAAATTAACTCTAAGGTACATTCCTTTATCTTGCAGATAACTTCCATTTAACACTCAATAAACGTTTTATTGTAATTATCTTATCACAATAGATCTTACAGATCGCAGTGACCAGAGGCAGCATTGCCTACACAACCCACATCTAATCTAATGTAATCTGGTGATATGAAGCTCTTGACGCAAATAAAGGAATAAATGACTCACCTAGAATCAGCGAGTCGGTTAGTGATTTTGCCCACATCTTGACGCAGCGTAAGCCTTCGAGGTACACCCTAGAGAAAATCCAGAGCATGCGGTAGTCGCTGACCCAAAGATGGTCATGGGGGAGTCGGTCTGCAAGACACTTTGACTCATTTAAGTTTAGACGTCATCTATTAGACCGATGGAGAATCTTATTAAGACTGCGCTGAAGGAGGTGGCAGATGAAAGCTTCGCCTCTAGAAGCTGTAAACATCTCGGTATATTCGGCATTTAATATGAGACTCCTTGAAATATGATTGTATATGTAAATCAAAAAAAAAATTGGTTCAAGTATTGAACACTGAGACAATTTTCTTCGATATTTTACGGATGAGTCAGCTTTCCATTGTGGATTCTTTATTATCCACAAAACAAAAGCATTATAGCATGGTATGTCAATCAAGTTAAGAAATAGTCTAAGTGGCCATCTTCTTTTATTTCTTTTACATGAATATTCACGCACAAGTTTGTCTAAAACGTCGACCCCACTTTTTGTTTTATTGTATGCCAAAATGATATCTAGTTTAAATTTTTCGTTTTCATTAACAATTTCATGTTCGTGATGAGTAGAGGAAAGTAAATTTACACATTTTCTTGGTTTGGTACGTCATTTTATGTCCAAACGAATCTTTGGCAAGTCCTTTCTAATTTTGCATATAGTTTCAATTAGTGTCAGCTTTTCTTTTAGAAGATCTTCCGGAAGAGTCAAATCAGTAAAAAATTGTCTGTCGTTTTGCGTCCACAACTCTGTAGTATGCCCAGCCCTTGATTTTTTCAGCTGCTTTTCCCTCTTTACCTAGGTAAACTTCAAAATTACAACAATAAAATGTTACCGCATCACATAATGCTCATATTTTTATACCATATTTTCCTGGCTTGCTGGGTATATAAACCTTAAATGGGCAGCGACATCTATAACTTACTAACTGCTCTTCTATTGTTCCATAAGCTGATGGGCAATAGAAATTCACAAAAGGAAAAAAAATTATTCATTAAATTGTAAGGAAAAACCTAAATTTCTGGTCCCCGTTGACCCTATTTCAGGTGAGCGAAAGTTAAAAACGTCTCCATTTTGTTCAAGACATTTGGTTGTTCGCGTTAGTACAGCGTCATGGGTTACGTTACGTACCTGCTCCTCAGCTCCTCATGCACAACCCCAAAGAAATAACTCCATCTGTGTTAGATTAAAAGGAGTGGGTCTCTCAAATGTGTCAACCGACGATCTTGGAACAGCTTCATCAGTAAATTTCTTCATTAACTTGCTAAGACCCTAGGAAATAATTTTATCTAGTAAGTTTGGGGTTCCCTCCTGCTCAGTAATGCTATTTTACCGATGAAAAACTATTTCTAGTGAATATAGCCTCATCGGTCCATAAAATAATAATAATAATAATAATAATGAACTTTATTTTTCTTTTTTCTATACAAAATAATAATACATAAGTACAACAGAAAAAAAAAACAAGAAAAGAAAAGAAAGGAAAAATCACAATGAAGTTTTATGCAGCGGTGGTGTGATTAGTCCACGTGATCTTATGTTAATATGATGTACATCCGTGCGAAATGATATTTTATTATAGAGGTACCCTGGAATTTTATTGGTTATTATCGAATGGTGCATATCGCTCTAAGTAACATACGATTATTCATGTTCAACCATTTACAATAGGTCAAGGTATGAGAAATATGAGCGTATTTTCTGATATTGTACACGAATCTGAGACAAGAATTTTGTACCATTTGTATCCTTTTTTTGTCTCTAACATCAACACATGAACCATACACGGCAGAACAGTACGTAAAAGCAGATAGCACCAACGAATTGCATAGCATGAGTTTAACATCAATAGAAAGATAATGTGTATGTTGATACAAAATTTTCAAATTTCTATACGCTTTTCTAACATATTTGGACACCTGTTGTCTATATCTAAATGTAGTGTCGATTACTACACCGAGGCTCTTACACTCTGTAACAACAGGTATAGTTTCGCTGCCTATATGTAATGGATGATTGGTTAATAAAGCACTGTGATACTGCAGACTACCAAATAATAAAACTGCTGATTTGGAAGAATTTATGCAGAGAGAATGTTGTGAACAACTATCAAAAATGATATCCAAATCGCTTTGAATAATGTTTAAGGCCTGAATATAAGTTTCTCGAGGAAACGAATAATAAAGTTGAGTATCATCCGCATACATATGAATTGTGCAGTACTTAATAGACTTAAATAAAGCACAAGTATAAATTGAAAAGAAAAGAGGGCCCAGAATTGACCCCTGAGCAACTCCAGATTCCAACTCGAGCCTATCAGAAACTGCATCCTTGATTTTTACTGATTGTGACCTCCTATGTAAAAAACTATTCAGCAGAAACTTTCAGTAGTGCAGATTCACAACTATGCCCGGCCCGGAAACCTGATTGATAAGTAGGCAAGATATTAAAGTTATAGATGTATTCAGTTAACTGTATGTATATCAATTTCTCAAATATTTTTGATAGAACTGAAAGTAAACATATAGGTCTCAAGTCGGACAAAAGCTACGGATTAGATTTCTTGGGTAACGGTACAACCAGTGCCTGCTTCCATGCCTCAGGAAAACTGCTTTCCTCAAGACAACAATTGAAAATATGTACGAGATACTTCAGGATAAAAGGACAGGAAAGCCTAATCATGTTAATGGTTAAGCCATCACTTCCACACGACGAGGAAGAAATGCTGGATATAATATTAAGTATTTGTTCTTCATTTGTTAGTTTAAAGTTGAACTTTGGAACTGAATCAATGAAATGTTTGTTTATTTCATTTACATTCTGTATCTGCGACGGTAAATTAATAACCTTTTTATTTGAAATGCCAAGAAGGCGCAAACCTTTCCAAACGTTCTTCACATTTTTATTTCTACTTAGAAAAGTGTAGTAGCCTCTTTTCTCTCGTACAATTGCTTGTTTAGCATGATTTCTTAGTTGCTTGTAATATTCCCAATTAGTAGATGATTTATTTCTTAGATATTTTGCTTTTGCTTTATTTCTTAGGGAAATCATAAGCTTAATCACATTAGTAATCCATGGGCAATTGGGTTTGCGCACAGAAATAGTTTTAATTGGAGAAACGATATCAAATAGCTCAAGCAGTCTGGTAGTCAGCATTTATATCTTCGTATTAATATCTGGGACATTAACAATATCGTCTAGATGCAAATGACATAAGTAGGTATAATTCAAATAAGTTATGATCAATCCTTGTAAAATCACGATAAGTAATGACTCTATCTTGCACAGCATTCCCACGAATCTCAACCTCGCAATATATCAACTCATGATCTGAAATAGCTACATCGCGAACACCAGCAGTACGGATAAGTTCCTCATCTGATACAATAATTAAATCTAAAAGTGATTCGGTTCTATCAGTAACTCGCGTTGGTTCGTTTATAATCTGGTGAAAACCCATAGCTATCGGATTGCAACATATTTATATTTATATCACCTAAACAAAATAATCGATTATACAGTAACAAAAAATTCGAGAACGATATTTCAAGGTCATCTATAAAGTTATGATAAGATAAATTTGGTGGCCGATAAACCACACCAAGAACAAAACCCCCGGCACCTCCACGCACACCCAAAGTTGTTCAATCGTGTCAGATGAGTACAAAATAGTAAATTTAAGATTTGCTCTAATATACAAAGCAACACCTCCGCCGCGTGCACCACGATCCTTCCGCAAGAAGGTGTAGCCGTTAATAGCAACTTGAGTTGACTCAGTGGTAGGGGTCAGCCATATCTCACTAATCGCAACAATGTCATAATTGAAATTAGACATATGGTCTACCAACTCATTATAATGAGCAGTCAGAGATCTAACATTAATATGAGCTAATGACAACATAGTTATTAAAATATAATAACTACAAATACAATATTACATAAAAATGTGAACATATAATAGACAGGTTACTTTAGCAGTGTAAAAATAAAAATAATAGTATTGTTCTAATGAATCCATATCTTCATAAGCTTTTTGAAGTTTGGTTTCTAGTGAGATGACCTTTTGCTGATACATATTGATAATTTCAGTAGTTTTCTCGGCGATGGCTTTACTAATCTGATCCAGCAGTACATCTGATTTTAGTATTTTTTCGACAATTTTCGCGACTAATGCATCATCACGTAATATTCTGTCTGAAGACATAATTTTTAACAAACAACAAATAATATAGCAACAAGAAAAAACGACTTTCGCAAAAATATCACTGCTTTAACGACACACACGTCTACTCGCTATCGCTGAACATCACAGAGTCTAAAATTCAGAAAACCTCATTCTTGCTTGTTGGTCTTCTTGTTTTAAATGTTTTAACTATGGTGTATGAAAATGAACGCCATTAATATTTACGCAAAATCCTGGATACTGAAGATAGTGGTGTTCCTAAATAAACTGAAGCATCGCACAGCGATACAACTGGATGTGCATTGAAAAACGTTAAGGTATTAACTTCTGGTTTTGGGTTATCTCTTCGAACAGTACAGTGTTGCCATATGTTGAGACTGTTCCAGAGTACCCTTGTTATGCTAATTCCACTTCAAAAATAACATTTTTATATCCGAAACCATATTAATCTTTCAACCACTAGAAGAAGCTGTTTAAAAAAAAGTTTTAAAACTGCCATTACACAAATTTCAGTAAAAATTGAAATTTCCGCGCCTGCTGTGAGAAAAAAAAATAATACCGTACCTTTAAATTTTTCTCACTGTGCGTAAAAATCTTTTGTACTACTACCGTACACAAATTTTACGGTGGAAACGACCCCGCTTATGCAGGGGAAATATAATTCTTTACGAGGGAACCGTTTTACTCCCCTAAATACCTCACGGATTTTTACGATCGCATACATATACTGCCGAAACGATTTTCTTCCCCGAAAAAGAAACCTCTCACCGAAACGTGGAGAAAATCACTCCGATACCGCTTTTCGGTTTTCAACGGAATATCCTCCTTACTCCCTGTGTTGATACGTCACCGTGCGGTGGTACTACCTGTACGGGATTCGGAATGTTTGCCCGCGTAGCAAAGCAAGTGCCATACGGATACGAAGCAAGTACTCTGTGATGTGAATGTGTGTTTCTCTGTGTGTGTGCCCGTGTAAGAGAGAGAAAACCTTGAATAGGAAATTTTATTGGCAATTAAATTAGATTGAAAAAGTTCTGTTCGTATTGACGTGGGCTTGGGTGGATCTACCGGCGACTATAGTGGAGGTACCACAGTCGGGGGCGGTCTGCTAGAGGCTTATAACTTAATTTCAAAACAATTTAGAGCGACGAGTGAAAATTGAATCAGCCGAGTTCGGAATCGTGTTTTACCTATGGATGAGCGAACTGGAAAAACGTGCAAAAGAGATAAGGGAAGCAGATTGGACTGGAGAAAGAGAAAACAAAAAATCAATTACGAAGAAAGATATTCTTTTTTATTATCGAGAATGAGAGAAAATATTACATACAAGGAAAGATAAACAATCGATTTTTCACTGCAAATGTTTAAGAAAAAAATGGTTTTGTTATTCAAGTTTGTGAAAATAATTATAAACCATACAAGTTGAGTTGCAGCAATGTAGTTTTTATTGAGATTGAGGGTTTGCAAAATTTAACAAAGCCCCCAAAGACCGTACTTTGTTAACGTCGTAGGTTTATCAGTGATTTAATGAATCAACCGCTGAAAATGTCAACAGAATCCGGAATCTTGGTTGACAGTCAGAATTGCTGCGGAAGAGATGAATTCCTCTCACACCACAGTGTGAATGAATTGAGGTCGAAAAAAAATGATTCCAAAAAATTTTCTGCATCAAAGACTCACCAGGAGAGAAAGGTGTCGCTGAAGCTTTTGAGAACTTTTGAAATCGATTTAAAATGGTCTCCACATTCTGGAATGCCTTAGTACTGGTAACTAAACTCTCCAAGGCCAAACAAAACGAAAATAAGCAAGTCCAAGGTCAAATGCGTTGTGATTTCCTTTCATTGATAGCAATAGAATCGTTCGTAAAGAGGTTGTGCTTTAAGGCCAAACGTTTAATCAAAATTTTAATTGGGAGATTCTTAAAAAACTTCAGCAGAAAGCTTGCTCAGTAATCTTTATTCATCTGACGTGAGTCCTTGTAACTCTTCACCATACCTCTTCGAGATTGAAATCACTCCTCAAAGAATGCATTTTTTTTTTTCTTTTTAAGGAGGTGGTGGAATTTTTCTTGGTTTACGGCGAATTTGTCTAATTTGAAGATTTTTCGATCTCCTGCGGTTTTGACAAGCCATGGTTTGTCTAGTTCTCTATTGTTGCTAAACTATATGGTTCAAAGGCTCCCACGATTCAAGTCTTTATTATGACGGCTTCCAGGTTTTGACTGCGTCATAATAGTATAAATATACAGGGTAGCTTGTCCAAAAATTTGAAAAGAAGTTTGCATCAACTTACCCTCTAAAATGCACCGTTTTTGAGATACAGGGTTTTGAAATTTTTTGCAAATATCTCCGGAACCGTTTATCGTAAAGAAAACAGCCTTTATAACCATTTTCTACTCATAATAAGTTAAGTTGCAAGAAAAAAAATTTAAGTCATAATTGGTGAAGATTTTGAAGAGGTAGTGGTTATTTTTCTCCCCAACTTCTACGCCACTGGAAAAAGTACGGTTTTGAGACGCCCATTTGAACCGCCAATGTTTTCTACACAAAAAGGTACTGTTGGTCATGAGCTCTAAAGTTGACCGTTTTGGAGAAAAATCAACTTTTATGTTGAAAAATATGGTCAATTTTTTTAAATAAAAATTTTATTTTACTAAAAGGTTAAAACAAGTAAGAAAAGCAAACGTTAACTTCATAATTGCCGGTTCCGGAGATATTTGCAAAAAACGATTTTTTTAATTAAATTTCAACACCCTGTATCTCGAAAATGGTGCATTTTAGAGGATAAGTTGATGCAAACTTTTTTTCAAATTTTCGAACAAACTATCACATCCTGAAGTCCTGCGCATATATTATGAAACACCCTGTATACAATACAAAAACAAATCAATATTTAATATATCTAGATTTCTTCGTACGGAACTGTTGAAGGATGTCTCGCAAACCAAGTTCAAATGTTAGTCTAATCTCTCTTAAACTAATCCTATCAGATGAATCTGCTACAACAATGAACGTACGAAACATGGTGTTAACGTTCTTAATTGCCGTTTCATCGATTTCGCTGATTTAAAATAATATGATAACGTCGATAACTGTAGTGGTTGGGCGGCTACCCAGCGATGTGAGAGATGCCTAGGTCCGAAATAATGCTGTAACAAGTTCATTGAACACATTTACACACACAGAAATTACACGGCAAGAGGTGCAGCGGTAGTCAGAAAAATGATGCAGCTTAAGAAGTCGTTGCAGCTAGCAACCACCACAAAACAAAACAAAAAATCGAGCAGCAACCTTGATCATTTTTGGAACAAGATCTGTGGTATATTGGGTTATTGATTATTCGGTTTAATTGTGGAACAAGAGTTTTCTGGAATTAATTAACTTTCACTTTCATTTTTTACTGCTTGCATGTACCATTCATGAAAAGCCATGCAATACCTTTAGAAGCATGCTTTGATCTCCAGCGTTAATCGATCGATAAATTATGAAAGGAAGTGCCTAATGTGGTGTATCATACAATTGGAAACCCCTCATCCTGCATTTGTTTTTGAGTTTTTCAACAAATTCAAAATGAAACCTAACCGAAAACCGTCGCTTTTTTGGACTTCTAAAAGCTGATAACTCACAAACAAAAAGTTAGAAAACTATTCTTGATAACTATTCAGAAAATGATAGAGATCTGAGAGGTCAAGGTCCTTATTTAGGTACACACAATCTCGAGGGCTTTAGTCTTTAATTATTAATGTTTGTTAAGATTATTTTCTAAACCAAGTTCCATATTTTGCATATTTTATTATATGTTAGGAAAAGAGAACAATAAATTATTTTGAACTTAAACACAATTATTGTTTTATATTGCCAAGATGATGTTACAAACTGTTTTTCTCAGGATCGTCTCTGACGAGGAAGAAAGTCTTGCTGCCTGTCCCTGGTTTTGTATCCCTCATAACTGATTTAAAATTTGTTGGTGATGTTGTTAGTCCATCTGTAAATAGGGCTGAATCGAGGAAGAATTAGCCATTTTTATTAATTGATGTTCGGGAACTTTCGATTTGGCAAATTGTGACACAGCTGTTGAACGACAAGAATGATTGGTAATTTTGAGACATTCGGTATTTAAACCAACAGATTCTGCTCCTTGTTTGGCCCATTTCGAAATTTCGTTCTTCCCAATAGGCGAGTTTTTGTACCAGAAAGAATTTTTCTTCTTCCAAAATGGATTAGGCGTCTAAAACAGCCAATCGTAGGTAAAATTAGGATCACGTTTTCCAACTAATGTTTTAAAAATTCTGACTAGACAACGATCTCAATTTTGAAGTGATGTATAATAATAATAATAATAATCCCCATAATAATTCCACGGAAGCCTTTAATTAGAGAAAAAAAATATTTTTTCTAGATCCATTTGGCGTTGTCTCAACTCAACCTATGTCAAAAAAAAATTACAAAAACATAAAGAGGTCAGACAATGGCAAAGAAATTATCTGGAAGTGTTATAACGTAAAATAAATAAGATTATTGTTACTAAATACATTCTAGAACTTTTGAAATAAGTCATAAAAATGAATTAAAATGGTTTAAGTTACTGTAAAATAAAATTCTTGGGTCTTCACGGATCTACGAAATCTTCTATGGTTACCGAGACACTTAATACAATCTGGGGTGGAATTATATAAAATACAAGCGTTGTAACTAAAAGATTTCCTAAACAGATAATCATCTCGAGGCAT
Source organism: Holotrichia oblita (assembly GCA_023690525.1). NCBI lineage: Eukaryota > Metazoa > Arthropoda > Insecta > Coleoptera > Scarabaeidae > Holotrichia > Holotrichia oblita. The sequence continues at coordinate 21,688,601 of CM043019.1, read as the reverse complement.
AGTTAATTGATGTTTATGACCAGTCTTTCAGAAATTTTTAAAGTTTCTAGTTTAAAAACTGGCGTTAGACTCGTAGAAAATATCGCTGTTCAATAGTTTATCAACGAAAATTTAAATGACATCTACGTCGATTGTCCATATTTGTAAGATTGTATTTATCGGAGTTGTCAAATCGATGGTCATTATCGATAATTTCAAATTAAACGACAAATCTTGACAGATTTAACATTTAATAAAAATCGGTTATTTGATAAACAATCGATTTGAAATCGCAGATAATTAAATAGTGACAAAACAAGTTCACTTTTTAACTTCAAAGAAGCAGTTAAAATTTGTCTATTAGCGTATAGAACCCTTAATGTAGAATACGCCTTTATTAATTAAGCTAAGACATGCTGTTCAAACCGGAACCGATATCCATAAGCAAACCCAGATTTTTTCGTCGAATTCCAAATTAAACGATTTCAAAAACTCAACACGATATGGACCGAACAACAACGTTCTAAATTTTTGAGAATTAGCACTGGGCTGACTGCTAATTCACCAATGCGATAACAAGTTCTTGATTAAAAGAATCCATTGCATTTTGGTACTCCTAAAATGAAATGAATAAAATAATTATTATAATATAATTCTGCATTTATTGACTTAATTGCTTTTTGATATCATTTGTATAGACAATAAAAACGAAGAGGTCCCAAAATGGAACCTTGGGGAACACCAGATAAAATGTTTGTGCTATTGGAAGTATTACCGTTATGAACAATACACTGTGTTCGTTCAGATAAATAAGACCGCATGAGCATGAGAGAATTAGAAGAGAACCCAAGGTAATGCAATTTAGCAATGAGAAGCTGATGACAGACAGTATCATATGCTTTTGAGAAATCCAGTAGAATAAGCACGCTATTAAACCATTGTCAACAGACGTCATAATATCATTAAGAACAAGGTTAACGCGGATGATTTGAGACCCCTTCTAAAGCCCGATTGATAATCTGACAAAATACTGTTTTGCGTTAGAAAATCATACATTTTATTATAAAGAACACGTTCTAGAACCTTAGAGAGAACAGGCAGAATACTTATGATTCTCAAATCAGAAAACGAAGTAATTATTCTAGGCAAAGGCATACCAAAGAGCAGCTTTCCAACTGGAAGGAAAGTATTTGTTCAATACAACAGTTGATCAAATGTGTAACGATAGGATCTATATAGGGACTACAATATTTCAATATAGTTGAGGAGATACTATCAAAACCGCAAGCGTTAGTATTAATACTTGTTGCGACGGCTATCGCTAGAGGTCGCTGAACATTATAAAATATGTACCATAAAATAAAATAGGTAGAATGGGTATTGCGCATGACAATGGCGTACATGTACAAGATGTAAAATGTAACACGATAATTAGTTCTCAATAAAGTTTAGTTAAATAAGTAAAAGATTGTTGTGCTTTCGTGACATCGACAGTAGCAATAAATATGATACAGTCCACATCGATAAACAATACTCTTAAGAATTGAACTAACAGATTCAACGGTAGACAAGTGAAACTGAAAATGCAAATTAGGATCCACAAAAGTATTACTGTAAAATTCAGTAAGGTCATCGCATCGATTGTTGACAGCCTGCACAAAAGACGTAAAGTACTGATTGATTTCAGTCATCGTTCGCCAAATGAGGGATAAAGATATGCTCCGGATAAGAACCAATATTAAGAATTCTACTAGACCACAAACTTCTAGGGTTAGAAGAATTATTTACTGAATATAGAAATTTACGTTTTTCTTTTCTAATAGCATCAACAGTAAAATTCCGAAGACTTTTATAACGATTCCAAGCATCATCAGACTTGCAACTTTTAAATCTCGCTTAAAGCTCTATCCCTAAGTTTCATAAATGTTTTAATATATTGAGTTAACCAAGGCGCTCTAGGCTTAGTGACTCTAGACTCAACCCAAGGAGCGTGAACATTAAATAAATCATTCAAATCATCATTAAACATTTTAACTTTAGAATCAATATCACTCTCCTCAATAATCATAAACCACGGCAGACTATATAAATCATTTAGAAATCGAAAACAATTTAATCTCTTTTTGATCTCTGTACCTAATTAACTTTGGAGTGTTTCTTACTAAAGAGATAAGATGCATTAAACAAGTCTATGATCCGAAATTAAGTCAGCAGGTAACGTGCCTGCAATTGACAAAAAATTTGAATCGGATAAAAAAATTGGATCAAGCAAAGTACTAGTTGAAGCAGTTAATTCTAGTAGGTTCATTAATAAAAAGTTGCCACCTTCCCCTCCAATCGCCATGCCAGTTCCACGGAAGCTAAACAAATATTAGAATTTGGCGTTGTCTAAACATAATGGTCTATTAATCAAATAAATTTCAATCATAAAAGGTCGCACTTTGCTTTCGTTTATCTGGAATTTTTGCAGTACTCGTTTTGCTATTAAAACCGACATTTCTAGAAACTTTTCAATTCAATTCTTGAAAAATAGATTAATTTTAATGTTTAATGCTTCTTCAAATATAATTTGAAGACTTTTGGTGGTAGAATTCTAATACATTTTAAGTATTTCCATAATCATCTCCGTTCTCTTTTTTCATGTTTTAATCTCCCAAAATTTTTCATTTACTGACGCACATACTCGTCCAAAATAATACTTGCGTTCGTCACAAAACTGCGTAACTGTCTCCAATCTGTCTTTTTATATTTGTATTTATCGGAGTTGTCAAATCGATGTGATTATCGATAATTTCAGCCGAAGCATCGCTTTTCTCTCTTCAATCTCTTGGACATTCATCTATTTGACACATTTAACATTTAATGAAAAAATACTTGATTTGTTAAATACAATCGATTTGAGTTGCTGATATCAAGAACCTGTACCGTTCCTTAGTTAATTTCAACTTCAGTTGTGATTATGTTTATGACAAAATTTAAATTTGACAGTTGAAGTTAATAATTACCTGAATTCCTCCAAAAACTTAATAATTAATATTAAAATAGAAATACAAAATTGCAATGGAAGATTCTTTACGCGCACGTATGTACATATATATTATACATACATACTGTCCGAACTGCTCTTGAATATACCAATATACATAAAACCAAAAATAGATTCAATCTGTACGCAACGGGTGAAAAAAAAATTAAAAAAAAAACTCTCGTTGCTGTCAGCAACGTTACATCACATCGCGACCATCGTTTCATATTTCACATCATGCATATGGGAGCAAATAAAACGTATGTATGTAGGTTATTACATTTATACCGTACATTCCCGAATATGGGCAAACCCTGACATCCGCGAATATCGTAAAATATGTCCGGGGATATGTAGGGTTTCACGCGATGTACGTTCGTAAAAACCGGATTAATCCCCATCTATTATCGTTCCATTCAATTAAGTCAAATTGCGCCAAGCGTTATCAAAGGCTACTAATTTTTAGTCCATTAGCGGTGCGTTACTTCGACACTCGTTTTTTTTGTTTTGTTTTTTGAGGGTGGAGGGTATTCGTTTCATACAGAAGAATTAAATTTCAACATTTTTATCAGGCAATATTGATATCAACGCTAATGATTGATATCTGCGACATATATAAATTTGAGGTTATACAGTATAAACATCTATAGAAAATAATACGATAGCCTATTTATGTTTTTTTTGAACCAAAGAAAATAATACGAAGTAAGTTTGTTTGCGAACGGATTGTCTTGAACCAGCCAGGCAAAACTGAATCATGAGTGAAGTTGGCCCCTACTAGCAGGGGACCACGTCGTTTCGACCTCCCACGTCTCATCAGCGCAACTCCATATGCAAGATCTAATTACATCACAATTCGCTCTTGAACATTAATTGTATAATACCTACGACAATGGAATAATTCTCCATGCCCTTTAGGGAGCAGGGTCGGAAATAACACCGCCGGGCACTTCTAATGCTTAATCTATTTTAATAGCACTCGTTTGCAGAGCGATTCCAATAATATAAATTTTTAGGTTTTTAAATTGTAGCATTTCTCGACGAAGGAGGAACCCAAAAAAAAACGGAACGACTCTATGGTGAGCGGAGTTTTTGTAGTACCGCTTTCTCCCATCAGGTGCATAAGCAGCTAACATTTCGCAGTCAGTCTGTAAAGCATCACTGTCCTAGAAGGTGCTGCTTCCTTCGCGTGAATTTTTTAGTGACACTTGTTTTGTGTGCTCGATAATGAAAATGTGGATAAAATTAGGATTTTAATCCACGAAGATCGACGTCGAACTATAGACGAACTTCTGCATCTGAGCGGGGTGCCTAGTAGTTCAAACCAGTGAATTTTGTCTGCAAATTTGGGGATGAAAAGAGTGGCCGCCAAATTTGTGCTCTGAAGCGAGCCGTGAATTAAAAGAAATATTTCAGACCGATTCAAACTTTTTTAACAAGGTCATAACAGGTGACGAATCGTGGTGCTACGGTTATGACCCCGAAATGAAGCAACAATCAAGCCAGTACAAGATTCCAAGTCCCCCTCAACCCAAAAAAGCTCGTCAAGTAAAATAAAATCTCAAAATGATACTGATTTCTTTTTTTTGACGTGAGAGGAGCTGTGCATTCAGAGTTTGTTCCACCGGATTAGACTGTTAACCAAGCAGTCTACTTGGAAGTTTTAAAAAGGTTGCGTAACAGTGTGCGACGAAAGAGACTCGATTTGTGCTGTCCCCCACAAATCGTGTGATATTACCCCTATGCCCCATCCCCCGTATTCACCCAACCTGGCCCCGTGTGACTTTTTTTATATCTCGGAATGAAAAAAAAACTTGAAAGGAAGGCGTTTTGTGGACATTGATGAACTGAAGAAAAAACGACAAGACGCTGTCATGCATCAAAGAAGATGAATTTAAAAAATGTTTTGATCAGTGGAATAAAAGATTGGACCAATGCATTAGTAACAATGGAGAATACTTTGAAGGAGATTAAAGGCTTTTTGTATATAAAATGAATAAAAGTATCTTTATAAAGTGATTCCGGTTTTTTTGGATTTCCTCTGGTATATGGAATCACCATTAGACTACTTAGCAGATCGAGACATCTATCGGGACTGAAAATCTACGAATTTCTGCTTTGTATAGCTCTGAATAATAGGCTCGATGCTGTAACTGAATTTCATATCATTTCTACAAGAAACTTCCTGATGAATAATGCAATTCCAAAATATAATGAGTTTATCAAGTGAAGGCACAAAATCGTTATGTTTCCCTGTGATAACAAGCGCTTCATCAATAGAAATTGAATCAAATTTGTTCCAATTAAGATTGTGCTTTTCGATACAATCTTTTCGACAGACGTCAAAGACAACCTTGAAGCACATTAAAATCTTCAGCAACACAACGTACGAAAATGACTAACTGAGTCAAAGACTAATGAAAAATATTTAAACTTCCACATACATTTCTCACACTTTCATTTATTTAAGTACTTAATAAAAATTTAAATCTTGACTTGTGGCGCCATCTACGTGTTAATACTTGACATTAGAATCAGAGTCATACAAAGTAACTGTAATCGTAGATGTTCCAATTACTTCTATGTATTCTTGTTTTTGCATACTTTAACTTTCTACAATTTTCACTTATTTCGAGATATGACGTCATCGGTAGTGTATTTTAAAGAGATCACTCTGTATATTTTAACATTTTTGGATAGACACATTTTCTAGACTTACATTTATAATAAATGTTCAAACTGATGACCTTCAGCAGCCTGACAGTATCCTCGTCTATCAGCGAAGGACCTTAATGACTCCTGAATTACGTCTTGTCCCTTATCTTGAAAGGCCATCCTAATTCGATTTTCCAACTCTTCGAGCAACTGAGATTTATTCTTATAAACATTAGGTTTCAAATGCTTAAACAAATGCAAAAGTCTAAAGGACCAAAATCGGGAGATCGCGGAGGCCATTCAATATATCCTCTTCGACCTATTCAACACTGTGAAAATATTTCATTTAGGTATGTATAGACGTCAATTCCATAATGCGGCATCTTGCTGATACCAAATGACAGCTGAGAATTGTGCAGGATTTATAGAGTTTGGAAACAAATGAATCAACATATCTATTCAAAAATGTTAAAATATACAGGATGATCTATTTAAAAAACTACCGATGACGTCATATCTCGAAACAAGTGCAAGTTGTAAAAAATCAAAGTATGCGATAGAGTAGAATAGAAATACTACAAAAACGTTCATTAAGGGTATTTTTTAATAGAACCCATAATTTTGCCATAAATCTGATGTTCCCACACATTTGCCTGACCTTGTATGATTTTGTAAATTATTTTGGGTTACTTGTGTGTGTGACAAGGATGCATGTTTTGTATATAATTTATTAATAATAACCCAACATATTATCTTAATACTTTTATTAATATAACTGCCATTACATATATCTGTTAAATGGATGTGGGTGTGTCCAACGGCCGTGTCGCAGAGCCATCTATAAGACTATGCTAATACACAACATCTCCCCTTTTAACTCTACAAGATTAATCGTGGCCTGCGTGAAGTTAGCCCCCCCTTTTTCGAATTTCGAAATTTTGAAATTTTCCAGGTTGTTCTAGGTATGTTCTAAATTGTTCCAGAATTTTGGAGAAAAATATAAAAAAATTGCCCAGCAAAATCGAAAAAAACCGTTTTTCTGGTCAGCCCCTTCTTTTTCAAAATTCTAAATTTTGACAGTTCCAGGTTGTTCTAGTTGTTCTGAACATTGTTACTGAAATTTTGTTTTTTTTCATTTATTTCACGAAGTATACATGATAGAAAAGTAAAATCTTGGAACAATATAGAACAAACCTAGAACAACCTGGAACAACTTTCAAAATTTCGAAATTCGAAATTCGAAAAAAGGGGGGGCTAACTTCACACCCCTGAAAATTAGTTTTTTTCATTTATTTCACGAAGTATACATGATAGAAAGGTAAAATCTTGGAACAATGTAGAACAAACCTAGAACAACCTGGAACAACTTTCAAAATTTCGAAATTCGAAAAAGGGGCGTTACTGAAATTTTGTTTTTCTCAATTATTTAATAAACTACACATGACAGAAGGCTCAAATTTTGGAACAATGTTCAGAACAACTAGAAAAAACTGGAACAACTCTCAAAAGTTTGAATTTCGAAAAAGAGGGGCTGGCAAAATTTCATTTTTATTAATTATTTCATAAACTACTAATGTGAGAAGGTTGAAACTTTGGAACAATGTTCAGAACAACTAGAACAACCTGGAACAACTCTCAAAATTTCGAATTTTGAGAGAACTTTGGTGAAGATTTTCATTAATTTCTAGAGGTTTCGGCGGTCAGAATACTTCCATTTTATTTTTTTTCTTCTTTCTTTTTTTTTTCCTTTTTTTTATGTTACTGTGTATTACTCGATCCTCGATCTTTTCAACAATTTTATGCTTTTTCTTTTTACACTCTTTCTACAGGTTGTTTTATTTTCGCAGCGCCATGTTTTGTATATAATTTATTAATAATAACCCAACATGTTATCTTAATACTTTTATTAATATAACTGCCATTACATATATCTGTTACATGGATGTGGGTGTGTCCAACGGCCGTGTCGCAAAGCCATCTATAAGACTATGCTAATACACAACATCTCCCCTTTTAACTCTACAAGTTTAATCGTGGCCTGCGTGAAGTTACCCCCCCCCCCTTTTCGAATTTAGAAATTTTCCAGGTTGTTCTAGGTTTGTTCTAAATTGTTCCAGAATTTTGGAGAAAAATATAAAAAAGTTGCCCAGCAAAATCGAAAAAAACCGTTTTCTGGTCAGCCCCCTCTTTTTCAAAATCCGAAATTTTGACAGTTGTTCCAGGTTGTTCTAGTTGTTCTGAACATTGATACTGAAATTTTGTTTTTTTTTCATTTATTTCACGAAGTATACATGATAGAAAAGTAAAATCTTGGAACAATATAGAACAAACCTAGAACAACCTGGAACAACTTTCAAAATTTCGAAATTCGAAAAAGGGGGGCTAACTTCACACCCTGAAAATTAGTTTTTTTCATTTATTTCACGAAGTATACATGATAGAAAGGTAAAATCTTGGAACAATGTAGAACAAACCTAGAACAACCTGGAACAACTTTCAAAATTTCGAAATTCGAAAAAGGGGCGTTACTGAAATGTTGTTTTTCTCAATTATTTCATAAACTACACATGACAGAAGGCTCAAATTTTGGAACAATGTTCAGAACAAATAGAAAAAACTGGAACAACTCTCAAAAGTTTGAATTTCGAAAAAGGGGGGTCTGGCAAAATTTCATTTTTATTAATTATTTCATAAACTACTAATGTGAGAAGGTTCAAACTTTGGAACAATGTTCAGAACAACTAGAACAACCTGGAACAACTCTCAAAATTTCGAATTTTGAGAGAACTTTGGTGAAGATTTTCATTAATTTCTAGAGGTTTCGGCGGTCAGAATACTTCCATTTTATTTTTTTTTTTCTTTCTTTTTTTTCCTTTTTTTATGTTACTGTGTATTACTCGATCCTCGATCTTTTCAACAATTTTATGCTTTTTCTTTTTACACTCTTTCTACAGGTTGTTTTATTTTCGCAGCGCCATGTTTTGTATATAATTTATTAATAATAACCCAACATGTTATCTTAATACTTTTATTAATATAACTGCCATTACATATATCTGTTACATGAGTGGCTTTCGATTTGTGCACCGTACAGATCGGGAGCTGTTCCGGGTCACCTATCTGTCGTTCTATTTTGCCATGTGATTCGCACTTGTACAGCTCCGTTTCTGCTTCCGCTCACCCATGGTGCACCACTGGAGCGACATGCTCCCGCATGCGCACTTGCGTTTTTTTACAAAAAAGTGTTGACAATTTGAATGAATTGTAGACAAAACGAAAACTTGAAAGGTTATGTTACATCTGTGATTACATGACCGCCACCCCACCACCCTTTATTTGTTTACACTTTATCTGTACCTGAACTGTACTGAGTTAGTTCACTGTACACGCACACGAGTAGCTCCGAAGCTGTTCCCGAGTAACTCTTATGGACAAATCGAAAGCCACTATGGATGTGGGTGTGTCCAACGGCCGTGTGGCAGAGCCATCTATAAGACTATGCTAATACACAACAATGCATACTTTGCATTTCCGCACAGGCTCCTTGATTTTATTAAATTTTTCTGTATTTTATCAAACCAAATTTTGTTTTTGTATGTTTTGTGATGATGGTTGCCCATTTGATGTTAGATCTTCTAATGGTGTTCTACATATTGGGATACTGTTCCTATAACAGAGGCATCGTTAAAAGATTTTGAAATGGTTTTTGTAATTTCAGCATCAGTGATTTCTGCACTGGTTGAAAATTGTGGAATTTCGAAATGAATTATTTTATCATTTGTAGATTCCGCGATGATTGAATTAGATGTCAACACATCATGAAGCAATTTTTCATTGCCTTTTTGAAGATAATTTCTATATCCAACAAAAGCTGTTTGATAAAAATCCGCTTCTAGAAATTGCTGACGATTTATGAGAAGATATTTTCCCCACAATTCTTTCACTGCTATGGAAAACTGTTTTGGAGTCATTTTGTTCCTATTGTCACCCCAATTGTTTTCCTCATTTGCTTTAAAAGAATTCTGTCCCAAGCTTTTTTAGAGAGAGTCTTTTGTTTATAGACTGGCTCTTCCATATAACCTTTAAGTGTAGTAGAAAAATTCTTTTATTTTTTTGAACATTTGAACTTCATAAATAAATACTTTCTACATGTTTAAAAAATGAGGGCAATATATTTTTTGCAAGATAGCCATAAGTTCCGTACTGCTACATAAATCGTTACAACACACAACAACATGCCTCAAGAGACAAGATTCTAATTTTTCCTTTAAAATATAATATTTATGTTACATCATATCGCCTGTCTGCACATTAAACAGCTTACGACCAAACATTAAAGAAACATTTATCACGCATTGGTTAACAGCGTTTATCAGGACGCCAGATATGTTTATTCCATGTTTTATAGCCGAATGATAAATTGTTTTTACTTTAAAGATTGCCGCTTCCATAAGCATATACAAATATCCTCATACATACACTTGAATAATTTTACCTTAAAATATGTAAGTAAATACGTAAAATTGTCAAAAATAATATTGTATGACTTTTAAATTCTTCCAAGCTATGTACACATATTAAAGCCTATGATGATTCGCTTTGTGAATCCCCGTACCGGCTTCTAGATTCGTTTTTTTCCACTACGATTATTTCAAAAATGGAATAGCAGTATTTAGGGGACAGAGATTACGATCCGCGTGTGCGTTCAATGAGGACCTCGCGTAGCTTAGCTTTGGGGGATGAAACCGTTCACCGACGAAGCGCAGCTTTTCAAGGCGGCCGAAATGGAATTAAAATCTCACGCATGGGGTACTTGTCAGCGCTAATTTCGTAAAAGTGGTCGTATGAATTACAGTCGCGATTCGATTAATAACTTTAAATGTCGTAATAATAACGAAAATTTTCCTAATTACGGGGACTAATTCGGTTTGTGTACTTGTGTGTTATTTACTTTAAAATAACTTCGGAAGAAAATGTATTAAAAATAATTCGATACAACCTCCATTTATCCGACAGTAACCGCGTAAACGATAAATCACTTCATTCAAACTTGGGGAGTCCGTTAAGTATAGATAACATCGAAATCAACGCGATTGTACACGGGAAAACAACGCACAAATAGGAGGGCGAAAATAATAGAAACCCGGCAATACAATACGTGCTACACACGCAAGCATTTCGACCACAGGATTACCACCAGAATGAAAAAAAAAAACACGACCATTCTTACGGAATCTCTGTCAGACGGTGTGGTTCCACGTCATCAATTTTCATTGTATTACTGAGGGTGAAAGTGACACTATACAAGTAAGTTTAAAGCTGTACGTTGACCGTTAAATATTTCAACAATAGCTGGTGGTGGACAATGTTCGGTTTTCTCGTTTGACGTTTCGATTTCATCGAATGGCGGAGTAATGACTAAATATTATCGAAGTATGTATGTATGTATGTACAGTGACCTTCAAAGGTATCTGGACACGACTAGATAGAAAAATACATTGCGTTCATTACTTTATTTCAAAGAGCCGCAGGGCCAACTTACTACCTGCTGAGTGTTAATTAATCCAAACGAGATATAAATTAGATTGAGACTGACCTCTTGAGACTCCCATAGACGTCAACCTCTCTAATCGGTTGATAGACCCTCACGAGGGTATGTGGTGTCAGTGGAACTTTGCCATTAGAGCACCCACCCGGACAGAATCCGAATGTCAAAACAAAAAGAATGACGAATACAAGAGGTGTAGCGGTACAACTCACACTAAAGTATACCTCGTTGCATCGAAACAAAATTTGAGTTTGAACTAGTGTTCATATCAGGTAGATCCTATTGTTAAATTTGAAAAAAAGAACTACTAGAATCTATCGATTTGTCTGGAGAACTATATTATTGAAAATGAAACTTGCTGTTAGCTAACTTCATTGCAATAAAGTTAAAATCGATAGGTTCTACTATTACATCTAAGAAAATAATTTAAAATTATGACGCATTTGCATAGGATGCTGACAATTTGTCGCAACCTCGAATCTTCTGTAGCTACCGAAGCATCAACAGCAAGAACGCAGACGAAATAAACGTAATTGTCATCGCGGACAAATCACAGTATGCGACCAAAATATCTGGTCGTTTGCAAGACGGTAGTAGCTATAGAAAAAAACGATTAATACCAAAATAATCCAAACCACCTCTATGTAGATTAGAGCAAACATACCATTCCCAAACTTTCGATATGAACCGACCTACCAAACCATCAACAATAAGAACAGTTCTAATATGAACGCTTTTTTTGGCATTATGGGGCCATTAATGAGCCCAAACGAGATATAAATTAGATTGAGACAGTCCCTTTTGAGACTCTCACGGACGTCAAACCTCTCTAATCGATTGATAGACCCTCACGAGGGTATGTGGTGTCAGCGGAACTTTGCCATTAGATCACCCACCCGGACAGAATCCGAGTGTCAAAAGAAAGAGAGAGGATTTGACGAACAAAAGAGCTGTAGAGGGACAACTCGCACTAACGTACACCTCGTTGCATCAAAGCAAAGTTTGAGTTCGAACTAGCATTCACATTAGGTAGTTCCGTCATTTAACGCAATACCGAAGCCTTTTATAGAAAATGACCTACCAAGCCATCAACAGTAAGACAAAGATCTCCTTGAGTAACTTAAGACTTATCTCAATAGGTGGACCAACATCCAACGCAATACCCAAACGATCAGCAGTAAGACAAATATCTCCTTAAGTAGCTTAACACTTATCTCAAGACTTGGACAAACATTTAGCGCAATACCCAAACCTCCTATCGGAAACGAGCTACCAATCCATCAACAATAAGAACAGTTCTAATATGAACGCTTTTTTTGGCATTATGGGGTCATTAATGAGCCCAAACGGGATATAAATTAGGTTGAGACTGTCCCTTTTGAGACTCTCACGGACGTCAAACCTCTCTAATCGATTGATAGACCCTCACGAGGGTATGTGGTGTCAGCAGAACTATGACATTAGAGCACCCAACCGGACAGAATCCGAGTGTCAAAACAAAGAGAGAGAATCTGACGAACACAAGAGCTGTAGAGGGACAACTCGCACTAACGTACACCTCGTTGCATCAATGCAAAGTTTGAGTTCAAAGTAGCGTTCATATTAGGTAGTTCCTTCATTTAACGCAATACCCAAACCTTCTATCGGAAATGACCTACCAAACCATCAACAGTAAGACAAAGATCTCTTTAAGTAGCTTAACATTTATCTCAATACGTGGACCAACATTCAACGCAATACCCAAACGATCAACAGTAAGACAAAATTCTACTTAAGTGGTTTAACACTTATCTCAAGACTTGGACCAACATTCAACGCAATACCTAAGCCTTCGATATTAACCGACCTACCACACCATCAACAGTATGACAAAGATCTCTTTAAGTAGCTTAACACTTATCTCAAACGTGGACCAACATTCAACTCAATACCCAAACCTTCTATCGGAAACGACCTACCTAACCATCAACAATAAGACAAAGATTTCCTTAAGTAACTTAACACTTATTTCCAAACGTGGACCAACATTCAATGCAATACCCAAACGATCAACAGTAAGACAAAGATCTCCTTAAGTAGCTTAACACTTATCTCAAGACTTGGACCAACATTTAGCGCAATACCCAAACCTTCGATATGAACCGACCTACCAAACCATCAACAATAAGAACATTTCTAATATGAACACTTTTTTTGGCATTCTACAGCCATTAATTAATCCAAACGGGATATAAATTAGATTGAGACTGTCCCTTTTGAGACTCTCAATTCAATTCGTTCGATGTAAAATAACACAACCGGCACTATAGATGTTACCTCTACCGTTGTCGACGGCCAACTGAACCGCTATTCAACGTCATGCGTGAGTTTGTCGACCTTAGGTCGTTAAAATGTTATTGTGACGTCATTGTGACGTCAACCGGAAGTTATAAAAATGTCATTAAGTTTGTATTGGTATTACTCCGTAATTATGTCATTTTATAATGTATCGTGTTATTAAAAGTAAATAGAAAGAATAAATAATGCTCTATTCTAGAGAAAGGGAGCGATATACAGGGTGTTTCAATAGAGCGGTGTCGGTCGGTATCTCGATACCCTGTTGAAGATTTAAAAAAACTTAAAATGAAAGTGCTTTCATTCTTAAAGAATCTGATCTGATCCTATTAATATCATGTCTAGGAAATTAATTTTCTGATTTGTCTCTATTTCTATAGTGAATTGTAATTTAGGGCGGTAATTATTGAATTGTTCTAGCATATAATTGATTTTAAAATTTAATGCTATCGATGAAACTTTTAAAATGAAAAGAATCTTTAATATGAAATTCATTTTGTTTTGATTTTGGAAATTGAATTTTCGAGGTATTTTCATAATTTGTAAAATGGACTTTGAGTAGAAGAGTCTATGGGTCGTAAGGGGATGTTTTGTTAATGTAGTTTTGGCAAGCCATATTTTGGTGAGTGTGCGTTATTGATTTTTAATTGTTGGACTGTCTCTTTAGAAATGAATGTGTTACCTTCCCAGTGTTTAATGAGGTTATTGTTTAATTTTTGATATTTTAATGTGGGATCCGTTTTAATTTTGGTATATACTTCATGGTTATTAAGTAAGTTGTACATTTTTGTTTCGTAATCGTTGCTAATCATAATAACGGTTTCATTACTTTTATCCGCTCTGGTAATAGTGAGTTGGCGATTAAAATTGATGAATTTTTTTGGTGTTATGAACTTCTTTTAATAGCTGTTTTTGATTTGGGTAATTTTTATTTCTACTTGATTGCAATTGGTTTGTTATTACGTTGCTTACTTTTGAATTTAGTGATTTTTTTTCATTATCTGGTAATGTTTCTATTGAGGATTCTATGTTCGCTACAATATTGTGAACAGGTATTTGTTTGTTAGATGGGTATGCAAAAGTAAATTTTGGTCCTAAACTTAAAATATGTGCTACATTTTGTGGTATTGGAGTGTCTGATATATTAGTTATCCATTTTTGATCCATTGAGTTATTGTTAGATTGCTGATTTTGTGATTTATTCATGTCGTGGGTAATTAATTAAATTTTGAAAAGTGGAAAATGTTAAAGCCAAAAAAATGTGAGGTTATGTTAAACGTTAAAATATATCAGAGTTGTGAGCTTTATGCATATAACTCAGGTAAACTTGAACTTGTAAGTAAAATAGAGGAAAGTAAATTACGAGAGTAATGGATATCACAATTTTAGGATTGGTTCTAGTAAATACAAGAACTACCTGTGGATAAAATCTGGTGTAACAGTCTCTGAATAGTATTTGGCGTGGGCAACGAGAATATCTTTGTTACAAACTTGTAACTGCGTCCACATTGCTTTTGCAGAGCACGAGACGAGTTGTCGACGTCGTTGTCGACAATGCAACGGGCATCACAATAATGATGTGAGCAAAGACGTCCGCGCAGTCAGCCGCGAGCACGATAGCCCCACGTGACCGCGCCCTTGTGCTCAGCGCAAAACGTCACGTATCTGCTCCTCAAGGTAACTTGAAGCTGTTTTGCCAGCAGTTTCCCTTCCTACTTGCAAAACAGCCCACGTACTCACTACGCGAACTGTATGGAGGCGTTCGCTAGAGGGAGAACTACAAAAGCGCCGTCCATTGCAACGGATTTCATTAACTCGCGAGCACCACCCTACACGGCGCCACTGGGTGGAGGCAAGACATCGGTGAGTTGCCGAGTGAAGGCACATTTTGTTTTCCGACGAATCCAGATTCGAATTGAGCGTCGATGACGCGCGAATTTTGATTCATCGGTGCTGTACACGTCTGCTGCGTGTACAACAGACGATGACTGGTCGCCGATATGTAGGTGAAGTGCTTCTTTACGTCGCGCATGTTGTACAAGTCTTTGTACAAGAGCACCACATACCCCCGTGGTTCCCATGGCCGGCTCGTTCTCTAGATCTGAATCCGATCAAACATGTCTGGGATGTGATCGATCTTGAACCGGTTTCTCCGGCTAACGTTGAGGAGCTATAGAAGCGAGTTGAAGCAACATGGTTGGCCATCCCTCCCTCTATCATACAACGACTTATTGACTACATATCTTCTCTAGTAGCGACGGGGTATGCTCGTCACTTCTTTCCAACAGTGTATAAGCGAAATATTGGTAATTTATTTATTTATTACTACAAAATACCATGGCCAATCAACCAGTAAAATCAATCTTTATTTTCAATACACCCGAGCCACCGATGGGCTATGAAATAAACTCCAATGCAATTGTCACTATATGTATACGTATAAGGTGATATTTCATATTCCTTCAATGTGTTGACATTTCGTGTATTTTTCTTCATAACGTTTGAATCGCACCATCTCTTGTCGATCGGGCGAACTCTTTGATTCTCTTCTCTTTCTTTCACGTTCAGTTCTAATTAGCTTGAATTTTATCTTTCTTCTTTGCCTTTCTTTCATAAGATTTTTTTCATATTTGATTCGTGTTGTATCTGCTGACTTTAGGTGAGCTACTTGATTAGCTTTGCTTAGTTACCTTCTTTTTATATTTTTGGCTTGGTATTTTGATGTTTCTTTTACTTAAGTCACAGAAATTGCGTTAGAGCGATTTTGATACGAAGCACACTGCTGAACTTCTGAAACTGCAGCCTCTTTAGCGTTGTCGTCTCTACCATTCACGAGGATTAGGCATTGTCTCACAAAAGTACAACAAGATTAGAATACAAAAGTAGAGCTGAGTGCAGGTTACCTTACTGTATATCGACCTGGAACCTCCTCCTTATAACGTGATAGAAGCCTTAAATTCTTACGAATTTTTCTACTTTCACCATTAAACAATTCCGGGAACTCTATCAATATTGTACATTACTCGAATTCCAGTACTTGGATACATAGAAATTCGAATTCGAAACTCGTGGAAATTCTTCTTACGATACGTAGCACCTGCCTGTTAGAATGACAAATACACTTAAGGTAAGGTGGGGTAAGAGGGAACGGGTTTTTGTTGAGATGACTTAAATCGTTTACTATTTAGAAATACATATTTATTAAAACATGTGACTTTTTAAATTTGGCTTCTGTATGGCTTTAGAGACATACTATACAACCCTGTATTTTAAATTGCAAATCTTTTTTACAAGAATAAACATATATTTTTTTAATGACATGTGTTTCCACTTTACCGGGTAGCCGGGGTAAGTGGGAATATTGGTATAGAATAACTATTTAAACGTGTATTCATTTTTTCGGGGAAAGTGAGTATGGTTAAAGGATAAAACAACTCAACGTCAATTTTTGAATTTTTTTTTAATAAAGTTAATACACGTTAAATCCAGTGAACTCCATGCCAAATGAAAAAATTGTACCACGTCGATCAACCGTTGGTTTGGGCAAAACCAACACTACACTTTCTTCGGAAATGTTGTCAGTATCGGCCATTGAAGGAAAAGAGAATTTACTGTTTCCTGAGTGTTTTAGAAACGTAACTGTCCAGGGTGCATCAAAATCGTTGGTCTTTTCTTGCACTTTTCCCACATAATGTTTTATAGTTTTTTTTCCAGCGTATTTGACTAATACCCACTGACCTATGTCTACTTTTGGATTATCGGTAATCTCCATGTTCGGGCAGTTTTCTTCGGGCTCAAACTCATCCAGATCTAAGTCGGAATTGGACTCTATGGCGGGAGGATCATCTTCGTCTTCACTACTACTAATGATATCGTTTGGTTTCCTTTTGTTTTTTGGTTTTGCTTTAAATGGACCAGCACACGGCTCTTTAAGACGGCTAATTACTTCTTCCGAAGTTATTATTTCGGCTCCAGCAGCTACTCTTCTGCGTTTCAATGGTTGCGAAGGTGTTTTTTGTTTGATTTTTTCGAGAATTAGGCTTTCTATGGAAACTTTTGGATTTAAATTTTCTTGTTCGATAATTTCATTTTCACTCGTCTCAGTGCTAATAGTCTTGAGAGATGCTTCTTCGCCACTCTCTTCATTAGCTAAATTGTTGTTATTCCTATTCTCGAAACGCTTAAAAGCTGATGGAAGGTAAGTAGCATTTGGTATTACTTCTGGATTAAAAGGCGAAATACCTGCCTTCTTAAAACCATTTTGGATAATTTCTGGTTTAGTTTCTAACCAAACCTCTCTAAGAAGTTCAGAAAATATCTTCTTTGGCATTTTTTTACCCTGATTTATCCTCTGCCAAACCACAAGTTTTTTATCCCAAGCGGTTTTTAAGGACTTAAACACTGACAGATCTAGTGGTTGAAGTAAGTGGGATGTATGGGGAGGAAGTTTGAGGATGGTGATATTGTTTTCTTTAGCTAATTGCAGAACCTTCCAATCAACATGTGTACTGTGTCCGTCATAAATGACAAGAACTGGTCTTTCTTCTCCAATTATTGGTAGAAACGATTTTTCAAAATAGTTGTTGAAGATTTCCTTTTCCATCCACCCCTTGGTGCTCGCTGCATACACAATTTTTCCTTCAGGAACATCTCCATGAGCATGTGGACCTGCAACCCATTGATCCCAGACAAACTTGCCTTTGTAAATTACTAAGGGAGGTGCTTTTTTACCCGCCGCATTAACAGTCGACAGAATGGTTGTATTTTCTCTCCCTGGGCCAGATATTACTCTTGTGGATGGCTTTCCTTTTCACCGAAAACTTTCGTTTTACTTGGATCCATACATAGACTCGTCTCATCCATATTCCAAATATGATTTGGTTTATCGTGTAGGTCAAGATCATCTAAGGTTTTTTCAGTAAGGTGAAGTATTCTTTTATGACAAATGGATCGGTCATCTTTTTACGTGCATATTCTATGCCTTGTGGTTTCTTAATTGACAAATTGTATCTCTTTTTTTAAACTGAGGAAACCAATCTTCGCCTGGAATATTATTCTTAAAGGGCGTTTTTGAATTATTTTGAGTGACGTATTCAGCTATCATATGTAAAATTTCGCTTCTCGAAAGTCCAAATCCCCATCGTTCGAGAGTTTTAAGCCCAACGGCGAGCTGCTCCTCTATGTCTCTTCCTAGTGCTAGTGGTCTTCCAAGTGACTGACTTTTCACGCCTCTTTTTCCGGTCAGTCGATTGAAGAGAGTCGTTTTTGGTATACCATATGTCTGCGACGCACGATGTAACGTAATGTTTCCGATTCTTATGTCATTTAAGGCGTTTTCGAGCTGTTCTTCAGTGTACCCACTTGCCCTCTGAGTTTTTCTTACGTAATTACGAACCATATTCGTACCTGAAAGCAAACAAAACACGTTAAAATACTAAAGCAAGGCAAGTGAGAATTCAACTGGGGCAAGTGAGAATTTAGCCGGGGCAAGAGGGAACTTCCAATTAACGCATACTAGGGTGAGGTTAGGTGTTGTAAAATATTAAAACACAAAAGATTAATGATTTAAACATAATTAACGTACATAATATGTACTTACCGTAAAGTTCTTCAGCACTATTTCACACAGGGGCAAGAGGGAATGACGGTTACAATGATCGATTCTGTATCTGGTTGACTCCACGTGCTTAAGCTTCAGCTAAACGTAAACACAGCTGACTTGCCACCATCACACTACTCCATAGACATGTTTCGACAAATGGACGGAGCGTCGCAGGCCTTGGCATAGATCGCGGGAAGTTTAAAGTACCGTTCTCACTTACCCCATATTCCCACTTACCCCACCTTACCTTAGTTTAATAACTATTTGTAAACTTCGCTTTGAACCTATATCATAGAGATTTTGTTGTTATGCATTGATCTTACTCATACCTCCTGTATGAGACTTTATATGTACATAGTAGAGATATCGAGTATTATGCAGCATCTACATTAGTTTCTAGCCAAGACTATATGTATATGATTGTTATTAAAGTCGCAGTACTAGACTGCAGGACTTTTTATTGCAGTTTCCGGTGTAAAACTGCAACTATAAAATATTTTCCAATTTCGTAAGTGGTGCAGATGTATACGCTGCCATTAGCAAAGCGAAAACATACAATGAAATACCTACTTACCCCTAATACCCTGTATATCTACGATATTCTCTTATACACGTACAAGTGTACAAAGTGCAATTATCAAGCCGTTACAGTACTCCCTTGTTACCGCTTCGCTTCCCATTATTTCTTTCTGTCCCGCTTTTCCCCTGAGCGCATTCAATTATATGCGTTTCTCGACGGATAAAGTTTTTCCGGGCATTCTCCCCGGATATTTCCGGTCTCTCTGTTGAGCTTTTGTTGTGTTACAGTTTATACCGAAACATTAGATGCGAGTACTTTTACAATGCAACTTTAGTTGTAGTTCTTTTCCCATCCTTTCACTGATGTACTTTTTAGTTTAATTGGGAGGAAAACTTATAACAGGGGTTCGCGATCTATTCTTACATCGAAAATAACAATCAAATTAAAAAGAACGTGAACTTAAACTAAACCGTTTGATCCCAAATATCTTTCTACTTGTAGGTCTCTAGCTAAGAAAAAATCTTTGAGTTCTCAAAATGTTATAAACGAACTCTAAACCACTGAGAACCATATTTTGCAACATAGCATCATCAGCTTACAGCTTAATATACTCTACCATTTTGTTTTGAAGATGTGCGATATCAACTATTAAAAGTGACCACAACAAGAAGTCGGAATGTGTATTATCACATAATCTTGGTGGAAATTCTTATTAAACGGTTATTAAAAATATGTTGCAGCATATTACCTAATCCTTCTACCTGCTGTGTGTGCCGTGGCTCCATCTTGTTGAAAATAACCACGAGTAATTCCTTCTTCATTTAATTGATACGTAAAAAGAGCTCGATACTTGTTCGCTGTTAAGGTACCACTAGAAAAACGAACCAATGAGGAAAATCATTGGTCGTCACTCATTTTCTGTGGATGGAGAGATGTTTCACCATAAAAATTATTAAGTTTTTCTGTAGTATTCATTCTCATATCCTATTGACATCGACATAACCATTCAGATAAAACGAAACCATGCTTCAAAAGAATGCTTTGTGAAATAGGTTGTTGTCGAAATTGTTTAAGAATCATTGGCAAAATGTTATTCTTCGGCGATGATCAACTTTCATGAAAACAAGTCATGCGATAAGGTCATAAATGTAAACACTTTTTCAAAACCGTATGATACGCCAGTTAATTGAGGTAAAACTCGAAGGAAGGTTCTTGGCCATAACCATTATCTATAATTTTCCTTACATTATCAACAAGTTCTACAATACGCTTTTTCGGCCTAGCACTCCCTTCCTTTCGCTTCACGCGATATGTCTGTATATAATAGTAAATACATATGTACCGGGTGGGCCACTAAAAATGTCGCTCGAGCATATTTGAGGAACGGCTCACAGTACAGCTTTGGGAAAAATATTACTGACTAAAGTGACCCCGAGAAACATCTGGAAATTATTTAGAAAAATTTTAATTCTTATTTTACGGAAAATTTACCAACTTAAGGTCTATCATAAATATGAAAATCGGAATCTACTAAAAATTTTGCATATTTTAGATCGGACAACTTTTTGTATTTTGTCAAATAAGGGGTGGGGAGGAGGAGAAACTTTGTATTGAAGGAAGGCTTATGACTTCGGTTCTGTTGATCCGAATTTTGCAAACTTAGGCTCGTTGAAAACAGCATTACTCCTTCAATCTAATGCTTACAAATTCGAACCAATGTAATAAGTGACGTGCATGCTAAAGGGTGCTGTTTAAATTTTGTCGGGAATTTTGGTTTTCCTCGAAAATATTAAATGGAAACATACATTTTTGTCAACGAATTAAAAAAGTAGGCTAAATTACTAACAAATCAGCGAAAACCGGATATTGCTATCTTTTACCAATCCGAAGATATCTGAGATAGTGAGTGTCGGTCTCTGCCGAGATTATTGCACCTTATGAAAGATACGTCTGGTCGCCGCGCGTGGGGGAGGCTTCTCTGGTTCCAGTTCCCCAAGATGTTCTATTAAAGGGTTCTCAAACCGGGAAGCTCTATCTGACATTCTTCTAGCTAGTGCCATGGCGTGCTGGCTTAGCGTCGGATCCTGTAAATCGCAATGGATCTGCGCATTGCTGACGAACCAGGGTGCGGAGACTATCATGCGAAGCACCCGGTTCTGTGAGACGTTGAGACGCTTGATTTGCAAAATACTAGCACTAGACCAAGTTAGGACACTATAGGTTAATATCAGTCGAAAGAGCAACAGTTTGGTTTTTAGGCTCAGACAGCTTTTATAGCAGAGTACAGAGAGTGGATACAGGACAGACCTTGTCCGCAGAAATTTCGAGATGATGTTCGAAAAATGTTCTTTAAATATTAGCTTGAAATTAAACGTTATGCCCAGGTATGTGACGAAGGGTCTCCAAGGAAGATTCTCACCTTGAATCACGATAGTGATGGGGGGAGAATTTTGCTTTCGCCAGAATCGAATGGCTTCATGTTTAGCGGCATTGATCTGACACTTCCATTTTGTGGGCCACTCAACGACCTCGAACGACATAGACAGACCAAAGCATCGTTACGCGAAGTCGTGTAGAGCGCATAAATCGCCAGATTAGTATGTGGTGAAGATGAGATGTCAGATGTAAACAAGATGAAAAGTTCAGGTCCTAAAAGAGAACATTGTAGGACACCCGCACATATAGGCCTAGGGGCCGAGAGTTCATCCAGTCTTTTGATTCTAAACGTCTTAGCAGACAGGTAGTAGCTAGAAAGAGTAAAACTAACATGTGTAAAATGTGAATAACTATCCTGTTTTCTCACTCTCTTTTATCCTTTTCTCCACAGTATATGCAATTACTGCTATTACCGAAATATCACAACACTATATTTTAAAGATTACGATGCTAAAGAGTAACGATCCAGGAATAATTCATGTGCGCATCATCAATCTGTGTTTGCATTACCGATCTATCCTAATTTCGCAATATAATCAAGGCACCGAAAGCATATTACGGGGAAACCCTCTTAGGACGTACACCTCCGCATAATACATGTAGCGTCCATTAAACCTTAGGAAACAGTATCCTCTTAGCCGACGAGGTCTTGGCAAGCTCTCAATGATGATGAATATAATTATTGCATTTTAGTATAATAATCGCACTCCGCCAAGACCATTTCCCGATCTAATTAATTCGAACAGAGGGCAATTTCAACCTTTAATTACGGACCTTCCCTTCGCGAGACCCTGGCTATTACGCGCTCCCCCAACCGGATCACCCAACTTTAAGAAGACATCAGGGTCCCGGCCGAAAATAGCCGGGCGTAGTTGAAACAGTTGTGGTGGATGTAACGACTTAAATGACGTGCCGTTAAAAATTAAATAGGAATATAAAATAAGGGCGACAAACTGGAGAATTGTATAATCTTGCAGTCAAAATCAACTTAATTTTTTTAAATTTAGATTGATTTTATTAAAAAATATATATAATAAATACATCATCTAACATCAATTTTCTTTCCTTTACTTTTACAAGTCAGATAAGTACGTCAGGGACCCGAAATTTATGTTCCAAATCTCCAGAGTTACGTCTTAAAAACTCGGGGTTCTCCACAACCTTTCCAAACGACATTAAATCGTACAAAAAGAACACTCTCCTTTACTACAGAAATCACATTTCTATTATCACCGTTCCGCATTATTTCTCTTCGGCCATCACCACCACCACCATTCTTCGGCGATCCATTATTCTCCACGTTCCAGATATTATTTTCGAATCGTTCCAGTTTAAAATTCGGTATTGTATTCAGTTCCGATGCCGCGTTTAACGCTTTCGCAGTCACAATGGGAGCATTTTCCCGCGAAATTGTTTTGAAAAATTACATCCATTAGGGGAGTGAGGTTTAAATAATGTTTTAAAATGTGTTCGGAATGTCCATTGGGTGACAGAAAAAAGAGGTATTGTATTGGGGTATCATTCTGTAGATATGGCGAGGGTTCGCGATCGCATTGAGAGATGTGAAAAGGGAGATGATGTTGAAAAATTTAACGATGCAATATCTCAAGAAAGAAACTGAATCATTTTTAACAATTGTCTACATTTAAATAATATAATGTGACACCAGAATATGATTGAGATGCTGAACACCCTCAGTAAAAATAAAATAGTAAAAACTGAAGATTTATGACGTTCTAACGTCAACTTTGATGGGCTAGATATTTGAAAACTAACGGAAAAGGAATTATGTCTGGAGCCGAACAGGGTGGTACAGAAAACTATAAATAAAGTAGAAGAAGAAATGCAAACGTGAGGATACGGATTATAATAGCAGGAAGTGTTAAAGAGAGCCTGGAGAGAAATGGTTTCTGATCTTTTATAGAAGAAGAAATCTGTTCCTCAAAGAAGTAAAGTCGCCAGAAAAAAAGCAGACAACCCTTGAATAATTTTTAATTTTTAACTGACAGAGTATTATAAAGAAGCCAGACTTTCCATAGTAAATTGTAAGAATGACGTTGGTTTTTCCTCTGAAAAGACAAACCATGATTAGATTCAAGATTAGGTTCAGATATGGATCTTTGAAGTTTAAGATTTTTTGAACACAAACCAGGTCTTTCCAAAGGAAACAAACGAAATGAAAAATCACAGCCAAAGAGAAGAAGATTTGGTGTTGATGCAGAAATCCTCACTGTCGAAAATTATCCCAAACAAAAGGAAAATAAAAAAAAACCCAAAAAATGAGATCTTCGTCAGAAAGTAGTGACTCACATTGGGGAAAAAACTTATCTTTTTCTTCTTGAATTTTTCTTGAATATACGAGGCCTGTTCAATATTAAAGACATGTACAACATTTATCCCAGCGTGACAATAGTTTGAATATCCCTTCACTGTAGTGTTGGCTGTCAAGTCGATCAAAATAGTCCATAACTGTGTCTTTCAAATCCTATTGATTCGCAAAGCGTTTCCTTCACCAAAAATATCTTCAAGGGTTCGAATAAATAAAAATCGGAAGGGGCCAAATCAGGACTATATGAGGTATGTTGGAGAACATCCCACTTCGGCTGTGTCAACCATTGCGGACTTGGATCATCGTGCAAAAATTTAACTCCTTGTCGTAATCATCCTGGCTTTTTCCTTCTAATGGCTGTATGCAATTTTTGAAGTTTCACAATATCCATTGTTCTTTATAGTTGTGCACGGTTCAAGGAATTCACTGAGCAATACGCCTTCATTATCCCAGAACACGGTGACCATAGTTTTTCGGGCAGATGGTTGAGTTTTGAATTTTTTGTGAACTGGCGAATCTGGATCTGTTTCGTGGGCTGTTATTTCGACTCTGGGGTGAACTCATAAACCCAGGTTTCATCTCCGATGATTGAATTGATGATGCTTTCAATGAAAGAATCTCCTTCCTGTCGGTATCGGGTTCTCACCCAATATATGGAAGATATGGAATTGACGCTTTCATTCAATTGGTTTTGTGGTTCTCGAAGAACATTTCTGGTACCCAGCGAGACAGAACTTCAAGAAGTTTAGTACGACGCAAATTAATTTATTCTATAGTGCCCTCTGTGGCATGTGGCGCTATTCTGCTGAAACCACATGTCTGCAACGTTAATCGCTTCCAATTGAAGCACGAAAAAATTATTGATCAGGTTTGACCGTTATTGTTTTTGAAAACTTATAGACCAATGATTCTACTGGCTCATAAAGTGCACCAAACGAGTGTATAGGTACTTCGACAATAGCTAATCCACAAGGCATTGTCTATCATCGCTGCAAATGTGGCAATTCTGCTTATTGACAGAGCCATTTAACCAAAAGTGTACTTTGGTGAAGTCTTCTGGGTATTGTCGCGTAGATAAGTTTACTTGACGTTTGGCTGATGATGCTGTCAGCTTCTTCTGAAGAAGACTAAGTCTAAAGACTCAGTCTTTAGAAACCTTATGAAGAAGCTGACAGTATGATCAGCGAAACGTCAAGTGCAAACTTATCTACCCTACAGTACCTGGAAGACTTCAACACAGTAAACGACAGTCGTGAAAACCTACGCTCAACTAAAAGTGTGCTTCATCGCTGAACCAAATTTTGAAATAAAATTGTAGATCAATAGCAATTCTTGTTTCGGCGGATAATTTTCAATAAATTGGATGGACACAAGTTTAATTGCTGAGTACGAGAATGAGCATCAACACTACGTTGCACACCATCAATCCCTTACGAAAAATCCATAATTTCTCGAATTAATCGCTCTAAGCGACGATTGTGAATCGTAGTTTTCAAACTAAATTTGAATAATTTGCAAACGTTGCTGCGGAGTGAGTCTTTTCATGATAAATTGCCAAACCAAATTAACTCCAAAACAACCGAGAACTGTCAAATCGACTGTCACAAAAATAGTGTTGTCAATTTAAAACAGTAGTGAAGAATCATGTCTTACTTCGGCTGTGTCAACCACTGCGGACTTGGGCCATTATATTCTAAGGGATATATGCAATTTCTGATTTCTGATCACTGAGAAATAGGCCTTCATTATCCCAGAACACGGAGGCCATGGTTTTGCAGGCAAGTCGTTGAGTTTTGAATTTTTTGTGAACTGGGGTATCTGAATCTGCTTCCACATCATGGGCTGTTGTTTCGATTCTAAGGTGAACTCATAAACCCAGGTCACATCTCCGGTAATGATGCTTTCAATGAAAGAAGCCTGTTCCTGTTGGTATCGAGTGAGATGTGGAAGTGACGCATTCGTTCGATTGGTTTTGTGATTCTCGAAGAGCTTTCCTGCCACACAGCGAGACAGAACCTCACGAATTTTAATACGACGATCTTCCTTAATCAAGCCTTGACCTTGGCTGTCTCTGTTCTTCTCCGTAACATCAATCAAATCCGTTAACTTCTTTTCGGTTTAAAATGAAAATAAAAAGCAGTTAATGTGTCACGTAGGAACAACACATCTTCGTTAAATTCGCTAAAATAGACATGACGTTACAATTTTCTGATATCATACAGTTACACCACAAGTAACAGCCGACCTGTATTGTATTACCTCGACGACAATCAGAATTAATTTAAATACCGAAATGGAAAGGATCAAATACGCATTGTCCAGCATTATTTCCGGGTACATTCTGCTAGCTGAACTGTCCGGGATTTCATCAGAACCTAGACCCGAGAACGGTAACAAGATTTCGCGTTTGCATCCAGTGGAAAACGAAGAAACATTCCTGCGAAATAATTATTTTGCCCGACTCGAGATTAAATCGAAATTGTATCGCAAATTTGTATGTGTATATATACAGGGTGAGTCACGACTATTCCCTCGGTCTCTTGTGTCTAAACGCTAAAAGATATGAGTTTCAAATTTTAGTCAAATATGTAGGACGATAAGGAGCACATTTTAAAATTATTTACAAGTATACAGGATGATTCAAACAAGTACAGCATATCAAAGTTAGGTTATTTTTAATGGAACATCCTATATTGTATGCCATTTTTGGATTCTACGTCATAAATTAGGATAACTTTGTTGATAGTTCCCTATACCTATCTGCTGCCAATTTCGAGAAAATTTGATTTTTATGAAAATGTCGGCTTTCGCGAAAAAATTAAAAACAGGTAAACTGTATGACTGGGACGATTTACATTTGTAAGAAGTTATTTTGACAAAGCGTACTTTTAGTAAACCGGTAGAGTATTTTGATATTGGCTTCATGACATTAAGAAAAACAATTTATACTTTATATTTTTTAAACCATCAATAACTCTTTTAAGTTAAATGGAACATCCTGTATTTATCCATCCTATGTGAAAGCACATTAAACCCCCTACCAAAAACTATAAAGACATTTATATCTAAATTTAACGATTAAAATGTTATTAACAATATTCTCTAAAATCTCATAAAACCGATGCTTTTTTTATCTAAATAGGAGGCCATGCTGTTTTAAAATTAGCATATGTTCATTTAGTTGCGACTGTCATTAATTCCTACGTGTAAATTGTATACTTTAAACAATTATTACATTTAGTAGATGAACCTACCATTCCCCTGAAGATATGAAACTAAAATAAAAAATAATGTTATTTCAAAGACTGTGGTCTCGTATAATACAAATAAAAATCTGCTTATTAGCCCCTGAAACATGTGTCCTGTATGAATTAATTAAGCGTTGTGCTGTTGGCGTTACCAATTTTTATCTGTATTATAAATATTTAATGTTAGCAAAAAAATGTATTTCATTCAATCACTCTTCTTTTGCCTATAACATTATGCATTGCATAAAATGGTCAATCAATGCGAACATCTACTGTAATTTTTTCATTAGATAATTTTTTTATATTTATTCTATTCAAACGAACATTTAGAGTAAACATTTTTCAGAAAAGAACTTGTTAAATTCATTTCAATCGAATATGTTAAATTTGAATGTGGTTGACACTTTTATATCTTATTTACTTATTTTTTTGTCTAACATATTTGTAATTTTATTAATTTGCTTATGCTATCTGTTAGTTAATTATTTTATTTGCAATTCTAATACCATAACTTACCAACGTGCAATATATCAATATATTATAAACTAAGATAGGAGTTTTTGGCATTTTGATATTCTGATAATCAAATATTCATTCGATTCAAACAAGTAATATTCAAATACTCGACGAATAGTCAATAACTTGAATGATTCATTTGAACTTTATCTTGAAACTCTGTAATAGTGTATTAATTGGATGTTCAAATTACTGCAACATAATTTCCAAGTTTATTTATCATTAGAATACAACTTACAAGCAATATAATAATTATCCACACACAAATAATTAGAAAGCATGGCCTATTTAGATAAGAAAAAGCATCAGCTTTAGAGCATTTTTTAAGGATTTCGTTAATAACATTTTAATCGTTAAATTTAGATATAGACATCTTTATAGTTTTTGGTAGGGGGTTTAATGTGCTTTCACATAGGGTGTTCCATTTAATTTAAAAGAGTTATCGATGGTTGAAAAAATATAAAGTATAAATTGTTTTGCTTAATGTCATGTAGCCAATATCAAAATACTCTACGAGTTTATTGCGCCGCTATTATTGTCTTATAAAACCTCTATTAACATATATTCTTTACTTTTTTTGTTGTTTTTTTTTGTCTATTGATGCTTAAAATAGCTCATTTGAATATTAGATCGCTCCTAAATAAAATTGATGAAATCTCAAATTTATTATACTCCTTAAATATTGATATTTTTGCAATTACTGAAACATGGCTACATTCTAGCATCTGCAGTGAGGCTCTTGCAGTGGAAGGTTATAAGCTAGTTCGGCAAGATAGGGAGAGTCGCGGAGGTGGCGTTGCTTTCTTCATTCGTAATAATTTAAACTTCAAAAGAATTCCTATTAAATCTACTGCTGCTGTTGAGCAACTATGGCTAAGTATTACTTCTAAAAATATATCTAACCTAACACTAGTATCACGGATTTCTTTACTTGCTTGAATGAGAGCTTGGCTGATGTTCATCTTTTGTCTAATGAACTAATTTTTCTAGGTGATTGCAATATTAACTTAGCTTTAACAGATTATAATTCACTTAATTTTAGTTCTACTTTAGAATCTTTTCAATTGGTGCAATTGGTCAAGGAACCTACACGTATTACTGCAGCTGGCTCATCTTTGTTGGATGTTGCTGTGATCTCTGCCTCATTAAATAATACGTTATGTAATGTAATTGACACTCATGATCTCTCCGATCATTCCTTGGTTTGTTGCACTTTAGCACTTGATAGTATTAAGCCTACTCCTCACGTACGCACATTTCGTAATTTCAGTAATTTTGATTATGATTTGTTTCTCGATCACTTAAGAGGAATTCCATGGTATGACGTGTTTTTGCTGGATACCATTGATGATAAAATATTGTTTATCAATGAATATATTACTATGATTTTTGATATTCATGCTCCTCTTGTCACTTGTAAATTTTCAAACCCTTTTTCGCCTTGGATTACGGATAATGTTAAATTATTAATATCTCTAAGAGACAAAGCTCTTCAAAAATTTAGACGTTCTAACTTACTTGCCGATTGGAACTATTATAAATCCTTAAGAAACTATACTACAGCTACAATTAAACATGAAAAGAAAAGCTATCTTGAATCCACAATGAAACATTTTAATAAAAAATCTATTTGGAAAGATTTACACTATCTGAATATTTATCGTAAGAAAACTGTGACACTACCTGAAGGTTTACTTGATGCTAACGCATTAAATGCACATTTTGGTAGAGCATCTTGTGAGCAATCAGTGGCGGACGATGAGTATCTCATGTTTTATTCTAATAATGTTAGGCCTGGAGTTGGCTCTTTTTCTTTTGCTGAAGTAACGGATTTGCAGATTGAAGCTGCAATTAATAAGTTGTCGTCCAATTCCTGTGGTTGTGATGAAATAAATTTAAAAATGCTTTTATATTGCTGTCCTCATTTAATTCCCATTCTTACACATGTGTTCAATTTTTGTTTGTTTCATTCTATTTTTCCTACAATGTGGAAGCAAGCACGTGTGATACCAGTACCAAAAAATAGTAATCCCACGACTTTTTCTGATCTCAGACCTATTAGTTTACTACCTATTCTCTCAAAAATTTTGGAAAGGCTTATTGAACAGCAGTTACGAAATCACATTAATAATTTTAATATACTACCGACTACTCAGTCAGGATTCAGACCTGGATACTACAGCTTTATCCAAGATTACAGATGACATCATTTCAGCCACTGATCTAGGTAATATTACGGTTTTGGTGTTATTAGACTTCTCTAAGGCTTTTGATAAAATCAATCATTCTTTACTATTATCTATATTGCATTACATCGGATTAGATGCCTGTGCCGTTCAACTTATCTCAAGTTATTTGGATCATCGAACTCAGCAAGTTTATATTGATAAAGGTACCTCAGACCTCGTATTCTTAAAATCAGGTGTTCCACAGGGTTCTGTTTTGGGTCCCTTATTGTATGCAATTTATACTTCTCATTTTCATTTCTTTCATAAATTCTTTTGTTCCTGTCACTTCTATGCTGATGATACTCAGCGCTATGCATCGTTTTCTTTCTCTGAAATTGATGCAGCTATTGATGCCATTAATAACGATTTACGGCAGGTTTCTGAAATTTCACAACGTCATTGTTTGAGTCTTAATAAAGATAAGTGTTGTTTTATGGTATTCGGTAATTCTGTAAATAGAATACGTTGTAATAATTTCGTTGAGCTTCGATTGGATGGTACAGATCTAATTCGTAAGGATTCTGCGAGAAATTTGGGCATCATCTTTGATAGCGAGATGCGATTTAGGAATAACACTACTGCAAATATTAAACGGGCATATATCAACTTGAAACTAATTTATCCTCACAGACATACTTTAAACATTTTCAATAAAACGCTGTTATGTAATGCTCTCGTGTTATCACATTTCAACTATTGTGATTCCATATATGGAGCGTGTCTCGATTCTATTGACAAATATAGGATACAGGTTGTTCAGAATTCGTGCCTTAGGTTTATCTTCGGTATTAGGAGACGGGCGCATGTTTCTCATAAGTTAGGTGATTTGTCGTGGTTAAACATGTCTAATCGTAGACGATTGCATTTTGTAAGCTTTATTCATAAAATTTTAAAATTGAATAACCCACCGTATCTGGTTGCAAAAATTAAGTTTAGGACTGATGTGCACCACATTAATATCAGGAGAAAGGATCTTATAGATATTCCTGCACATCGTTCTCAGCACTATAAACGGAGTTTCAGTTATAATTGTGCACATGAAATGAACGGGTTACCAAGCCACGTAAAAGAGCTCTCGCTGCTGCAGTTTAAGAAAACTATTACAGGACTCCTTCTTGTTGAGCAGAACAAATAAATTTGGGAGTGATGTTATAATTGGATTAACATTTGTCACTATAGTGGGGTGCCATGCTACTATTGTCTATTATTGTTTATATAATGTTTTTGCTGGGTCATCAGGAAGAGCAGCGATTACTCTAGGATAAGCTGATGATGATCCTGTTGGCAATACAAATTACTATTTAGCTTTTTCTTTAAATTTTTGAGTTTCCGGCACACATGCATTTCATCGGGTTTGCACTCTATTTCCTTCTAGTTATCTTATGTGTGGTAGTTGTATGTAGTGTCGAAACACATGTATGTACGTATATTGCCAATAAATGTGTTTATTATTATTATTATTATTGAAAGCATGCTGTGTCAAAATAACTTCTTACAAATGTAAATCGTCCAAGTCATACAGTTTTCCTGTTTTTAATTTTTTCGCGAAAGCCGACATTTTCATAAAAATCAAATTTTATCGAAATTGGCAGCAGATAGGTATAGGGAACTGTGAACAAAGTTATCCTAATTTATGACGTAGAATCCAAAAGTGGCATACAATATAGGATGTTCCATTAAAAATAACCTAACTTTGATATGCTGTACTTGTTTGAATCATCCTGTATACTTGTAAATAATTTTAAAATATGCTCCTTATCTTCCTACATATTTGACTAAAATTTGAAACTCATATCTTTTAGCGTTTAGACACAAGAGACCGAAGGAATAGTCGTGACTCACCCTGTATATCCAAGGCGCGATGCTTACATAATTTTCCATTAGCATTCACTTTAGCGGATTAGATTCTCGAAAGAAGTGTGCAATGCAAACATTAAACGAGTACATAAATACATATACCGGATTTCGTCGTGGCACGCTAAATAACTACCGTGATTACTGCTGACATCGATATATCTTCCAAACTAGCTAGTGTAAACATGATGGAACCCGTGTAAATAAAGATATTTAATCGTTTACACACCTTACTTCGGCAACCCTTACTGCAATCACTAAAGCAGATATCTCACTTACGAATATTGAGTTACTCTAGAGGCTCTTGTAGATGCATTAGGGCGGCATTGCTCTATCTGGGGGAGGAAGGAGGACTGTTTATGGAAAGATTGATTACATTTCATGAAATAAAGCACTTAGAACGGTGTTAACTATCATTGTCAAGTCGAAGTGGGGATAAACAAGAATTTTAATGGCATCGGTAATATTACCGCTACGAAATCAGTAGAAATTATCGGAAGAATGCTGAGAGAGAAAATTCGTTGTTGAGTGGTAAATTAATGGAAAATTTTGAGCCTGCGTGAAGTTAGCCCCCCCCCTTTTTCTAATTTTGAAAGTTGTTCCAGATTGTTCTAGGTTTGTTCTAAATTGTTCCAGAATTTTTGAGAAAAATATTAAAAAACTGTCCAGAAAAATCGAAAAAACCGTTTTTCTGGTCAGCTCAATAAAATTTCGCCAGCCCCCCCTTTTTCGAAATTCAAACTTTTAAGAGTTGTTCCAATTTGTTCTAGTTGTTCTGAACATTGTTCCAAAATTTGAGCCTGCTGTCATGTGTAGTTTATGAAATAATTGAGAAAAACAAAATTTCGGTAACGCCTCTTTTTCGAAATTCAAAATTTTGAAAGTTGTTCCAGGTTGTTCTAGGTTTGTTCTATATTGTTCCAAGATTTTACCTTTGTATCACGTATACTTCGTGAAATAAATGAGAAAAACAAATTTTCAGAGGTGTGAAGTTAGCCCCCTCTTTTTCGAATTTCGAAATTTTGAAAGTTGTTCTAGGTTGTTCTAGGTTTGTTCTGCATATATTGTTCCAAGATTTTACCTTTCTATCACGTATACTTCGCGAAATAAATGAGAAAAACCAATTTTCAAGGGTGTGAAGTTAGCCCCCCTTTTTCGAATTTCGAAATTTTGAAAATTGTTCCAGGTTGTTCTAGGTTTGTTCTATATTGTTCCAAGATTTAACCTTTCTATCATGTATACTTCGTGAAATGAGAAAAACAAATTTTCAGGGGTGTGAAGTTAGCCTCCTTTTTTCGATTTTCGAAATTTTGAAAGTTGTTCCAGGTTGTTCTAGGTTTGTTCTATATTGTTCCAAGATTTTACCTTTCTATCATGTATACTTCGTGAAATAAATGAGAAAAACCAATTTTCAAGGGTGTGAAGTTAGCCCCCCTTTTTCGAATTTCGAAATTTTGAAAGTTGTTCCAGGTTGTTCTAGGTTTGTTCTATATTGTTCCAAGAGTTTACCTTTCTATCACGTATACTTTGTGAAATAAATAAGAAAAACAAATTTTCAGGGGTGTGAAGTTAGCCCTCCTTTTTCGATTTTCGAAATTTTGAAAGTTGTTTAAGTTCTACCTGAATGTCATATTGTTCCAAGATTTTACCTTTCTCCATCATGTATACTTCTCTGACACAATAAATGAGAAAAACCAATTTTCAAGGGTGTGAAGTTAGCCCCCCTTTTCCGAATTTCGAAATTTTAAAAGTTGTTCCAGGTTGTTCTAGGTTTGTTCTATATTGTTCCAAGATTTTACCTTTCTATCATGCCAGCTCCTATGAAGGGCCTTGACGAACCTCGCCTGACCAGCTCATCCGCCGCCTCGTTTCCATTCACGCCCGTGTGGCTGGGGGCCCAGGCCAAAGTTAATTTCCTTTGGGTGGCCACGTCATTTAGAGCTCTTAAGCAATCCCAAACCAACTTTGAGTCAGCACTTGCGGAACTGATCGCTTTAAGTGCTACCTGAGTGTCAAAGTAAATAGCGACACTTTTACCTGGTTCGCTCCATCTATCTATTTCTCTGACACAATGGTGAATCGCTGCAACCTCAGCCTGGAATATCGTCAAGTCCTTGCTGAAGCTCAGTGAAAGGGCTTCTTCCCATAAATGCCAGCTCCTACGCCGTAATCACTTGTAGAGCTGTCTGTGTAACAATTTAAGTCCGCTCTTACTGGGAGGCCATGGCCCCAGTCCTTCCTATCTGGTATTATAACCTGATACATATATCCTATCCAGGTTCAATTTCTGAACCATATTCAGCACCGTGCGATTTACTTATCGTTGTTTGACTGTGCATGAATCTGTATGCTATTGATTGAAGTACATACTTATTGCGAAAACAATTAATCTTAATCAAGAGGAACTGCTGAGTGACCACGAGGAAAATTGTCGCAAGATTGAGGCTTTCGAAAAGTAGTGTGCACCGTGCTTTGCAAGATCATCTTCATATGACTAAAGTGATTGCTGAGGTGTGTGTCTCAGTTCAATGTGCGACCACTTTTTTAGAGCTGTATCAGGACAATCCTGCAGAAACTATTGATCGTATAGTAACCGGGGATCAAACCATGGTGCTCTATTATGATCCTGAGAACAAACGTGAATCAATGAAGTGGTGACTCGAGGGTAGGCACCCTCAAAAATGCAACAATCTATCCGAAAGATCATGTACACAATTTTTTGGGATTTACTAAGAATCTTGTTGATCAGGACATTACTGTACACGGGGCTTATTATGCATCACTTCTGCGCAAATTGAGAGACTGCATTAAAAGAAAAATGCTGAACAGCAACATTAATGCTGTTGTTCACACGGCAGGTGTTACTAAGGCCGCTATTTCTGAATGTGGCTTTACTGAGCTCGAACATCTCCCATATAGTCCCAATCTGATTCCAAGCGACTGTTATTTGTTTCCAAATCTTAAAAAAATCTTTGTGAGACAAAATTTTTTAGCGATAATAAGCTGTAAACCGCTGTATTAGATCATTTTGGAAAGAAATTGCTTGTTTTCTTCCCAAACTCCTTCAGCTCAGGTCATTCTGGGGCCGCCTTCGTATAAAGTTTCCACTTGACGTTTCGTTGATCGGCTTTTTCAGAAGGTTTCTAAAGACTAAGTCTAAAGACTCGGCCTTTGGAAACCTTGTGAAGAAGTCTTTAGAAACCTTATGAAGAAACTGACAGCATGATCAGGAAACGTCAAGTGCAAACTTATCTACGCGACAATTCCCGGAAGACTTCAACACAGTAAATGACATTCGTGAAAACCTACGTTCAACTAAAAGTGTGCTTCATCACTGAACAAGATTTTCAAATTAAATTGTGGCTCAATAGCAATGCTTGCTTCAACCCATTCACTAAATGTACAGCGCGAATGATGATCGTGTGACTTCTTTTCGCATAATTTTCCATAATTTGGATGAACACAAGTTTAATTGCTGAGTATGAAGATGAATTGACGCATTTGGATTAGCATCAACACTACGATGCACACCATCAATCGCTTGCGAAAAAATCCATAGTTTCTCGAATTAATCGCTCTGATCGACAATTGTGAATAATGATTTTCAAACAAAATTGGAACAATTTGCAAGCGTTGTTGTAGGGTGGCGCAATTCATTACAAATTGCCAAACCAAACTAACGCCAAACCAACCAAGAACTGTCAAATCGGCTGTCACAGAAAATAGTGTTGCCAATTTAAAATTCTCCGCCTCCAAAAAACAACACACTTTATAAATTAGCAGTGAAGAATCGTATCTTATCTTCCTTCTTTCTTCACTTTTTGTTTACTTTCTTATCGTCTTCTCTTACGTTAATTTTTCTCACTTATTTCTTTGTTTTACAAGTACAACACAACATTCACAGTTCGACTATTGATGAGGCTAGCAGCTCAACGAATCATCTTTATATATTGCTTCTCTTTTTTATCTATCTTTATCTTTTACTCTATGACTATTATCTTCTTCAGAATCTTATCTACAGATCTTCTACAGAACTAAAACTAATTAGTTAAGCTGTATTACTAATTTTGTTACATTCTAAATTGCAATTTTCTTAATTGCTATTTTATACATCTAAAATCGAGGTAAAAAAGAAATTAAAGAAACATCGCAAACGCAATCTGCAAAATCACCCAATCGAAAAGTTAAAACTCACTTCACAAAGAGGTTATAAAAATACCTTGAAAGGGAGATTAGGTAATTTCATTACCATCCACTGAAGATCGTTCTATCAAAAGCGCGCAGCTTGATTACAACTAAATCAATCGATCACATGGAAATCCGAGCGACCTCTCATCCCTTTGACTATTTCTAGCTTCGCAGGCTAGAGCTAAAAGCGTCAAAGCAAACAAAATCGGATTAAGGCAACGTCGAAGACAAAATGAGTGCGGACTATATAAGGGAACTCGACGCAGCTTAACGAGCAGACAATTCTCCCAATAAATTGGCAAGCATGCAGCCCTGAATAAATTTGCTCGCGCCTTATTTTCTGCCGGCGATAATGGTAATGGGAGAAATTGAATTTTGTTACGCTCGTTAGCGGCGATGTAAATATGTAGTTGGGAATCAGGTTATGTAAAAAGCGATTTCGTAAGATGGATGCTCGTTATGAAATTCTCTTTAACAATAGTTTAGCGATTTCAATACGTAAGTCGTGTATAAGGGATGATTAAAAAATATTGAAGTAGACGCAATCGTTCTGGTTTTAATATAAGAGGCTCTGAACATGTTGAATGTCCAATCAGATACACTATTGCAAAGCTAGGTAACCACCACAGCCATCTATTTGCTTGTCCAAGTTGAACTTAACAAGGGTCTCATGTAGAGCAGATGCAATAGCACTTGAATGTTTTGGGTGCTCATATTCCCCAACCATACGTAGGACTTTACATTACTAAACTAGAGTGAGATTTTCAAATTTTTGATTATTGAGCTTGTTTTGTATTAAAATGCTTTCGCTAGTAAGTTATGAACCCTCTCTGTGTACTTATTGCTTTTTTTCCTCAGAGTTTCCTTCGCTCCGAGACCTGTTGAGCAAGCATCACTTAAAGGAATGCCAAAAACTGGGTTATACTTCTCCTCAACTTCGACCTTTCCCAACTCCATTTATTACTTTCTGCATACTACTACAGACTCTTTATAAATGTTTTGATGTTATTTAGATTCCTTTCGATTCTTTCAGGACATAAACGGTTATGTTCAGAAAAGCTTTTTTGTCTACTCAAGTTGCCACCACCTCCCACTAACTATCCCACTAAACTATGTTGAAGATAATTTTGGTTTTTGCCTTTCAAAAATTTCAAAATAAAAATATTACTTAGTGGTTACATATCTTTCCATGATGAGATACAGGATATTCAACTATGTCTTTAAAAAAGAAAACCTTTGGAAGCTTTCCCAGCTCCACAAGGGATAATGCTAACAATGTTACTACCAATACAAGAATGAGCAAGTATGACACATCATCCAATATTTCCTTATCTAACAATCTTAACACTAACAAATCTGATTGGTTCAAAAAAATACAGATTGGAACTGACAAAATAAATACACAGTTCTGTTTCTTAGACGAGATTTCACATAATATTTTCAAAGAAACAGTTACTTTTAAGCAGTACCTGGGAGCGATATTAAATATTTTAGATTTAAGCTCAAGATGTAATTTTTGAATTGAGTTTTACATCGCCGGGCCTTACTACATTATTCAACGCCCCACATTAACGACTATTATTCTAAAGCTATAATAGTTAGAGCGGTGATTGTTTTGTAGAAAATGTCAAACTCTATAAAATGTATGCAGGTCGACCAGAATCCCGTGGCAGTTGCCCTTAAGTCAGAGAGGTTGGAGAAAAGTATGAGTTGCAGCACTGAGCTGTGATTCGCTGATGTAAGAGGTAGATTTAATGGCTCATGCGTTTGGGGTATATAAGCCAAGAGCTCTCATTCACGCTTGTTATATTGTTACATTAACAATAGATCACTGCCACGGCATTCTTGATTTGATTTGATTTGATTAGGACACTGAGTATGGTATCAAATGAATTTCCTTATGTAAACAGGTTAGTCGTTCCAACGCAAAGCATTCGAATATAACATGGTAGGCTGTTTCCTCCTCCTCATTGCATAGGTTCGTCTTTAAAGATGCCAATTTTATGTAGATATTTCGACAGCCGTGTCCCGTTATCAGGCTCGTGACTGTTCTAAACTGTAATCGGTTGAGAGCCAGCACATTTGTTGCCAACTGCCGTGATGGCTGCCTCATCATTCGTTTGCTATGAATCTGCCCTTCAACGCTCTTCCAGTATGCCTGGTGTATTTTTATGATCCACTCACTTGCTTATCGCCAGACCCGGTTCAGGTCCGGTGAATATTTTTGCAGAACCTTTTCTTGCTGGCTTGTTTGCTATTTCGTTACCTGGTACACCCTTATGCCCCGGCACTCACACACAAGCTTATTTTGTTGTGTTTGGCCAGGGTTCTTAGGTTTTCCAGGCAATCCCAAGCCAGCCTCAAGGTTATCTGATAAGCTAGTAGTGTCTTTAGGGCCGCTTGGCTATCCGACAGGATATGGATCAGCTGACCCCTTGGTTGTATCTCTAATGCCCTTAGAGCACATGCATCTACTCCTAGTATTTCCGTTTGGTATACGGTGGTATATTAATTGCCCTAGCGTCATATATTCTTTATGATTTAGGGTTTTACTATATATATGTTTCCAGCTGGGACAGAACCTGTAGTTCTTCTTGACCCATCTGCGTACCAGATTTGGGTTTGGTCCCCATATTATTTCTGTTTTTCTCTCCACAATCCTAGTCTAGGACAACCTTGAAGGGTTTATCGAAGGAATTATTATTTTTAAATCTATTGTTCATCAATTCCCATCTCAAAGATGGGGTTTGTGATTCCAGTCGTTATGCTGATGTTTCCTGAAATGTTCTTGGTCTCTCCAGTTTCCACCACAATAACACTTCATTTCAATCTATATGCCTCCATTCTTGTTTCTCCCCTTATGTAAATGTCCAAGAGGGGTAAGTTTAGCATGCCTTCCATAGCAGCTGTTAGCGTGCTTTTTGTCGCGCCAGTGATCACAGGCAGGCTAACCTTATTCTTTTTAATTGTTATATCAACGAATCATTTGCTTGCTTCTTAATCAAGATGTAGTTTTGGTCCACCCCAAACAATCTGCCAGTACATCATAAGGCTTTAATCCCCATGTTTTCCCCACGGCATTCTGGTCGACCGTGATATCTTGCAGAATTTTTAAATACTTTAAAAATAACTTCTTTGCTTTTATATTTACGTGTTCTGATGGTGCAAAATTTATATTCGTGATATGCAAGTTACAACTTATTTTGAAAATAGCTTTGATATAATTCTGACCTGATTTATAGTTGATATGAAGATGAAGGAATGGTTTAGCAAAGGAAGCTAGGAACATATTTTTCTTGACGCTGCATGATTTGGGTTTGGTCCCCTACTGTTTTTCACTCCACTTATCCCAATCTAAGACAACCTTGAAGTGTTTATCGAAGGAGAGTTTGGGAATTATTATATCACTACCCATCTCAATGATGGGGTTTGTGATTTCAGTCGTTATGTTGGTGTGTCCTCATCCTTCCACATTAACACCTACTATTCGAAAACTATGTATAACAGTGCTGTTCTAGACTTGACAGAAGGAAATATGAATGCAGCGTAGAAGAAGAGAATTTTTTCAATTTCTGCAACAATGTGATTTTTTTAATTTGATTTTTGGTAATTTTTTGCGAAATTTTGGCCCAAGTTTAAGAAACAAGCTACATATTTCTTCACGTAATTGTATGTCTATTAAGTTATATATCCAATCATTATTAATTCCCATGTTTTCCCACGGCATTCTGCCAACATCAATCAATTAACAATCAACAATTTAACGGGTTCGATGGCCAAAATTTATGGTTAGACTTGTTTTGAAAATATTGTTGTTCTGAGGAATTATAGTTGATATGAAGATAAGGTTCAATTTAGGGACGGTGACATTTTTTCAGAGACTATTTAATCCCTCTCTCGACCTTCCACATTAACACTACTATTCGAAAACTGATTAACAGCGTTCGGCATCATAAAATATGAATGCGATATGATGCTGTCACAAAAAAAGCCATTCCAACACAACTAATATGTTGTATAATATGTCATAAAACATGACTACACCGTAACAAAACGCGGAGAATTTTTTTCCGAGTTGCCCAAGTTTAGCCAACAAGTAATATTTCTTCACGGAGTCACTGCAACTAAGCACCCACCAATCATTATTAATTCCCTTAAATATATTGCCAACATCAACATTGTTAAGCGTAGGTTTTCACGACCGTCGTTTACTGCGTTGAAGTCTTCCGATTGTTATGGTGTAGATATTTTAGGTGGTGTTGTATCTTGACAAAAGTTGGTGTAACGCTTTCGTCTTGACAACATCGAAAAAATGTCAGTAAAGCAAATTTTTGGTTCTTCTTCTTACGTAATTTGTCCAGTTTCCTGGTCTTCAAATAGAAGCGTCCAATAGTTGGTTACTGCGATCTTCTGTCCTTCATGTTAGCCATCTTTAGCTGTTCTTTAATTCTCTTCTTGTAAAATTGAAAAGTCTAGCCCGTCAAAATCAACACTTCCCGCATTCAATTATAGTACAAAAATCTGACCATATATGTTTGAAATGAAAGGACTAAACTCTTTAATTTTTCTCTTTCCCGCATTAACGTTAATACCCCTAAATAATAAATTAATACGGGTGGATAGCCGCAGTGGTTAGGCGGTTGACTATCGTTGTGGTGGGACGATAGGACTTACCATTCTTTGTTGAGAGCAAATAAAGTGATTAACAGCGCGGCATTATAAAAGGCAATATGATGATGTGACAAAGCCATTTGAACACAATTCACACACACAAAACTACACCACGAGAGTTGCAGTGATAGCCAGACAAGTAATACAGTTTACGGAGTGACTGCAACAAAGCACCTATATTTTTAACAAATTGATATGGACACAGACAGCTGGGACCTTTTTCCAATCAAATTTCAATAATATCCGAGCCAAATGTTTTATTATTAAATTCCTTTTCTTACATCGCAAAAACTACAAATTAAAGGTCATCAGCATTGCAAGGAATTTCCAATCAAATGATAATAAAACATCTGTGCTGAATTTTCTAATTAAACGAGTTTTATTCGTTTAATCCTCATCGCTCTGACGTTGGTAAACGAAATAAAACGGGCAGGCTATCCAAAACAAATACCTATACTATTTCAATTAAAAACAGAATCGTAAAAATTCGTCATTCGGCTACTTGTTTTTGACATTTTATTGTTCCCTTTTATCCAGTCGTATCTCGATCCAGGTTAGAGCAATGTAATAGATTTTTGATGGTGAAAGAGATCATAAAACCTAAGTACAAATCGTACCTATACATCTGCTAATAAACCTCACCGTTTTTTTTACGTTGTCATTTTACGTTTATTTTCCTTGTTGTTATTGTACGAAAAAAAAAAGAGGTAGAAAACAAATAATGGAAACAGATATTGCTTCGTTCGTAGAATACTTCCGTAACTTTCCAATATAACGTTTATAGGATGTTCATTTCGCAATTTCCCTTCAGGGTATATCAGATTAGGAAAGTCTCCAGTAAGCTCTAGATTGATTGATGATTGTTAATTCGAAGTTTATGACGTAGAGAAATATTCTCTTCATCTCGCACGAAAAAGGAAAGGGCAAAAACTTTTTTTTTTGTAGAGATACATATTACCCTCTAAGGTCGTCTCACGGAGTGACGGCGGAAAAAAAGACGATATAACAGTGGGCGGAAAAAGTTTATAATGACTTTATTAAATGAGCCGCAAAAGGGATCCAGTTTTCCATTGAACGCGAAAGTTTAAATGGACTTTTTCCACGTTCGCGACTTCACTTTTTCTCGGCGCGTCGTCTAGTAGATATCCGTGTTTGTCCTTTGTTCGAAGCAAATACATACCTAAAAACAAATGGATCATTTAACGAGTTTGTTTGTTGGATTCGCAGTAACGAAAACAAATGAAATGTACTGAATACAGGTCGGATGTAAAAGGAAATGAGACATTAAGAAGAATTATGTCACATATATCTGTGTCTTCTCTGAAAATCTGGAATGTTATGGAACGAGTTCATTCATCGATTTAGAATTTATTTTCTACCTCCACAAGTTTTAAATTTAATGGACTACATATATACAGCGTTAGTAAAAAGTCCCAGAACGGTCGAATAACTTTGTTATTTGAAAATTAGGATTTCTGAAATTTGGTATGGGGGTATAATATAAAATGCATTTTTATGCAATACAGTTTATATTTTTTGTATGAACACTTCCAAGGTTTAATCGGCAATACGTCCAACTTTTTTTTCCTTACGTCCGATCCAACGTTCCGGAAAAATTTCATTCAAATAATCGGTACGCTCCAGATTTTTTTTAACACTTTTTGAATGCAAAATAAAAAACTACGTTCAGGAAGTATTAAGATGTTTATTTTTATTCACAAGAAAACCGTTAAAAAATTTTTCAAAAAAGTGTTCTAATACAGAAAAATCATGATACCTGTCTATTCAGGTTGCGATTACAATAATTGTTCAAAATGCTCTTCATTTACAATTTGACAAAAATGTAAACGGTCAGTAAAATTTCTTATTGAATTTTGTATTTGTTCTGGAGTGATGCGATTGGCTTCTTGAACTATTCTCTCTTCCAATTGTTCAAGATTATGGGGACGATTTTTGTAATCGCACTTGACATTTCTTGAGTGACCCCAAAAGAAAAAAATCTAATGGCGAGAGATCTGGCGAACGTTGGACGTGGCCGATTCGATTGCTCCTCTACGTCTGATCCAACGTTCCGGAAAAATTTCATTCAAATAATCGCGGACATTATGGGCAAAATGGGGAGGAGCTCCATCTTGTTGAAACAAAAAATGTGCATGCCAGATCGTAGACTACATTTTTAATTTAGAAACAATGACGGAATTGATCGAGCAGCAGTCTGGGGGACCTGTCCTAGAATTTCCCCAAATAATTTGTTCATCTATATGGATGATGGTGCTGTTGATGACATTTTTGAATAGTCGTCTAAAATGAGCAATGAGGGCTACTCGAAAGAGGTCGCGTAGACGGATTCTCCCGTTCAGAAGAGCTACAGTCTTAGTTAGAAAAATCCAAACCATCCAAAACAAAATTGTACGCTTCATAACCTAATACGACGAAGCAATAGCTTGTTACTTTCTTTGGAAACTTGTTACGATTGGCAGATCGTGTACTTCATACCGAGAAACCATTTTCAAAGGCGCAAATCACCTTGGTGATGGTGGAATGAACACTAACCATGACTACATAGAATATAGACGAATGAGTGCCTGAAGACATTTTTAGCATGCACGAAATCTTTGTGATATTACCCTCCTATAATGCTTTATTCAGGTTGTTATTGTTATTAACAACCGAAAAGGTACGAGTAAGTCCATAAATAAAGACTAGAAAGAATAAAAGGACAGACTAGCAAGACTTAATATCAAACTAGACCTGGTCAGACCAGATACAGGCACTTCCTCCATGAGTCACCCTATCAATACTAAGAATTAAGTAGCCTCATATAAGCGAAACTCAAGATAAAAAATTGCAAATCGACATCAGTTAAGCTGTCAAATCTAGCTGCTCCCCGCCAGCTAGTAAGACTCTTCTCTCAAGGTGCCAGCAACAGAAGCTTTCATAGCGATAATATTGTTAATATTACTCAATCATCCCGAAAATGAATCTGACGAAGGTGTTCTTTGAGTTTGTGCATGATAGTCACTTGGACCCACCCTCCC
Source organism: Holotrichia oblita (assembly GCA_023690525.1). Lineage (NCBI taxonomy): Eukaryota > Metazoa > Arthropoda > Insecta > Coleoptera > Scarabaeidae > Holotrichia > Holotrichia oblita. The sequence continues at coordinate 21,644,430 of CM043019.1, read as the reverse complement.
TTTTTTTCTTTGATGAATCACACAATCACACAGAAGTTAACTACTGTATATAGATAATAAATAATATAATTTAATGGGGATTGCAGTCTCAATAAAATTAGTTTACTCTTCGAATTTTATCCGAGCTTTCGGAATAGTTTTATTCCTTCTTCATGGCTATACATGTTAAAATAACAAAAGTTAATACAATAAAGACGTTAACATAACATTTTTAAAGTTAAGTTGTTGCCATTTTTATGACAAGCCAATTAATTAAAAAATCTCACTGAATTTTGTAAGTACCATTAAAAATGTTATGTTAACGTCCTTATTGTATTAACTTTTGTTATTTTAACATGTATAGCCCTGAAGAAGGTATAAAACTATTCCAAACGTTTTCCATTCATTTCTATTCCTTGTCATCTTCTTCGCTTCAGTCCATGCTTTGCCTTTCCTTGCCAGTATTTCTGCTATGACATCATTCCATGTTGTCCTTGGCCTTCCTCCTCTTTTATTTTTCATTATTCTTGCTTTCCATATCCTTCATCTTTGTCTTGTATTTTCCATTCTATATAAATATCCCTACCATCCTAGCTGTCTTTGTTCAATGTATTCTAGCACTGACTGCATTTTTAAATCTTTTCGTATTTCCGAATTTCTTGTTCTATCCACCCTTGTAACTCCTCTACCTCTTCTTAAATATTTCATTTCTACTACCTGTAATCTATTCCTTTGTCTTCTATTTAATATCCAGGATTCACAGCCATATGTTAATATCAGTCGGTATATTGCCTTGTATATTTTTAGGTTTGTTTCTCGGGATATCCCTTATGTGTTAATGAAATTATTCCTCATACTATGGTACAGCTTTGTTGTTTTTTCTATTCTTTGATTAATCTCTGCGTCCTGGGTCCCTTTTCCATCAATTTTTACTCCCAAGCACTCCCACTACCATGACTTTAGTTTTGCTCTTATTCATTATCTATGTCATTCCACTGTCTTTTAGTGTCATATTCCATTTTGCTTTACTACATATATATCGTCTGCGAATGCCCCTTCCGAAACTTCGACTGCCTTCAAGTTAAGGTGTCCAACTCTGATCTTTTTACTTTTGCTTGTACATTGTTTGATAATGTCGTCCATATAAAAAATGAACAGCATTGGGCTCAGACTTTGTATTAATCGTCTTATTTTGCCATTGACACTTCTTTCTCTTAATATATTCCATACTCTTTCTCTTGGTACTTTATCGAATGCTTCTTCCAAGTCCATAAATGCTAAAACTAGTTTCTTCTGCTCTCTAGAGGATTTTTGTATTGTTTGTTCCACAGAGAATATTTAGTCTCGTGTGCTCCTTCCTTTTCTAAACCCACTTTGTGACTCATGTAACGTATTTTCGAGTTTTGTTCTGAATCTTTTATCTATTATTTGCTTGAGAATCTTCATTGCAGTACTTAGAAAGGATAATCCTCTGTAATTATTGCATTCTTTCTTATTTCCTTTATTCTTATATATTGGTAATTTTTTCGCAGCCATTCCATTTTTCTCTCTTTGTATTGCTTCTTCCAATTCGTCCATGGAAATTATTTCTTCTTCTGACCACGTCTATAATGACAATTCCTTCGGGATCCTAAACAACTGTGGCCATGATCTTCCCCGCAGATACTGCTCTACGAAACTTTCGAGGGGGTGGTGAACCGTTGTGCCTCCATTCCATGCTCTGCTTTTTTGATTCAGGATCATCATAATGATGAATCCAAGTTTCATCCACAGTAACATCATCAGTGACTTGTCGAATGCGCGTTTGCTCTGACGTCAACATTTTCAGTACTCCTCATACAGCCACCATTTAAGACCTAATTCTTTATGTAAAATGGTTTCTACGCTACCTATTGAAAAGCTATAAGTCTGAGTCTGATTCATCTATATTTCATGATCATATTATGGAGAAAATCAATATTTTTTTATAAACAATAATTTTCGACCATCCAACACCGACATCTTGTCCACAGATCTCTTAAAATCGCTTGCCCAATTGTTCACCGCCCCAGTACTTGTACTATATCCATATGAAATTCTTGGGGTGATAAATCTTTCTTAAAGAGATATTTGATAATCCCTCTGTTCTTAAATGTGCAGCAAGATATTCCTATTTTGTGTGTAACCAAATATATAAAAAAAAAACAACAAAAACATATATTTTGTCGCAGCAAAACGTCCAAACACTTGATCGTAAATAGGTTGAAATTTGAATTTTTTTTTCGCGTAGGAAAACCATCTGAAAAAACAAACAACATCGGTCCACTGTTATTTACGGTTGGTTTCCGTTATATTTCCGCAATCACCCTCGATATCGAGTATAAAACTGTAAACAAGCGGACAGGAGGTTCGCTCATCGCTTATCTTCTCTGCACAAATAACAACGCTTAAATTAGCAATTTAAATGCAAATTAATACTAATCAACGCGAATTTTGTTTCGGAACGAAATCCAACGGCCAAATCCGACCTGGCTAACACGAACATTTTGCTACGTCCGCGTTACAATAGCAATAAATTTACTCCATATTTGTTTGATTTTGTACAAATTTTCAAACAACCTACACGTTTACAGTTGTGGTCAAATCTATTGCGTATTACTGAATATTACATAATATATTAAATAAACAAAATTATATTTATTTAAACCACCAGCACATACGAGGGCGGATCAATAAATACCCGTGTTAGGAAAGAAAACGGATGTTTTTCAACGTAATAACCTTTTAGTACAATACACTTTTCCCAATGTTTCTGCCATATCTTTAACCCCTCCAAAAAATACGATTTGTCAAACTCTGCAAAATACGCTTCTGTCTCGACGATAACCTCCTCGTTTGAGCTGAATCTTTTTCCCCCGAGCCACGTTTTCATGTTGGGGAATAGAAAGAAGTCGCAGGGAACCAAGTCAGGCGAGTACCGTGGGCGCGGCAGCAATTCGTAGTGCAGTTCATGCAACTTTGACGCGACAATTCTGGATGAATGTGCTGGTGCATTATCGTGATGAAACAGCACTTTTTTCTTAACCAAATGGGGCCGTCTCTCCTTCAATTTTATATCGAATCGGTCCAATAATTCACTGTAGTACTGCTCCGTGACCGTTCTTCCTTTCTACAAAAAGTCAATGAGGATTATTCCTTTGGAATCCCAAAAAATCGTGGCCATGACCTTTCCGGCCGATGGGACCGTCTTTGCGTTTTTCGGAGCAGATTCACCCCGAAAAATCCATTGTTTTGACTGTCGCTTGGACTATGGCGTATAATAATGGATCCAGGTTTCCTCGCCGGTGACGACTCGACGCAAAAACTCCTGCGAATTTCTCTTAGAGGTCCAAACACTGCTTCGACATTGACAAGCGTATCCGCTTGTTGTCCACCGTAAGCAATCGCGGCACCCATCGGGCCGACACCTTTCTCACCGATAACTTATCATGTAAAATATTAATTGCCGTTCCGTACGACACGCCTACGGCCTCTACTACTTCACGCACTTTCGTTCGGCGATCAGCGAGAATCATGTCGTGGACCTTTTGAACGATTTCCTCGATAACCACGTCTGCCGGGAGGCCTGGGCGCTCCTCATCAAAAACAAATGTACGACCACGTTTAAATTCGTTGAACCAATATCTTACGGTTGTCATAGATGGTGAAGGGTCCCCATAGACAGCATCCAACTTCGCATGTTTTTCCATCCAAAAATAAAAAGCAAATTACGGATCGATATTGCTCTTTTTCCATTTTATCAAGAAACACGAAACACGTGTGATACAACTGGCTGCCAAATAAAAACTAACGTATGAATCAGTCTGAAATTTATTATGGTGTTGTCTGACAGATGGTAGTACACGACGGTAATGCCAACTTCCCTCAGCAGCGCCACCTGTCTTCAAATACGGGTACTTACTGATCTTCCCTCGTAACTGATTGGGGAAAGTTTAAAAAGCATAAATGTGTATGTATGTCTAAAACAAGAGAGATTGCAATTTTGATCATGATTGTATGTGGAATTTGTAGTAGTATTGACGAGTCAACAACGAGCACCCACTAACTACATTAACTAGACTATTTTTTGTCGACGAAGGCAAATTTTTCGATACACGTATTCGCTAACATGACACATGCCGAACATTATTACGTTAACCTTGTTTTATGCCTCGACACGACGTGTTTTAATTTGACAATCAATTTTGCATAACTACTGAATAGAAAGTTTCAGACAAATCAAATTGCATGGAATTTTGAATTTGCTATTTTCAGGAACAATAGGTGCCTGAAATTGATGTTCTTTTTTCCCGCAAAATTGTATAGAAAGGACATATTACCTACTTACTTTACAAAATCATCATCTATTAATCTTATTTTTTTTCTCATGAACGATTCGGATTGTATGGATGATGATCTGGTAATGAAGCGTGGTTTCCACGAATGTCAATATGGTTTTCGAGAAGGACAATCTACAATACAAGCAGTAGAGAGCGTAATGGAAATTGTCAAGGAATACAGAGGCAAGTGTTGTACGCTAATTACAATCGATATTGGGCCCTGTTCTCTCGAACGTTTTGTATGATTGAAGACTTAGCCTGAAGGTCACCCTGGCTGTCATAGTGGGGGTTGGGGACGACTCTACATTAATGTAAAACACCAATATGTGGCTGGAACCGATTATCGGCTGGATTAGAGAAACTATAATAATCAAGGGTAAAAAAAGGAGAAACCATATCGCCTTGGCATTGCAAGGAGTTGAAGTACGTCCACTCAAGACTTTGAGCTATCTTGAAATTACTATCGAGGAGAGTGGGTGATGGAAGATGCGAAGAAAGCAGACAAGAAAGCCAGCTTTAGCAAAACTATGCCGAATTATTCTATATGACGCATCAGGCAGAAAATCGTCGAAGACACCCAAAAGAATACATTTCTGCGAGTATCGTCTACATACAGAACGGTGTCATTGGCAGCGCTACATGTCATCACCAGACTTAGGGTCATATTTATAGTCCGTGCTTGAGGTTATATTGATGCTGGAGCACGCGATTTTGACATATTCACTTAAGATGTAGTGGTATTTATTTAAAGTACTCCCTTGTAATCAGAACATTTCATGGCGATCCTGCCTAAAAGAACATCTAAGAAAAAAAAAAATAGATTGGAAAAATGGGCACAGACAGGAAACAGCGGTAAGACAACAGGCTTGACCCAAAGAAAATTAAACGTATGGGAAGTAATGGGAATTTTCTTCTTCGTTATGGTAGTTGGAGCGGCTGGATATTGGATTTGGCGATGCTGTAGAAGCAACATAAAGAAAGAGATAAGAAGATAAATCAGAGCCAGAGCCACCACCCAATAGCAATTGGAATGAACGCAAAAACAAGTGCCTAGTATTAGCAAGTTTGGTGCAAATGTTCAGCTTGGAAGAATTTAAGAAATTACACGAGGACATCAAGAACGTAGGAAAAATTTAGATTTAACCAATAAAAAACTGATAGAATTAGATTTATTTAAAACTGGATTAGATTGTTTAAAATTTAAAGCTAGTTCAGAAATAAGTAATGTAAAATTAGTTAGAGAATTCAAATATATAGTAAAGGAATAGATATTCTTATTAGTGAAATGAAAAGCATTTTAATAATAATAATAATAATAATAATAGTTTCTTGCCCAACAGAATAAAAATTCCAATTACAGGACAAAAAGATAAAAAAAACACTATATTTAGGTGCATAAACAGATTTCGCTTAAGAATTTGACAGATAGACTGGAACTACAGACCAACATGGAGTCTTTTGATTTAAAAACTGCGGGATCTTTATTACCTTCCATGGATGGAAATGAAGATACCACAAAAAAACTAATAGATGCAATTTTATGAGAGTCTATCTGAAAATGAGAAAGTAAAGCTAAATAAAGAACTAAACTTCTATTAACGATTTAATAAAAGATATGCAGAACAATTTTATAATAAAAAAAGCTGCTAACACTCTTTTTAATTAGTTGCATCATTCCAAGCAGTCACAACAGTCTATAAACGAATATGGTCAAGAACAAACGGTACAGATACTAATTTGGTAAAAACCTTAGTTGCATGGATGCAGCATACAATGATAATAATGAGGATAGAATCAGTCTACATATAACTGGGAGCCACACCAGATTATAAGTGTCATTATGTATGTATAGGAAAGTGAAGGAAGAACTAGAAAGGCAGCGAATTGCATTAACAGTGGGGAAGCAGACAATAGTATGATCTAGTGTCGTCTTTGGTATCTGAGGATATATTTTAAAATGGTTCCAGATATCATATAAGGCCCTAAGAGGAGTTTCAATCATTATCACAATATAATAATCTAATTAAACTAATGACTTAATTAAACTAATTACCTAATAATTATAATATTGAAATGGCTCAGTGTTACTACATTGTTAACGATACAATTGTGCATTGATATTTGTAATATGCACCGTCATGGCTGTGCGGATATGGGGAAGAAGCACAATGGTCCTCATAAATGAAATTGATCCTCGAATGAATTTTTTAAATGTGCGACTTACATCGAGTGACGATTTCGTCCCGATTAAGAATTTTTATTTGATTTAATTAAATGTAGATTTAAATTATTTATTTTTATCAATATTTGTAAATATTGTTTGTACAAATTTCTCTACTAGCAGCTACAGTGCAGGCCACACCCTTCTATGAGTCTCCACCACTATGATTGGAAGAATTTTTTTATACCTGACCGATTTCTATTTGATCGAAATTACTTTCCCGAAACTTCAAAATTATAAAAAATGTTCTTGAAAAATCGTCAGATTACTGATTCAATTATTTTGTAAATAATTTCATGTCCATCATTTTGATCGCTTCATAACATAAATTCTTACAAGCTTGCTTACAAGTAGCTATTGTGTTGGCAAGTTGGTCATATACCTCGCAGGTATCAAACCTCAGACATTTTTTCAATAATCAACATTGTTCAACATTTTCAAAAATATTTGATTGTGATGATAAAAACTTTTTTTGCGGTTTTCCTGCCTACTGTATTGGGAAAGCTGGCATAACGCAAATCCTTAGGGATTTAGAGACTTGGCCTGTTTAATAAAGTCCTCGTTTGTCTATTAAAAACAAGAGAGTTTCCAGCTATAATTTTTGCTGGATACAAAACTTAACACATAAAGCATCTTTCACAGCTCTTTAAACTCACAAATACAAGGGCAGTTCAGATATTGTTATTCCTAACATAGAATGAAATGACTTGGACAACATAGTCCACTGAAACACTTGGTATAACGATAGTAAACAGCTTTAACGGCATCTGCAAAAATGTTTTGTCTTGAGCTGCAAACCACTTGTTTACCTCTATCATCAGTCTCTCTCATTATCCCAAAAGCGAATTTCACGAAGGTGTTCTTTGAGTATGGAGAATTTATGGAAGTCACTAGGGGCCAAATCTGAAGAATAGGGCGACTGTTAAAAATTTTCGAAGCCTGTATTGTGAATTACGGCTACTAAAACGCAGCTCCTGTTTGGCAGGAATGTTGTCCTGATGAAACAGCACACCGCGTTTGAGTTTTCCTCTCCTTTTTTCTCTGATGGAACCATGCAATTTTAAAACTACAGCAGTATAATATTGGCCATTTATAGTGCTATAATTCCTTCAGCATCCCAAAAAACTGTGGCCATGAGATCATGGCCCACAAGAGTTCACCATCCCCTCGATGCAGATGGTGTTGCACGAAACTTTCGATGGGGTGGTGAATCCTTGTACCTCCATTGCCTAGTTATAGTCTGACCACGTGGTAAAAAGTCTATAAGGATAATTCTTTTGCCATCTCAAAAAAACTGTGGTCAAGATCTTGCCCGCAGATGCTACTACACGAAACTTTCGAAGAGGTGGTAAATCCTTGTGCCTACATTCTATGATCTGCCTTTTTGATTCAGGATCATAATGGTAAACCCAAGTTTCATCCACAGTAACAAATCTTGCTAGGAAGTGTTCAGGATCTCGCTTAATGATGGCCAAATTCGTTTCTGAACTAACGTGTCGACCTGGCGTCAAAATTCTCGGTATCCATCGTGCAGCCACCTTCTTCCATCTAATTATTTAGGTAAAATGATTTTTACGCTGCTAGTTGAAAAGCCACAAGTCTCAGCTATGAATTTCACAGTGATTCGTCTATCTTTTAGGACCATGTCATGGACCAGATCAATTTTTTCTTTGTAAATAACAGTTTTTGGTCGTCCAGCACCAGCACATTGTTGACAGGTCTCTCTGCCAAGGTTAAAATCTTTTACCCAATTCTACACCACCTGATATGAAGGTGCAGATTCACTGGACCATCTTCAGCGCCGATAATTTGCTGTTTGAAGTTTAGAAGATAATTTTGTGCAAAAAATTTTTCTCGACTTTAGCAATTATGGAATCCCAAATCATCAACGTAAATCACGCTATAAGCTAAAAGTGTGAATAATTCCAATCTCCTCTACATTTACATACATACAATATACTCACTGCATTTGATTGACAGTCCCCCCAGAGAAATCGATTAAGCTATAACGGATTGCATTCGCGAAATCCGTTATAATTTCACGGAATGAATATTTTTCGATTTCGCGCGGATTATTTATGGGGCTTTTCTTCGACGGCCGACGGATATTACACGGTAGACGGATAGATAGGAAAAGCCCACATTGGTCCTGTGGGAGATACGTCTCTGCGACGAAATTGAAATTTATCTTTCTAATCTGTAAAAGGACGCGTTTCCGTAAAAATTTACGGTTTCAATCTAGCGTGACTTTACTCTTTCGGCGTAGGACATCGTACGGTCAAAGAATAAAACAGAAGTAAAATTATGTTGCTATTTTTACGGTGGATATAACTATACAGTTGTAGATATGTGAAACAATTGTTGACTAATTTAAATCCGGAAGAAAAACTAATCTCATTATTAACTAACTCACCTTGAATAATACATTTCGTTTGCTATTTCAAAAAGATCAATTCTCCCCGCCTATCACCATTAAAAAAGCGTTAACTTCCCTTATTCAAACCATAAAAGCATACCTGACACCGGCAATCACGAATTTCCTTGCCTAGTTTGGAAAATGGAACGGTTGCGGCACGATACCGTGTGCTTCAATTTTCACGATTATAGGCACCTCTTGCCCTTATTTTGGCAAGCTTCTCCCATTCCGCGTCAAATTTCCCCCTAACGATTCATCAATAAAACTTAAACTCGCAGGATATCGGTGATGCGAAACAGCTCTCCTCGAAATTTCTTTTTTTTAGAGTCGTCGGCTTTTACAGCTCCGACCAAGTCGTGGGACGGAGATAGCGAGAGCTCCTCGCAACTTCCGAAAATGATTTAATTAGATCTCTTTAGGAGCCCGGCCTATATACCCGCTTGATAAATGAGTTATAAAAAGAATGATAGGACAAGAAGAAAATTCGCCTCGTTTTTTTTATTTTCTGAGGGTGGGAATGATCGATGCTGGATAATAATTATCGCTAAAGGCGCGTTGTCGAAAGAAGAAGTAAAAAAGAAAATCGAATTCGACGATAAAGAAGGTGAGTTTTATTTAGTGGATGGAGACTCCCATTGAGAAATTTAAATTGTTTTAGAACGTCGCAGTTTTTATAGAATGTTATGCGGTTTGATTATTAATTAGGAGCGAAAAAGGGGTACAATGCTTTTCTGATTGAACTAGAATACGAGGGTGGGTCAATATGTCCGTGCCTCTTAATTGAAAGGGCAACACTGCTCCTGTCAACAGACATCTATCAGTTGACTCCTGTTAAAATTTGAACAAGCTGCATCATTTAGTTTGTGTTTTATAGCCACTGATAGCAGACTACTGCGTGATTTGAGAAGAAAATGGAAAAAGTGAATTCTGTGTGCTTATTAAGCATTACTTTTTGCGAAAAAATCCACCACTCAAACCCAGGCTAAACTTGATAAGTATTATAGGAACTCTGCACCATTAATTTCAATCGTAAAAAATTGGTTTACTGAACTTCATTATGGCCGTACAAGCACGGAAGATGCCGAACGTTCTGGACGCCCAGTTGAAGTTTCTACGCCAGAAACAATAAAAAAAATTCACGATATGGTGTTGGCTGATCGGAGATCGAAAGTGGAAGAGATTGTGGAAGCCATAGGCATATTACATGGCTCAGTGGTTTCAATTTTGAATGATTACTTGGGTATGAGAAAGCTTTCGCAAGATGGATGCCATGTTTGCTCAAAATCGACCACAAATGCAGTGTAACAACTTCGCAGGAGTGTTTGGCGTTGTTTAACGGCACTAGGGACGAATTTTTGTGCCGTTTCGTAACCGTGGATCCACCACAACACACTACAGACAAAATAGTAGGCAAAACGGTGGGGTTCTCGGGTGAATCGGCGCCAAAGAAGGCCAAGGTGGGTTTGTCAATCAATAAAATTATGGCCACATTGACTACCTTCAAAAGGGTAAAACAATTAATGACGAATATTATGCCAACTTACTGGGTCGATTTAATGAGGATTTCCAAAAAAAACGACTGCATTTGATCAAGAAAAAGTTCTTTTCCACCAGGACAACGCAAGGGTCCACACATGTGCAGTTACCATGGCAAAAATCCATGAATTAGGCTTCCTGACCTGCCCTATTCTCAGGATTTAGCCCCGAGTGACTATTTCTTGTTCCCAAACCTGAAGAAATAGCTCGGCGAAAAGTGATTTGACTCCAGCGATGAAAACATCTCACCATTTTGATGACCTCGACAAATCTTATTTTTTGGAAGGGATAAAAAAATTGGAGAAACGTTGGACAAAGTGTATAGAGCTCAAAGGAAACTATGTTGATAAATAAAATGATTTTGAATCCGAACACCTGTGTTTCATTCAAAAAGTCACGGATATATTGACCTGCCCCCGTATTTGAAAATTTGCAACAGACACCCTTTAGGCTTCTTCAATGAAGCCATTTCTCCCAACATGTACCAAAATATCTAAATCATCAGCTAACTTAAGGAATAGAAATATCATCCCACGAGTTTCTCCAGTGAACACAAATATAATATCGTCTATATACATTGTGAAGATGCCAGACACAAAACACAACAAGTCATTAATATAAACCACAAACAAGAGAAGTCCCGAGATTGACCCTTGCAGGGTACCCATACTGTTATCCAAGACCTTCGATCCCTAGTATATCAGACAACCATTCAAGTTTCTATATTTGAACGATATAGAAGGCTTCCGTGGTCTGAGTCTCTGTTATGAGCGCTTCCGGATTTTTACCGCGTTATAGGAAAACAGATATACGAGGGGAAACCACAAAATAATCGCCGGTTCCAAAAAAAATTATTCGATACATCTTAAAACTACCTTTTCTCTACTTTTCCACATAATCTCCAACAAATTCAAGCCTTTGTTATATCTTTTAATAGTTTTTGAAATACCCTCTGCATAAAAATCTGCTGTCTGTGAATGTAGCCAACCTGTCATGGCGTTTTAAAGCTCTACGTCATTGGCAAATTGCCGAGATGCAAGCCACCCCTTCATGTATGGCAACAGGTGGAAATCACTGGGAGCCAAGTCGGGGCTGTAAGGAGGGTGATCAAAAACGTCCCATTTGAACGTGGTCAAAAGTTCAGATGTTCTATGGGCTGTGTGAGGACATGATGCCCTTAGAGTCTCAAAACACCGTAACCATAATTTTCCTCGCAGAGAGTTTTACGGTTTTTTTCTTTTGGCTTTGGAGAACCTGTATGCATTGACTGCTGTTTTGTTTCAACATTTACATAGGCTACCCAAGTCTTATCTCCAGTAACAATCCTGTTCAAAAGCTCTTCTCCTTCAAAGTCATACCGAAAAAGAAAGTCTATGGCAGAACTTATTCTTTTGATTTTGTGGTCATCGGTAAGCAATTCGTCACTTTTTACAATCCCATAGACGGCTTTTGAAGCATCGCCATACTACTTCTTGAGCACTTGTGTGCACCAATCGACACGAGCATCTTTTTGAGATTTTGTCAAATTATGGGGGATCCAACGAGAACAAACCTTCCTCACAGCTAAATAATCATGCAATATTTCATATATGCTGGTGGACCTAACTCCTAGTGTTGCCTCAATCTTACAGTATGTCTCATGACGATCTTGCATTATCAGTTTTTGCACAGCAGTTGCAGTGACCCTCGTACAGTATAATCCCGGCATTTCTTCGCCCTGTAATTCCTAAACCCTGTTTATTTGTAATATATTGGCCATCCCTTGGAAAAATTTCAATGAGTCGTTAAAAAAACAATGCATTTCGGTGCTCTTTTTATTCGTCATAGCATCTCCTGTGAGATTATTGTAAACGTCTTATAATTGGTAGTAGCCTGACACTACTTTCGATAATTCGTAATACTATTCTGCGATAAACAGTAAACGTCTTGTATAATAATTCCCTGAATTATACCGTCTTGTATTTCTCTGAATGTATTTGTTTGTTATCTAAGAATGTGTCAGTCATTCTTATCGCGTTAACAGTGCACATCATGGCTCAAAAACAGTCCAATAGATTCCTCTCCATTCAAGCTGTTTTTGATACCGCAAAGCGTTTATTATTTTGATTTTTTATTCTTGTTTATTCAAAATAATCTCCTTCTGAGTCAATACAGCGCAGCAAACGTTCAACAAATTTTGCGAAACATTTTTTACTCAAGTATGGTGGTCGAAATTTTTTGGATGACCACCATGGTATCGAAACGTAATAGCCAGAAGTCGCACGGAGCCAAATCAGGTGAATACGGTGGATGATCCATAACAATGATGCCTTTTTTGGTGAAGAATTCACGTACCATGATGACTTTGTGCGATTGGGCATTGTCGTAAAACAAAATCGTCTAATTCTCGATATCTCGGTCGAACTCGTTCACCGTCTGATCTTCTGGGACGAATTCACTGAGAATAATTCCCTCTGAATCGAAAAAAAAAAAACGGTCAGCATTGTCTTGATTTTGCTCTTCTCTTTTGGCTCTCTTTTGACTTCCATGCCGCACTCTGACGTTTTATTTTTGGCTCGTATTGAAAACAGCACGTTTCATCACAAATTACAATGGCCTTTAGTATAGTGGTCGAAATCGTTTGGATGGCCTGGATGGTATCGAAACGAAATAGGCAGAAGTCGCTCGCAGCCAAATCAGGTGAATACGGTGGATGATCCATAACAATGATGCCTTTTTTGGTGAAGAATTCACGTACCATGATGACTTTGTGCGATTGTGCATTGTCGTGCAACAAAAACCAACCTCTCGATATCCTCGTCGAATTCTGGCCCACAATCGTTATAGAACTCCCAGATAATATTCTGCGTCTAACACCGTCTGACCTTCTGGGACGAATTCACTGTGAAGACTGAATCACTTGTGAACAATTACCTTTGAATCGAAGAAAACAGTCAGCATTGTCTTGATTTTGCTGCACTCTGACGTTTTATTATCGGCTCGTATTGAAAACACCACGTTTCATCACCAGTTACAACGGCGCACATGCTTGCCGGATTCCTTTGGGACATTTTTAATATCTCTTTTGCAAAGCTGAACTCCCCCATCTTTTTGGTCGTCTGTCAGAGTGTGGCACGAAGCACGCACAGACCTTCTGTTTGCACAAACCTTCTGTCAAAATTCGTTAGACTGTGCTTTTCAACATCCCAATCTCGATGTTTTCTTCATCACGAGTGCTTTCTGGGGTCGTTGCTCGGTAATCGTCTGCAAGGTCCTTCCGACCGTCACGGAGTCGGCCAAACCAACGGAAATCTGCGCACGGAACATTCATCCACATGCATTCAACCCATAACCTACAAACTGATGCATAATTAAATTCATCTGCATTGTTATAAGGTACTAGCAAACCTTTAGCAATCAGTCGTGCTTTCTTTATTCCATCGCCTTTAGTTTTTAAGAGCCACCTAATGTGAATACTCATCACAGTTGACAGTTGACTCATTGACGATTTTGCAGCTCTCCTGTATCTTGTCATAGTTGATTCTCGTTCATTGTTTCATAAGTTATCTTCAATTTTATCAGTGGAACTTGAAGAGCTGTCATAATTTGACGAGTTTTCATTTTTTCTCTTCTTTTCATATATCCTATCTTTGTCTTCTCCAGGATATTTATTTATCTCTTGGTTGTTTTGTCATTATTCAATGTTTTATATTTCATGTTTTTATTTACTTGTACATTCCTAGATCTTGTTCTATCTACTTATCTTTATGAAAGCCATAATCTACAAGCTCAACTACAATAACCAACAAGTACTCAATTCCCTGCTCTGTTCTGTAATTTATGCTGCTTTGGCTACACCATCTATCAAGCACGACTTCCAAATAATTTAATTTTGTCCAAGTCACTTTGCCCATAAAAGATTTATACACTGAACACTTTAGTGCCTCACACCATAATTCTTAATTGTACAGTCTCACAGCTTTTACTTTAACACGCTTTTGTCGTTCAATTTCTTGTACTTAATCTATCAGGTTCTATTTGCTCAAATCGTCAGTAACAATTTTATAGACTGCGCTTCTGGGTATTCAAGTCTCGCAGACACATAACGGTCGCTTCAAAGAATTTCTTTTGACTTTCTCGATGTTTTCTTTATTACGAGTGGTTTGTAGTGTCGCTGCTCGATAATCGTCTGTAAGGTTCTCGCGACCGCTAATTTAAGACAACATACACAAAATACCTACCATCATTCACTCATAGATGTCGTTGGGCTAAGAACTTTAAGGGAACCACCTCATCATATTTGTGACAGACTGTATACACGTAGGTTCAGCTCACAATGCACCATAGGCAGTATGAATTGCAACAGTGTATCCCTCTCTTCGCGTTATACGAGGGAGCGTTTTTATATTCGCGGAATGGGCGGGTTGTAGGGGGGTGATTAGGCGCATTGGGGGCGTGGCCTGTGCAGCGACTCATAATTAGTATAAATACGAAGTTTCATTGTTATTAGACAGTTAGTTAGGAACAGATCTGGCAATCTACGCCGACGACACTGCCATTTACACCGCCTCCAGAGACGAAGGTCAAATGCTCCGCAGGCTTCAGTATTCTCTGGATGAGATACTGGACTGGACCACGAAGTGGCGGCTTAGGATAAATAGCTCGAAGTGCGTTGCTGTGCGTTTCACGAGGAGACTTCGCCCCCCTCCAGACAACGTGGTAATCGACGACTTCAGAGTCCCGTGGAGTCCATCCGTCGTTTACTTGGGCCTGACACTGGACTCGCGTCTAACATTCAGACAACACGTCGAGAAAACGTTAGGGAAATTTAACGCCGCGAGAACCCTGTTATACCCGCTGCTCTGCCCAAAGAGCGATCTCTCCCTCAAAATTAAGATCCTTATATACTACTCATTCCTCCATCACGTACGGCTCACTTTCGTGGTCCAGCATGGCAAGATCGAATTTCGGCAGACTCGAGACACTGCAGAACCGGATCCTCCGCCTGGTGACAGGAGCGCCGTGGTTCGTCAGAAATGTCCAACTACGAGAGGACCTTGGAGTGCTGTCCCTGAAGCAGCACGTACTCCACCTAGCGAACAAGATCATAGAAGGTATTGGAAGATCTGAGAATCCTCTCATAAGCCGTCTCGCCAACCTTGATCCGGACAGACCCTCGCCAAGAGTGCAAGTAAGGAGGGCCCTCGCCATTGAAGACGTCCCATGAAGAACATGAAACAGCCATATCTCACGAAATCTCCACAGTCCAGACTGACGAAGACCCAAGAACCCACATGTCCTGGCTAGATGAGCCTAATCCGTGATGAATAAGGGGCTTATGAATAATAATTCGGCCCTAGAAGAGAGAGAAAGACCACAGTTAGACAGTTAGTCTTTGAGCTATCGTCAACCAAGTAACATAATCAGGAGTGAAAAGTGAAATATGGAAAAAATCGAATATCGTGCCGTTATAAAGTTCCTTACCACGCAAGGAAAATCAGTCGCGACCATAATGAATGAGATGTCATTGGTTTACGGCGACTCTTGTCCAGGAAAAACCATGGTGTACAAGTGCCATAGTATATTTAAACAAGGAAGGGAATCCCTTGAAGACGACCCGAGGCCGGGCAGGAGCATTGAGGTGACCACGCCAGCACTTATCCAAAAAGTTGAAAAAATTGTACTCGAAGATGCTCGACTAAAGAAGAAACAACTCGCAGAAATGGTTGAAGTATCCGATACAACAATTTTTAAAATCCTACACGATCATCTCGGCATGTCTAAAGTCAGCGCAAGATGGGTGCCGAGAATGCTCACGCCGCCGCAAAAACAACAGCGCGTAGAGTGTTCGCGCGCATTTTTGGACTTCTGTAATGAAGACAAGGATGGTGTATTGAGTCTAATTGTTACTGGAGACGAAACTTGTCCAAACAAGACTCCATGCAGTGGCATAAAAAGGGCACGGCACCTCTCAAGAAATTTAAAGTGTCACAATCAGCTGGGAAACTCATGGCAACGGTATTTTGGGACTCGGAAGGAAGTTGATTGATTATAAAGATAAAGGTGTTTCTATAACCGGAGAATATTACGCTTCAATATTAGAACGACTAAAAGAAGCCATTAAAGAGAAATCATTTTTTATGTATCCGTCTTGCAGGTGAATATAATATAATAAAAATAATTTGGTTTTTTTATTTCCACCCCTTATCCCCCATTCCGCGAATATAAAAACGCTCCTTCGTAGCTTGTGTCTAGCGAAACACACGCATCCACAATTCAGTTGAATTTAAACCGAGCGAGGATGCAGTCGTTGGCATATTCGTTCTGTGCGAATCGACAATCGAACTTGTGGCGCATTACTAGCGCGTTGCCACATCGCACTGCGTTCTATACATATATTGTAACTTGCTATGGTCTATGGTGCATTGTGAGCTGAACCTAAGTGTATAAATACGTCCCCTATAATCATTAATATAAGTTGAAAAGTTGGAACAAGCCATCACTCTAGTTGTTACTAACAACGTTCTAACTCAATTTGATCTACTTCATCTGTAACACATATATTTCATAAATAAAAGTTATGTTTACGTGCCATAATACTACCTATACATCTACGCAACCCTAATATCCTTTGTTACCTACGTTGTCACGAAAGAAAGGATTATAACTTTAAAAAGTTTCCGATATAAAAGTTTAGCCAACTCCTCTGTGAACGAACTTTTCGAAACGATATTAGGAGCTCAGGCATTTTTATATATACATATATTTTCTCGTTGCGTGACGCTTATGGTAAAATATATATTTTTCTCTGCAAGGAAAATTCCGTTTTAAACGTCTTGTTGTTTCAACATTTGCTAAAGGAATATCAAAACTCGCTCCAGACTTTTAACATTTTTTTTAAGTAGAGAAAGAAACTTTTCAAATTTGTTGACTGTCACGAAACGGGGTTTTATTTAATTTGCAAATATATTTTTAGAAATTGATGTTATTAAGGATAAAATACGGATTTTTTTTTTCGAACATTTCATTCGTAAACGAGGAAGTTTTATCTCGCCTTTCCACTTAAGAAATTATTTATCTCATCCCTTTTCTTTTATTTTGGCAGTCTAATAAATTGAAGTTGGCGTTGAATTCTTTATTAGCCAAATTAGAGCAGTCCGCGATCTGCATCGTTAGCATGCTTCTTTTGTTATTTGAAAAGCCTTTATGAATGACAATGTTCGTTTATTATCAATAGCTGAAGGCGAGTTTAATTAAATTGCAAATTCTGCAGCGATATAACCGCGAAGACAAAAGAGACAAATGAAATACAGTCGAATTTCGATTTAACGAAGTTAGTTCTGGGAGAAAAAACTTAAAACCATGAAACAGAAATAATTGTGTTGGAGATTTTAGGCTACAATTTAAAACGGTTGGAAATTAAACACAGCATAAACAAAGATAAAACTTTTATTTAAATACGAATAATTACTCATCGTTTCACAACATAATTCACAGGCGAAAAAAAAAAATCTCACACACACAGACACTCCCAATTTACTTTTAAATATGTATTCAGATAACGGTTACAGTAAAACCACGATTAACACAGATTGAATTATCCGAACTCCCTAATTAGCCGATATAATCGAGGTAACACTGTTTCGCATTTTTTTTTTTATAAATCGCTTTTAAAAAACGAATATATTTGACGTACTTTTCAATTTTTTTATCATTGTCCACACCTCCGGTAGTTGCATATTCGAGACTCAATCAATAACTTTTACATCGGATACTTTTAAAGTCCTCCCGATATTCAGACACTAAATCATCATCTCTCGTCCGATTATCATGATTTTTAGTACTACTCCCGCAACACTTGATCCCCACGTAACACAGCACTCTTTTTTGCATGAACACGAACTCGTATCACGTGATGTTCGTCGTATCGCTTGGTTCTCGATCCAAACCGGCGTCGGCGTCACTGTTGTCCCAGCGCACGTTAAACATCTCCTTCGCCTTCTTATCCCACACTTCCTTCTCGCGTTGTATATACCGAGTGTTATTCGCCACCACTGCGTCCGGTTTACCGTAATCCGGCGGGTTCGCGTACGGATCGTAGCCCAGAACGGAGAGCATGGGAGCGATCTCGGCCATGTCCTTGATAACGTCATCCGGAATATGTCCTACCCATTTGCTTAGCGCCTCTAGGTTGACTGGTTTGATGACTTGATCGGATGACCTCTCGACCCTGAAAATTAAGAGGAAATTTATAATAAAATACACAAAGTAAAAAATATATATGTATACAGAGTGTTCGGATTTCGTAGGGACAACATGGGTAACTTTTAAATTTGGAGACATAGAGAGACGGTTAAATTTGCAAAAAGGTGTAGATTTAAAAGCTCACTAAGAATCCATTTTCAAATTTTACTTGTCATGCTTCATTTGTTTGATATTGAAGAAAAACTGAAATCTCCTAATTTCTTTTATTTGCCGTAACTTTTTTGTTACTTGAGATATTAAGATGCGGTTTGAAGTAAGACAAATTGTAATCTAAACACTTTTATTGACGCTTAATAAAACTAATTTCTTTTGCGCAAATTTTTAGTAATCTCCTCAAAATTTTAAATTGAAACCGTGCAATTTTTGCGGCTCTTTTAAAAGTATATTTTTTTCTGAACACAATCATGTATCGCCTGATATGGAAGTTTTGTCCAAATTTAGTAAATTAAGCTTATTCTGATTACAGGGAGACATCACAACTTTTTGTTTATCACGTTATCTGTCAAAACAACACGGTTGTCATTATACGAACCTGTCAGAAGTGTCAATGTTATTACTTCAATTTATAACGGATAATTTTGAAATACGATGTATTTTGTACGCGTATCAAATGTTTGAACAGCGTAAAACTACCTTTAAATAAAACAAAATTTCATTTGAACTATGCAATTTTTGTTGCCCTTTTAAGGAAACATTCTTTTTAACCAGTTGTTCGATGATATGGTAACTCACAAGGGAACACCGGCGGGTGTCCCCCTCCAATTTCTTGAAACTTTACAGATCGAAAAGTACCTTAAAATAAGAGACATGTATTTTTTTTATCGGCGTGTCCGTACGATTTTGGGGTACAGTTCCCTACAAAGTTTGGACGATTTTTCAATTTTTGCAAATATTTCCCAAATTATAACAGATATTAAATTTTCTTCTTAACATAATTTGCAGCATACTGCATGACTGGCGTCATCCATATTCGCAAAAAGTTAATAACGGGGGACGGGGTACCCCGTACCCCCCTTCTTTTACATTTTTTCTTTTTCTTATTCATCAAAAGAAGGCCGATTTTACATAGAATACAATGACATATAACAAGTTTAGAAAATTAATAATTGTAAAAATAGAAAAACAATAATAAAGCTTCAAAATTAATAAACTATTGATATTAATCAAATGAATTCTAACAGAGATAATTTTTTTCATTAACATAATTTCCAGCATAATACATGATCTCAAGATAGATATCTTCACAAAAAGCTTTTTAATAATTAATTTTTTCATTATTCATCAAAAAAAGATCGCTCTGCATGCAAATGCAATGTTTCATTTTTGAGTCATGTGCTTTTTTTCTGATGAAGCTAACTTCACAAATACGGGAAATGTGAATAGACATAACATGCTTTACTTGGCAAATGCGAATCCTCGATGGACGATATCAATATCCGTGGTTCGTTAATTGTTGGGTCACTTAAGTGGGCAAGTTTACGCAAACTTTCTGCAAAGCGTACTGCCCGAATTACTAGAAACATGTGTATGCAACACGACGGTGCACCATCCCATTATGCTCTATATGCAAGACAAGTAATGAATGAGATTTTTGATGACAAATTGATAGGGTTGCTTGGCCACCTCGTTCGCCAGATCTAATACTAATGGATTACTTTTTCTGGGGTTTTATCAAAGGACACGTAATGGCAAAAGCACCTACCACGCCTGACGACATGAGAGAAAGAATACGCCGAGCATGTACCGAAATTACACCACAAATGTTGGCTAACGTTAGACGGTCGTTTCCTAGGAGAATTAACCACTGCTTACAAGCGGAGGGTGGTCACTTCGAGCATCTTCCGTAGGTAGACCCAAACCTAAGTTAGTGGATCCTTTGATGCTGATTATTCCGATATTTTTCGATTATTTTCATACTTTGCGTGACTAGAATGACCTTCTGTTGTAATTCGCTGAATTCGTCTTAAAATCTGTAATAATGTTATTGAAAAGAAAATACATGGTTGCATTTAAAAAATTGGAGTTGACATTGACGTAGCTTCCACGTCTACACTGATAAAAAAAAAACTGGGTGGTTAATAGTTTGAGTGCTATTGCTCTGTAACACTTTATGTGCCCCACCCTGTATATACAAAATAAGTTCTTGTATCTAGATAATAATCTAAACTGAGAGATATATCAGCTCTCGGGTTTTGACATAACTTTGACATTTGTAGAATTATGCAATTTCTTGTTGGTTGTTGTGGGGTGAAGATGACCGTCTGGATGAAATTGACCGACAGGCAGAAACCTAAAAATTTGTCTAGTTATTTATTTTCCGTATGCATTCAGTTGATTTTGAGCCGTTGTTGCTTGCAGACGATAATATACCGAGAGTGTATAAACATAAAGAGGGCACAAAGCGCCTTACAGAGTATAGTGCGCAAAGTTTAGAGAAATGTCTGACAGAAGTTTTAGACGGAAACATCAGTGCAAATCAAGCTTCTAAAAAGTATAACATTCCCAAGGGCACTCTTATAAATAAAATACATGGCCGCCATAAAAAACATGGAGGTCAAACAGTGTTTACGAAAACTGAAGAAGATGATTTTGTAGATGGGTTAATTACATTATCTCGATCGCATAGGAAAGAGATCACGTTTCAAGAATCATTTTCCTGGATATGATTGGGCAAAATCATTTTTATCGCGGCACAAACATGCCTTATCAGAACGCTTAAGCAACAATATCAAGAGGTCAAATGCTGCTGTTAGTTCCGAAATGTTAACATCCTTTTTTTGACGAGTTATCTAAAACTCTTGAAGGTGTTAATCGCGAAGCAGTATTTAATTACGACGAAAGTAATTTAAGCGGTGATCCTAGCAAGGAAAAGCTAATTTTCTCTAGAGGTGTTAAATATCCAGATAATGTCATAAATTTGCCCAAAAAGTGGCGTGCAAATTATGCTAGGTATTTCTGCAAGTGGTGACATTTTACCACCATACGTTGTGTATAAGGCTGCAAACTTGTGGGATTCTTGGGGCAAAAATGGTCCTAGGGAACCTCCTTGCTGTGAAAAGAGATGCTGTGCGAAAGGAACAAGATATAATCGTTCTAATCACGGTTGGTTTGATGCAATCTGTTTCACGGACTGGTTCAAAACCTGTTTTTTGCCTCATTAATTGGAGACAATCTGTCATCCCACTTCACAAAAGAAGTTCTTAAGCTCTACAAAGACAAGAGCATTGAATTTGTATGCCTCCCACCAAATGCTACGCACTTATGCCAACCACTCCATGCCAATGAAAAATTATTGGAAACAAATATTACAAGAGTGGAAAAAGTGTAATTCAAACCTATCATCTGTGACTACTGATTTTATTCGAATGGAATTTTTTCTTTGTGTAAAGAGAGACTTTTAAACAAAATTCCTCATACAAAAAACGTCCGCAAAAAAAAAACCATGGGAGAAGTAATAGTCGATTATTTAAAGGATCAACGAAATCCTAAAAAACACGATTTTGTAGTAAAAAGAAGGAATTTAAATGTTATTCCTGGAAGATCCATTGTATTTGAAGATTCTCCTGAAAAAAAGGAAGACGAGTGCCTACCTACTACAAGTAAAGTTCAAAGCATAAGGAGGAAAATTGTTGAACAAAGCGAAAGCAGAAGAAGTTCTGCAGAATAGAATGAAGAAGTAAGAGAAGAAGAAGCTGAAGAAGAAAGAGAAGGAGAAACTAATAATACACAGTTTGACAAAATACAACAAAGAATTCTTCGGTAGAAGAAATTTGTTTTATTAAGCGTCAATAAAAGTATTTAGATTACAATTTGAATTGCTTCAAACCGCATTTTAATATCTCAAGTAACAAAAAAGATAAAGATAAAGAAATAAAAGAAATTAGAAGATTTCAGTTTTTCTTCAATCTTAAACAAATGAAGTATGATAAGTAAAATTTGAAAATGGATTCTCAGTGAGCTTTTGAATCTACACCTTTTTGCTAATTTAACCGTCTCTCTATGTCTTCAAATAAAAAAGTTGTTGTCCCTAAGCAATCCGGGCACCCTGTATATTAGACCATGCCTTAATAAATTTTTCTCTGTATTGTAGTCAGTTGAAAATATGAAAATTGTTTTCCCGGGAAATGATGAAAATGTATCCTCCAGTTTTATAAATTTGTTATTCTTATTTAATTTTATTTTTTGTATCACTGTAGAGAATATTAATCCTACGCTTTCGTAGGCGTTTTTCTTTGTTTTCATTTCATTTTTCTTTTTTTTTTTCAGCGAGATCTTTCTCTCATACACACCCACTTGTACGTTTTATCTTTCGGGATGTTTTCTAACAAGTAGGTAAAAAATCAAGGTCAAATTATAAGACTTGAAACATAATCTACATCCATACAAACAAATTCTTTAGAAAAAGTTTCTCAAAATACAATATAATGTAACCTCGATAAATCAAAATACAATATTACCAATGAACCACCCTGTATCTATTATAATCCATCTACTACATTTACTACACAATAACGGCAATAGTAAGTTATTTAAGGACGAGCTATTATTTATGAAATTGTCCGAAGTTCTGAGAATCCACACCATTACTCAAAGCAGGAACTGCAGAAGTTATATCATAAATTAAATAACAAACTTCGAGACCAGAATAACTTCAAATAAGTTTCATCATCTAGACTTGGACTTCGCGTTTATTATCTTTGTTACCGAATAACTTTCCACAGGACTAGGTTATAGCCGATAACCAATACAATCTTTGCGTGTTTAGTAAACGTTGTGAGAGAGAAACTTCAACGAAGTAAGGAACATTATAAAGAAATTAAAACATTTCTTTTTCTATTCTATCTCTCTCTCATCTCCACACTTAATTGATAAGAGTATCATTTGCAAAACTGGAAAAAACCGCCAAAAAAAAAGAACGTTTTCATTCAATGTCTCCGTTCTTTCATTGTAAAAGATCTAACGTTTAATCGAAAACAAAAGACTAGCGCGAGAGAACGCACCCTCCAATCTTTTGTTTCCTAAATAAATGTTTTCTTTCTCTTCTTTACAATTTTAGAAACAATAATGCGTTAAGAAAAGGGAAACGTAAAATAAATAAATAAAAAAAAATCCGAAAGGAATGAAAAATAACATTCCCCTTTTTGTGCCTTTTCATCGGAAAACATGATAGATAAGGCAGCGCTCAGATTTGAATAGCCATGTGGTTGATAAAAATGGAAAAAGAAGGTTCTATTCGGAGTTACATGAAACGCAGATTTTATTTTAAATTTAGTATACGTAGATAAGCTCTTTTTCCCTCTTTTCATCATGCTGCTCTTATCTTTTACCCATTGCTACGGTTTGGAAATTCGCTTTTACTGGTACAAGTAAATATTTGAGTTAAAATAAGTTTAGAATGTTTATCTTGTATATATTTTCGAATAAATATTTTAAAAATTATCTTTTAATACGAAAATGTGTCTCGTTCCTAATTGCAAATTTTAGCAAAAAAACCATTCTTTCTGTTTCTGTTATAGCTTTTTGAAATTTTCAAGGTCGCTTCTATCTACATAGAACGTCTTCTAAAGTTAAAAAGGAAATCCTGTAAGGTTGTGAGAAAATTGATAATCCTGTTAATGGCTAATGCTCCTAGAAATCTCTTCATCAATGCCATGTTTCAAAGAGTTATTAGCGAACACATTTGCAACATCCTCAACTGTATTCGTCTCCTAGATAAGGCGTAAAAGTGAGTGACATCTAGAACAAGGCACTCTATCTGTGTGCATAGGAGACATTTAGAAAAGTTTGAACCATTGAAGACTTGCAAGTCATTCACATTGAAGTACTACAAACACAAGATGAAGAAGTTGCTTTAGATGCTGAGGGGGGTTGGAGAAGAATGTCTTCTTCAGAAATGAAGGACATCATCTCCATACATACAGGTGTATGTAGAGAACAAATCCAAGCATCAAACCAGCAATTTTAAAGAAGCTACATTGGATGAAGAGGGATTGAAACTGATGCTTGAAAATCCTCGAAGGACTCAAACATTACTAATGCTTCCAACTCTAGCTTATGGTAACGGTTTTTCAGATCGTATGCTTGCTGAAGAGCTACAGATCTTGTTGACCTCTGGACCAAAATTTCAACTACTTTATCCTTACTTGCACGGATTTTTCAATCAAGGACTGGCCTGTCGGTCGGTGTGATAAATTCACAAATATCGTGACTATTTACCAAGAAGATAATTGATAAGCACTTAAGGAGCTCTCTCTACATGAGAGCAGCCAATATGCCTATCAAACTGGAAAATTTTGCGAGTAGGTGCTCCATGAGCTTGCCCAACGAGCACAAATTGCCTTAATCACCTTCCTGGACATTGAGAATACCTCTGACTGAAAAAACGTCGAGTCGAGTTAACGGTGAGAAGATGGATCGATACCATGATCAGAAACAGTTCATGTGTCGTAAAACCTCTGCATTGTAAAGGCAACCGTGGTACCTAGTTCCCATAGGGCAGAGTGATGTCAACTTTGCTATGGTGTCCGATGATGAACAGCCTGCTTTCTGATCTTCGGACGGTACGGTTTCCATATACAGGGCTATGCTGGTGATATTATTATCGTGGTCTGCAGGAAGTTCGGGAGTATGCTATTCGAGAGGATGCAAGGCGCGCCAAAATCTAGAAAAACGATTATGGTTCTCTTCACTTGCAGAAGGAAGCTCCCCAAACCCCAGTGTCCGATCATTATCGGCTCTGAGATTTTTGTATCAATCGAGGTCAAATATCTAGGTGTGATTTTGGACGTTGAACAGACGTACAAATCACACCTGAAACATGTGACAAATAAAGCTACCAAAGCCGCACAAAAAGCCCTTTGGATCTTTAGAGAAATGTCCGATAAAACGTAGAGATTGAAACCTCAATACTCTACTGGCTCTTCACGAAGCTTGTAGTACCTTTTATTCTAGTCTAGGCTATGCGCCAAACGCACTTACTTCTTAGTAAGGTTTAGAGCATTGCCTGTCTAGGCATCAAGGAGGGGGAGGGGGAGGGGAGGAGGTCATGTCCTCGACACCAACGGCAGTCATGGAAGCCATTCTTGGGCTTCCTACGTTATAGTTGGTGTTGTGGTCAGAAACAGTCCTAGAGGCCTATCGAGCAAAATGTAGTAGGTGCAAAGGTTTCTTTGTCAAAACAGGAGACTATACCTACATTTTCACCTACAATAAACAGGTGGTACCATTGTCACAGCGACAATCGAGTCGAAGAATTTTCAGCTGGTTTGTGTATATTTCAAAAGTGTCCAACGGCACGAGAATTGGAATTTGGAAAGATAGCGAACCCGATAGTGAAGTCATCAAGTTAGGGGGCTTCCCCTTCATCTTTTAGAAATTCTAACTGACAGCTAAACTGCTCTCAGGCACCGCCGTGCCCTAGAAAGCTCGGAAAACTACCGGAACTTCACAGCCTTACGTTGAAATGGGTGCCAAACCACTCTGGCTTCAAGGGCACACTAGAGTCACTTAAATTACCAAGGTCAAACCACGTTTAGTTTCTTCAAATGCGAGAGGTGGCGCTAAGAGCGGCCGAAGTTTGCGGTCGGTGATTTCCGGACGCCCGAACGCCATATTTCAGTTGCTTGTTTATTTTTCGTTTGAGGGTTTGGCTTGGTTTTTGTACAACTGTTCTTATATCCCAGTTTAACATTTTTTAGTTTATTATAGTTTTATTTTAGTATTGTAGTAGTAGTTTATAGTTTTCTTAGCACTATTAGCAGTAGTAGTAGCATTAATAGATACTTCTAGTTTAGGTTAGAATTCCTTTTGTGGGTATTTCTATTTTTTGCATCAAGCGTTTGTTGTTGCATTTTATTTTGTAGTATTGTAATAGTAGTAGTACTAGTTTTGTTAATACATTTTTTTTTGTTTTAAATGAGGAAAAATGCCTAAACGCACCACCAGGGACGAGACCCGTCCCCGGTGTGTGGGTCTCGCACCCACTAAAAAACCTCACTTTGTCAGGTGTAGAATCCATACCGGAACCGCTGGTCGCATTACTTCAGGATGGCACCTCGTAGTTAGCCTCGATCGGCTGCCTCCATTGCTTGGGTCTCTCTCTTCTTCTCTTTCAGCACCTTCTCGAAGAACGTGGCGATCTTCTGCCAGGGGTCGTGTCCGGACAGCATCGTTTGCATGACGTTATCCGGCGTTAGAGGTCCTACTTCGTCTTGTAGTGTCTCTGTAGTCACTCCACCTCTCGCATTCGAGGAAGGTGTGGTGAGCATCATCTTCCGCAGAGTCGTGATACTGACATGTCGCGTTCTCTGCTTTACCCATTCGAGCTAGGTATGCGTTGAAATACCCGTGTCCGCTGAAAAACTGGGTGAGGTAGTAATTTACCTCGCCGTGGTCTCGGTCCATCCACTCCGTGATGTTGCGGATGAGTCTGGCCGTCCACCGTCCTCTCGTGTCGTTCTGCCAGCGCTCTTGCCAACATCGTCGTGTGAGCGCTTTAGCGTCCGCTCTTGCTTGTCGTGCACCGACGTCTCGACGTGTCGCGTAGACTCTCTTCTTTTCTTGAGCCAGTAGGTCTATCGGGGTTACTCCTGCGATCACGAGCACCGCCGGTTCGGAAACAGTACGGTATGCGCTGGCGATCCTGAGTGCTCCCCGTCGCTGTACTGAAGCCATCCGCTTTCTGCACTTGTCCTGCCGTAAGGCGTCAGCCCAGATACAATAGTATGGAATGGGTGACGGTCATTAGAAGCCGGCGTTTACTCGCCGTCGGTCCTCCTACGTTGGCCATTAGTCGGCTCAGCATCGTCGTTACCTTAGCGGCCTTATCGCTCGACGACTGAATCTGTTGCCAGAAGGTCATCTTGCTGTCGAGCCGCAGTCCGAGATACTTCACGGAAGATGTAGTGGTTATGACTTCCGTATCCACCGTCATTTCGATCTCCCTAGGGATTCTTCTCCTGGTCAGTAGAACGACCTCGGTCTTTTCCGTTGCCAGGGTCAGGCCGTGTTCGTCCATCCATGTGGTGACTCTTCTCATTACCTGGTTGAGCCTTCTCTGGGCATCCGCCTCGTCACGCGCTAGGATGACTGCCGCTACGTCGTCTGCGTATCCTATCAGATACGCATCTTGCGGCAGCTCCATTCGGAGGATCCCGTCGTAGGACACATTCCATAAGTCGGGGCCGAGTATGGAACCCTGCGCTGCTCCCGCTGTTATCTTCTTCGTGCACGACCCGCCTGCTGTGTCGTAGACCAGCTTCCTGTCGCTAAGGTAGCTGCGTATCATCCTAAGTAAATAAGATGGCGTGTCGAACGTGTTCTGCAAGGCGTCCAACATGACGTCCCATCTCGCCGAGTTGAAGGCGTTTCTTACGTCCAATGTGACGAGCATCACCAGGGGTCTCGAGTAATGATTTCCCCGTTGAGCGGCTTCGAAGGTTTCCACTACCTGCGCTACGGCGCCGACGGTGGAGTGTCCTTTCCTGAACCCATGCTGTCTCTCGGACAGGCCTCCTGCGTCGTCTATGCTGCTCTCCAGTCGCGTTTCCAGCCATGTCCAGCATACATAGCGGTCTGTATGCCGATGCCGTGGTCGGATCGCCCTTGCCTTTGCTTATCAGCACCAGTCGCTGTACCTTCCATCTCTTGCAGAACGGTCCTTCTGTTAAACAGCGGTTGTACATGTTCAGAAGCAGATCTGGGCAGACGCGCGCCACAATCTTCAGAGCTTCCGTCGGAATTCCATCGGGTCCAGGTGCCTTGCGGTTTTGTAGGGAGGTCGCCGCTCTTGACAGTTCATCTCCGCTAAAAAGCGGGATGTCGTTCAGTAGCTCGTCCTCCATTTCCGCAGTTCTCTCCGGATCGGTAGGAAACAACGTGTCAACGATGTTCCGCATCCGATCTCGTTCGAGGACTGGATTCGCCGTCTTCGTCGTAAGCTTCTGCATGACGATCTTGTACCCAAGGCCCCATGGGTCGTTGTCAACGTCCTGCCGCAGCTCCTCCCACTTACGTTTCTTGCTCCTGTTTGTTAATACATTAGCAGTAGTAATAGTATTAATAATAATATAGTAGTTCTGGTTTTGGTATCTCTTTACATAATCATCTATTTTATATGATATTATTTCGCCTATCTGGGTTTCTCTTTTAATTTACTCATAAAATTGTAAATTTACGGTCAAACACATGCAAAGAAATAAAATCGAACATAGGGCTATGTACGGTGTTATAAAAACCTCGCTCTATGTGTTTGACGATAAATTTACTGTTTTATGAGTGGACTGGAACACACACACAATATTTAAAATCTATATTAATTTGAAATTTTCCGCCTTACAAAATTAGTTTCTTCATATCCTGTAGGTGGCGCAAACGTACGGTTTCAGTTATTAGTATTGTACTGTCCCATCTCTATTATCTCTGTTCAAGGGCGGCGAAATAGCTGATATGTTAGCAGGAGGTACCCGCAAACGACCATTCAGGTTCAGAACTGACGTGTAGGAGTTCATATGGCAACATCAAAGAGATTCATTCAAACGAGGGCAGATTCCACAAGATAATGTTTATGACTAGAGACAGACTCAGATTGCTCACAGGCATCTTGACTGGTCACTGCGGTTTGAATAAATAGTCGTTACAAAAGCTTCCAAATGCTTTACTCGATAAATAGTCTA
Source organism: Holotrichia oblita (assembly GCA_023690525.1). NCBI lineage: Eukaryota > Metazoa > Arthropoda > Insecta > Coleoptera > Scarabaeidae > Holotrichia > Holotrichia oblita. The sequence continues at coordinate 21,615,003 of CM043019.1, read as the reverse complement.
ATTGTTTCTGAATGTTCATCACACAATCGCCCAGCACTTACAAATTAAACGATTTATCAGCGAGGATAATCACTATTAATTCCAACCGCTACAACGCAGATTAAAAATACATATATTAAAAAGCATCCAAATCACAATTAGCGAGTCAACAAGAAAAACATCCCTCGGAATTGAATTAACCAGGGGATGTGTTTTGCCGAAACTAAAACGCATATAGTACGACAGGCAGTGGGTAAATAAAACAAACGAAACGGCTGGAATAAAAGGCTAAAGGGCACACCGGCGAAACAAAAGCGCCCTTAATTATATTAGGAGGGTATCAAAACGCGCGGTAGCAAGTGTACCATATCACCTGAGTATAAACGCACGGAGATGTGAAATTCTCCTGCCTTTCTGTTATTGGTAAATTCTACTACAGACGCATTGTGATTTCTAATTCGGGGAACTCGTGCAATATTATTTATAGAACGCGAAATAAGGTGGATCCTTTTAAATTAGTGAGAACGAGATGGAGAAAACAGAAGATATTAAATTATATCAGCGAGAGCCGGGAATTTAATTAAAGGTGTACGTAATTTTATAATGGAAATCGGCGCTGGGGCTGTTTGCATAATTATGTGCACTTTATAAATTCTCAAAGAAAAGAGCTTTATATCCATATTTGCTTTTTAGCTGTGGGAGAGGTATAAAAAAAATGAATGAATAAATAAGTTTTTTCGCTCGAAAAAGTAAAGGGGTGCGATGGACGTGAAATGTTAGCATTACGAATTCTGTGTACCGTCGAGTGACTTCAGACCATTTTCAGTATTTTCTTCCACACAGATCCCCAATTTGATGAGAAGTGAATATTAAAAAGGACTAATTTAAGTATGACTTTGAAGTTGTATCATTTTCATTTTAAAATATAATAAACTTTTGACGAAATATTAATCAATACATTTTTATTGATGCGTATGTTTTAATTACCCAGAACTTTAATTTCGTTTGATATACAACCATATCGAATATCGATTATTATTAAAACCGGTGTACCTCTAGTTATATAAAATTTATGATGCGGTCTGGAAAATGATGTAAAACCTGGAAATCTCTGATAATTTCAATAGCGATACGTGATATTTACTATTCAATCCGGTGATTATTTACCATTCATCATTTATATGTAATCCCTGCACAGTTGCGGCTTTTTCAGTAATTCAAAATCGACGTTAGCGCTAGGAATGCAGTGTATTATTCTGTAGCGGATATATAATTGATAACGTACGAAAATAATTGGACAATCGACTGATTGCTGTTTGACTGTTCGTACAGGCTGTCCCGTTTCAACGTGGATCTTAGATATCTACCATAGTTGTGAAAATAGACAAAAAAGTTATAAAGAAAAGTTATCTCAATTTATGTTCTGCATAACCTAAAAATATTTTTAACTATACAGAGTGTTTCAAAAGTAGGTAAACACACACTTGCTCCGTTATTTTAAATGGGACACCCTATATATTTTGGCATTTTTGAATAGTATGCTAAAAAATATTCCCACTTTATACAAACCACCCTACCCCTATTCCTAATGGTTATGGAAATATTTTACGTTTTCGTAATAACTATCCCGATTCGGTGTTTTTCGTATGCCGCGATAGCTTGATCCTGAAAATAGTTATCGAAATGAAATCAAGAATATGTAAACTATACCGGGTGACAACGGAATAAGGTAACAGACTATAACTTTTTTATCATGTAACAGATTTACATGACATTTAACATTAACTTTATATTCCGGATTTATTTCCACTTAGAGGTCAATAAAACAATAAATAATTAAATACCAATTTATTCCATAACATATGTATAATAATATGTTTTCGTTAAATAACTTCTTCACATTTAACACATATCATGATAGGTTAAAATTTACTTTTGAAAGAGAGAATCAAAATTCTATAAACTTTTTAAATGTAAAGATACTACATGATAACACACAAATAAAAACAAACTGGTACATTAAAGACACTAGTAGTAGTAGGCATTTAAACTATTTTTCAAACACTTCGGTAAATTTTAAAAAAAGCGTAATTAACAGTTTAGTAGATCAGGCTATTAAATTAGCTCACCCTGATTTTAGAAAAGAAAATTTAAGCAAAGTAAAAACAATACTAGAAAAAAATAGTTATCCTAAAGAGTTTTACAATAAATTAATCACAAAAAGAATAAATAAAATATATAACACAGGTACAAAATCAAATAATAACATATACCACACTATACCATATATAAACAATTTAAGCGACACAATAAAACACGAATTAAAAAAATCAAACATTCACATAACTTTTATACCTACCAACAATAGACATTTATTCACAAATTTAAAAACACCCATTAAACATGATAATCAAAGTAATGTCGTTTATAAATTAGATTGCAAAGATTGTAATAAATGTTATATCGGACAAACCAAACAATATTTAAAGAAACGAATTTATAACCATCAATACACTGTTACACATAACGTCACCGCTGAAACTGCTTTATCTAAGCACTCTAAAGATAGACGACATAATTTTGATTTTCAAAACACTAAAATTTTAAAAAAGGAAAATAATTATAAAAAAAGATTAATTTACGAAATGATATACATTAAGAAAGATGAAAACGCGGTAAATTTTAGAACGGATATTGATAATTTAAGCGTTATTTACAATAATTTAATTCACGCATGAATTTTATTAATTTTAAGCTCTTGACTAGGTTTTTTTGCCATGTTTTTCCCTAGTCCTTGAACAGAATTGTTAGAGCTTGACAAAAAATAGATTGATATACGAATAATTCAAGTCATTTCAATTTCTAATGTTGTATTAAATCATTATTCCTTCATTATTACTTGAGAATATAATTAAAATTCGATATATCAATGAATTCTTTGTTTTTTTAGATAATTTTGTTGATAGGCATGGCAATTTATATTTATATTATTAGTAATTTGACACATATTAAATGTCAATTTCTTCCACTGAAGAAGTTATTTAACGAAAACATATTATTATACATATGTTATGGAATAAATTGGTATTTAATTATTTATTGTTTTATTGACCTCTAAGTGGAAATAAATCCGGAATATAAAGATAAGTACATAAAGGTCAAAAAATACATATATTAATTTAACATTAAGTAATCTCATGTAATCGCGCATCTTTCTAAACTTCGCCACCTCCTTGTTCATTTCCTGTTTAACCGGAAGTGACATGAACTTTTTATTTTTAAATACAACTATGTTTGTTTTTTGTTATATTTTGATCCGCTGATAAATTTAGAATACGTTGATATGTCACACGATAGGATTTTATCTCAAAATGATCGGGAATAGTTAGTTTTTGGTAACAACAATAAAGTGCTCTTGAACACATATTCATGATTATTTTTTAAGGGTTCGTTGCATAAACAAAATAACAATGAATTTGATATAGTCCATCTACAATTTTTGTCAAAAATATGATTTTGAAATAAAGATATTCGAAAAATATGAAAAAAAATTTTTTCAACTTTTAAATAGCCTTAACTTAATTTTTTTAAATACACCCGTCCTATTTTTATAAAATTATTTCCTTCGTGTTTTTATTTGCTTTGATTTCATACTAACAGAATATCAAATTGTTCATAAATAATTAAGGATAAGTGCAATTATTACTGTAATATACAAATTAATGAGGCTGACAATACGTGCGTGCATCTTTAACCGGTAGTGTCCCTTGATACTAAATTTCACGAACTGTCATTAATTGTCAAAATTACTAACTAATCGGTAGATTGGATGACTTAAAGCATTTTTGGCAGTAAATGAGTTGGTGGTGGTAAGGTGCGTTCGATTAACGTGGTGTAGAGATTGATGAGGCTGGTAGTACCTGAATTTTTGATACGTAGTATGCACTAATACGGCCATAGCATCTACCACATAAGAATAAATAAAAAATTTTTTGGTAATTAAAACAAACCTTTTCATTTGCAACAAGAAAACCAATAATTCCAGTATATTTATAGAAATAGACTAGCAAAGTTACAAAGAAAAGAAACAAGAACATAATATAAACTATAATAAATGCTCAAACTGCTGACCATGGCAATTACGACAAACAGTTGCTCTTCTAACAATTTCTTGCAACATGTTGTTTAATTGCTGCCTAGTTATTTCATTAATTGCTTGTCTTAATCTAGCTTCCAAATCTTCTCTGGTTGTTGGAGATGTAGCATAAACTATATTTTTTAAATGACCCCAAAGGAAAAAGTCTAGTGGTGTCAGATCGGGCGATCGCGCTGGCCATCTAATGGGCCCATTTGTTCCCAGCCATTAATTCCCAAACCTATGATTAAGGTAATCTACCACTATTCTCGCATTATGAGGAGGAGCTCCATCTTGTTGGAAATAGACACGACGTCGCAAAATATGTGACAACGCATTAATGTACCCATCAACTTCGGTTGTAAGAAATTCGAGATATCGTTCGCCAGTTAAAGGGCCATCAAAAATTATTGGCGGTAGTAACTGGTTACCTACCTACTACTCCTAACCACACGTTAAACCCAAAACGTTCTTGATATACACCCTCTCTAAATAAATGTTGGTTGTTTCGAGCCCAATATCGTGTGTTTTGTCTATTAAACGCACCTAAATTTGTAAATCTTGATTCATCGGAAAAGATAACTCTGCGTATAAAGTTTTCGTCTTCGCGTTGATGATTTAGTAACCAATTACAAAAATTCAATCTACGCTCATGATCTGCTACATATAGATGTTGATTAATCTGGTACTTGAAACTTTTGTACTTGTGTTTCTTTAAAATTAGTCTCACAGGTTCGCGGCTTATATCCAGATCTGGAGCAATTTGGCGGATAGATGCGTTCTTCTCCACTTCCACATATGCTAACACATTTATTTCTACTTCTTCACTCACAATGAATACTCCTTCGTCACGATGTTCAGTTTCAGATCGAAACTTTTTCTCTAATCTTATGAAATACGCATTATTTGGTTGTCGTCGGTTTGGATATCGCTGGAAATACAACGTTTGCGCTCGTCTAGAATTTCGTTGACACTCGCCGAAAACTAATAGCATATCTACTTGCTCGTTTTTGGTAAAATTCATTGTATGTGTTTCTTTTTTAACACTTATTTTACTGCCAAAAATGCCTTAAGTCATCCAATCTACCGATTAATTAGTAATTTTGACAATTAATGACAGTTCGTGAAATTTAGTATCAAGGCACACTACCTGTTAAAGATGCACACACGTATTGTCAGCCTCATTAATTTGTATATTACAGTAATAATTGCACTTATCCTTAATTATTTATGAACAATTTGATATTCTGTTAGTACGAAATCAAAGCAAATAAAAACACGAAGGAAATAATTGTATAAAAATAGGACGGGTATATTAAAAAAAATTAAGTTAAGGTTATTTAAAAGTTAAAAAAAATTTTTTCCATATTTTTCGAATATCTTTATTCCAAAATCATATTTTTGACAAAAATTGTAGATGGACTATGTCAAATTCATGATTATTTTGTTTATGCAACTAACCCTTAAGAAATAATCATGAACATGTGTTCAAGAGCACTTTATTGTTGTTACCAAAAACTAACTATTCTCGATCATTTTGAGATAAAATCCTATCGTGTGACATACCAACGTATTCTAGATTTATCAGCGGATCAAAATATAACAAAAAACAAACATAGTTGTATTTAAAAATAAAAAGTTGATTTCACTTCCGATTAAACAGGAAATGAAAGAGGAGGTGGCGAAGTTTAGAAAGATGCGCGACTACATGAAATACCTTAATGTTAAATGTGAAGTAAATCTATTACACGATAAAAAAGTTATAATCTGTTACCTTATTCCGTTGTCACCCGGTATAGTCCCGTATAGACAATGACATCAATAGAAGATGAATACCTACTTCCGGTTGTCAGAAATGATTCAACGCATTTCCGGAACTTCGTCTCCAGATAACTTCATTTTTTTAATTGGCACCCTATATATTTTGTTAGATCGATAGATTCCTCATTCTAATACCTTCCCATTCATGTATATAAAGTACTATGTTTTCTTTTATACTTTTCAATATATTTCATAGTTTTTACGCAAGCTACAAAAATGTTGTCTCCAATTTCGAGGTAACCTTGAAAACATTTCAAAAACAAAAGAGTATGCAAACATAATGTTCATCAATTATTAAAAACAAAAAGAAATTATAATAAATGTTGAAAATTATGCCTCTTTCTCTTACCGAAATATTAATTTTTCTTTGAAAATTGATTTTAACTCTTCTCGACATTTCAGGAGTTATTGATGTAAAAGCTTATACAATTCTTTCTCGCATATTTTGTTCAATACTCGGTGGCGTTCGGTGTACTGTCTTTCATGTATGCCCATAAGAAGAAATGATATTTCTTTAAGTTAGGTGGTCTACTTGGATACCTCCCTTCATACATGAAAGCCAGTAGGTGTAAGCTACAATTTCACTAAATATAGTAGTATTAATAACAACTGCTACATATTTTCTGAAGTAATTCCAAAGCAACACTTCTAATTGCGCCAATCTATTAGCTGTGCCTTACAATAATGTATCTAATAATGAAGAGAGCCCTGAATTTCATTTTAATAATTTGTTTTGTCAAGTTTGTATGTGGTAGCGTATATTTCATCCCTATTATAATACATATTCATGAAAATTGTGTTTATGCATGATAATAAGCAAGGTAAATTCTAAAATTTCGTGGTCCCTTGATGATGTAATCACGCGAGAAAAAAAAACATACAGGTTATTTTAAAGAGCTGAATTAACGCAAATGCAGGTAACGAAGCTAATTACTTAACATGTTTACGGCTGAACTTATTTGCGTGTTTAACGTGAAGAAAATGCAGGTTACTTCCCAACTTTATTATCCTATACATCAGTTTTATTTACATTAAATGTTTATATGGTTTGCTTCGTTATATTTTAAATTATAAACATTCTGTCTAATTATTGAAGCAACAACAGTATATACAGTGCAATTTTATGTATGTGAAGATAGGTTGAATTTAGTGCCATAGCTTTAGAATATGAAAGTGGATTTTACGATAAAATTGTTCTTGATTTAGGATATCGGGTATTGTTTTGCAACTTTCTGTATTCCTGTCAGCACCACAATTCAATTAGTAAATCATGTAAACTTATGTCATACGAGAAAGCGTTTTTATATTCGCGGAATGAGCGGGTTGTAGGGGGTGATCAGGCGCATTGGGGGCGTGGCCTGTGCAGCGACTCATAATTAGTATAAATACGAAGCTTCATTGTTATTAGACAGTTAGTCTTTGAGCTATCGTCAACCAAGTAACATAATCAGGAGTGAAAAGTGAAATATGGAAAAAATCGAATATCGTGCCGTTATAAAGTTCCTTACCAGGCAAGGAAAATCAGTCGCGATCATAATGAATGAGATGTCATTGGTTTACGGCGACTCTTGTCCAGGAAAAACCATGGTGTACAAGTGGCATAGTTTATTTAAACAAGGAAGGGAATCCCTTGAAGACGACCCGAGGCCGGGCAGGAGCATTGAGGTGACCACTATCCAAAAAGTTGAAAAATTTGTATTCGAAGATGCTCGACTATAGAAGAAACAACTCGCAGAAATGGTTGGAGTATCCGATATAACAATTTTTAAAATCCTACACGATCATCCCGGCATGTCTAAGGTCAGCGCAAGATGGGTGCCGAGAATGCTCACGCCGCCGCAAAAACAACAGCGCGTAGAGTGTTCGTGCATTTTTGGACCTCTGCAATGAAGACAAGGATGGTGTATTGAGTCGAACTGTTACTGGAGACGAAACTTGGGTTCATCATTATGAACCTGAGTCCAAACAAGACTCCATGCAGTGGCATAAAAAGGGCACGGCACCTCTCAAGAAATTTAAAGTGTCACAATCAGCTGGGAAACTCATGGCAACGGTATTTTGGGACTCGGAAGGAATATTGTTGATTGATTATAAAGATAAAGGTGTTTCTATAACCGGAGAATATTACGCTTCAATATTAGAGCGACTAAAAGAAGCCAATAAAGAGAAAAGACGGGGAAAATTGACGAAAGGTGTGCTGCTTTTGCACGACAACGCGCCCGTCCACAAGAGCCGCGTTGCGTTAGCTGCCCTGCATAAGGTGGGCTTCGAAATTGTGAATCACCCACCCTACAGCCCAGACCTGGCCCCGAGTGATTATTACCTGTTTCCGAAAATGAAAAAAGAGCTGCCGATGATGAAGTCAAGGAGGCAGTTTCGGCGTATTTTGCAGATAAAGAGAAATAATTTTTTTATGAGGGTATAAATAAATTAATTGAAAGATGTGAAAAATGCATCCGTCTTGCAGGTGAATACATTGAAAAAGAAAAATAATTTGGTTTTTTTATTTCCACCCCTTATCCCCCATTCCGCGAATATAAAAACGCTTTAACACTCTCTTTACCCATGTGATTCCATGTAATCTCCTTCTTCGACCAGTTGAAGACATTGGTTATGAGCAATCTGGGCACACGTTTCGTTAAGCGTATTATTATTCTATGGAGATATTGCTATAGAAAAAAACAAACTGGCGGCAGTATAAGCAACATATTACTTTATTTTTGTACTAGTTTGGATTTGTGTATTTTATTTTGTTTGTACACGCTAGGGAGGTGGTCCCCGAATTACCCGACCTGATCTATAAGTGGCAGTTGTTTACACAAAAAATTCGTAGATAGAAAGTACCAACCTCATAAAGGACTCTACATTATTTAAGTCTATGATGAACTCTCTCAGTAAATTTGCACAATACTTTTATTTGAAACGCCTCAGTTCAATCAATACCAAAACTGAACTATGTAGATTCTATTCTGGAGAAATCTGCTCCATCGTTTACAACAATAAAATTTAGTTGTAGAGTTTAAACACGCCAGAAATAATGAAGAAAATTGACAAAATGGAATCAGACCATCAACTAAAAGTCTGACCTGAAGTGACTGAAAAGTTGCGAATAAGTAAGCTGTGGGCAATATTGGTGTCACTCTTACTTAGAATAGAGAAAAAAACGGCGCCGTAAGGAGGTTTCGATCGAATGCTTAACGATTTTACAAAAATTCATAACCACAGATGAAACATGGCTCCATAACTTCACGCCTGAGTCAAAGAAACAATCAAAACAACGGACTGAGAGGGAAAATGCGGTTCCAAGGAAGGCGTACACAGTTCCATCTGCGTCAAATTTTTTGGCATGAATGTAGAACGATTATCATTATCTTTAAAAAGAAAAGATTAGTAACGGCGAGTATTATGCGGACTTATTACAGCGTTTAAGTGATGAAATCAAAAAAGAAACAAACGTAAGAATGCGCCAGATCACACTTCCGCTATTGCACTTTCGTACTCTCTTTTTCCAATCTTGGTGGTAGAAAATTTGCTAACAAAAAAAAATTGAGTCTGATTAATGTCCATTTAAGGGGATGTACTATAAACAGGATATCAAAGCTATTGAACATGGCTGGAAAAAAGTGTATCAAGCTAACAGGAGATATTGTTAAGAAATATATTATTTCCCACAATTTTTTGTCTTTTCTCGATCTAAAAAGGAAATAATTGTGAGATTTCAATTATTGTAAACATTCAATCATAATGTAAAAGTCAGGGGGTTGGTAATCGATTCAGTAACGTTTGAGATATCACCAGATAAAGAAATAAAATTAAGTCTTCTGAAAAACGCCACAGATTATGGAAGAAATGTCGACTCCTATCCTTGTAAAACAATTATTTATAAATGGAATAATCTATCTGTTAAGACCATCAGCGCTCAGGAAGCCGATTGAGGCGAACATTTTTGAAGAGAAACCCAAAATAAAGATGTATCTTTTGGGTGTTATCGTGGTCGTTGTAACAAACTTGACGTTTCGCTGATCATACTGTCAGCTTCAGTCTTCAGAGAAGGTTTGGAGAAGCTAACAGTATGATCAGCGAAATGTCAAGATTGTTACAACGACCACAGCAACACCCGAAAGATACATCTTTATGGAACAGTGGCTGTGAAAGCCTACAATCGATTAGAAAAACAAAATGCATAAATATTCGTCATATCACCTACCATCTGTGTCAATATCCTACGCCAACATCTTCACATGTCTATAGTCAAGTGTAATATGGATGCTAAAAGCGCTTCAGAAGCACCAACGCATCAATGGATGAATTTATAAAACGGTTTGAGACTGTTACGCGAATTTGTTTGATTCCTTGTGTCTTTTTAGAGTACCTGTCTTTTATGACGTACTTCCGTAATATTATGTTTGTCTTTTTGGTCTTTACGTATAGTGACTTCATATTTTCCTAGTTCTCTCTTCCGTACGCTAATTTCGTATTGTCGGACGTCTTTTAGCGTCATGTCAAATTCCGATGTTTCGCCATAGACGTTGACCGGCTTCGCGCGATGGATTTTTCTTCTTCGTCCCCTAAAAATTCATTTGTCTCATTGCGAAACGGACCTTTCCAAACGCTCGTCTCGTATCTATCTTTTCGTCCTTATTCATGTCATTTTGTCCAGGTTATGTTACTCCGTTTTGTTTACGAACATTCGGTTGGCAATCCATCTAGCTGTTGCTCGTAATATCCCCAGTTCCCTCGGTGCGTGTTTTAAATATCCCGCGTAATTTTTCCTCCCCGCTAACTTCCGTCGGGGTTTTCTTGTTTGCCTTCTTCCGGCCTTAATTGATAATACAAGTGATGTTCTGTTGGTGAAATATTTTAAATTTTGTATCCTATGGGATTATACGACGGTTGTCGGATCATTATCACCTTCTTCGTGTATACAGGGTGTCCAGCCTAAGATGCAACGATCCATAGCCGACTTATTATTATTTTTTTGAAAAAGTGTTTCAAATAAATGGTGCCCCGAATCAAATTCTACACATTTTAAAATTAGTATCAGTAATGGCGGACTTCCGGTTCTACTGTAAGTAGATACTAACTTTATTATTTTAAATTGAACACCCTATATATTATTGCACTTTTTGATTCCTTATTAAATTTAAAGGGCACTTTGTTAAGCTTACATTGAGTCTAAGTTCTACCGTTTCCGAATTACGTGACGTTTTTCGAAAAAAATGACATCTGCAGCGTCTGCGGTGTTTGGAAATATCTTCGTAACTGCAAAAGTTAGAAACATGCGGTTTTCAGTTTTCGCTTAATAATGAAAGAGGGCACGTCTTTTATTAGAAAATTGTTGCATTTATGTTACAGGGTGATTAAATAGGAATTGTTGTATTTTGTCCTGTAAGGTTCCGTATCTGATCAGATAACAACCGTTTATTTAATTGATATTACCGGTTTTACTGGCCGTAATACTTATAACGAATACTTTCTTTTTATTTTCATAACCATTTTGAATTATACTATTCAATAAATTTTATTGACATGTTTATGACGTGTTTGCCTTATTTTGGGGAAAACCTCTGTTTCTTACGAACTTCTAATTTCCTAAGTAACTACCCCTGATGCTTCCGGAGCTTTCGTAAGAAATCAGTGGCGCTGTATAATATCGAACAACTCAACGATCCACTCCCATCTTCACTGAGCGAGCTGCCTCCGGAGTGTTACCCCCGTTACATCAAGGTAGGTCTATCCCAAGAAGGTAACCGGTATCTCCGTGCTACTTATATAGCACCGAACCGGTATCCCGTAGCAAAACTGGGGACGAGACTTGGAATCATTACTACGAGCGTGAGTCAAAGCAAAAGTCCATACAGTGGCACAAAAAAGGCGCAACGTCGCTTAAGAAGTTCAGATTTTTACAACTCAGAGGGCACCATTAAAAAAAAAGAAGCCGTTTGCAAGAGTCATAATGCTGTGTGTGACCCATGCCATTGCAATACTAAGCCACCCTCCTTTTATAATCGAAATTTAGCCCCATAGAATTATTATTTATTTCCAAAATTGAAAAATAGAGCTTCAAGAAAAACATTTACTGATGATAAACAAGTGAAGTCGGCTATTTCCGTCTATTTTCTAGACCTTGACGAAACATTTTTTTCATGGTAACCTGCCTTTTTTTCATCGTCTCGCGAACAAAAAGAATGTCTAAATTTAGACTCCATCGAGTTTATTTTTCAGTTCAAACATTCATTAACTGTTTGACCCAAAATTCGCGTTTGGACAGATGAGTGAAAGAGATGAATGGATGTTTTTAAAAAGTTAGCTACGGAAGAAAAATTTCCGTGACTAAGACGAAAACAAAAGACTCAAAATTGCGATAAAAATTGTAAAAAAAAAAATTAAATTAATGATGTCCACTAAAATGTAATTATCTTCGAACTATAAACTCACTAACCTTAATTATTTAAAACTTTAAACATTTTCATAAACTTCTCCTTAATTAGTTGTCTATCTAGCTAAATTGACACGGAGTTATATTATTGGTTCGTAAGTTCTTTATTTAAATTAAAATTAAGGATGTACTGTGGGTTGCGTTCTAAATTCAAACAATCCTTACAAATTTAAAATCGTATTGTATTTACTACACTCCCTCAATTACAGAGTGAGGAATAAATTTCATCGGACATTAAGAATAATAGTTCCGAAAGACATTAGAGGTTAGTAAAACAATTAAATTCAAATAAGCTTGAGAACTGTTATGGTATCATTATATCCGCTCCGTGAATTTCGGCAAAAGACACCTGTTGTTGCGAATTAACTAAAGGACCACATTTTCCAACGGACTATGTTTATTTAACCGGCGCTTTGTACGACGCGCGTAACACGAGCAAACATAAGGCAGTACACATTGAAAACAATTTCGACAAAAAGGTTGAAAAATCCAGCTTTTCGGGAGTTAACTTCCAGGCGATACTCAAATATTTACAAAGCTCGAGGTTATGTACCGAATACCCAACATCAATATTACTTCGCGTAATCGAAAAATTATTTATTCTCTAAAATAATTACTTACTTGCTTAACTCGATTCCATTATTGATAAAATCTTGATGATGAAGAACAGCGTCATCCCAGCTAATATTCAAAAATTTCAACACTTTGTCCATCCACGTCCTCGGATGTAACACCAATTGTTCGTAGGGGACGCGCAAACACTTATCTTTCCCTAACTCTCTACACTGATCGTTCATAGATTCCACGGCGGTGTTCCACTTCATCATGCACTGCCTGTAGCTCGTCAGGTCGAATCCGGTTATGGTCACCTTCCTCGAGATGATGGAATGAACGGTGGCCCGACCATCTCGAACCATGAAGACGAATTTGGCGTTGGGGAATAGATCCATGACGTAGGTGCCCATTTTTATGGTGAGTGGATCTTTGTTGCATAATCGCGGCGCTGGGTCACCGTGTTTGGCGATGATTTCTAAGATAAATGCTGCTATGGCGGAATCCAAGACCGGTTTTGTTATTCCGGCTTGGTCTAAGCGTACTGATTCCTTTTCGGATTTTAACCAATGGTATCGCATTTGTAACAGTCTTGGTATCACTCTAGTTTCTTGACCGCATCTGAAATAAAAGAAGAAAGAAGTAGATCATATCTAAAAGTTAGAATTAGTCAGAATAATTAAATAAAGACAACACTAAAGACTCACAAAGTCGTATTGCAGAATGTGATTCAAAATATATCTCTTTACATAAAGCATTCTTAGAGAGGAGTATACTCTCCGCAAAAGATTACACACATGCTTGCAAAAACGCAAACGTGTATCAATCCATAGGCCCAGATTCCTTGCCTCGTCAACAAATGGTAATAGATCGTTAGATATATTTATTTTCAAATTATCCTTCAAAAAATCAACCCAATTCTTAGAACCAAACAGCAAGACACTCGTTTTTTTGGAGTTAAGGAATAAATTATGTTGAAAGGATAAACTGCTTATCAATTCCTCCTGATTTACAGTAGAAGCTACCTCCAGGTGCTTATCGATAAGAAAAGAATAAAAAAGTTGCGTGTCATCAGCATATGCCTGCACCTTGCAGTTCTTAATAGCTTCCAGTAGGTATATCATTTGTGTAAATAATGAAAAGTAGTGGCCCAAGAATTGATCCTTGCCGGACACCTGAATATATATTTATTAGTTCAGAAACGGCACTGTTAAGAGAAATTCTTTGAGTGCGACCTTATAAATATGACTGCAAAAGCGCTAAAGCATCTGTATCAAAAAGTGAAACAAGTATAGTCAATATAAGTCATTATGTCATTTAGGATATAAGCAAGAGCAGAAGCAGTGCTATAGGTTCGCCTAAATCCCGCTTGATACCTGGAAAAATAATTATTACTTTCAAAGAAACTATAAATTTGTGAATATAATACCCTCTCGAAACCTTTAGAAAGAACTGGAAGAATACTAACGATTCTCAGGTCAGAGTAATATAGGCTTAGATACCTTGGCCAACGGCAATCCCACTTCCTCCTTTCACATGTCTGGAAAATATGATTGCACAATACAACAATTAATGAGGTGAGATACCGTTGGATCAATGAAAGGACTCCAGAACTTCAACATGGTAGCCGAAATATTGTCATATCCATACGCGTTAGTTTTAATATTCATTAAAATAGAGTGAATTTCATCGATTGATGCCAATTTAAATTTAAAAGTGTTATCGGGATGTATGCCTAATCTTCAGATGGCAGTTCGAAAACAGGCACAAATTCGATGTGCGGCCGCCTTTTTGGAGCTGTGTCAGGACAATCCAACCTATTGATCGTATAGTAATCGGAGACTAAACCACTGTGCTCTATTATGATCATCAGAACAAACGCGAATCGATGGAGTGGCGATTCGAGGGCTGGCACCTCCACCAAAAGTGAAAATGTAACAATTTAAAAGCATAACACTAAACGAGGCTTATTATGCGTCACTTCTGCACAAAATTGAGAGACTGCATTAAACAAAAATGCCGAGCAAAATTAGAGCGAGCAAATTTTGGTGCCGAAATATTGTCACATCCATACGCGTTAGTTTTAATATTCATTCAAATAGAGTGAATTTCGTCGATTGATGCCAATTTAAATTTAAAAGTGATATCGGGATGGACACTATTTGAATTACAATGTGAGATAAGTAAAGTGAGTGCTGAGGTGTCTGCCTAATCTTCAGATGGCAGTTCAAAAACAGGCACAAGTTCGATGCGCGGCCGCTTCTTTAGAGCTGTGTCAGTACAATCCAACCTATTGATCGTATAGTAATCGGAGACTAAACCACGGTGCTCTATTATGATCATCAGAACAAACGCGAATCGATGGAGTGGTGATTCGAGAGCTGGCACCTCCACCAAAAGTGAAAATGTAACAATTTAAAAGCATAACACTAAACGAGGCTTATTATGCGCCACTTCTGCACAAATTGAGAGACTGCATTAAACAAAAATGCCGAGCAAAATTACAGCGAGCAATTTTTGGAGAATCGCTGACGAGATTGGATTGATGGAAACCACATCGTCCAGATCTAATGCTTGATCGATTTTCATTGTACTCGTTTGCAGGGTGATTTGCAACAGTATACCATGAGAGCCCTCTAGTGGGCAAGATCGGAAGCAGCACACCGTAGGGCACTACACAAGTCAATTCGTAGATTGTTATTCCCCACTAGATGTATTGATCTGCTAAACAGTCAAATGGTGATTCCATATACGGCTTACCATAACACAACATAGGAAAACGTCGAGAAATGCCACAATACAAAAACTAAAAAATGCCTGTAATAGGGGGTCATGGTATATTGTTGGAAATCACCCTGCAAACGAGTGCAATGAAAATAGATCAAGCATTAGAAGCGGACCACATGATTTCGACCTCCCAGATCTCGTCAGCGCAACTCCTAAGATCTAATTTCATCGCAATTCGCATCTCAACCTCCGACAATGAACTAATTTCAACTCCATACCCTCTAGTGGGCAAGATCGTCATTGTACTCGTTTGCAGAGTAATTTGCAACAGTATACCATGAGAGCCTATTACAGGCATTTTTTTTTGTTTTTTAGTACTTAATTAATAAGTTTAATAATAAGTTTAATTAAATCACAACTACTTCCACACTGACATCGATGTAATGAACTCCCGCTGGACAGTTTTCTTTTCTCCCAATCTACACATTCATAAAAAAAAACTGTATTTCTAATACGTAAACTTCGATCCATTATCCAGCAAATCATTTGTCGATATACGACATATATCTCAAAATGGAATTTCCCATGTTATACACAAAAACCATCACGTCCTCTGTTGGTCTGTCGCGCTACAAAAAGCGTTATTAATGGAATACGCTTCTATTATTGTGCTTTATCGATCTTCTGTCGAGCATCTGTCGTCGACGAAGATAGATTATAAACAAGAACGCTTCTGTCGTCGCCAGGGTCATCAAATAGTTCCAACCCCATCCCGTCAGAGAGCGGTATCTAAGTAATTTTCCACACCCCTACACCGATATCACGCATGTTTAATTATCTATAGTAATAATACGTCAGTCAAAAGTGTTGAAAGCGGCCATTCGGAAGCCTACGCTTGGTAAACAACTTAATTATGAGGCGATAATAATGACTGGGAACAATTGCGATGTGATACGCAGGTTAATTGCGATTTGATTATCTTGACACTTGAAGGTCGTGTCAAGAAGTATTTTAAGGCAATTTAAATAGAATATAAATTACTCTAAACATATTAGTTTAAAGTAAACATCGAACTATCCGAGTTTAAAACTCAATTTGTTTTAGTAGAAATACAAAAATACCATGGCTCGAACTGCGAAATTCGATAAAACAATTTTCGGAATTTCAATTAGCAAACGCTATTTGTCGTATTTGCCGTGATGGTTTTCTCTATTTTCAATTTGGCCCGTTCGCTTCTCTCGCTTTTATTTATTTATTTTTTATCTGGCAGTCAGGAAATAAATGACATATTTGACGAATACGGGAAGCACCGGTCTCTCTTTCTGGTCGAATCCATCTCCGGCCGATACTGTCAAACGGGGCGACCTTATGACTACAACGGCTCTCGGCTGACTGATTTCCACGTTTTTCGTTTCGCATGAGTTGAGCTACAACACGAGAGTTTAAAGCGGCGAGATTGGACATCAATAAAACGAGAAGCAACGTAGAATAGTGGATACGGTTACCGGGACTTCTGTCACTTGTATCGACGATATATGTATAGCAAGTGTAAATATATGTATATGTATGTGAGCAGATATACAACGTACATGACAGCGCCAGGGTAATACAGAAAAAGCGTTGAAACGTCCTTCCGCTTAGTCAAACAGGATTTATTCGCAACTGTGTTCGCGGCGTTTCTATGAGTCCTTTATGTAAAATGGCCCCCGTAGATTTGTGAATACGTCTACGAGTTTATGACAGCTCGAGAGTATAAATGTTGTATATATTTACAATCTCTGTGAGTAAATATGTGGATATTATTACCACCCTCTACTTCACAAATTACAACACATTAGTTAAGATTTTATCAACAAACATTGCCATCATAGATCAAGCATGAATAGTGAGTAGGACGGTCGAAAGCAACAACACTGCTTTAATATGGTTTTAAACAATTTTAAGCAAGCTATCATTAAGGCTGGACTCACTAATACTACTACCGAGGGCTGTTTCTGCATGAATACATTAATAAAGCTACGATTTCTTTTTTAATTTTAAAAAGTTGTCATTTTATTACATTCGTAACTTGAAAACAAAAAAAGCACCATTGCTTTTTTTCGTTAATTTATATTTATAACAAGGTTACAGCAATACAAAGTTGCTAAAAAAAAACCAGTGTCGTAGATTTATTTTAAATAAACAAAACGAGGGAGTTTCCATAAAAAAGTTTGAATCCTGTGTTTGGACACCCTATATACAGAGTTTTATAAATTGCTTCAATAATAGTTTAATTAAAATCAACAAACTTTTGTTTGAAGGATTTCTTGCAAATTCATACGATTTCAAAAATCAAAAATGCCTGTAATAGACGCTCAGGCGTGAGAACGGGTGCAATGAAAATAGATCAAGCATTGGAAGCGGACCAATTGATTTCAACCTCCCAGGTCTCGTCAGCGCAACTCCTAAGATCTAATTTCATCGCAATTCGCATCTCAACCTCCGACAATGAACTAATTTCAACTCCATACCCTCTAGTGGGCAAGATCGGAAGCAGCACACCGTAGAGCACTACACAAGTCAATTCGTAGATTATTATTCCCCACTAGATGTATCGATCTGCTAAACAGTCAAATGGTGATTCCATATACGGCTTACCATAACACAACATAGGAAAACGTCGAGAAATGCCACAATATAAAAACTAAAAAATGCCTGTAATAGGGGGTCATGGTATATTGTTGGAAATCACCCTGCAAACGAGTGCAATGAAAATAGATCAAGCATTAGAAGCGGACTACATGATTTCGACCTCCCAGATCTCGTCAGCGCAACTCCTAAGTTCTAATTTCATCGCGATTCGCATCTCAACCTCCGACAATGAACTAATTTCAACTCCATACCCTCTAGTGGGCAAGATCGGAAGCAGCACACCGTAGAGCACTACACAAGTCAATTCGTAGATTATTATTCCCCACTAGATGTATCGATCTGCTAAACAGTCAAATGGTGATTCCATATACGGCTTACCATAACACAACATAGGAAAACGTCGAGAAATGCCACAATATAAAAACTAAAAAATGCCTGTAATAGGGGGTCATGGTATATTGTTGGAAATCACCCTGCAAACGAGTGCAATGAAAATAGATCAAGCATTAGAAGCGGACCACATGATTTCGACCTCCCAGATCTCGTCAGCGCAACTCCTAAGATCTAATTTCATCGCAATTCGCATCTCAACCTCCGACAATGAACTAATTTCAACTCCATACCCTCTAGTGGGCAAGATCGGAAGCAGCACACCGTAGGGCACTACACAAGTCAATTCGTAGATTGTTATTCCCCACTAGATGTATCGATCTGCTAAACTAAACAGTCAAATGGTGATTCCATATACGGCTTACCATAACACAACATAGGAAAACGTCGAGAAATGCCACAATATAAAAACTAAAAAATGCCTGTAATAGGGGTCATGGTATATTGTTGGAAATCACCCTGCAAACGAGTGCAATGAAAATAGATCAAGCATTAGAAGCAGATCACGTGGTTTCGACTTCTCAGGTTTCGTCAGTGCAACTTGGTTTTAATACTACATTTTCAAATGATTCCAAAAATATTTGGGTATTCCACTATATTTGTATAAGCTTGTTTAGACAATTGGAAACGTTGATGTCTTAGATTATGTGGCCAACTCTGTATAACAAATTCTGTATTTACAAAGATCACCAAGATAAAACTGGCAAGTTCACTATCAACATATTGGAATAAAACAACAGGAAACCTGTTTGAAATGTTGTACATAATTTGACTCAATTGTAGCTGCATCAATAAGAGAGCAATACTAAGAGTAAAATCTTGGTACTAACTAATCGTAATAGCGACAACAATAGTATTAAAATTAGCAATAACTGTTACTAAAACAGAAGCGAAAAGAAGAGCAGCTTCTGAGAAGATAGCAATAGTAACAAGATCGAATAGGCTCTAAACCTTTAACGTCTTCTTTTTAGAGATCGCATTAGCTCCATCCTACTACAAGAAGATTTGGGAAAAAGTCTGCCAGTATTAGAAAAACGCTTTGAAGCTAGCTTCTACCTAAACCGCATTCTTCAACTCTGGGGACAAGTTAGAGTGGAGTTTATTTTAAAGACTGGCAAATAACCTGCCACAGTGCCTAAATCATACTGTCCTACCAGCTTCAGTTCGTTTCTCCGCAAATCACTGAAAAAAGTACTCAAATTGCAACATCACAGATGGAACTCTCACCATTACAAACAGTTTGCCTACCAAACGGGAAAATCCGCAGAAACTGTCTTACACAATCTAGTCAACACAGTAAAAATAGAAAATGTTGGAGTTCCACAGGGCTCCTGTCTGGGCCCAATCCTATACAGCCTATTCCTTCGCGATTTTCCTACCCACCTCGGCACCAAAACCCTCATCTACGCCGATGATGTTCTCACCTACTCCCACTCCCTTCATCCAGAAGTATGCTCCAAGAAAATCAAACACCACATCCCCGAAATCGAGGCATTTCTGGAAAAATGGCGCGTCACATTAAATCGTCTAAAATCAGAAGCCATGAGCTTAGGCAAAAGGACCAGTGAAATAAAACCTAAAACGAAAATTAGACTCAAAGGAACTGTAATCGAAACCAAAACCAGCGTAAAGTATTTAGGAACTACAATCGACCAGAGGTTGACATTTAAAATAAACTTCCCAAAACAAGATAAAGCTATATAAAATAATAGTATACAGCCAAACACTAATCAAACAATTCTTGTTGGAATTAGAAGAATTATCGAACCAAAGATAAGAAGGATCTATAACTACCCTGCTGACGTCAGTCCGCATGCAGAATCTCTTGAACTTAACCTGGTAATGATGTAGGAGCACTTGAACATTAATCCATACAAAATTGCTGTGATACCATTTACAAAAAGAAGAATATCCCTAGTGGCACCAATATAAGAAGAAACACACCTTGAATTCTCTAGTGAAGTGAAATATCTGGGTATTTTCTTAGATCAGAAACTTACTTGGAACACTCATCGGCAAACGACGTCGAAAATGGCCAAGCGAGCATTGTGGATCTACCGTCGTCTTTTTTTTCAGGTTTCGCTACTAATATAAGTGGCTTCTTCAGGAGCAAACACTAAGTAGAGGATACTAGAAAGTCAGGATAACTCGATGTGTCAACCACTCAAAATAAAAAAATGGAGGACTGGCTGGCAGAATTTTTTACTCAACAAGAAGATATAATGAATTAGCTGAATAGCTTACTTAAAAATAAAATTCTAATCAAATTCATTCAATTAATCAAATCATCAAACACATTTATTCAAGATAAATAGGCACCAAATCAATTTAATTCAACAGCGAATGCAATATAATGTAGTAACTATTCTAAGTCCTATTATGAGTTCGCTGTTAATCTGGGTTATTAACAGCGAACTCGTTTTCCAATGTTGACAGACAAATTAATACGAGAGGGTGAAGATTAATACGAATAATATTCAGAGACTTAATAGCGAAATCCGTAGTAATAACAATGTCGTTTATCTTCTATGCACAAGTTAGTTTAAACTACTATGTAATCGTCTTGGCAATAACTCTAAATTGACAATCGTATGACAAATCACAGCGCCATCTCATATTGAGCAATCACCTCGTGTGCTGCATGTCATGGAGTATTATTCATATTGAAAATCGATCACGTCATTTACAAAAGTGATCCAAATGAAGCGGTTGAGTCCTTTAATCGTGCTATTTGAATGGAATTAACTAATACGACGAGAGAGTATAACGCCTTTTACTCTGTTATTTCGCTGATGAGACCCCAGTGCGGGCCAATCAGATTTAATTATTTCAGGGCGAGAAACGGTAATTAAAAATGTACCGTCGCTGCGACACCAGACCACCAAGGGTAACCCCGGTTTTGGACGCGGAAGAGCCGAAAAAGGGACAGGCCGAGTACTGTACGTAATTAAAATTTAATTGTGAGAAATGCGCTTCTGCCTTGTTACTACCAGACGTAAGGGAGCACGAGAATTGGACGCAAAGGTTCGATGGTAAAGTACAAATTAAATACTGTTGTAATTATTCGGATGATTTTGTAATCAAATTAAGATTATTCGTTCCGATATATTCGGTGTTTGTCGTTTAAAAAATATTTAGTGTAATGATTCTATCGCGTTTGATGAATGGTTTTGAATTGGAACAGGAATTGATTTCCGGTTGCAGTCGCTGAATGGTTTTCAACATCGATAATCGATTCGTCTCTTTTATACCGTCACATCATTTAAAACGTTTTATCACTTTAATTACTGAAAAACGCAAAGAAAATCATTGCAGCCATTCATTATTGGATGACTTCATTAACTTTTGACACTTCAGTCAAGTTCTTGCCAAAAATTCCGTACTAGTTCCAGTAAAACCAGCGAAAAGTCAGGCTTCCAGGACTGTTTGCAATCCACGTATGAAGAGGAATCTATGGGAACAGACCACTTTTGTTCCAAAACAATTTGACAGGAGGGAGATTCCTCGAGTGTTTAGAAAACGAAATCTCTGAAGTACGATTGCTTCAATTCAAAAACTTGTGACTCTCTGCAGTTCTTCTACCGTAATTTGTCAAATTTCATGTCTAATTGCATCTTAAAGCTGTTACAAACTTTTTGATGCTATAAAGCAGCTTCAATAAATTTATAACGATTCTTAGGTGTCCAAATTCGAAAGTTTTGTGAATTAACGTATTCATTCATTCGTATTCATATGTTCATCTCTTTCTTCGGCGCTATGGTCAGCGTAAAGCTCCATCTCTATGAACCTACTTTTCTTTTCTAAAGCTGAACATTGAGGTCCTTAAGCCTCTTGATCTCTGATATGGCCCTTTAGGCCTTGAGTTTTAGATGATAAGAGTTATTGATGTGGTCACTCTCGCTGCAGTTGGCGCTGGTGGATGTTAGTGATTCTTGAGTTAGCAGCAATGTCGAGAGCCCTTCTAATCTTCACCCTAGGCGGTGGTCTATCGGGGAATCCGGGACGGGAGACCAGCGGGTTTGCCACTGTTGTAGTCCTCTCCAGGGTCTTGGTAGCAAGGAACAAGATGTGGTCCTTGAGGGAAAGGACTCCCAGCTCCGCCCGGAGTTGAGTATTCCTGACGAACCATGGGGCTCCGACGATCATCCTGAGGATCTTATTTTGGAAGGTCTCCAATCTCTTTAGGTGAGTCTTGGCCAGACTCGACCGAACTTCGCGAACAGAGCAGCGGCAGGAGCGTCGATCAGGCACTCATAAATCTTTTGACGATCTTATCGGAGGTGAGTCTCTGGTCCAAGATGACTCCCAAGTACAACGCAGACTGACTCCATGGGAGACGGAAATCCCCAACAATAATATTATTGTGGGGAGGCCCTCGCTTCTTAGTGAATCGAAAAGTTACGCATTTCGTTTTATCCTGAGTTTCCATTTGTTGCTCCAGGTCCCGATGGTATTAACCTGTTCTTAGCTCCATCCAAACTTACAAGCTTGCGTTTTACTTGATGAATAGTTGCTATTTATCGAAGTGTGGTTATGTTTATTCTGTTTTCGAATTATAGTTTTAGTTTTGTAGAACGTTTTTAGGTGCAATTAGTGAGAAAGTGCTTCAACGAATATTAATATTAAGATGGTGTATTATTATTGCGTCACCTGTTGCCAAAATTCTACAAAAAATGCGTTGATATCCCGGTAAGGATATGATTGTAAGTTGATATACAGGGTGTAAGTGGTTTGAGTGCCATAATTATAATGTAGTGTAGACTGAATGAAACTGAAGCCTAATCGCTCTCGAAACACATGCCCTGAGTAATTAAACATTATGGTGTTGGTGCCTTCCAGGCCGAAATCAATGCAATTAGAAGAAGTGCTCAATTCAACCCGGACAGGAACTATCAGAAGCAAAGGTTTACAATTTTCTCCGATAGTCAGTTTTAACACCATCAACTTCCGCCTTGGCAGACTACTACTAAGTAGACTAAGCAAAGAAAACAGAGCTGCAATATGCTGGGTACCAGGACACACAGGAATCAGCAGCAACGAAGAAGTTGATCTATTAGCAAGAGAGGACGCCACAATTGTTTGTGGTATCGGAGCCGTTTTGCAGTATCGAAATGAGGGCCTACAAAAAAGAACTCAAAGATAGAGAGGCGAGAGGGGGCATTTAGCAATGCCACCACAAACTCAATTATCGAGGCTTCAAGGAGAAAAGGAGTTGCGCCGAAGCTTCTGCAGTGGATAAGAGCCAGCCTGGAAAGGAAGATAATTACATCCACGATTGGCGAGGCTACCATCGAAGCGGAGGCGGGAGGAGGCTGCCCGCAGGGTGGGGTGTTATCTCCTCTTCTGTGGGCCGCTCTCGTTGACGACCTAATCCGAAAACTGACCAGAAAGGGCTTTTACTTCCTGGGATATGCTGACGACCTAACAATAGTCGTTAGAGGGCGATTTCCGAAAGTTCTGATGGAACAGATGCAAATAGCTCTAAACACGGTGGACAGCTGGTGCAAACAAGAGCGGCTAGTAGTCAATGCTCAGAAAACACAAGTTGTTACGTTTACAAGAAAAAGATCGTTAGAGGGTGTGCAACCACTAGTAATATGTGGGGAAAGAATACCACAGGCCAAAGAGACGAAATACCTAGGGGTATGGCTGGATCAAAGGCTCACGTGGAATACGCATGTCCAAAAAATAACCAACAAAGCTACTATTGCCTTGGGCAGGTGCAGGAGGTTATGTGGAAAAAACTGGGGCCTTAGCCCCAAAATGACTCTGTGGCTATATACCAGGGTAATCAGACCCATGATAGCATACGGAGCTATAGCTTGGTGGCCAAAGGTGCGACAGGCGGGGGCGGCCAGAACGCTGGGTGGCGTACAAAGACTAGCTTGTCTGTGCGCCACAGGGGCAATGAGATCGACCCCCACAGCCGCAATGGAAGTCATTCTAAACCTGCCACCGCTACAAATCTTTATACAAGGAAGCGCTAGATCTGCAGCTTACAGACTCATGCACAGTCAGGCACCGATAAGTAAAGCGCACGGTGCAGAACATCAAAAACTACTAGATGAACTCAAGGCGGGGCCCCCAAAGGGTTCAGAAATTTAACCTAGATAGAAAATATCAGGTTATAATACCAGATAAGAAGGACTGGGAATACGGCCCCCCCCCAGTAAGAGTGGACTCAAGCTGGTACACCGACGGCTCTAAAACGGACCACGGCGTAGAAGCTGGCACTTATAGAAAGAAGCCGTGCAAGGCCCTTTCATTGAGCTTCAACAAGGACTCGACAATTTTCCAGGCTGAGGTTGCTGCGATTCACCACTGTGTCAGAGAAGTAGACAGTTGGGCCGAACCAGGAAAAAGCGTCGCTATTTACTCTGACAGCCAAGCAGCACTTAAGGCGATTAGTTCCGCAAGTGCTGACTCAAAGCTGGTTTGGGACTGCGTAAGAACCCTAAATGAGGCGGGCACCCTAAGGAAAATTACTTTGGCCTGGGTCCCCAGCCACATGGGAGTGAAGGGAAACGAGGCGGCCGATGAGCTGGCCAGGCGAGGCTCGTCAAGGCCTTTCATAGGAGCGGCCCCTTCCTTCGGCACTACCAAATCACAAATTAAGAGGTCCATCTACGAATGGTCACAAAACAAGTCCAAGGAATGGTGGGAAAGATCGCCAGGACAAAGACAGGCTAAGGAGTTCCTAAGGGAACAGAAGCCTAAGTTTACTGAAGACCTACTGAGTAAAGACAGGAAGACTGTCAAAATGATAGTAAGTCTGATGACTGGTCATTGCAGACTGAATAGGCATATGTTTAACATAGGCCTGGCAGAAAATGCTCTCTGCAGATTCTGTCAAGAGGAAGAAGAAACCCCAGTTCATGTTCTGTGCCACTGTGATGGCCTAGCAAGGACAAGGTTTCTAGATAAGAACCCCACAGCCAACGGCTACACAAAAGATTAAGTCTGATTAGAAGGCAAAACTAGAGAGCGTTCTCTAAGGTAAAGAGGATCACAATAGACCTGTAAAGGTCGCGGTGAAACAGGCCCGCATGTCACCCCACTTCTAACCTAACCCTAACCTAGAGAGGCGAGGTTCAAAGCATGAGTTGCTTTGGGACATTTCAAGATATTGCTTATAAACTACAATAAGCATAGAGCAAGGCAATGTGAGGAAGATCGTATGAGTGTTCAAGAATATTTCCAGTCATTATCGAACAGCGCATCTTTGCCAAAACTGCTTTTAGAGATCGAAGTTGTTCAAATTACTTTAACCGTAACTTCCAGTTTCTTATCTTTAAAGTAGGATACCTAAAAGTAGTACATTTATCATCATTTGTCCATGTAATAAATTTCATGGTTAAGCTTCAATACGAAAGAGAAAGTAATTTATTTCAGCCGCCCATTTAGAATTTCAATGCAGTATGCAAATTACCCGAGGAATTCCCTTACACTTTCAAAGATAATCGAAATTCTCTTTATTCAATATATACTCCGTAACGCCGCACGAATTTCTACGAAACCACCCAGAATACCGACGTATATCCACTTAATATTCAACCCGGCCGCTTTCCCATATTTTGAAGAAAATTACCGCTTTCTCACATATGTCTTCTTATAACGTCACGTTCTCATTAAACAACAGCTTCATTATTAATAACTTACGGGGGAAGGCCTAAAACGAAGGTCATGTATAATTCAGCGGGTGTAGACAATATACTACTTACGAGAAGAGGAAGTAGTCCACTGTGTCGTGCCTCACTGTTTTCGTGCGCAATATATCGAAGGTCCCGAATAAATATTCATGGGTGGTGTCGGGCGTTAAAGTTATACATGTACGGCGGGTTGTATATATATACTTATATGTAGGTGAGGGGATTGGATATAAAGGCCTGTACGCCCCCTCATACTGTTTATCGAATTCCCCGGTGGTGGTAGTCACGTTCGCGATCTTCTTCACATAATAAATGGCCTCAAATATTAATGTGTTCCCTTTACACTACACGTACGCTGTTACGGAAACACAGCCAAATTGATCACTTAAATATGCCGCTAAGAAAAATGTTCACCGCCGTACATAGCGAATGGGGACGATTAGGATCAGTATTCGAGCGTTAAAAATGATGAAGTAGGTTAAACAGTGGAATTTTAATTATTTTATGATAATAGAGTGAGAGTCCGGGCTTTAAATTATGCTCCCGTTTGAAAAATGAGTTTCATTAAAACAACAAATTTTTTAATTATTTATACTGGTGCACTTCATCTCTCTTCCACTTCCTCACACTCTTCAGAGAAAGAAACATCTTTATTTAGTCAAGCTAGTCGCCAGAAATATAAGTTCTTTTTTATTTTTTTTGTCTTGTTGGTAGTTCTTTCATCTTATTACGAACTATTTCGTCCCATATGACTTTTGGGAAAAAAGTGTTTGACCGGCCATTTCTGACAGCATCCAGCAAAGGAGAGAAGGCACACCTCTTTTGGATATAAAAGACCATGCTTTGAATGGGAAAAGTTAGTTCCATTTTGAGCTCCTACCAAATCTTAACTCCTGGTCTTGTGATGGACGATTCATATTGTCAACAATGCCGATTTGCAAGGGTCCCCTTTCTCTTTCGAATCTTGATTGACCGTGTTGACAGTTTGGAAATTCCAAGCTCATTGATGGTCGATCCACATTGACAAATAAGCTTCCCAGAACTTTCTTTGGATGTCGGACGAGTTGTGTTGTCTGTCCAAATACTCGACTAAATGTGACCCACCCCTCTTCTCCAGAAGCAAATAGCTACAAAATAAAAATAACAAGTTTACCCTGGGCATGCTATCCAGGGGGAGAAAGGCATAGCCAGCGTTTTTGACGCTCTACGTAAGTCACTTCTTGTAGAATAACGGGGGAAATAAAACAAAAATTAGATGATCTGTCATAATTTTGGGGTCAAAATATTAAAGCCTAAGACAGGCGGCGACAGCTATGGAAACCATTCTTGGGCTACCTCTACTGAGATTGGTATTTTGGTCAGAAGGGGCAAATGAGATCATACCGGCATCTTCAACTATATCAGAACAGACGGTGCCACTACCGCGTAATGGTTCGTCTCCAGTTTCACTGAAGAAAACATTGTAGACATTTCCAACAGAGAAACCACAAAAAAAGTTCGTTCGCTGGTCTGCGGATGCTTCCGAAACGTCGAATGGCACGGGAGTTGGAATTTAGATGGACAAAGAACCCAATCAAAACATCATCATGTTTTATTAGCGTTAATTCAGGATATACCTATTTTGTTGAATAATGCTGTTCCGATAATTAATCGTTTCTTTTTTATGTTGCAGCAGTTTTTGTTCCTCCAGATGTCTCCGCCAATGATTTTGAAATTTTTATTGATATTCTTGAAGTTTTGTTGCTGGATAAACCTACCATACTTATTGGCGATTTTAAACTTCCTCATTTTTTAAATGCAAAGTTGAATTGTAACAAAAGTAGAGCTTCTCAAAATTTTTGCACTCTCTTAGATTTTTTACAATTTAATGCTATCAAAAATTGTAATAATTCTTGTTTAGATTTAGTATTATCTAATATGCATGGCAATGTTGTGGTTGATGAAGAATTATTGCCTTTAATTCCTGTTGATCAGTACCATCCCGCTTTAACTATATCTTTGCAGTTTCAATCTGTAGTGCAATCTCGATTTTTGCTTTTAGCCAACAATATCAGAGCTGTTGGGTAAATAAACAGCTCACTGATTGGCTAGAGCTAGTGCATAGGGTGTCATCAAACAGTTGAAAGTATGTATTCCTTTTAGATCTGAAGACAACAAGCTCGCTTAACCTCAAGCACAGATGGCTGGAAAAAAAAACATAGAACAAGGGAAATTGGTACTCAATATATTGAGGTCATTTAATACAGGGTGTTTCCACGGCCAAGTGGGACATAGGGAGAATACATATAAAATCGGTTTTCTGTGAATATTATCTCCCTAATACTACTTCATCCAAATTTAAGTGCCGAATATTATAACTGGGTTAACAATGAACATTTCCACAATCATAGTACAAAGAAAGTCATTTTAATAAAGCCAAAAAAATTATTATTTTTAAACCTATTGTACGTGAATTCCCAATAAGGCTTTTAACAGGTAAGTTAGTGCAAGCGGCCGCGGCGCAGACGTTCACGCGACGCCTTAATAACTTAAGGCACAGATTGTTTGGGGTTCGAATCCGAGAAATGAATTTTATTTTTTATTTTTTTTTAATCTTGATTGTTTTGTTGTTTATTTTGACAAATGATTCGACGTTAGTAACAATTAAAAATCGAATAATATAATAGCACGTGATCATTTTTGTTATTGTAAAAATTATTCATTATTTACCTTAATCCTCAAAAAATCGATTTTATAGTCTTCAAAATCTCTGATTTTTGTAGTGTTATTGAATTTGTAGCATTATTTGCGTTATTAAGCCGTCGCGCGAACCATTGCGCCATGGACGCTTGCACTAAGTCACGTATTAAAAGCCTTATTAGGAATTCACGTACAATAGATTTAAAAATATTAATTTTTTGGCTTTATTAAAATGACTTTCTTTGTACTATGATTGTGAAGATGTTCATTGTTAACCCAGTTATAATATGCGGCCGTTAATTTTGAATGAAGTAGTATTAGGGAGATAATATTCACCGAAAACCGATTTTATATGTATTCTCCCAATGTCCCACTTGGCCGTCGAAACCCTGTATATAAAATGACCTCAAATGCACAAGTGAACAAACCGTGGTTTGTAAAAGCAAAATACAAAGGAAGGAATTCAATTAGAACAATGTGTCAACTAAAGTTCCATCACAACAAACTGAAAAACAACATATCCACATATCCCCCAGCTTGTGGTTTCCTCAAGTTCTGAATCCGCAGAACCAAAATCGTGTATTCTTCGGATATTTGAGAAGAAGGCAGCTAATTAGTAAGGTACAAAGCGATCTAAGGGAACTAGGAATCTTACCACCACACAACATAAACAGTATTCTGGGACTGGAAGATTTAAAAGCAAATTGTATCAATAGGTGTCTGTAAAAGCACATGCCTACCACATATTCCTTAGACCAAAATAAGCCGATTTAAGTAAACTTATCTTCGTTAAAATTTTCTTATTATAAATTCAAAACGACTTCTGCGATTTTAATAACATTCGGCATGGTCAGTTAGTATTATTGGGCGAATGTTTTGAGAAATTTCCAGAAAATACTAATACCGGACGTGAATGAAAGACGCATGGCCATTATGAAAATTAACATAATTTTTTTTGCTATTTGTAGTAGGGACACGCAATAATTTTTATTTGATAGAGTATTCAAAAACGATCAAATTATGTCTCTTGTAAAATTTTCCTATTTTCATTCGTTTTCGAGGAAAAAACGGAAAAGAGAGCTTATAGTCGTGCGTTCGAAAAAAGTAATCCAGTCAGTGATTTCTATAAACAATTGAATAAATAATAATGGTGTCAAATCTAAAATACCAGAATTGTCATTAGTGTTCAAAAGTGATTAAGTGCTCTAATAATAATTTAGAAAGCTTAACTTTCTTTCTGATTTATCATGGCCTTACCATACCACCAATGCAGAATATACCAATATGCTATCGGTATTTGGATTTTGTGAAGGAAATACTCGAGAATGTGTTAGGATGTATTCTGAAAGGTTTCCAAATCGTCGAATACCAAGTCACCCAACGTTTGCTGCCGTTGAGCGACGTCTTCAGGAGACCGGTCGCTTTGCTCCTGCAACCGCTGATTAAGGACGAATAGGTAGGGAACTAAGAGTATATAAACCACATATTCATGGCTACATCTTCCACCAGTACTTCGCCTAATTTGCTCCAAAAAGCTTTAATTTGGATCGATCTGAAAAAAAATATTTTTTTCCATTGCTCAGGTCTTTTCTGTGCCCATTCAGTTGTCATGGCTAATTTGGCA
Organism: Holotrichia oblita; assembly: GCA_023690525.1. Taxonomy (NCBI): domain Eukaryota; kingdom Metazoa; phylum Arthropoda; class Insecta; order Coleoptera; family Scarabaeidae; genus Holotrichia; species Holotrichia oblita. The sequence goes on along the minus strand of CM043019.1, from coordinate 21,584,377 downwards.
ATTAGACGTTGTTTCTAGATCCTTTTTTTGGTTTGATGCGCTTCTAAGACGATTTCTCAAGCTTGTACGTCATATTTACCTATCATTCCCTTCAGGTGTGACTTTTTCTCCCTTCAAGCTTCATTTCAACCCATTCAGCGGCAAATTTTCTCCATCATTTCCAAAATTATTACTCTATCTCTTATCGCGAATCTCATTCTGAAACTATCGGACGTCAACTGTAAAACTCGGACATTAGAAGACGCTACGGCAGTCAATTTTGATAGAAATCGATCGATTCAATCTTTACCCCATTGTTCCTCACTGAATATCTTGTTGCAAAAATTGAACACACTATTCTACTATTTCACCCACAAAACATCAAACATTCTTTATTGGACAGTAAACTATAACCTCTCCAATCCACAATGTAGATTTACCGTAGATTTTACACTGCTAAGTTTGGTGACTGTTTTGTTTTAAAGACGAAGTATACTACTAGATTCTAATAAAACACCTTAACTGTACTACACAAATCCTACAACGTCTTGTTTGCAAGCTTTATCGTCAAACTAGCGCAACTTAATCCGCACGCTACACATTCGCACGTTCCTCAACAACACATAACGAGAGATGATGACCCATTTTACTCTAAACTGGCGTTTACACAAAACGACCAGTTAAATACAGCGTGTTCGTTATGACTTGGTGAAACATCTTCATTGAATCGTATCATCTCACTCTTTCGTCAGTGTATAAACCAGGCGACTATTGAGGCATTATTTTGACGGATTATGGAGATGCACATCGCTCTATCAAAATGGTCATGGCGTGTCATAATGGAGTAATCTAGTGGATATATGCGCTTGAGACGGGGCGAACGTCGAAAAATATCTCTCGCTTTTATAAATGGCCCGACGTTTCCGCATGTTCCTATTTCCCACGGTCGGTGCATTCTATCTAACCCATCTAGTAGGTGCATTTCGGGTTATTGCACTAATAAATATCAGGGGTGAACGAGTTGAGTTGCTCGCTCCCTTTTTCTATTAGGATAATACGAGTAAGGATGGTCATATTTCAAAACGGATCCGTTTGCTATTATATGCGGTCTGTTAAACTACGGAAATAACATTGGTTAAATAACTGGATGGGTTTCTCGCTGGAATGGTCTAGGTGACTAAACTAGTCAAATTTAAATTGAAATTAGTTCTAAACTAAACTAACCTAGATGATCGTTAGAGACATTGTTAGGCAGTCAATAAATATTGTTAAATGCTATATTAAACATCCAATACTCAACTTATCAATGCAGAGGCTTTGCTTCCTACTGCTACTTAGAGTCTTGCAAAAGCATAATCCGTGAAGAAGCTCTTCATCATCCTTGCATCCTTGGCAAAACGAATCAGATGCAAGGCTCAAATTACACAGGTACTTTTTTAGGTGATAGTGCCCAGTTACTACCCGGATAACCTGCATCAGGTTCTTACTACTTGACATGATTCTCCACCAATAATCACAAAGCTTTTGCGTTAAAATTATTGGGTTATCCAACAGGCTAGTCCTGATATTATAACAGGCATATTTACGATTTCCTGCTGTTCTCTTGACATTCTGATTTCATCCTATACTAGAATACCCAGGAAACCGGACTAGTTTGACTACGTTTCGTACAAACAGCTTTCGCGATACTTTAATACACTCAAAAAAATGAGTCCTGAAGTGATCTCGTAGGATCCTAGCACAGTTGAAACCAGTTTGTTGCCTGTCACTTCTTCTTCTTATCGGTATGACTCCTCTCTAATAACAAATGGGTCTGTTTAGAACTTCTTTCTAAATATTTTGAATCGTTTCCGGACTCCATAAAAAGAAACCAAAGAATGTAAGATCTGGGAACCTCGCTGGCCATACTTTAGATGCACACTGTATTATTTTAAAGCACAATCCATTACAATGCGTTTTAAATAACTTCGTATACACGAAAGAATTCGATGTACCCAATTTTCGATGAATTTGAGCCATAAATCGGACGTAATGTCAAATAGTGCAATTAATGTTAATGCATCAAGAGTTTATAGTCTGTTATAGATCACAGACTTCAAATAAGTCGCAACTTCTTCGAGGCCAGTTAATAATTGCATTCCTTCAAATTATCCTTCCAGCAAAGTTCTTTATCAATCAATACTGGCATGAGCAGTGTGACACATGACACCATCTTGCTGGAACCAGATATCCTCAAAATTATCATCTAATATTGGCCATAAAAATCTCATAATCATCATCAGTCGGTATTGCTCACCAGTCATTATAATTGTACCTCGTACCTCATTTGGAAAAAATCTGTACAGGTCCGACACCCCAAAAAGCAACGACCTAGAGCGAATTTAAAGGGGATTCTAGTAGCACTTTGGTGGAAATGCTGATGAGAAACTCGTCTATATCAGTTTTGTATAAGATAGCAATATCGGCAGAAGAATGTTTGTGTGTTATAAGCAGATGGAACTGAAAGCCATTCATTATATGAGGGAGCGTTTTTATATTCGCGGAATGAGCGGGTTGTAGGGGGGTGATTAGGCGCATTGGGGGCGTGGCCTGTGCAGCGACTCATAATTAGTGTAAATACGAAGTTTCATTGTTATTAGACAGTTAGTCTTTGAGCTATCGTCAACCAAGTAACATAATCAGGAGTAAAAAGTGAAATATGGAAAAAATCGAATATCGTGCCGTTATAAAGTTCCTTACCAGGCAAGGAAGTTTGTACCCGTTGCTGTGCCCCAGAAGCAGCTTATCCCTGAAAATTAAACTTTTAATATATTCCACCTTCCTACGTCCCATCATTAGTTACGCTGCTCTTCCTCTATCAAGAATGGCGAGGTCGCACATGAAAAGATTGGAGACACTGCAAAACCGAGTGCTAAGGCTGATAACGGGGGCCCCATAATTTGTCCGCAATCAGCAACTCCGCGACGACCTAGTATACCATTACGACGGTACCTCACCAACCTAGCATCTACGACGAAGGAAAGGATCGCAAGATCAGAAAATCCAATACTGAGAAGACTCGCCGAGCTCGACCCGGATAAGCCCCCTCCGAAGGTCACCGTCAGAAGGGCCTTGGCTATCGATGAAGGACCAAACATCTAGGAAGACCATTTACCATCAAAGTTAACCGCTCTTGGAGGGAGAGGATCCATGTCACCCAGCACCTAGCCTAGAAGAGGCTCTACAAGACGAAAAAATGGCTCAGGAGTACCAGCTCAGCCTTAGAAAAGTGAAAGATGATCTACGTCGACAGTTAGTCTTTGAGCTATCGTCAACCAAGTAACATAAATCAAGTAACCAACCAAGTAACAACAGCGTGTAGAGTGTTCGCGTGCATTTTTGGACCTCTGTAATGAAGACAAGGATGGTGTATTGAGTCGAATTGTTACTGGAGACGAAACTTGGGTTCATCATTATGAACCTGAGTCCAAACAAGACTCCATGCAGTGGCATAAAAAGAGGACAGCACCTCCCAAGAAATTTAAAGTGTCACAATCAGCTGGGAAACTCATGGCAACGGTATTTTGGGACTCGGAAGGAATATTGTTGATTGATTATAAAGATAAAGGTGTTTCTATAACCGGAGAATATTACGCTTCAATATTAGAGCGACTAAAAGAAGCCATTAAAGAGAAAAGACGGGGAAAATTGACGAAAGGTGTGCTGCTTTTGCACGACAACGCGCCCGTCCACAAGAGCCGCGTTGCGTTAGCTGCCCTGCATAAGGTGGGCTTCGAAATTGTGAATCACCCACCCTACAGCCCAGACCTGGCCCCGAGTGATTATTACCTGTTTCCGAAAATGAAAAAAGAGCTGCGGGGTAAAAAATTTACTGCCGATGATGAAGTCAAGGAGGCAGTTTCGGCGTATTTTGCAGATAAAGAGAAATCATTTTTTATGAGCGTATAAATAAATTAATTGAAAGATGTGAAAAATGTATCCGTCTTGCAGGTGAACATATTGAAAAAGAAAAATAATTTGGTTTTTTTATTTCCACCCCTTATCCCCCATTCCGCGAATATAAAAACGCTCCCTCGTAGGTAGTTTTTCGGTTGAAAAGATCCCGTTTCACATAACTTTCTATGGGTTCCTGATATCGTTCGGGCATCCAGAACTATTCTATTTAGATATCACTGCTGGTATAATCGTCTGGCTTCATATGCATTGCCATCAGCAAGCCCGTACAAGTAGTGCATATCAGCAAACTCAGGCATTTGTGAAATTTACCATGATACTTATATGTTTTAAAGGTATTATGATTTTAAAATTTAATTTAAGTGCAATTTTCGTGTACTTAAATAACTATCTGTCAAAACTGTTTGGCATTATCTAATTATTTCGTCATTGCAATCCTTGACAACAAAGTTCATAGCCTCCTTTTCCAAAATAATGATAGGTATAGATAGCAATAATTATGCCCATTTAATGATCTTTATTTTTGATCGGAAATTTTTATTTTAAGAAAAAGCAGTGGCGTACATAATATTTCTCTAAAAATATCTAGTCCACATCCTGTACGGATGCCACTGAATAAAAAATTTAAAAAATTTCTATATCAAAAAATAGCTGTTGTTGCTTAGAAGGCATACGCCAAATTTTATTAAAATATCTAGAAAGATATTATGATAGAAAAACGATTTTTTTCTCAAAACTTGAATACTCTGCAGCTCAAAATTTAAGAGGTTTAGGACATAAGTTTATTTGAACTTTTCTTCTTAAAATCACGTAAGGATTGACTTGTTCTGAAACACACTGTATAGCACCAAAGGCTGTAAGTCTAAACTAACCTGGGACTGCCTGCTCATGCTCAATGTTCTGTCCCAAAGAAACACAGTTACACTGATGTGAGTACCAAGTCACTGGGGGGAGGGGGAGGGGGAGGGTGTCTGAGGACAACGAAACTACCGATGGATCCCATATATTGGACCAGACCTATTCTATGGAAAGTGATCAAAAATCTCGCACTGAACCAACACTCCAAAACTAAGACAATCAAAAAAATTTATTCCTTTTTCAATCAACAAAGTTAACTCTCTATTGGAGCTCAACAGAAAAAAACCTCAGAGGAAGATGTATTAGCAAGCGATCACACAAGGAATTTGACTTCAAAATACAACAGTGATGATGATTTTATTACTACTACTGTGTTAACCGTCCTTTTTTTTTTTTAATGATGTGACTCCGTAAGCTGTAACTTGTCTCTACACAAGTTTAGGAATTTAAATTGACAGCATTATCGCCTTTTAAAATCACTTTGCTCCCAACAGCGAATGATGATTTTATTACTACTAACCCCGGCACCTTGTGTTAACCGCCTAACCACTGTCCCTGTTATGAATTTTTCTACAAAAATTACTATTACAATTAAAAAAATAAATAAGTAAATATATTATGAAATAATTTAGACGAACCCTGTATAAATCCACCCCACAACTGAAGCGGCGGTGCTAGTCACACGCCGTTTACGACACCGCTGCGTCTTCACATTCCGCGCTGATTACCAAGTTGATCGCTTGGCCGACCAACCAAACGTTCCAACGGCAGCAGCGATTGCCTGCACAGGTTAGATAATCACATTTCTCGTAATCGAACAACGATCGTGAAATCGCAACCCCAAGTTCTCCTGATGTATAATTATCTATTTATCGATCGAACAATTAAGCAAAGGTAATTACTAGAGCTATTATCGCGCCAATGGGTGCCCGGATTCGAACGTATACCGCTCTCCTCGAACAGGTAGAAACGAGATGGATAACGCGGCGAGGCGATATAGCCAAACCCTAAAATGGCAACGGCTTGAATTTAGTGGCAGGAATAAATTATACGCGAAGGTAGGAATCGCTTTTGTGCCGTTGCTACGAAGGAAATAAGTTATTTTCTTTGAAAGCAAATGTCGGATTTAATTGTGTATGAATTATTCGATTCGGTCATCTAGGTCAAAGTCATTTCTTCCGTATATGCTTCGTAATCGCAATTTTCTCCACTTGATAGAATCAATTCGAAATACTTCAGCCCGGATTTTCCATCTATAACAAGATTATTCCGTATTCCGTACATCGAATGAAAATACACCCTTCAATCAAATTTTACCATGATTTCCACACTTTATTTCATTTTTTTTTCTCCGGTTTCCTCAGCGGGAAACTGTGTCGTTCGGGGAAAATCACAGACAGTCTTCCCTGAATATTAAGAACAAATATTCCAATTACTGTGACTGACAGACGGAGTCGAGTAACTACGAAAACGCTCATTAGAACCGGCGAACAGGAATGTCCTTGTCTGAGTTGTTTTTCTTTCCTTTACAGTTCACTCGTTCGTCCTTCTAGCTTAACAGTCCTCTCACCGCTTCTGTCTCCGCTCATTTTCATTCCCTGACATTTCCACTCGGAAAATTTCATGTGCGCCAAATGAAAGAATACGAGAGACGTTTGGTAAAAGAAAGGATTTGTCTTGTCCCTGCTGCGAATCTCTACTACACTATCTTCATTTTCCATTTCATTTCGTTGTTGTCATACGACGCTGTTATTTGATGAGGAGACGGACAAAAGCATGACTGTTATATACGGACGCCCGATGGTACACTACCGCACAATGTAACACAGATTTAGAAAATCAAAAAAAAATTATATGAGAAACCACAACTTTCTTGAGATTACATTTAGTAATACTGCTCGCTTGTAGACTATAAGAGCACGATTAATTAAGAATTGTTGTAAGAGCAAACTCAAAAGACAGCTTTTATTTCCTACCCCATTTAAGCACATCTAACTACCTACAGGATTAGGCGATTGAAGCGTTACCAACTTCACGTTGGCAATACTGGCAAACCGATAATGCCGCCTATGTCAAATTCATATCAATGACAGCTGTTTATACAGGGTGGGGCAGAAAAACCTATCCGATTTCAAAACGTTATAAAATTAAAACCACTCAACTTGACAAAAACATTTTTTTATTAACATATCGCAAATTTTATGCCATTTTTAAATTTTTTTGAAAAGCACATCACATAAATGTCGTCCTTGGGAGCGGATACACTGATTTAGGCGCTCGCGGTAGCTTTCCATGACTTTCACCGTCATTTCCACAGGAATTTCTTCAATTGCCCGAGCAATTTCCCTTCGTAAAGCAAGAAGGGTCCTTGGTCGATGCTGGAATACCTTCGATTTGAGGTAACCCCAAAGGAAGAAGTCACATGGATTGAGATCCGGTGAGCGCGGCGGCCAGCCAAGATCACCTCTCAGAGAAATGAGGCGTCCGGAAAACATTTCCCTGAGAATGTCCATTGATCGTCGCGATGTGTGGGCGGTTGCACCATCCTGTTGAAACCACACATTTTCCACGCCAATTTCTTCCATTTTGGGTCGAAGAAAATTTTCCAGCATGAAACAATAGCGCTCGCTGTTAACCGTTACGGTTTGCCCATTTTCTTCAAAAAAGTAAGGCGACGCCTAGGCGGGAAAGAGCACACCACACAGTCACTTTTGGGCTATGGAGGGGTTCCTGATGGATTTCCCGAGGATTTTCGTCACTCCAATATCGAAAATTTTGCCTGTTTACGGCGCCACAAAGGTGAAAATGGGCTTCGTCCGTGAAGAGCACAACATCGTCGTTTGGGAGTTCTCGGAGATCGCGACAAAGGTTCGTACGGGTTTCAAAATCCCTTTCACTTAATTCCTGTGCAACAACCATTTTGTAGGGATGCATTTTGAGGTCCCGGTGCAAAATTCGCCGAATACTGCGGTTGGAAATCGCCAAAGCGAGCGAATGTTTTCGCGCCGAACGACGCGGCGTTGTTCAATCGCGGCTCGCACATTAGCCACGTTTTCAGGTCCTGTTGACGTCCAGGCGACTTCTTTTTCAATGCTGATCCCGTCTGTCGAAAATTTGACACCCACACTTTAATCGTAGCGTGATGTGGAACAGGATCATGACGCCCGAGTCCGAAATGAATTCGAAACGCACGTTGTGTAGCAATTATCGAACCGCCGTTTTCGATAAACCGCTCAATAACAAAAGCGCGATGTTCACCAGACCAAGGCATGTTGACTACTGACAAATGGCATAAAACCGGCCTTCTAACGGTTTTTACCCCACTACTCTACCTGTTCCCTCTTCTGAGAAAAAGGGATTTGAAATCGGATAGGTTTTTCTGCCCCACCCTGTATTGTTTACAAGCTAAGCTAAGCTAGCTGCATCTAAGTTTTATAGAACGAAAGTTATTCGAAATGGAACTCAAACGTAATAGTGTGATGGCGTTATATTTGACCGGAACATCACAACCAGCTATTGTTCGTGAGCTAAGCCATCTCAAAGTGAATAAAATGCAACTCATTTTTTAACCGGTTGAAGACCATAGTCAAGGCAAAAGGTGGAGCTAAAGTGAATGAAGTCTGAAATTTTGATTATTTCCATACATTTTGTAATTTGAATCAATAAAAAATAATTTCACACAAAAAACATATGGCCGTTTGAATAGGTAACACTTAAATCGTCTAACCCTGTAGTCTAGTTTTCAAGATTTCGATACAATATTGTAGTTGTCGATTGAATCTTTCATTGTTGTCTGAAATATTACAGCGATAAGATGAGTTTGGTATTCTTGAAAGAAGTGATTTGACTTGTTCTAACTCTCCATGAAACTACTTCAGAAACAAAAATAAGCTTGTTTACCATCTGGATACACACTAGATTAGATTAGATGTGGGTTGTGCAGGAAATGCTGCCTCTCTTCAATGCGATCTGTAAGATCTATTGAGAGTACCTTTAATGTTTTAGTCCCAATTGATCTCGCGACTTGACTGAAGAAATTTAGGATTTTTTTGAGGGCTATAATTCTAATCTATCCTATTCGAGGTAGTGGAGCGCCTTTCATTGCAAAACCATCGGCAGTATAGTTACCTTCACACCTCTAGTGACTTAGTAGCCACATCAGTGTGAATGTTTTTCTTTGAGCCACAACATTGAGGGTGAGCAGAGAAACCCAGGCTATGATACATGGCGTGGATTACAAACAAATCTAACACAGCTTCGTTTGGATAAGTTTTTATTTTCGAATCAATTTGATTTAAGAATTATTACAAATCCTTTTCACTTCGATAGAATATCACCTTCATTCACTACAATTGTCTTTTGTTTCATGACACACTTGAAAAACCAAATGATCTCTCGGCACAAAATAGGAACATCTTAGAACATCAATAATTAGCTTGGATTATGAGACAATGTTTCATGACTCAATACAAGTTTTTGATTTTTTAAATTGATTATAACTTCAATATGGTGGATTTGTTTAATATATTTCAAACTTTAAGCTTCTAGAATGTTTTAAAAATTTCTATCATGGAAAAAAGTTTAAAAAATAAATATAATTTATTATAAATCACAGCTACTTTAACGTCCGTATTATGAGACAGGGTAAAAACGCTTTGTCCGTGTGTCTCATACAGAATGACCGTATTATGAGACATACAAAACTAATAAATAATTTGCAATATAAATAATAAAATTTATATTTGAAGATGACTTATGACTAATTTTTCTCTTGCTTTATCTTTCCCTGAATTTGGTTCATCTTCTCTTGTAACATTTTCTTTTCCTGGCTGCTCTTCGGCGCTTTCGCTTCTTCACTTCTGAAGAAGATCACGGCAGAGAACCGGAGAACCGAAGAGCAGCCATCAACAGCGGCCGTGAAAGCCTGAAGACTACATTATTTTCTTTTCCTGTGTTAACTTCTTCTTTTCTTCTTGTAATCTTGTTTTTTTGACTAGTTTTTCTTCCTTTAATTTCTTTTTTTTTTTTTTTCTAATTTTAATTCAAACCAAGCCATTTTTAAAACTTTCACACTGAATTTCTTTCTCAATGGAAACAAAATATCATATTGAGTCTATAGAATATAAAATCTATACAGAATTTTAATTTTTTTTTTCTTCAATCGCATTCTTCAGAGCTTTAGGAGTATATATTTTTCGTTTAGATTGTTTTCTTCTCATATTTGCAGTTACCAATTGCAACTGCACCTATACTTGTTTTTCATATTAGTTTTACTTGCCTTGGTCCGACAGTACATTTTGTATTTTTCTTTGATTTCGATTTTTGTATCAAAATTCTTTTTTGTCGCTGACATTTTCAAGTTATGAAAAACAATATCTGAAATAATTATTTTACAGTCAGCCAGTTTTGTATTAACAAACAATATTTTTAGGTTAGGTATCAATATTTTCTGTTATCATATATCAGACACTATTGATACCAAGGAATCGGTTCCCAAGTATCGATACCCGTCGATACTTAACCGATTCCAGTACTCGAAATCAATACCGTGCACGGAATCGATACATCGCTAAGTATTGATATCGTTACCCGATACTTTACATTTGACAAATATTATTTATTGTTATAAAAATACAAAAAACAAAACAAAATTTTGTTTTTCATTTTTGTTTTATTTTATTTTGCATTGTATACAGGGTGTCTAGACCATGCGAGGACGGAAGATTACGGGTTTATTATTACAGTTAGAGAAAAGTATTTTAGACAAAAGTTGTAGACACTCCTAAAATACACATTCTAAAATTATTTTCAGCTATACAGAGTGTTGTGTAAATGAGTGACAATACAAACTTGTATTTTTTTAATGAAACACCCCATATATTTTAACATATTTTGATGGTATTCTTAAAAAGAAAGACATTGATATCAACATGTGTAAGTGTATCTCTTACCTCTGTCGTTTTATTTGCAATTTTGTGTCTCAACATTTACGCTGTTTTTTTTTTAATAGAACACCCTGTATATTTTTCTTCTAAAGTAAACTATTTTTATAAGCTTTTTAATGATATCATGTTTTGCCTATCTACACTTTCTGCACAATTTCTTACACTTCTATGAAAATGTGGTGGAGCTCCATCATGTTGATACCACATTATTCTTCGTGTATGGAGATCGACATTTTCCAATAAATTAGGTAATTGACCTCTTAAAAAATTTTCGTTTGTGGCTCTTGTTATCGTTCCTTCAAACAAATAAGGGCCAACAACTTGTAAATTAATTATGCCACCCCATACATTAATTGACCATTGTTGAAAGTCAATTTGTCTGACCCAATGGGGATTTTCTGTTGCATAATAATGCATATTATGTCTATTAACTAAACCGGTACTTTTGAAAGTAGCTTCGTCACTAAATAAAATCGAAGACTGAAAATCCCGGTCCAAATTCATTTTAATCGAATGTAGGCTTTCACGGCCACTGTTCCATAAAGATGTATCTTTCGGGTATTGCTGTGGTTGTTGTAACAAACTTGAGAACTCTTCAGTTCTCTAAAGAGTCTTTAGATAACTTCTGAAGAAGCTGAACAGTATGATCAGCGAAACATCAAGTTTGTTCTAAAAGTCAACCACGGATCAATATCAAGTTTGAAAGATATCCGAAAGATACATCTTTATCAAATTCATTTTGTTCAACATAATGCAAAAACTTGAACGATTTACAAAATCATTTTCACGAAGGTGCTGATGTAATGACATATGGTAGGGATGGTACTTATTTTTCTTTATGATCCAGTTGATAGTACTCTTGCTTATTCCAGTCTGGATATTCAAATTTCGTGTGCTTACTTGAGGATTTTCTTTCAACGATAACAAAATATTTAATTCATTTTCCTCATTAGTAACCCTTCGATTTTTAATCTCCTTTTTCGAATAAACAATATTTCCAGATGCTTCAAAACGTTCTTTTAATTTTTGAAATGCTTCGATTCTAGGAGGTCTTGCATTTGGATAACGTTAACAGTAAATCCTACTGGCTAATAAACAGTTTCTTTCGCTCTCACCTAAATAAATCATATTTACCATTTCTTCATTCGTGAAATTCATTGCAGAACTAAATACAATTATTAGCGTTATTTTTTAAATGCAACGTAGCTAATGACAGATATAAAATGCAGATTTTATTTCAATTAAAAATTCACAGGTGACTATGACTTTTTTCGTTTAAATTTTTAATCTATTAATAATAACAGTTAATAAGTCATAAACTACTAAGTGTAGATAGGGATAGGATCATTAAAAAGCTTATAAAAAATACTTTACTTTCGAAGAAAAATATACAGGGTGTTCTATTTAAAAAAACATCGTAAATGTAAATATTGCGTTTATTATTGCTGCAATTTCAGTTATTTAAAAATAAAAAAATGATTACAGATTATTAAACCTGAGGAAAGTGGAAAACTTCTTGTCTAAACAGATCTCAAAAATTCTTTCAGGTTTCGTCTCGGTGTCTCCACAAAGTTGGATATGTTGAGACACAAAATTGAAAATAAAATATGCTAAAATATATGGGCTGTTCCATTAAAAAAAAAACACAAGTTTGTATCGTCACTCATTTACACAACACTCTGTATAGTTGAAAATAATTTTAGAATGTGTATTTGACTGGCTCAAATGGATCTTTTTAACATGTTATTTTTTTAATTAGATGTTAACAATTATGAAAATAATTTTTTTACTGTGATAAATATTGCTTTCCAGTTTAAATTTAGATATTTCATTTTTTGTCTCATAAATTAGGACGCTGTCTCATAATATGGCCTCTTACCTTACTGCACAAGATTGTTTCTCTAATTTTGAACTGGTTGCCAGATACAATTTTGTCCTAATGGCAGTAATTATTTACAGAAAACACAAATCCCACCATAAGAATAAGATTTTAAATAAATTAAAACCAATACATTAGTATTGAATTACTCTGAGATCGAACTTCAAAAAACACAATCTAGTTTCGTTGGGCAAATAAATACTACCATTAATATCAGACCACCGGAACCGAGAAAAATTTCATTCGAATCATATTTCCTGACCCGTCCGCCAAGAGCCGCATGAGAACCTTACGATTGGATGCACATTTCTCCCTGTTACAATTCAAAAAATACGAGATGGATATTCATCTGTAATAATAGTAGTAGTACGACGAAAGATAGAGGTAAGTTTTCGAGATAATTCCACCATAATTGAAAAGATCCTTTTCTTGTCATTTTAAGCGATGCATAATGGATTTGATGGAATGGGAGGAGGGGGAATCTACTATTCTACGTCCTCGTGAAAAGCGGAATGTTTTCTTTTGAAGAGACCTCTCCGTATTCCCATCACCGAGGAAAGGAGGAAACCAGCGACGAGGCAGAGATTCTGATCTAGTTGATTGGTGGGTGGATCCGCCACTATCCAATGGCGGTTTGGGATTGTGCGAGAATCTCTTTCGAAATGATAATAGCTAAAAGCCTCTCGTATTCCCCCAGTTTATTTTTATTATTGTTGTTGCTGCTTTCATTCCGAAATTGGAGGCTTGATTACATGTCGACCGTTGGGATTGCCTTTCTATGTGTGTTTGTTGCGGTTATTTCTCCTATTTGCTTTTTTCCCCTGACCAACGTTAAACTCGTTTCTATTCTTTTCGTATTGTAGCTTTATTGTTTTTGATGTAGTCTTAATTTTACGTTCGGAACGTGAGGCTATTGAGATGGGCTTTATTTTTTGTTGTTGTAACGGGGAAATGCGAACTATTACGTGCTTTTATTGCGGATTCTAGCTCGAATAACAGCAATAAAGTTCGTATAAGTTTCCACGTGACCTATACACTTAGTGTCGCAAAACGTTGATGGTTGGTAGGAAGCAATTCCTAACTTCGAACTGCTCCTTGTTTTCCTTAATAGGATGTTCAAGCTCTTCCATTATCGATAAAGCCTACTACACGATGCGAAGTGGATGTATGTAGCAACTGCTTACAACTACTAACCCGAATGTTTTCAATAGGATTAACATTGGGGTGGGGATATTTGCGATATATTTGGACCCTCATTTTGCGGAAAAACAATATTGTCAGTTACCCCTTTACCGAACGATGGCGCTTTAAAATAAGGCGTAACTTACACTCTACACGTGTAGCTAACAATGAGCCTAAAATATTTGAAGCTGAAAACTATAGTCAGTTATCATTACTGGGGCAGCTCACACAATACGGTGCCTATTCTGTAAAGAATCCTGTTAAAAATAACATAATATTAAAAATTAATTATTAAAAAATTTCGAAAATAAACGCGACGAAGCAGCGATTAGAACAAATGATCACACTTATTTAGTACATATGAACGATATGAACATATGTACGAGGGAGCGTTTTTATATTTGCGGAATGAGCGGGTTGTAGAGGTGTAATTACGCGCATTGGGGGCGTGGCCTGTGCAGCGACTCATAATTAGTATAAATACGAAGTTTCATTGTTATTAGAGAGTTAACGCCATCTACGCGGATGATACCGCAATAGTGGCCACCTCGAAGAGTCCCAAGATCGCAGCCCAACTGGCTCAGGCACAGTTGGATCGAATCGAGGGATTCTTCAGCACATGCGGGCTTACGATCAATCCGAGAAAAACGCAAGCTATTGCGTTCAGCCGGAGACACCAACCCTCGCCTCAAAAGATAATCGTTCTACGGACGGAAATCGACTGGGGCGAGAAGATCGAATACCTGGGAATGATCCTCGACAGGAAGCTAACTTTCGCCGAGCATCTAGGTAGAGCTAGGAACAAACACACATCCGCCCAATCCTAACCTACGCCAGCCCAGCCTGGGCCACGGCGGCTCCATCACATATCGCACCACTTGAGCGGGTACAAAATCGCGTCCTGCGACTCGTATTCCGCCTTCCTAGACGCACCTCGCTGGTCGTCCTCCGGGAACTAACAGCAGCAGACGCCCAGGATTTGAACGAGTTCCTGAGGAAGCTCAACAGAGACTTCTTCGGGAAGGCTCTCTCAAGCAACAACCCTACGGAAACACTCCGGCGAATGTGATACGGTAATACACACCACCAATACCTAATTCTGTTTTATGATTTCAGATATCCAGCAGCGAGGGAGATCCACCAGAAGACTCCAAGGACCCAATCCGACAACACCTGAAGACCACCAGAAGGACATCCGGACAGGAAGTGAAGCTGGAAGAAGATGAGCCCATCCGTAGAGAGGGACGGAACAACCAACGCAGGAATTAGACAGTTAGTCTTTGAGCTATCGTCCACTAAGTAAGTGGCGAGTGATTCTAGACACATGGAGATAAGAGAGCCGCATCCTGCTTCTATTCCTACGGAACAATTTCCTCTACTTAGTATATAACAGGTCGTGGTAACAGATTCAACCCAACGTCAAAGTAAATTTAATATCTGGCTTTAGAGCCACCGGACTCTTCCCATGCAATCCACAGGTAGTTTTGAAAAGGTTGCCAGGAAGAGGTGGGGCGTCTACTGGATACAAGCCTTATTGAACTGTTGCAAGAACACAGAGGTGTTGCTAAAGATCCATCCACCAAACGCAAGCGTGGGAAAAAGGTTGAAGCTGGCATGAGAATTTTGCCTTCATCTGTGACTGCAGATCATTCTGGTGACATCCCAGAAATCCCAGCTCACGAACAGACACCATCAACAACAGGTTTACGAAAACCTAGAAAGATGAAGAAGAAAGAAGAAAGCAAACAGTCTTCAAAAGAAAATACAGCAGAAGACGTTGCAGTAAGCATCAAGGAAAGGGCTTCGAAGAGAATAAAAGAGACAGAAGATAAATGCAGAATTTGTAGAATGAAGTGGACAAACTACAAAGGGCCACTACGGGTACGGTACTGGACGAGCCTTTGCTGCAAATTCCAACGGACAGTACGGCATCCGAAATTATTTTCACTGAAAAGGTGAAAATCCTAATACCGAACAGAGATCAGCCACGGGGTGACTTCGTTAACTCTGATAACTGGTTCACGGACGGATCCAAATCCAGTAAGGGCACAGGTGCCGTGGTCTGAGCCCAAGACATAGGATATCCTTAAGCCTGGAAGAGCATGCAACGGTCTTCCAGGCAGAAGTATTCGCTATTGCAGCCTGCGCAGAACCGACTGCAAAGGGAGGCTGCACTAAGAGGAAAATAAACATAATGACTGATAGTCAGGCCGCTGTCGAGGCAGTTATGAATCCTCTTACCAGATCAAAACTGGTTAAAGACTGTAAACAGCATATTAGAGGCAATATAATAGCCGATGAACTAGCCAAGGAGGGTTCTAGGAAACACTTCATAGGACCAGAACCCGTATGTGGAATCACAAGGGATTCTACTAGAAGGGCGATTTGGTCTTGGTTAGATAAGGAAAGAGTACGAAAATGGAGGTCGACTGAGGGTCAACTCCATACTAAAGCGCTAAGAGGGGACGGGGACGTTAAGTTCTCTGAAAGCCTAATTAGACGCAGTAAAAAACAAGTTAAGACCATTATTGGGTTGATAACTGGACACTGTCCCTTAAGGAAGCATTTATGCAACACGGGTCGGGTGAGCGAACCCTGGTGCAGGAGATGCGAGTTACAGGAGGAAACAAGTTTACATGTAATCTGCGCATGTGAGGAATTGAAGGTACTCAGGCAGAAACATTTCGGAAAGGATCTACTGGAGCCTTCGAGGGTACTCAAGTTTCCAGTGGGCAAGTTACTGGACTTTGTAGAGGACAGTAAACTTCTCAACTGGAAATGAGGGCTCCAATAGGGATGGTACAAAGAGCACCCAGCTCAAGTGCCTGGACAATAGGTGTCCAACCCTAACTGAATGAATGAATGACTACAAAGGGCGTTTGAACTGGCTACAATGCTGCAAGTGCCACAAATAGATTTGTGGCACATGCAACGAAAACAGTAAGGACCCCTATTTTGTCCGTGCAGTGTGTGAAGGACTTCGTCGCCTAAAACATGTTCGGAAACATTTTTGTGATTTAAAAATTTATAGTGAGCCAAAGTCCCAAGAAAAAAGGATTTTATTTAAGTTTCTTTATTAATGTTACAGAACATTTTAAAAGTTTAATAAATTTAATTTTAAACAATAAATAATATTTTTGGAAACAAGGCTAAAATCGTACTTAATAAACTAAAATACACATATTTACGAGCCTTTAAAATGAACACTTCTACAGATAACTTTAACAGCTATTTGTTAAAAATTAACAGGACATGTAAATACAGAATACCATTCACTGTTATTTGGTCTATTAAAATTTAACAGCTTGTTAATTTTTAACAGAATTCTTAGAGAGTAGGTCCCAAATATTTAAATTGGAGTTTAAATTATGGGACGATACATTAACACCAGTTTTTCACTTATTTCAACCTGAATAATCTTCGAATACTGATACTAATTAGAGGCATTGTGGGATTACCTTCCGTTTCCGCATAACCCCTTAACCACCTCCTATTTCTCCCTGAAGCTTTCTATCGTAGAGGCACTAATTAGATGCTAATAATTACCAAACTAGCGTAGCTCGCGTTTCCTCTTCATTTGCTAGTCCCGGCTCCCTCTCTCTTCCTCTCCGGCGGCTAATGTCAACTACGAAGGTTCCAAGATAGGGTAGCGGGTTAATTGATAAATGTGTACGGTGTACGCGCGGTCCACGTCAATTGACGCGTTAATATCATACACCTATTAAGCTACCCCGCTCGATATAATGAACAGATAACACGCATTGGCGTTCGCCCATGCGAACATAAGCAAACGGTCCAACGCCATGTTATTATCACCGGGGCGTCGCTCCAGTCGTGTGTATTGAGAGAACATACGCGACTAGGTCGGCTGTCACGCATACAGAAGCGTACATACATATATCAGTTAAGGCGGATGTATTCAGGAACTGGGATAAACGGAAATAGGTACTGCAGGTGGAACAAGCATCGAATGCAGAAGATCGTTTCCGGTGTAATAATGGAACGACGGGAATATCCACATATGTATGTAGGTGATACTGGAGTGCATGAGGGATGATATCCGGACCTTGTTTGACTCAATTTACTCGTGATAAGAGATGATATACGATGCCTGAAACGGGAGTCTATTTTTAATATTAACGTAATATGTATGCTGTGCTTGTCAACTACGGGGTCATTCTTTATATTCTGTTCAGAATTTATTTGCAGTTCGTTGATTTAATGGCGTTCTTGAGATTTCATCACATCAAAATAGTCGCAGCGCTCGTAGTATTTCCACTGAACTAAAATGGAACTCTCTAAACATTCTAGTAATGTCAAACGGGAAATTCATCCATCCATGATAAAAATTAAAGTGTGTTCATGCTCTATCTTTCCAATATTTACTTCCATTTTTCGCAGATGTTACTTTTAAATTGGAATGAACAGTGATTTATGGTTCGATAAATAGCAATAGGGCAACAATTACGCTTGCTGAGTACATGGACTTTGATTATATACGAGTATAACTAGATTGACCAAGTCCATTGCGTGTTACAATAACCATAAAAGTTACCAAGAGATGTCGCATAAATAAACAAATTGCTCATTAATATATATTTCAGCATAGCATACAACCGACATACCTCATGCGCTATCTATTAACAAGTGCCCATAACTAACAACAGTAATATCGCTAAATATCGCTGTAAAATATGCTTGGATTAATATATTTTGTGCGGATTTCACAACTGGAAAGCATTTGTTTTTATATTAATGTAACTCAATTATTGATTGATTGCATATTTCTCGACATACGTAAAAAAATCACTGCGATAGAAAGCATGAAAAGAGAAATTTACAACTATGTTGATTTTGATAATTGGTATAGTGAACTTTTAAATAGAGATAGTGCAAACGGCCCTAAGACAATAATTTGTAGAAATATAAAAAACAATTTATAGTAGTAAGTATTTTATAAGTATACATCTGAGAATAGGGGAAATCGAAAAGTTTCTAGAATAAATATGAATATGTTGTCCTAAAAATATCATTGTGACTTACATATTTAGCTTGACTAAAGCTATAAATCCAGAGACTATAGTGTCACAACAACAATAACAACAAATAAGAATTCAAAAGCATGTATTCAAACCAATATAAGTAACTAAGATGTTAAAACTTGAACATGACAAAATTTTCACACATGCATTACATTTTTGAGTTTATTTCCTGTTACATTGCCAATGCGGATTTTTTATAAAAATTGCTTTGGCTGATCTAAAAACAGTTGATTCGGAAAGGAATGCAACAATTTGCTAGCCATCATTTATCGACAAAATCAGAATTAATCATTATGGTCATCATTACAAAAACAATTCCATAATGCTATTTTCTCCCTCAACTGATGGTTACGCAGCAAACAAAATTTCCCGGTGGTAATTCGATTAAAACGCCCCAATGCCAATGGCATGGCATGTGTTTCGTCGTATTTGCGGTAGGCTGTGATTTACTTTCCCATCTACGAGCCAGTCGCATAACTAGGATCGTATTGGCTAGTGCCCGGTTGTCGTACTTGTCGTTTCCCGATGTTGAACGTTCGGACTGGAATTCCGATTAGGGCTTTACGGTTTGTCGCGAGACATTAGGAATGAGTTAAATTATACCTTGGCAGAGAGCTAGAGTCGCCGCCCGCGCACACCACACACTGTTCGAATATGCCTCCGACGAATGAAGTGACTGGGGTCAAGACTGAGGTCAAGAATTCCGACGATTGCGGTTGATCGGTCTCTCTGGAGTAGAACGGCACGCTCAGAATTATCACCGTTCGGTATGCATTTAAAGCGGTGATTCACGCTATTGGATTATGCACATGAGCTATTAAAGCAGGTCAACCGTGATAGATATTCGCGTTGGAATTTGAACAGATCTATTGTATATTGTAAACGAAAATTTGTAATAATCTACGACCCTTAAGACTGATTCAGGAGATGAAAGGATTCCCTTGTTTTTTTGCACTCAGACGTAATTAGAATGGATTCCCTCTGTGAATTGATTTTTTCCTATACTCAATCGAGACGCAATTAATTCCACAATGCCGTCGTATAAATCTCCGCCTATTGTTTTTACCCTCCTGCGTTCGAGTAAATGGAAGCGTTTCGCAATGGAAAGTGATCGTCTCAAACGGCACAAAAAACAATCGAGCAATCCGTTTCTTTCGATTTGGATGAAGTATTTTTTTGATGTCGTCGGATGCTTTGGAGTGGATATTGTGTCGCAATGCTTAAGAGTATTTCTCATTTATAGACTTTTTTATTTGTTGCAAATTTGTCAGTATATATGTTGTGATTGAAATATCTGGTTTGTTTTTTTCTCTCGAGAAAAGGTCTTGTTATTGGAGATAATCACGTCAAAATCAAACAGCATGACCTAAAACATAGCCTCCAACTGCTTGATAGAGTAAACAAGAAAAAAAACCTGCTTGGGGGTGGCTTGACTTTCTGTGGGTTTGCTTTGAAAACAACTGATCGAATCGAAATCGATTTGAACTAAAAAGCAGATGATGCAATAAGTAGATATTTAGATAACCTGAAGGTGACACTTTCTGATACACCAACATCTATTACCATTAACATGGTCGTGAAGAGGGAAAAGTGAACATGCAAATCCCGTCATAGATTCATCAAAAACGAGCAGAATGAGCAGGGTGTGGTACAAATCCATCACCATACATAAGGGTCGTGGTATTCTTCCGAAGACAATCCCCGAAGACAGTTTCCTGTCCACGGAAAAAAATTGAAGCCAAAAGTCTTTTTGGCATCAATTTTCCAAGTTGTGGGATTTGTAAAATATGAAATCAGTAATGAGTTCAGATTAACGGCTGTATAATGGAGGGGATGAGTTGGAATAATGGACGGCAGCCAAATAATAAAAAAAACAGGCTTTTACTCCTTTTTAATGTCTGAGCTTTCGTAAACTATTAGTTACTTCATCAGAGACTAGAAGATAGTACCATAATAAAAACTAGCATCAGAATGAGGGAAAAAACCAAACACAAGGACACATCACGTCCGTTATTGAACATAAAAAGTCCAAATTGAATTTAAATTAAACTACCAATTGACTAATGTAAACAATTAAAAAATCAAACAAGGTTGATGATATGAAATCAGATTTTAAAGCTTATGACGTCTATTATTTCGATCGAGAGAAACAAAAATTTCTAAGAAATAGAGTCAAAATGAAACTTTGAACGTTCTCGAACCGGCAATAGCACTGCATGGACAAGCATAGTGTCAACAGACATATTTAGATAGAACAAAAAAAACTTGGATATCGGTCTCTAATTTCGATGATATCACTGATTTAGTTCAGTAATGGTTCTCACCATGGACTGCGAAGTTTGCCTTATTTTGGTAAACGTATAAAGGTGTAAAAAGTGAGCATAGATAGATAGATAGATAATTACGTGGGATGGCTATGTGGCCTCTTGCTACTGCGACCTATAGGTCTATTGTAGCTCCCTATTATCTAGACCACCTGATCTAGCTTAGCCTTTTTTATGAGGCTTTCCAGCCTTGCCGGGTTAGTCTTCATGTAGCTCGCCGCGTGTGGGTATGGTTCGCCAATGCACTCTAGCCTCAATCTGGCTAGTCCCTCGCATTGGCACAGAATGTGCTGCGAGGTCTCTTCATCTGTCTGACAGATTCTGCACATGGTGTCTTCTGCCAAACCAAGGTTGCTCATATGCTTGTTGAGTCTGTTATGTCCTGTTAAAAGGCCTACAACTAGCCTGACCGTTCTCCTGCCTTTGTTCAGAAGGTCCTCGGTGTATTTAGGCATGTATTCTTTGATGAATTCTTTAGCCTGCCGCTGTCCTGGGGAGCTTTTCCACCATTCGAGGTATTTACTTGCCGACCATTGCTCCATGGTTTTGGCTATCTCCCTTTTCGTGGTTCCATACGATGGTATAGGTCCAATGAGTGGGCTGGATGTTCCTTCTTTGGCCAGGGCATCAGCCTTCTCATTTCCTTTAATACCTTGGTGCCCCGGTACCCAAGCTAGGGTCATCTTGCTGTGCGCCCCTATTGATGTGATCTTTGTTGCGTCAAGCGCTTTTATCACAGCTTGATTATCAGTGAAGATGGGTATGGGTTTTTGTTCTGTCCCTTGCCTTAATATTTCTCTGACACTGTGGTGAATCGCAACTGTTTCTGCCTGGAAAACTTCCGTTTCCTTTGATAGACTTGTTCTTGGTTTACGTCCGAGTATTCCGGCTCCTACACCTTGTTCCGTTTTCGAGCCGTCTGTATACCAGTGTAGAGAGGCTTTAACGGGAGAGTCACCTTTCCATTGCTCTCGTTCTGGTATTATGGTTTTATATTTTTTGTTGAAGTTGTACTTTGGAACCATTACGTCTGTGGTTAAACAGGTTACCTCCCCGGTTTTTAGTTCTTTAATCAACTTCTGATATATTCTCCCATGTGTGTGTGTGTGTGTGTGATGGGTGTTTGATTTTGTATCAGCCTGTACGTGGCAGATCTTGCTTCTCTTTGTATATGGATATCTAGGTGGTAGGTTTAATAAGACTTCCATAGTCGGTGTTGGAGTAGTTCTCATGGCCGCCGTGATGCACATGCATGCTAGCCTTTGTACACCATTTAGGAGCCTCGCTACTCCGGCAAAAAAAAAGTGAGCATAGTAAGTGCTTTCAGTTTTTAAACTTTGTTTGCAGTTGTCCATACTTCTCAGATCCAAACAAATTCGAATTTTTCAATTATTCCTTTCGAAGCAGATTCTATCGACTGAATATTGGAAGCACTTTACGAATGGTGGCAATCAAATTTTCACCATTTTGATAGTAATGTTTAGCAATCAGAAAGCGTTGTCTTATCGTGTAAAGCTCCATGTTTACTCACTCAAATCTGTCAACTTTCGATCTGTCACGACCTAATCACGTGCCATTATGACTGTCAAACATGGCTGGCAATTCAAATCAATTCACAGTTCAAAAATAATAAACCGAAGACTTGAAAGAGATCAACTTAATGTCCGACACAAATATGTCTTTGGAAGTTTCTTGGTTGATAATCATTCGGAAATTGTTGACACCTTGATAAAACCGTACTGGGATAGTAAATGATCCGTTTGCATTTACAACAGAGTTAATTGTTGTTAATATTTTTTTTATCTTTAAAGCAACGTAAATTCAAAGTTACTTTTTAATTTCATTCACAAAATATATAAACCCCGTAGATATCCTCACAGCACGTTCTCACCAGGGACAAAATCCACTACATTTCGTTACACGGCCAATTTATTAGTTAGAACACGTTGGGCGCCTGTCAGAACCGGTTTGATTATTGGACCACCGCGGCATACCTGATCCAGTATTAATACTACGAGCTTTGCTTCACCCGAAATCGTTATTTTCCGCACACTACAAATACGAGATGAGAAGATGAACCGCGTCGTTATTACAGCCGCCAACAGCCTGTTGGCGTTTTGTGCGAGCCCCATACGGCGCGCGAAACAAAAAGAAATCGCGGGGGATTAATTTGTTCGCAGAATAAACGCCGCATACCAACGAAGCAAATATGTACTGACATTTTCTGTTCCACTCCGACGCTTTTTTTTTCCTGTACGTTCGCGAGCGATTTTCTTTTTACCCACTACTCGACAATTTCCACGTCAAAATTGCAAAACCCTCTAATTCCGTTGACAAACATTCCGTACTATGGTATAACGCTGTAACAGTTAATTCCGTCAAGTGTAAAAATTTAGAGTTATACACTACCGTGCAAAAATATTGTCGTAATAAATTGCTACACGTAAAATTGTTCACACATCATTCCGTGTTTGTTGTAACACCAGTGTAGTATGTCGAAGTGCGGTGTCTGTCTAAAAAAAGTGCAAAGATATGATGATTACATAGTTTGTACGGAAGTTTGTAAATCTAATTCCATACAGTTTACATTGATGCGACTGAACAATCATTAAACGCAAGCTCCGGAAGAAATTATGTCGATGCTTGATAACATCAACAAAGAAGATACGTATATGATGAGTATAGATGATCTTATTAATATTAAAGTTAAAATGGCAATTAGTGTTGCCGTCGAGACGAGAGATTCTCGTCTCTCGTCTCGTTTCACCCTCTCTCGACGAGACGAGAGAGATATTCTCTCTCGAATGAAAGCTCGAGACGAGACGAGAGAAAGACCCTCACTCGTCGAGAAATTCTCGTCTCTCTCGATTTCTCTCGTGCAGAAAATGTTGGTTTTATAATTTTTATGATTTATTGTGAGTGTTTGCATTGACATATTAAACAGTTAAACCCTTATTCATGCTTTTTATATATTTTTTTAGTTAAAAATATGCAAAAATTGTAATATATATATTTTCCTAGAAAATAAATACAGTAGAACCCCGATTATCCGTGCGCGCTTTATCCGGGGCGCGGATTATCCGTGGCTGTCGACCAGAGGCTGGCGCGTGAACTCGTGCAGACGTTGGTCTCGGGCAATCCCCAATTTATGTGTTTAGTATGTAGTTATGTACGTTTTTTCGTCATCTATTGACCGGCTCACTAGTTGATCGTAAACAACTATAACAACTATAGAATTGGCTAAAACATATAACATTGGAAAACAAACGGTTCGCGACATTGTGAAGAAGAAAACCAAATTACATAGCTTTGTAGCTAAAGCTGACGGTGCAAAAGCTATTTCTGACAGGAAGTCTCTAAAAGGATTTACTTTTCGAGAACTTGATGATGCTATGACCAAGATCGGAAGAGGTTCCAATATCAGGATCTACATGTGCTAGGCAAGTCCAAAAGTTTCACGAACAGCTGAAAATTAAAGGAAACTTCTCTGCATCTTCCGGTTGGCTGTTACAGATTTAAAAAACGTCATGGAATAAGACAATTAGCTGTTTAAGGGGAGAAACTAAGTGCCGATGATGTAGCTATGGTGAATTCTGCTATAATTTAGAAAATCTTATAATGGAGGGCGACCTAATACCTGAACAAGTATATAACGCACACGAAACTGGACTTGCAGGCTCAGAAACTAGTGCACCAGGTTAGCTTTACATATTTTTGTACTGTTTTAAATTTTTAATTAGGTTTTAAGGTAAGCAAAGACCGTTTAACAGTGCTATGCAGTGCTAATGCATCAGAAACCCATAAGTTTAGGTTAGCTGTGGTTGGAAAATCAAAAAATCCGAGGGCTTTTAAAAATGTAGAAACACTGCCAGTTGATTATTATAATCAAAAGGGTGCTTGGATGGATGGAGCGACTTTTAAAAACTTTTCTGCAAGAAAGGCTCTACTCTTACTGGATAATTCTCCATCGCATCCTGATGCAGAGCAACTAAAGTCTGCAGATGGGAACATATTCGCGGCATATTTTCCTCCGAATGTGACATCTATTGCCCAGCCAATGGACCAAGGTGTTATAGAGACCATCAAAAGGCTTTATAGGAAAAACCTTATGCTTCAATTGTCGGGAGAAAGTGACCTTATGGGATTTTGGAAACGTATGAATGTGAAAGAAGCAATTTATGCTGTAGCTCGCGCTTGGAGTGAAGTGAAAGAGACTAACATTAAAAAAGCATTTTATAAAATAATGTCCTTAGAAAATATAGCAGATGAAGAAGGTACTTAAAGGTAAGAAAGTAATTAAAATAAATCTGTTAGTACACAATTATTTGCTACATCTTCATAAAAAACCATCACAACTATTAAATGAGCGTTTTCCGTAAATTATGTATAGGAACTTTTATGATTATTTTGATGAATAGAATACATCCCTAGAGTTTGGCCAAGTTAATCATAATTCAATTATTTTTATTAAAAAAATCAATTATTATTACAAATGTCTCAGTTAAGTGGGGTACATCATTACAATATATTTCTTTAAATGTACTGATTTTTTATATATTTAAAATAAATATAAATAAATAAATACGCCTTATTTATTTATTTATATTTATTTTAAAAATTTGAAAAATTAATACATTAAAAAAAATTTAGAGATAAACGCGAAATCAGAGTATTGTGAAAAATGCGTCTTATCTGTCTATTAAAAAAATATACTGCATTAATCAAGGTTTGAATTGGTTCTTCTAAAATTTGGATTTTCATCGATTGTTTTGCGTCAACAACAAACGGCATTTTTATTAATGTGAATTTTTATAGTTTTATTTTCTTCACCCCCGATATTATGCAATTAAATAAATAATAAAATAATAATTTTTTGTTGGTTGAAAAATAAATCTCTGGCTAAGTCACTACTTATTAAATTTTTTTTTTTTTTTTTTATGTGTGGTGGGTGCTTAGTTGCAGTGACTCCGTAAGCTGTATCACTTGTCTGGCTATCACTGCAACTCTTGCGGTGTAGTTTAGTGTGTGTAAGTTGTGTTTTAAATGGCTTTGTGACAGCATCATATCGCCTTTTACGATGCCGCGCTGTTAATCACTTTGCTCCCAACAGCGAATGGCAAGTCGATCCGGGATTAAACTCTCTGAAATAATGTCACCGTCCCTCCAGAGAATTGAACCCCGGCACCTATCGTCCTCTCACAACAATAGTCAGCCGCCTAACCACTGCGGCCATCGACCCGTTAAATAAATCAGCAAATATAACAAAATATTAGTTTATTAGTATGCATAAAATAATTTCGTGTTTTTACCTTTTTCATATTTGATATTTGGTTTAAGTCACGAGAGAGACGAGAGACGAGACGAGAGATGGCATCTCTCGAGCGAGAGAAGTGTCCTCTCGTCGAGACGAGAGACCCATTTTATCTCGCCTGACGAGACGAGACGAGAGAAGGCCTTTTCTCGTCCCGTCTCGTCTCGCGGCAACACTAATGGCAATTAATGCGATTACAGAAGAAGTCATAAAGGACCCCGCAATTATTAGGTGTAAATTTGGTTTCCGTCGAATGGTCTAATTTTTTGATGTGTTACTCTATACATCAAAAGTCCCAATGGGCATAAAGTCCCAAGAACTCGAAATTTTGAGCTATTGACCTTCAAAGTTCAACGTCTTGCCTATGTAATAATTCACAGATGCTATCATTCGAGTAGTGGGATCTGTGGATTAATACTAGATTAACATGTTGAATATTTCTCACCCTGTCAAGCATGGTAGTAGGAAGAATGACTATCGGCCGTTTGCACCGTCCCTATTTAAATCAAGTTAAATTATAATTAAAATTAAATCTTGGTTAAATTAGTTAAATAGGAATTTTTAGTTGCACGGAAATCTTAACAAAAGATTTAACTATTGATTTACATTTTAATCTTTTGTTTAGATCTCCGTGCAACTAAAATACCGATTTAACTAAGATTTAATTTAATTATAACTTAACTTGGTTTAACTAGGGACGGTGCAAACGGCCGTATGAGACATATTCATCCCCTCTTACGCTAGGGGTTGATTTAGGCGTAGAAAGGGGGTGGCATCCGCGTAAGCTCAAAAGCAACTATTTGAAATGATTTTTTTATATGCAAAATAAATCAACAACTCAAAATTTCGAGTCCTCGGGACTTTATGCCCATTGGGACTTTTGATTGGAGCAAAATGGATAAAGATATTATACATAAGAAGCTAATGACACTTTGAACAATTTTTTTAATTGTATTTTTAATTTTTGAAGTTTTTAGGTTTTTTTTTATGGAGTAAATTTGAAGTAATGCATAAATTTACTCACTTTTTACTATAATACAGCATTTTTACCTAAAATGTTGAACTTAGATACTTATAGAAAATGCTATAGCAAAGTTTTAGAATATTTAATTCTACGTTTTACTGATCAATAATATACAGTGTTCCATTTGAATTAACGGAGATTTTTCATATATTGCTTCATCAAATTTGACATTTTCTGGGCACCCCTTATACTATAGGTCAGTTTCTGATATGGTGTTTTGAAGAACCATTATTGTCCAACATTTGGTCTAAAGATAGCTTTTCTGTTAATTAGCCTAACCGCAAAATTTGCAATATTGTAATTGATAAACATTTACTAGAAAAACATAATAAGCCAAATATCTCAAAGACCGTCAGTTTTTTCATATGAATACCATACATAAAGTTCCTTTTATTTTTCATGTAGATTCAAAATACAGTGGAATCTCTCTTGAGCGGAGATCGAAGGGACCATTGAAATGTGTCCATACAAGAGAGCTGTCCGGTCAAGAGAAAACTACTAATTTAAATGAGTAACATTTTTCTAAGATGGTTAGTTTTTATTTTCAAAAATACTTCTATTAAAAAAAATAAAAGAATAAACAATTGGGTTTAATAACAAAAAATCAAATAGGTATTTCCATATGTAATAAAAGTTTAAATGTTTTATAAGTACATACATACTATATTGCATATTACAATAGATATTCCTCCATTCTAGTTGAGCGTGTTTTGGTCTTGGCAATAATACCTTGAAAATGTAAGTCAAGCGATGAAAGTATATTCATAGCTTCTGTATCACCTTAACATTTCACAAACGCTATAAGATCATGCGCTTTAGCCAAAGCCTCCTTATATGTTCAGATTTAGTTTCTTGCATCTTGAAGATCTGAAGGTTCAAGTTCATCTGTTGAGTCATCAGAAATATCTTGAACTTCAGAATTTTGTTCTTGTAATGGTACGCGTAAGTCCAAAGGTGATCTCTCATGTGGTAAATTATCATCGACATGATAAAAATCGTTTAAGCTTTGCCGACTAACCCCTGCAATACCTCTTCTAAATTTCGGCAAGTAGATTGAATGGCAATTCATCTTCAGGTTCAAAATCAACATCAAATGCTGTCGGATATTCCTTGCTGTTAAACGTAGACCCTGCCGTTCGAAAACAGTTCTGAACTGTTTCAGAAGTAACTTGGTCCCATGCACTTTTGGGAAAATAAACTGCATCCAATAAGTTTATACGTTTCACTAAATCATTGGCTGTGTTAGAAATTTCGATGTTTGCTAGTAAGTGCTTCAATATCAAAATTCTGTAATTATGCTTAAAATTTTTAATAACAACCTGATCAAGTGGTAGGCTGATTGAAGTACTATTTGGAGGCAAAAAGTGTATTTTAATATTTTTCAAATTGATGTTTTTTTGAATGCGATGCCGCATTGTCCAGAAAAAGTAAAATTTGCCTGTTTTGTGCTCCCATTTTCCGATCGAAATTTTCTAACCATTTATTTCATTTCCATGTCACCGGTAAATTATCTTTTATTAAATTTTTAAAAGCTCTTCGTCTAGATGCCTTTCTAATAGCCAGCAACTTTTCCTTGGCTCCAGCCGTGTTCGCACAGTGCAATATTGTTATCCTTTCCTTAGACAATTTTCCTCCCACACATTTTTGATTTTTAAATTCATGGTCTTGTTTGGTAATGCAGAGGCGGCTTTGCCAGATATCATTTTGAACGTAATATTGTGACGAATTTTAAACTTATTAAGTCAACCGGACGCGGCATTGAAAGTGTTTTTACCCAAGGATTCAGCTATTTCTGTAGCGTAGAAAAAACGTTAATTTGAAAATATTATATGAGAGAGAAAATATTTATGTACCATACCCACATTTAACTATGTTATGTGATGTAGTAAATATGACAAACCGAACCTTGTTGTTAAGGCGAGCAAATTAAAACAGTCTTGACAAGCTTATTTGTAAATTATGACATGAAAAAAATCGGAAAAAAAACAACCGAAATGTCCGTTCAAGGAAATTTTTTTGTCAAGCGGGTGTCCGCGTCCGCTCAAGGGAGAGTCCGTTCAAGGGGAAGCGATTGCAATGCTTTTCTTATGGAGCACTGCCGGGACCTGGCAAAAGTGTCCGTCTAAAGGGTGTGTCCGCTTATAGGAAGTGTCCCTTAAGACAGATTCCACTGTAAATGATAAAAAATATAGGTTTGTATTTAAAAAAAAAAACAAAGTTGCTGTCTGTGCAGGGGAAATGGAACACCCTGTATAATCGGTATTATTTTAGGTTTGTAGATCTTGAGAAAACTAGACACTTATAATAAAAAAAGTTTCAATTATCTCTCTTATCAACCAAGCTTTGGCACCCTGTATATTCATGTTTTAAAGTTGAGGTTCCCTTAATGGACTTGATGAAATTAAAGGATCATTCCATTTGGCCTACAGGAACATACGTAAAT